>JAGSMZ010000056.1:0-1200000 GCA_029286645.1 Papilio protenor
GAAAAACTCGAACTCGAAACTCGAAAATCGAAAATCGCATATCGCGTTATGCACATAGCGCATAGCGTATAGTGCATAGCCCATAGCGCAAACGCATATCGCTATCGAAAACTCGAACTCGAAAATCGAAAATCGCATATCGCGTTATGCACATAGCGCATAGCGTATAGTGCATAGCCCATAGCGCATAACGCATATCGCTTATCGAAAACTCGAAAATCGCATATCGCGTTATGCACATAGCGCATAGCGTATAGTGCATAGCCCATAGCGCAAACGCATATCGCTTATCGAAAACTCGAAACTCGAACTCGAAAAATCGATATCGCGTTATGCACATAGCGCATAGCGTATAGTGCATAGCCATAGCGCATAACGCATATCGCTTATCGAAACCTCGAAAACTCGAAAACTCGAAACTCGAAACTCGAAAATCGCATGTCGCGTTATGCACATAGCGCATAGCGTATAGTGCATAGCCCATAGCGCATAACGCATATCGCTTATCGAAAACTCGAAAATCGAAAATCGAAAATCGCATATCGCGTTATGCACATAGCGCGTAGCGTATAGTGCATAGCCCATAGCGCATAACGCATATCGCTTATCGAAAGGTCGAAACTCGAAACTCGAAAACTCGAAAATCGAAAATCGCATGTCGCGTTATGCACATAGCGCATAGCGTATAGTGCATAGCCCATAGCGCATAACGCATATCGCTTATCGAAAGCTCGAAACTCGAAAATCGAAAATCGCATATCGCGTTACGCACATAGTGCATAGCGCATAGCGCATAGCGCATATCGCATAACGCATATCGCTTATCGAAAACTCGAAACTCGAAAATCGAAAATCGCATATCGCGTTACGCACATAGCGCATAGCGCATATCGCTTATCGAAAGCTCGAAACTCGAAAATCGAAAATCGCATATCGCGTTATGCACATAGCGCATAGCGCATAGGACATAGCGCATAACGCATATCGCTTATCGAAAACTCGAAACTCGAAAATCGAAAATCGCATATCGCGTTACGCACATAGCGCATAGCGCATATCGCTTATCGAAAACTCGAAAATCGAAACTCGAAAATCGCATATCGCGTTATGCACATAGCGCATAGCGTATAGTGCATAGCCCATAGCGCATAACGCATATCGCTTATCGAAAACTCGAAATTCGAAACTCGAAAATCGAAAATCGCATATCGCGTTATGCACATAGCGCATAGCGTATAGTGCATAGCCCATAGCGCATAACGCATATCGCTTATCGCTTATCGAAAACTCGAAAATCGAAAACTCGAAAATCGAAAATCGCATATCGAGTTATGCACATAGCGCATAGCGTATAGTGCATAGCCCATAGCGCATAACGCATATCGCTTATCGAAAACTCGAAACTCGAAACTCGAAAATCGAAAATCGCATGTCGCGTTATGCACATAGCGCATAGCGTATAGTGCATAGCCCATAGCGCATAACGCATATCGCTTATCGAAAACTCGAAAATCGAAACTCGAAAATCGAAAATCGAAAATCGAAAATCGCATATCGCGTTATGCACATAGCGCGTAGCGTATAGTGCATAGCCATAGCGCATAACGCATATCGCTTATCGAAAGGTCGAAACTCGAAACTCGAAAATCGAAAATCGCATGTCGCGTTATGCACATAGCGCATAGCGCATAGCGTATAGTGCATAGCCCATAGCGCATAACGCATATCGCTTATCGAAAGCTCGAAACTCGAAAATCGAAAATCGCATATCGCGTTACGCACATAGTGCATAGCGCATAGCGCATAGCGCATAACGCATATCGCTTATCGAAAACTCGAAACTCGAAAATCGAAAATCGCATATCGCGTTACGCACATAGCGCATAGCGCATATCGCTTATCGAAAACTCGAAAATCGAAAATCGCATATCGCGTTATGCACATAGCGCATAGCGTATAGTGCATAGCCCATAGCGCATAACGCATATCGCTTATCAAAAACTCGAAACTCGAAAATCGAAAATCGAAAATCGCATGTCGCGTTATGCACATAGCGCATAGCGTATAGTGCATAGCCCATAGCGCATAACGCATATCGCTTATCGAAAACTCGAAAATCGAAACTCGAAAATCGAAAATCGCATATCGCGTTATGCACATAGCGCATAGCGTATAGTGCATAGCCCATAGCGCATAACGCATATCGCTTATCGAAAACTCGAAAATCGAAACTCGAAAATCGAAAATCGAAAATCGCATATCGCGTTATGCACATAGCGCATAGCGTATAGTGCATAGCCCATAGCGCATAACGCATATCGCTTATCGAAAGGTCGAAACTCGAAACTCGAAAATCGAAAATCGCATATCGCGTTATGACACATGGCGCATAGCGTATAGTGCATAGCCCATAGCGCATAACGCATATCGCTTATCGAAAACTCGAAAATCGAAAATCGCATATCGCGTTATGCCACATAGCGCATAGCGTTATAGTGCATAGCCCATAGCGCATAAACGCATATCGCTTATCGAAAACTCGAAACTCGAAACTCGAAAATCGAAAATCGCATATCGCGTTATGCACATAGCGCATAGCGTATAGTGCATAGCCCATAGCGCATAACGCATATCGCTTATCGAAAACTCGAAACTCGAAACTCGAAAATCGCATGTCGCGTTATGCACATAGCGCATAGCGTATAGTGCATAGCCCATAGCGCATAACGCATATCGCTTATCGAAAACTCGAAAATCGAAAATCGAAAATCGCATGTCGCGTTATGCACATACGCATAGCGTATAGTGCATAGCCCATAGCGCATAACGAATATCGCTTATCGAAAGGTCGAAACTCGAAAATCGAAACTCGAACTCGAAACTCGAAAATCGAAAATCGATATCGCGTTATGCACATAGCGCATAGCGTATAGTGCATAGCCCATAGCGCATAACGCATATCGCATATCGCTTATCGAAAACTCGAAAATCGAAAATCGCATATCGCGTTATGCACATAGGCATAGCGTATAGTGCATTGCCCATAGCGCATAACGCATATCGCTTATCGAAAAACTCGAAACTCGAAAATCGAAAATCGCATATCGCGTTATGCACATAGCGCATAGCGTATAGTGCATAGCCCATAGGCATAACGCATATCGCTTATCGAAAGGTCGAAACTCGAACTCGAAAATCGAAAATCGAAAATCGCATGTCGCGTTATGCACATAGCGCATAGCGTATAATGCATAGCCCATAGCGCATAAACGCATATCGCTTATCGAAAGGTCGAAACTCGAACTCGAAAATCGAAAATCGCATGTCGCGTATGCACATAGCGCATTAGCGTATAGTGCATAGCCCATAGCGCATAACGCATATCGCTTATCGAAAGGTCGAACTCGAAACTCGAACACTCGAAAATCGCATGTCGCGTTATGCACCATAGCGCATAGCGTATAGTGCATAGCCCATAGCGATAACGCATATCGCATATCGCTTATCGAAAGCTCGAAACTCGAAAATCGCATATCGCGTTATGCACATAGCGCATAGCGTATAGTGCATAGGCCCATAGCGCATAACGCATATCGCTATCGAAAACTCGAAACTCGAAACTCGAAAATCGAAAATCGCATATCGCGTTATGCACATAGCGCATAGCGTATAGTGCATAGCCCATAGCGCATAACGCATATCGCTTATCGAAAACTCGAAACTCGAACTCGAAACTCGAAAATCGCATGTCGCGTATGCACATAGCGCATAGCGTATAGTGCATGCCCATAGCGCATACGCATATCGCTTATCGAAAACTCGAAACTCGAAAATCGAAAATCGCATATCGCGTTACGCACATAGCGCATAGCGCATAGCGCATAACGCATAACGCATATAGCTTATCGAAAACTCGAAACTCGAAACTCGAAAATCGAAAATCGCATATCGCGTTACGCACATAGCGCATAGCGCATAGCGCATAACGCATATCGCTTATCGAAAGCTCGAAACTCGTAACTCGAAACTCGAAAATCGAAAATCGCATATCGCGTTACGCACATAGTGCATAGCGCATAGCGCATAGCGCATAACGCATATCGCTTATCGAAAACTCGAAACTCGAAAATCGAAAATCGCATATCGCGTTACGCACATAGCGCATAGCGCATAGCGCATAGCGCATAGCGCATAGCGCATAACGCATAACGCATATCGCTTATCGAAAACTCGAAACTCGAAAATTTAAAATCGCATATCGCGTTACGCACATAACGCATAGCGCATAGTGCATAGCGCATAGTGCATAGCGCATAGCGCATAACGCATATCGCTTATCGAAAACTCGAAACTCGAAAATCGAAAATCGCATATCGCGTTACGCACATAGCGCATAGCGCATAGTGCATAGTGCATAGCGAATAGCGCATAACGCATATCGCTTATCGAAAACTCGAAACTCATCCCAAAAACCTATGGAAAACTATCAAAAACATATGTTCCTATAAATCTAAAACATCTAATAACTCTGACCTATTAACCGACAAAACAGATACCTCAACGTCTTTAAATTATTGCAATCATTATTTCGCTAACGTTGGTAAGGGATACGCGCAAACCATACTAGATAAACTAAATAAAACTGAATCTGAACTTGCTCACAGTAGACACTCAGTCACACACAATCATAAATCATTCTTTCTACACCCTACGAACATTCATGAAGTAGATAAGATTATTACTCAGATCAAAAGTGATAGTGCGCCTGGCATGGACGGGCTGCAACCTGCACTACTTAAATACATTAAACCATATATATTGGTTCCTTTAACTCATATTCTTAACCTAAGTTATCCTCCGGAGTTTTCCCCGCGTCGTGGAAAATTGCCTGTATTGTTCCTATTTTCAAAAACAGTTGCCCAAGCTTACCTGAACATTATAGACCTATTTCGCTACTAACAATATTTTCCAAAATCTTAGAAAAGCTCGTTAACAATCAATTAGTTAAATTCACTTCAACTCTCCTTCATAGACATCAATACGGCTTTAGACCTGATCCCTCGACCGAACATGCCGTTTCTCATTTAACAAACAGAATTACCTCCTTGCTAGACGATAACAGATCTAGAAACACAGCTATACAGTATAGCTGTGTTTCTAGATCTAGCCAAGGCCTTTGATACAGTTTACAAATTATTACTCTTAAAAAAACTTGAAAATTTAATAATAATAAAATAATAATAAAATTTTGGTCAGTGCCTTCTTAACCTACAGAAAAAGGAGGACATTTACAATTTAAAGGTATGAGAAATTGAATATTGTCTGTATCAAGAGAAGTATTTTTATCAGCCCGACTTCATGAGAAGTGTGATGACGATACATGGGCATCGTATCATGCGGTGTCAGAAACAACATATTACAAAGCAAATCATCGAAGTAATCATTGTTTAGTATGTGGAACCATAAGAACCAGAAAATAACTAATTATTGCATGATAATACGAATATATCACCACATAAACTTCGAATAACTACATCGCCGTCATCTATTGGAATGAACAAATAGACAAATTTCTGTTACTGAAGATAAATGAAGACGGTTATCCTGAATATATAGTGACAATGACAATAAACCGAGTGTATATGTATAACTACGACTGCTTCCAGGCGCTAAGAACTATAAGTTTTTCTTAATTTATCATGCATTGTATCTTATGTTCCACAGTTTTTTAATTTTGTTTGTTTTTAGAAATTAAGCAAAGTAATTCGGATTAACTAAAATAATTCGGTCGTCGGGGAGTGACGACCTCATCGCCCATGGTTAATTTCATTTCCAATGCAGCTAGTCAGCGTTGTGCTAGAGGTGTGAGTGCCGTGGCCTCGCAACAAAATCGCAACGCTAATGGCCCCGCCCCCGGCCGCTTGAACACGTAGTCAATATATAACGGCACCGGAGCTGGGTTGCCCTCGTAACAGGTACCCAAAAGCACTAATGGATGATGGAAAATGTTAGAAAGCGTATAGGACCGCTGCCTGGGGGTCGCCGGGGCGCGTCTGGAGCTGGCGCTGGACGTGGCAGCATGCGGACCCGCCAGCCGCACACGGAGGGCTGTCCAACCACCAAACAGCCCCCCACACCCATCATCCCCGCTAGTTGGCTTGGTGTCGGCAGGGTCTTCACAGACCCAGCATGCGGCAACCTGCCACTAGTGGAGTGCGCCGCATGCGTTGGAGTGTAGAAATGAACAAAAACGCATTGCGGGCGTATATAGGGCGCGAAAGGAGGAGAAACTGGCAGAACCGCATATCGGGCAAGAATGCATTGCTACTTTGCAGGCTGGAGCGTCGATCACCTGACGGAGCAGACAACCTGGCAGATCGAGTTCGGTATATCTTGCGATCCCAACTATTTGATACTACTGAACTTGAACGACTAACAACGTGAGGCCATTCCTACGTCGAACCCCTCAGATTCAGTCGGTGATTCAGCACCTCAAGCTATGGAGCAAACTCCAAATATTGATCCAATGCAATCCCTAGCTGAAGTAGGGAGGACGACGAAGAAGTGGCCGCCCAGGACATAGAGCAATTGAGGAGGACCCTGGACGAGGCGATTAGGGAAACACGTGAGATGCCTCTCGAGAATCGACCGCGGCTTCCCCGTATTCCTCTTAGCAAGCGAAATCGGAGTGTCATGATAGCACTAAATCCCATGTTGGATGCTTATCTAGTAGACAGTCGGGGCTCTTTGTGATACGGACTCAATTCTTTTTGGCGCAGCACTGGCAGTGTGCCGTTATGTAGGCGCAAAAACCCAAGCCGCTGGACGTGTCAAAGGCCGATGTAATGCTATTCCAGCATGGCAAAAAAGAATTGAGAAACCGTTATCGCAAAAGCAAGAGCTCTCATTGGGCCAGAGGCGAATGATAAGATTCAGTCAGGCCAACAAATAGCCAAAGATTGGTGAGCTCCGTCAGGATAGCATTTGATGGGACAGATATTCGACTGTCCCAACCGGACATCATCCAAAAACTGACGGAGCGCATAGACGACCTGAAGCAGAAAATTGCTGCGTGGGGAAACGAATCCGACGATACACCGAGAGGACGAAACGGTTTAACCAGAATCGCCTCTTCCAGAGTGACCAGAAGAGGTTCTTTTCTACAATCACTGGAGCAGCCAGGACCGAGCAGTGACACGGGATCGGACCCAGATCAAGCCACTGCAGTGGCGTTTTGGCGTAGTATTGGTCAGAGTCCGTAGATCACACTGAGGGCTCTTGGGTACAAGTGTGGAGAGCACATGTTGTGACATTACACCAATGGAACCCGTAATCATCACGGCAGAAGATGTGGCAGGGGCAGTGCGACGGGCCCCGAACTGGAAAAGCCCGGGGCTCGATGGACTGCACCACCATTGGCTCAAAGGATTTGTTGTCTGTCACGCTGTGCTCGCTCGACAGTTCCAAGAAGCCCTCGAAGGTAGATTGCTCCCAGACCTCTTCACCACTGGAGTCACTCATTTGGTTCCTAAAGGCCGGACTACAACCGACCCGGCGAAATACCGCCCCAGAACATGTCTAACTACATATATAAGACCACTGACATTCCATTCGTGTACGAAATAAAAAATAAAACTCGGCATCTAATGCCAATAGGGTGATTTCCGAGCACCGAATGGATGTAGGGGCGGTGGCCGCGGGGCTAAGGAACCACTCCTCAATGACGCGGTTATTGGCAAACTGGTGAAGCGCAACCGTCGAAACTTTCCGCCGCCTGGATTGATTATAAAAAGGCTTTCGACTCAGTGCCCCATTCATGGCTTAAGAGGGTCCTCGAGCTGTACAAGATCGACTGCACGGTGAGAGACTTCCTCGAGCATTGTATGGGACATTGGAGTACGACCCTTTGTCTTCTGGGAGAGCGAATGACGGGCGCCGAGACCAGATAAGGATACGGAGGGGTATCTTCCAGGGAGACTGTTTGAGTCCAATCTGGTTTTGCCTCGCCCTCAACCCCCTAAGCACTTTGCTAGAGAATTCTGGGCGGGGATTTCAGCTTCGGAGAGGAGGAGCAAAGATGGCGCACCTCTTCTACATGGATGACCTCAAGTTATTTGCTCCCAATTATACGCAACTGCTGGAATTGCTACAAATCACTACTGAATTTAGTAATGCCATCAGGATGGAGTTTGGGACTGATAAATGTGCGATCATTCATGTGGATAGAGGTAGAGTCACAAGTTCGGAGGGTTTAGACAACCCCCTGAACTTTAGAACCCTCTCCGAGGCTGAAACATACCGATACCTGGGTATATCACAAAATGTGGGTGTAGATGAGGGTGGCATGAAACAGTCGGTCCGCGACGTGTTTTTTGCGCGCCTGACAAAAGTTCTTAACAGTCTTCTGTCGGGCGCGAATAAAGCACGTGCTTACAACGGATGGGTCATGCCTGTCCTAATGTATACCTTGGCATACTTAGGTGGTCTCAAACAGAACTTAACGCCCTGGATAGAAAAGTCCGCACAATTATGACGTCCCACAGGATACATCACCCGAGATCGTCGATTATGAGGCTGTACCTGCCGCGAAAGCATGGTGGGCGAGGTCTTCTAAGTGCCCTCGCCATGCATAACCGCGAAGTGTGCAGCCTCCGTAGTTACTATTTGACGAAATCGGGTGATGGTGTCCATGTGGCCGTCATCGCGTGTGATAAAGGACTTACCCCTCTATCCTTAGCCAACGAGCACTGGCAGGACCCGGTCGTACAGAGCGTCTCTGACCGGAAGGCCATATGGAAAGATAAAGAGCTCCACGGGAGGTACTACAAGGCTCTTCATGGACCTTTTGTAGATACCAAAACATCCCTACACTGGCTACGTTTCGGAGATCTCTTTGGAGAAACCGAGGGTTTTGTCTGTGCGATACAGGATCAGGTTATTAAGACCAACAACTATCGGAAATACATCCTAAAGGATGGCACCGCCGACATTTGTCGGGCTTGTCGTCGTCCCGGTGAATCCCTTAGGCATGTTATCTCCGGTTGTTCGGCGCTTTCTAACACTGAGTATCTGCACAGACACAACCTAGTAGCCAGGATTGTCCATCAGGAGCTCGGTCTGAAGTATGGTCTCCTGGATGTAAGACTGCCTACTACAAGTACGTGCCGGAAGCCGTGCTCGAAAATAACCGCGCCAGGCTCTACTGGGACCGGTCCATCATCACAGACAGGACTATTCATGCGAATAAGCCTGACATCGTGCTGATGGACCGGGCACAATCAGGGATATTCTTGATCGACATAACCATCCCCCATGACGAGAACCTCGGGAATGCCGAAACAGAAAAGAAAAGGAAATACCTGGACTTGGCTCATGAGGTTTCCGACATGTGGGGTGGTTTGTCGACTGAGATTATCCCGGTAGTCGTTTCTGCGAATGGGCTAATCCCAGTCAGCCTATCCGGGTATCTGAGGCGACTGGGACTCCGGGACGGTGTGCTCTCAGCTTCAGATGCAGAAAGCGGTGCTTCTGGACACCGCCCGAATTGTCCGCCGGTTTCTCTCCCTTTCACCCTAACCCTCGGCCGTCTGGTCACCCCTGCCGAGGGAATCCCGTCTGGCTGTATTATTTATGTAATTTATTATTTAAGTATGTTTTATTATTATATAAGTATTTTTATATAAGTATATATATAAAAAATATGTTTATTTTATTTTATTTATTTATAAAAGCCAGCCAGATGGAGACAAAATAACTTAAAAAAAAAAA
Organism: Papilio protenor; assembly: GCA_029286645.1. Lineage (NCBI taxonomy): Eukaryota > Metazoa > Arthropoda > Insecta > Lepidoptera > Papilionidae > Papilio > Papilio protenor. The sequence goes on from JAGSMZ010000056.1 coordinate 9,769, forward strand.
AAAATAATTAAATAATAAAATGTTTGTATAAAAATAATTAAAGAGTTGTACAAAATAATAAAAAAACATACATGAAAAAATTGTAACTGATGGCAAAAGGGGGAGGCTCAGCTTAACCGATCGATTTCGAGGTGGTTTTCAGCCACCCCCCCTCCCAAGATGTGAAAGGGAGCGTAGATAGTCGGAGGTCGCTGTACACTAGTAATAAAATAAAACTTAATAACCATAACATAATAGCTTAATAACCATAACAGATTTATTAATCTAAAGAGAAAAAAAAAACTAAATAGCGGTAAAGGGCAACTCCGATAAAAAAAACAACTAATTCCAAAGTAAAAACTGAAATAAAACTCCTCAACTTTCTATGTGTGTATGTGTGTTGTGTGTACGGTGTGTGTAAGTGTACATGTGGGAGAGTGTATTTGTATTTGAGTGAATGGAATTACGTAGTGCCAAGTGTGTGATGAGTATAATGACATATTATAGATTTCGTCCGTGTGGGAAAACAGAGGTAAGTAAGTAGACCACGTTTTCTTCTAAGCTCCACTCCCCATCTATGCCAAATTTCATCGAGATCCATTCAGCCATTTAGGCGATAAGCCCTAACATCCATCCATCTACCCAAACCTCCGCATTTATGATATTTGTAAGTTTACAGATACCCCTTTAAACTTATATGCACATAGCGCATAGTTCATAGCCCATAGCGTATAATTCATAGCGCCTAGCGCATAGCGCATAACGCATATCGCTTATCGAAAATTGGAAACTCGAAAATCGCATATCGCGTTATGCACATAGCGCATAGTGTATAGCGCATAGCCCATAGCGCATAGCGCATATCGCTTATCGAAAACTCGAAAATCGCATATCGCGTTATGCACATAACGCATAGTGCATAGCGCATATCGCTTATCGAAAACTAGAAAATCGCATATCGCGTTATGCACATAGCGCATAACGCATAGTGCATAGCGCATAGCGCATAGCGCATAACACATATCGCTTATCGAAAACACGAAACTCGAAAATCGCGTTATGCACATAGCGTATAGCGAATAGTTCATAGCGCATAGCGCATAGTTCATAGCCCATAGCGCATAGTTCATAGCGCCTAGCGCATAACGCATATCGCTTATCGAAAACTCTAAACTCGAAAATCGCATATCGTGTTATGGACATAGCGCATAGTGCATACCCCATAGCGCATAACGCATATCGCTTATCGAAAACTCGAAAATCGCATATAGCGTTATGCACATAGCGCATAGCGCATAGCGCATAGCGCATAGCGCATAGCGCATATCGCTTATCGAAAACTCGAAAATCGCATATCGCGTTATACACATAGCGCATAGCGCATAGCGCATAGTGCATAGCGCATAGCGCATAGCGCATATCGCTTATCGAAAACTCGAAAATCGCATATCGCGTTATGCACATAGCGCATAGCGCATAGCGCATAGCGCATAGCGCATAGCGCATAGCGCATAGCGCATAGCGCATAGCGCATAGCGCATAGCGCATAGCGCATAGCGCATAGCGCATAGCGCATAGCGCATAGCGCATAGCGCATAGCGCATAACGCATATCGCTTATCGAAAACTCGAAAATCGCATATCGCGTTATGCACATAGCGCATAGCGCATAGCGCATAGCGCATAACGCATATCGCTTATCGAAAACTCTAAACTCGAAAACCGCATATCGCGTTATGCATATAGCGCATAACGCATATCGCTTATCGAACTCGAAACTCGAAAATCGCATATCGCGTTATGCACATAGCGTATAGCGCATAGTGCATAGCGCATAGCGCATAACGCATATCGCTTATCGAAAACTCGAAAATCGCATATCGCGTTATGCACATAGCGCATAGCGCATAGTGCATAGCGCATAGCGCATAGCGCATAGCGCATAGCGCATAGCGCATAGCGCATAGCGCATAGCGCATAGCGCATAGCGCATAGCGCATAGCGCATAGCGCATAGCGCATATCGCTTATCGAAAACTCGAATATCGCGTAACGCGTTATGCACATAGCGCATATCGCTTATTGAAAACTCGAAAATCGAAAATCGCGTTATGCACATAGCGCATAGCGCATAGTGCATAGCGCATAGCGCATAACGCATATCGCTTATCGAAGACTCGAAAATCGCATATCGCGTTATGCACATAGCGCATAGCGCATAGCGCATAGCGCATAGCGCATAGCGCATAGCGCATAGCGCATAGCGCATAGCGCATAGCGCATAGTGCATAGCGCATAGCGCATAGTGCATAGCGCATAGCGCATAGCGCATAGTGCATAGCGCATAACGCATATCGCTTATCGAAAACTCGAAAATCGCATATCGCGTTATGCACATAGCGCATAGCGCATAGCGCATAGCGCATAGCGCATAGCGCATAGCGCATATCGCTTATCGAAAACTCGAAAACTCGAAAATCGCATATTCCGTTATGCACATAGCGCATAGCGCATAACGCATATCGCTTATAGAAAACTCGAAAATCGCATATCGCGTTATGCACATAGCGCATAGCGCATAGCGCATAGCGCATAGCGCATAGCGCATAGCGCATAGCGCATAGCGCATATCGCTTATCGAAAACTCGAAAATCGCATATTGCGTTATGCACATAGCGCATAACGCATATCGCTTATCGAAAACTCGAAAATCGCATATCGCGTTAAGCACATAGCGCATAGCGCATAGCGCATAACGCATATCGCTTATCGTAAACTCGAAAATCGCATATCGCGTTATGCACTTAGCGCATATCGCATATCGCTTATCGAAAACTCGAATATCGCGTAACGCGTTATGCACATAGCGCATAGCGCATAGTGCATAGCGCATAGCGCATAGCGCATAACGCATATCGCTTATCGAAAACTCGAAAATCGCATATCGCGTTATGCACATAGCGCATAGCGCATAGCGCATAGCGCATAGCGCATAACGCATAACGCATAACGCATATCGCTTATCGAAAACTCGAAAATCGCATATCGCGTTATGCACTTAGCGCATAGCGCATAGCGCATAGCGCATAGCGCATAGCGCATAACGCATATCGCTTATCGAAAACTCGAAAACCGCATATCGCGTTATGCACATAGCGCATATCGCTTATCGAAAACTCGAAAATCGCATATCGCGTTATGCACATAGCGCATAGCGCATAGCGCATAACGCTTATCGCTTATCGAAAACTCGAAAATCGCATATCGCGTTATGCACATAGCGCATAGCGCATAGCGCATAGCGCATAGCGCATAGCGCATAGCGCATAGCGCATAGCGCATAGCGCATAACGCATATCGCTTATCGAAAACTCGAAACTCGAAAATCGCGTTATGCACATAGCGCATAGCGCATAGTGAATAGCGCATAGCGCATAGCGCATAACGCATATCGCTTATCGAAAACTCGAAAATCGCATATCGCGTTATGCACATAGCGCATATCGCTTATCGAAAACTCGAAAATCGCATATCGGGTTATGCACATAGCGCATAGCGCATAGCGCATAGCGCATAGCGCATAGCGCATAGCGCATAGCGCATAACGCTTATCGCTTATCGAAAACTCGTAACTCGAAAAAAATATTTAATTGTCTCACACTACAATAGCAAAGGACCCTACGACTGTTTGTAATATCTACAACTGTACAGTGGTGCGGAGCTGCGCTCGCCTCTTGCTGCCTTAATTAGTATCAAATAAAATCTCTATAGTTTTACTATTTTATGAGGTTCTCGCATAAAACATCAGTTCTCCCCTTGGCCATGTGACCCCCCCCCCGCCCCCGCCCCGCCGCGCCGCGCCCCCCGCAATGCGACATCTACATCATCTCATTATAATGAAGACAACAAAAATAAAACAAAACTTATATTATTTCGCATTGTGATTGTAGCGATAAAAATTTACAAATAAATGTACTATACAAATACAGGACACGATCTCGCGGAGCGCGGCCGCCCCCCGCCCCCGCCCCCGCCCCCGCCCCGCGCCACGCGCCCACTGCACCACAGCTTACATGACATAACTTATCTGTTGTAATTACAATTGCAATAAGATTACATGAAAAGATTTTAATATTATATATACAATTAGATGTACGCGGAGATGGCGGGCGAAGAGACGGGTGGGGCAGAGGGGGGCAAAGTTGTCCTAACCTTTAACAAACACAACATAGATAGAATCAATGTAACTCCGTGGCCGCGCCCCGCCATATTAAACAACATCACAGACATCGAACCGAAACTTAATCGGGCGAGAATTTTTTCAAAAAAACAAATATATTTTTGTCAACGTTTTCAACAACAAAGTTCAACAAGAGGGCGCCCGCAGACTACGAGCGCGTCAGCGACGGCGGTGGCACCTCCGCTGCCAGGCGCAGCGCCGCGCACGCCAGCGGCGGGCCCACGCCGCCCACGCCGCCCACGCCGCCCACTCCGCCCACGCCGCCCACGCTGCCCACATTACTGACGCCGGCCGTTCTGTCTTTTGCGACCCCATCCCCTCCGCCGCCCTCCGTCTGGAAATATACAAGAAATGATTAAAAGACACCGAAGGGGATACTACCGCGTGGAGAACGTTGGAGGTGGGCGGACCTTGGCGAGGATGTGCTTGAAGGTCTCGTAGGTGAGCCAGCAGATGGCGGCGGCGGGCATCTGGTAAAGGACGCGCGCGTGCAGGCCGCGGAAGAAGCCCTTGAGGCCGGAGGTGCGCAGCACGAGCGCGGCCGCCTGCGCCAGCCCGTCCGCCGTCGCCTCCTGCGTGTTGAGCGCCGTCTTGCAGACGTCGAGCGGCGTGGTGGCGGCGGCGGCCAGCGCGCCCGCCAGCCCGCCCGACAGCGCGTGCGCCGCGGGGTCGTACGCGCGCGCCGGGTTCACGCGCGCCTGGCACCACTCGTACGTCACGAAGTGCACCGCCTGCGCACACGCGTCACCTTCACGTCACATGTACAAGGAAGCGGCGGTTACTAAGGACTGGGGGCGGCGGCGGCTCACCTGAAAGGGCACGTTCATGGCGACCTGCGTGCCGTAGGAGCGGTAGAAGGCGCGCAGGCCCTCGGCGCGGTAGACGCGGCGCGCGCACTCCCACACGCCGCGGTACGGCGAGTGCAGCATCTGCAGCCGCTGCTTCACCACTACCGCACACGACACGACCGCTCAGTAATGCGAATTACTTCTCTAATTATAGGGATACTACAACAATGCAACTCTAACCACTACTGCAGCCCTCGCCCACATACTCTCGCTGTTGTTTAAGTACTCGTACATACATATATTGTTTAAACGTTACTCTTTGACTTGTTCCTCACCATGAAGTTGTATGTTATTTTGTCATCGGTTTTAGATACTCCATTCGGATACAGGTCATTTGACATTACAAATACTTATTATGAATGAGACAATTTAGCCCGAGGGTATGTGTTTGGCTTAACGGATCTTGCTGAAATTTGGCTTAGATATAGAAGAAGAAGAAGGAAAGTCTGGAAGAACACAGAAGTTACAATTCCGCGTGGACAGAGTCGCGGACGACAGCTAATGTATAATATTGGGCATCATGGTTGTCAATACAAAAAGTCGTCAACGTTTTCCTCTGACGCGCCGATTCCGAGAACGAGAAGTCAACGCACGTGCCGACATGGCGACGTGACCGTCCTCTCATCGTTATAAATGGAATCTAAACGCAAATTGTCCCGCATTTTGTGCGGTTCTGATAGTACAGCACTCGGTCACACTCCTGCAGTAAAAACTCAATAGACAAAGAAATATTTGAAATTAGCCGTAGGTTACTGTGTCAAGAAAAATGATACGATCGAAATAAAAAGTATCAAAAAAATACTTCCGCGAAATAACTGTATGAATTTTCAGGAATATGTGTGTGTGTGTGTGCACACAAACAGATGCGTGTAATTTGACTCGATTCGTTGATGCCCTTTACACGGAGGGGGCAGGGCGCCCACGGCCACGGCGGTGGACAATTCCGCTTCAATTTACGAACAATTGACTCGTGCGAGTGGCAGCGTCATTGTGTGGCTGTCGCTGCGACACTCACCTTCCGCCGGGTTGGACACCGCGTCGTGCACCAGCGACGCCAGGCAGCCCGACAGACCTGGAAACGTATTCAAACACACATCAAGTATTCCATTGCTACATATGTACAGCAGTAGTGCGGTATACGGACCGTGAGTGATGTGGTCGTGTCGATGCCTGGTGAGGTGTCCGAGCGTGTGCTTGCTCTGCTCGTAGGTGGCGAAAAAGCAGGCGTGCGCCGGCCCCGCGCCCGCGACCACCGCCGACATGCCGCGGATGGGCCTGCAACAACCACAACCGCTGTCTCACAAAACTCTCCTATTCTCGCTCACAGCTTGCTAACTAAGATTGCGTAGCATGTTCCACCACGGTAAACGTTGCAGTGTTGTGTCACTATATATTATTCTATGATGGAAAGTCTAGTGTTTTCTTTTATATCAGTAAGCTAACAATAACGTAAGATAAATGGGGCAGTCTGCAGTTATCCAGAGATTTGTGTATAATGTTCCTATGCACAACGAACAAACAAAGAAATTGTAAATAATGAATAATGTATCAAGTGTCAGTGTATTGCAGCTTGAAACGCCCGAGCCTGCGCCTGCGCCGGTGAAACTCAACAGAAAAATAATCGCGCCACAGTGCACAAACCGCAGCCGAACACCTGCCTATTTATGTATATGTTACTATTTATATCAAGTGTTTTCTTGTACAGTTTATCGTAAGATACAAAGTTAAAACAAATATTTTTTTTTTATGAGCTTCTAGATGTAGTACCTAAGTAACACATAAAATTGCTCTACTAATTATATATAAGTATTTAAAAATTAGTATTGATATAATTACATGTTACATCAGCCTCCAGCCCACAGAATAAAGAAACAGAAAAGAATCAAAATATGGTACGGCGTCGAACACGACGACAAATCACCTCGTTTCACTAGACTGTGACGGGTGCCGTGATGCCCCCAATAAACGGTACTGTATAATACAGGACGCGTTACCCTAAAAAAGAGAAACTCTATGTTTATAACCCGCAAAAGCTCGAGAGAAACTTTTGGGTAAGGTGCGCATCGCTGCTCACTGGCCGTCCCCGTCCCCAACCATTGCATACGTTTTGAGAGCGAAAGCAAATCGAAAGCCGCGACGCATTCCCCCTACCCAGACTCGGCGCAAGGTCAAGGACGGCGCCACGACTCCCGGATGTGCCCTTTGTGAATTTTCAGTGTCGTGCATTTCATACTGAACTGTTAAATTATGTTTTCTTTAAAAGTAGTTTTATCCTATTAACTCTAATAATTTCCTGACTAAATAAAAATCTAGTCTATATCTATACTATTATAATAAAGCGTAAACACACTTCTTTGTTGCCTAAGATGTCAGCAATTACAGCATATTTTTGAAAAATTCTTTTTTTAATAAAAAGCCCTACACTTACGTCACGCTTTAGGCTATATATTTTCACGCCTACTATTATAATAAAGCGTAAACACACTTCTTTGTTGCCTAAGATGTCAGCAATTACAGCATATTTTTGAAAAAATATTTTTTTAATAAAAAGCCCTACACTTACGTCACGCTTTAGGCTATATATTTTCACGCCAATAAACTTAGGGGGTAAATATTTTGGATAAAAACCCTAATGTGGAAAAGAGACCATAAGTTGCTGCCAACATCAAGAAAGAAAGATTGCTAAGGTTTGTCATGTCATGTCATGTCATGTCATTTTGACATTTGCTATTGATAATTTGACAAATGTAAACAATAAAATAAAGTATTTCTAATTTGACGCGGATGAATCCGCACGCGAACAGCTAGTTCTGTTATACAATAGATATATAGGTCGTGCGGTCTGTTTTAACAATACTATAAATACTTATGCCTATTATATTCGCGGGTTGCGTCTTGCAGTCGACCGCAGCACGCGAGCATCTCAGTCGCTGTTACCTACTCCTTGTTTAGAATTGGTACAATTTCCTCACCGATACATTTACAGTACAAGTGGCTTTCCGCAGACACAGCCGACGTTACCGACAACTACATTTTTACGCATGTGCTGATGATAATGAGCTGAGTCACCGCCGACCGCGGTTTGTCCAAATGATTGTCTATTTGAGTAAAGAACGTTTAATATCACTTTATTCACAAGAAAAGAAAAACACAAAAATGCATTTTTTACTCGAATTTAGCGCAGACTTATTCGTTATAATACGGTACATGTGCATGCATTAATTTCCGTTTATGTTTATTGACGAGTGCCTGTGGTACATGCCGCGTGACCTTGAGGCTGCACGCGACGTGCGGCGGCGGCGGCGGCGGCGGCGGCGTCGGGAGGGGGTGGGGGGGGATGGGAGGCGTCTTACACTAACTATGAGTGGGAACACTACATCTTAAGGCACTCGGCTACAACTGTCGTTTCAGGGGGAAAAGACGAGATTTGGACTTTAATCATTCCCAGGCTGGAAAACAAGATACTTAACGCCTGTCATGATGATGTATTTCGTTTTGCGAGTTCCGTCGCTTTTATATTGTATGTGTATAAAATCTAATGTATTTAAATTAAATAGTCATATGATTTGTAATGTAATTGAATTTTATAAATCAGCAATTGGCGGCGCGTCCGCTTGCGAAGGTCTAAGGCCGCGGTTGTTACCTGTCAGCGTTACGTCGCACTTTTCATCGAGCACCGCTTGTGTTACACTGCAGCACGCAACACCAACTGCGCTATTCATTCTTGGAAGTGTGCTCTACAACTTATAAACGTGTGTAAACTGTTACCATATATAATGATATTAGACTGTTTTGTTTAAATATCTTCGCCACTTCAAAATTCTGAAGAGAATAAAATATATTTTTAGACACCATACTCAGTGACAAAGAACCACTTTAGCGCAACAACGACATGCGGCTTGATATTAAAATGCATGAGCCATGGTTTAATTAAAACAGCGGTGACGTCACGTCCCGCCTGGGAGCTGTAACACGCGGTGCGCCGCTTGCGCAGGGGATTCCCCGCGACCGCGATACACAACTTTGTACAAACAGACTTCATAGATGCTGTGCTGAGGATGGTGCGATACTAACACTCAACAATAGTCACTAATATAAACGAAGACAAGTCATATACAACGTCTAATGTAACATCAAACTGTAGAAATGTATCGTACCAGCACACACGCGCCCTCAAGTTAAGGTGTGTGAAACTAGACAACAAAAAAGCGATAGTTAACACCCTCCAGATTCTACTAATATAACATAATAAGAGTATTTTGAGAACAAGTATTGAACCAAGTGTATCCTGCTAAACTGTGGTGTGACGAGACATGAGACAGGCAGCAGTGTACCTACTTCCGGCATTTACAATATGAACTACATTCGAATAGGCGATGTTCTAGATACTGATCAATGAGTGTGTAGCGGCGGCGAGTGTAGCCCGGCACTATGCACTGCGCCTCGCAACCAGATTGCACTTGCACCTCCTCAACAATGTTTTCGCTTTGTATCACATCTCAGAAACGTGCAAGCGTCAATTTAGGACAAGACGGTAATAAAACAGACGATAGCGACACAGTTTTAATATGAAAAGGCGCAATGTTTGTTGTACCGAGAACTGAGAAATGAATCGTTATCAGTAGCAGAGACAATGTTCGTGTACAGTAATTATCTCGGCACGTCGCGTCTCTCACTGCCTCATGCCTTCACAAAGAACTGAATCGAGAGAAGGGCAAAGGGCGACGGCACCTCTGATAGACAACTCACTACCAACCACAGTACTAACTTGCTTAAGAATTGTACTTTTCACGTAATTAGAATGCGGAAGTATAGACGTCGCTTTCAAGTTTTGATTTGACACACGCCGGATACAGCTCTGTTGCTTTGCCTAAACCTACATCTTTGCCTACAAGCACAAGCTCATCAGATAGTAAACATATGTCATTTAAATAGACTAATAAAACGTTAAAGTCAGTTTCCTGCAATATAATTGTAACGAATTTAAATTGAAGAATCATTTTCCTTATTAGTTCGTTGCATTTAATATAATTCTCACTTATTTATATATGCTTACTAAGCTAATATTTTATGAGTAAAATCAATAATGCAATCTTGTGTAATCAGTGAAGTGTAATCTCTCTAGCTCTAGACAATCAAGGTGTCAGTACACACAGCACTCGATTGCGTTACATGTGCGGAGCAAACAAAGCGCGAGGCGCCGCGCGGCTACCGTGTGGCACGGCCTGTGCGCTTTGGCCATCAAGCAACTGTCCTGTTCACACGCCAGCGACGAGCCAGCACTGACAAATATTCGCAAGAATAGCATAACATTAATAGCATTAACCCACTAAGCATAAACTCCGAAATTTGACTGGGTGTTTGTTCGTGCGGATCAACGCGCACAGGCACTACAATTTTACATGTTTTTTTAACAGATAAATCATCACGTCATTAACATACGGAGGTGTAGGATATACTAAATCTGTAAGTTGACCATCAATTGGTGCAGAAAAGACTACTTCGATTTTATGGTTGAAACGATACCATTTCAGGCTTCATTGAGTTCGATTTTGTGCGCTAGGACGTCACATTTGCCGTATCACGTGGTTTTTGTTTTAAAAATAATTATAATATAAGTGATTAGAATGGTATGTGTGTGTGTGTGTGCAGCGAGGCGGCTGGTGACTTGGTGCGCACTGACAACTGCTGATAATATAACCGCATTCTGTTACAATTCTCCAATTAATTATCTTTTTAAAGTAGCTTTGAACAATTTCAACTTGTTTAATTAGACATTACTTTATCTACTGAACAACTACTACCGATAGCTGCATATCCTCATTATTGTAATGTTAAATGTTAACACTGAAATTTCTTTGTGGACGATGAGCTGAAGATTCTTGGGAAGGGATCTGACTGTTTTTGGCGATTCAACTATGCATACTTCTCCAAGGAGTTATGTCAGTCTAGCTGGATTAACGACTAGCGACGACTTATATAAATAAAAAAATGTACAATTCGTAAACTAAGTTTTACTACTACATCATCGTAGATCTGTATATTATTGTGCAAAATTTTAAACAATCAATCTCCGTTGCCACTTTTTATCCTGAGTGTTGTTTGCGTTCGCCGCTGCACTCACGCACCATTCTAACCTACGACCATGACCCTGCACGAGTCCTTCGTCGTCGAGGGCGGTGACGTCACAGCCCGGCCGAGGGGGCCCGCGGTGTTACGGTGCAATTAATTATGCATGCTCGCGCCACGGCCACGCTCCGGCGCGTTATTTTAATACTTAATGGGGCGTCAATAAACGTCGCACATCAATGTTCAACCAGTTATTTCTTTATAATGAGAAACCAATACCAAACTGACAGGTAGTCGAACTTCAAGCAGTGTTGTTCTGCAGGTAAAGCAACAGACTGTGTACGCGGATGTACATATGTTGGCCGCCGCGACACGACACAACAACGGGGAAATCGCAATGCTAAACACATTACGTACTATGCAATCGTGTCGGTCGTTTGTGAGTAGCACATGTGATATGCAACGTCCGCCTTTACTTGCAATAAGCGCGAAAGCAACAAAATTAATAATACCTCATCCGACAATACTTCGATTGCGGTGCGCTAGTACCTACACACGGACAACGGATCACCGGACATCTCGCACATTCGTTAGCGTTTTTACTATGAATCGCCATACCTTACGGGTTGTCTGCGTCCTACTACAAAATAAATTGACTTAAATCACGGTTACAATAGTGTTCAGTCCATCGTGCCTATACCTACATACATACGACCGACCGAGTGTGGCTCAATTACTTTATCAACCTTACCGCGAGATAGCAATCGATAAGTCGAGTTCGCGATGCTTGGAACACTTATAATTTTAATAGTACAGTTAATTGCTACGTTATGTGTTGCGAATCTCGAGATTCTCATATAAAATAATTGTCTACTAATTGTAATTCTATCGACACAGTGATATTCTGCGTCATAATATATGAGCATATGGTTTGTGCACAAGAGTCACAAAATAGGCCAGCAGTAGTTAACAAGTCGTTGCAAATTAATTCGTCGGCATTTACGCGTTAAAATAATTTCAATACATTTTGTGGTAGGTCAGCTAGCAGCTAGCAGGCGCGGTACAATCCCGCGCTTGACTGCTGCAATTTTATTACGAAATTATGTTGATTCAACAACATTTTACGTCAGAACCATGCACTTACAACTGTTAAAAGTACATAGTTTACGTAGATTAACCTGGGCAAGAGAAAAGAACTATTCGCTGGGACCATGGTATATAATAAGGTCGGATCCGCCAGCACCATGGCCGGTGGACAGGTATTTGAAGATTTAGTTTTTAATGATAAAAATTAATAATCAGAAAAATTATAGCAATAGCCAATAAAGCGATTTACAAATCCGTTGTCAGTAAAATGCAAAAGTTGCACATTGGCGGCAGTGTCGGCGGCGCGGTGTGATAACTCGCTGACCTGCGGACAATTCGCGGCTGCTCAATTGTCTTATCATGTTGTTGGCGACTCTTCCGCAGCCTCACGTACACTGATAAGACGATAGCGGCCGATAGCGCCGCGACCGCGCCCGCGCCCTCTCGCTGCAAGCCTCGAGGAAGTCATCATGACATGCCAATTAATATTGTATTTGCCAAAATACAAACAAGGGTTGGTCGAGGCACGCACATCGATATTTAATAAATCACCGCTACCTATGAAATGTTACATATACAATGTAACTTGCGTTGTAGAAAATGTGGTGCACGGAAATAATGTTTGGTAAAAACGGGAATTAGAAATTCTCCATACCGCCTATGCGATAAAAGGTCAAGTTTTTTATATAACAAACCGCACGCCACCGCAGGCCGCCCTTCGCAAAGCAAACGACCAGACATGTCAATACCTCGTCAAATATGTCTATACTTCAACAGCATTACCACTACTTGGTGAGAACTCGCGTGTCGGGCGTGCCGGCGGGCGCAGCGGGCGTGCTGGCGGGCGCGCCGAGCCAGCTAGGCACGCTCGAAGCTCAAGGTTGTCGGAGGTGTTACAAAAGATTACGGCGAGTAATCTTTGCACCGATAGTCTTATATATCGAAGTTATCAGAAAAAAACTATGTCAAATTAACGAACTTGCCATATTTCCGGATTTGGATTTGATACCATAATTATAATATATAATTAAACATTTTAATTGGAAACGAGACGCGATCGATGGCCGAGTCGCAGTCAACGTCGCGTGTCTGTTGGCTGAGTAGGGGTGGGGGTAGGAGACGCGCCGCCGACGTCGCGCACGCGTCCGCTAACATCAAAGGTGAAATCAAAATATACACGGAATGAGTTCCGATATAAACCGGCAAGAGGCAAGCAAGCTGATGGAGTACAAATTAATTTTGAGAAATAGTAGATATAACATTTTCTACAAGTCAGTATCTTATGAGCTCACGGGATTCCCCTGATGTGTAATGATGATGTTGAAAATCGGATAAGGAAAATTAAAACAGGCAGTGGCCTGCGATGGCCGCTCGCTGGGCGGAAGTATCGGCGCATCCGCGGCACGACACGCTGCGACACGCGAGCCGCACACAAACACGATGTAGGCGCTGAATGTTTGTGTCGATTTTCCGGTAGACTAATGCTATCGTTGTCTTTAGTCAAACTCTTGCTATAATACCTGAATAACGCGTAAACATAATGCAACATTGCAGTGCATGAAGCGTCAGTATTGTCCAAAAGTAGGGATGTATTTTCTTATATGCTAGACATTCTTTGTGTATCAAGTCGTGTGTGACATGTTATGTTACCTGAGCAGGCCCTCGCGCTGCACCATGTAGCGCAGAGTCTCGCGGATGCTGCCGTTGTGCGCCGACCGCAGCGACTGCATGCGCGTCTGCAACAACACAACACAGTTAGCTCGTTTGGTGTGCATTGCCCGCCTGCTTCCTCACCTGCACCCCAAAGCCGCCTGTACAAGCTAGTCACGAATATTATTTAAACTCTACGATTAAAGCACCGTTCCTTCCTTTCCTATCATATCACCTTTTTTTATAGTAGATAAGAACAAACAAGCAGGGGATGTCCTAATATTACATGATCCAACGCCTATGGACATCCGCAACGCCAAGGGAACCGCTTATGCGTTGCCGGCCTTTACACATACACTACTTTTTGAAGTCCCTAAGTCGTAACTGTTGTTACCGTTGTCTTTTTTGTCTGTCCTACTCGCCATCATTTCCATAGCAAATAATTCATTCTTATCTTAAATCGTATTCGGACATAAAAATAATAACGGTTCATTGCTGAGTTAGAATCAAAGAGCTCGTTTGGAATGCGATGAATATTTCAAATTTGCATGTTATTTTGTGCAGCGAATCAGAGAGCTGACATTTAAATATTAATAAGTATTGGTGTCGCGGCAACGTCGAGCTGAATCAAATATTCGCTATCGGGGGGCAAGCTTTAAACTCGACCCCAGCGGCAAAAATAGAATTATCTTATCCCAGCTCAGACTTCCTAGTGTTTGTGTGAAAACACTGGCCTGGTGATGTAAAAACACGGGCGACGCGGGCACGAGCAGCTGTCCGTCCTCACACCGTATACAATACCAAGAAAATTACACATTAGACAAATCTATCATAATAACAAACAAGATTGTTTCCGCAACTAACAACCAGTATGAACCTAATAATTTTATTTGTCGGACAATTTGCCGGCGTGACTTCGCCAATAATATAAAAATGACAAACACAAGACTTCTAATAACAACCTATCGATGTACAATTTTTTCGTCAATTTAACAAAAGACGTGACCGGCGAAGTGTGGTGACATTGAGGCTCGACATATAACTGGCCGAGCGGCCACCGGCCTTTACTCAGAGCGGCGACGAAATGTGTATCAGGAGGCAGGTGTTGCTTTGTTCGGTGGCCGCGCTGGTGGCGGTAGCGCTCGCTCTGGACGAAGAGATGGCGGAGCTGGCGCGGATGCTGCGCGAGTCCTGCGCAGAGGAGACCGGTGTCGAGCTGCGCCTCGTGGATGAGGTAAATGCGGGCGCCGCGCTGCCTCCCGACGACAAGCTCAAGTGCTACATCAAGTGCGTGATGGAAACGGCCGGCATGATGTCTTCGGGCGCCGTGGATGTGGAGGCGGTGGTGGCCATGCTGCCCGACGACATGCGCGCCAAGAATGAGGGTGCGCTGCGAGCATGCGGGTCGCGCGCCGGCGCAGACGACTGCGACACCGCCTACCGCACGCAACTATGCTGGCAGCAGGCCAACCCGGCCGACTACTTCCTCATATAGCCCGCTGAGACATGCACCACACAACCAAACAATATACATAATGAAATTAAACATAACAGTCAAATAATATGCACACATTGTGCAATATACAGCTTGTATTAGATGTCTCCAAACTAAATAACATGGTATTAAAATTATTTCTATTTATATAAAACAATACAAGTATTTCTTTTTACATCCAATAATACTTACAACTCATTTACATAATTCTAGAATCTTTATAACATTAGAATTGGGTATTAGTTGTCAGCCAAAGAATATTGAGCAGTAGTCAGCAATAAATGCTCAAGATATCATTACCTTAGGCTTGTAGGCTTATGCCTATGCCCAGCAATGTAGCCCGGAATAGAACTCATCGGGAAATCACATGCACCTAAATTAAAGCCAAATAAACTAATAATAAGTTATGGCTTACAATATCTTTCATAATAATAAATTATATTTCAACCAAACCAAAATAATGTGCAATCATGCTTACACACCTCGGTTATAATTATAATACCTACACTTATTAATAACTTTTCATATTTCTTCTTGTAAATTGAAGACAGGACCTCTTAACACAATTCCCTCTGTCAAATAAAAATAGATAATAAATTATAAACTTGCTTTGTCCTCAATTAGGAAAAATGTCTTAATTTATGA
The DNA here is from genome assembly GCA_029286645.1 of Papilio protenor. Classification (NCBI taxonomy): domain Eukaryota; kingdom Metazoa; phylum Arthropoda; class Insecta; order Lepidoptera; family Papilionidae; genus Papilio; species Papilio protenor. The sequence continues at coordinate 25,779 of JAGSMZ010000056.1, forward strand.
GGCAAATATTACTAATATTATAAACACGAAAGTTTAGATGGATGGATGTTTGTTAAAGTTTGTAGCCTAAACTACTGAACGGATCTGGACGAAATTTGGCAAAGATATAGAGCATAGCTTGGAAGAACACATAGGCTACTTACTTTTATTTTTTTAATACCACACAGGCAAAGTCGCGGGTACAAGCTAGTATGTTCATAAAGATGTAAATGGCAGCATGTTATGCACATGTGTGTTTGTGATCCCTACTTCACCCATAGCAAAACTAGACAAAACTTGTTTTTTATTTATTTTACATGCATGCAAAAATGTTCTAATTTATGTGCATTTGTATGTATGTTCTTTCTGTAGCTATATTAAACCAACTGTAATAACACATATGTTTTGCAGGTCTATGTCAAACTATCAAATTTATCTAACTACTATTGCCTAAGATCCTCTACAGTTTGCATTATTTTACAAAAAAAGTACCTTGTAATACAACCAATTGCAGATCAAATATGTTTTATGTTATATTCTGAAGCAAAAAATTAATTTAACACCATTAAATTCACACAACACAAGTAAACAAACACAGTTAATTTAACTTACAAAAAATAATAACTGTTTAATACGGAGAGCGGGACCACAAAAGAAACACTTGATTATACTTTGCACTACTATATTTGAACATTCACATACAGATCAATTCAGTGACATTTCAGAACAAACTGCCACCGACATATAAAAAACTAATAACTCCATCTATTGATTTACAGCTTAAACATAAACCGCCCACCAAGGACACACTCTGTCCTTCATTAAACAAGTTACTCATTAACTACATTAGAATTAAACACTTAACAATAACACATAACAATCTTACTAAACAAACTTAAACGAACAAAAGAAAATCCGCCCACCATGCAGCAATCTATTTGGTCAGGACACATACTCTACTTATTGGCCTTTTTAGTAAACCATTGATTGTCTTGACCAAAACAACTCTAGTAATATTGTCTTTACCAGGATATTTTTTAACAATAGTACCTAGCATCCATTTTGCTGGTGGAACATTATCATCTTTTATTAAAACTATTTCATTAATCTCTGGTTCCTTATTTTTTGTATACCATTTATAACGTTGATTTAGATTAGAAATGTACTCTTGATTCCACCGTTTCCAAAAATAAGAAACCATTTTTTGTATTAACCTCCACCTATCAAGACCTACAACATCACTATGATCTTCGTCAGCTATATTGATTAATGGCTCACCAACCAAAAAATGGCCTGGTGTGAGTGGGAGTGGGTCATTTGGATCACTACTTAATAAAGAAAGAGGACGTGAGTTTAAACACGCCTCAATTTGAGTCAAAACGGTTGATAATTCCTCGAAGGTTAGCAAACTGTCACCAATAGTTTTCTTCAAATGATTTTTAACACTACGCACGCCTGCCTCCCACAATCCACCAAAATTAGGCGCGTGTGGTGGGTTGAAATGCCATTCAGTTGATTCTAGTGTTAACAATTGAACAATCTCTTCGGGCCAAGATTTTTGGGCACCTTTGAGCATATCAAATAATATCTTATTCGATCCTACAAAATTAGTGGCATTATCGCTATAAAGATCTTTGCAATGACCTCTCCTGGCTATGAATCGTCTAAACGCAGCGATGAACCCTTTAGCTGGCAAATCCGATACTACCTCAAGATGCACTGCGCGTGTGACCATGCATACAAATAAACATATATAACCTTTGTACGCCTCAGAACCTCTTCCTGGTGAAAACCGAACATTAATAGGACCCGCGTAATCTACGCCGGTTGATTTAAACGGCTTTCTTGGCTTGAGTCGCACATCAGGAATCTGTCCCATCAATTGAGTTCTGTTAACAGATGAATACCTTTTACACTTGACACAATTATGATAATACTTCTTGACTTGAGCTCTAGCATTAATGATGAAGTATGTATATCTAAGATGATTTAACATGATCTGTGGACCGCCGTGGAGCGTTTTCAAATGAGTATCTCGAATGATTAACAAAGTAAGATGATTATTAGCAGGCAGTATGATTGGATGTTTTCTATCATACCTTATTTCGGCTCTATCCAAACGTCCGCCCACCCTCAACGTCCCTATGGAATCTGTTATAGGGCAAAGTGTATGTAGTATACTCCGTTTCAACACACAACCACGCGATTTGATAGCATCGATCTCTTCTTTAAAATTCTTAGCTTGTACTTCGCCGACCAACTTTAATAATGTGTCATTCATCTCTTGAACTGAATAGAACCTGTATTCTTCTGATAATTCCTTTGAGAGATACTGTATTGCAACCAACGTCTGCAATATGATAAAACTTTAAGCATTCTTGTAAGTGATGAAAATCTTTCTATCAATCCTTCAGAATCTTTTTCTTTCATAACATTCGCTAACAGACATACCTCCTTACTTACTTTTTCTTCTAAATTTGTTTCCTTAAAAACTCCTTTGTTGTATTTGATTTCCTTGTCACCTAACCACTTTGGACCTTTCTTCCATAATTCTAAAGTTATTAATTCTTTTGCCTTAATACCTTTTGATGCACAATCAGCAGGATTCTCCTCAGATCGTACATGTGACCACTGATTGTTGTCCATTATGGTGAGTATCTCTGAAACACGATTAGCGACGAAAGTCTTCCACTTACTTGGATGGCTGCTTAACCACGATATGACAACTGATGAGTCCGTCCAAGCATGCACGTTCTCCTTTGGGACCTGTAACACTTGTGATACATCAAACAGAAGCTTAGCAAGCAACACGGCTCCACATAGCTCTAGGCGTGGGATAGATACTTGCTTAACTGGAGCCACCTTCGTTTTAGAACGAAGTAGGTTGATTGTTACCTGTCCTTGGTCATCTATCACTCGTGCATACACCACGGCAGCATAAGCTATATTTGAAGCGTCGCAGAAGCCTTGAAGCTCCAAGCGTTGATTGTTTACACTACTTCCAATCCACCTAGGAATGCGAAATTCTGAAAGTGTATAAAGCTCTTGACGATATGTGATCCACTCCTTTAACATGATTTCAGGCAGTTCTTGATCCCATTCGATTCCAGCCAGCCACAACCTTTGTATAAAAGCTTTGGCTGTGGTGATAGTGGGGGCCACCCACCCTAGCGGATCAAACAACATTGCTATATCTGAAAGCACCTTGCGTTTAGTTACAGGAGTTGATAATGTAGGCAACTTGACCACATATTCAAACATGTCTTCACATTTGCTCTCTTCTTCTGTCAACATCTTATTAGTTTCTGTTTCTTGCTCCAACTCCCAAAACTTCTTTAACAAATCTCCTAATCTGATTTGTGTGTGCATACTTATGACTCCTTCTGTTGAGCCTGATTCTGAAGTCATACTTCCTGAAACAATCCAGCCGAGAAGTGTGTCTTGTGCTATTAATCTTCTCGTTGAATTCTTGATAACATCGCCTTTTAAAATCTCACTATAGACTTCGGCTCCGAGTAAAACGTCGATCTTACTCGGTGATAAATATGATGGATCAGCTAGAGGTAACTTTTCTAGCTCGAGCCAGTCAGGTGAATGAATAACCTTAGAAGGAAGAATAGTTGTAAGGGTACCTAACACATAAGCGTTAACATTGATGGAATGATAAGGAGGATGGCGTGATTTGATATTCAATAATACCATATACTTAACTCTAGTGTGACCATCTCCCACTCCAAACACCAAACCATTGATTGGCTGGCGTTTGAGCCCTAACAACTGGACTGTTTCTTCCGTGATAAAAGACGCTTGCGACCCTTGATCGATAAGCGCTCTGATAACATGACTAACACCATTAACTGACATAGCTCTTACGATTGCGGTTGCTAATAATACTTCACAGGGTGATGATTGTTTCGCAAACGTTGATATGATAGTAGTGCTCTCCTTAGATTGAGTGTTTGTTTTTTCTGTGGTTTCCTGCGCCTCCTTCTCTCGTTCTCGTTCTAGATGCAGCATGGAGTGATGACGACGACCACATCTACGGCAGCTGTTTGATTGGTGACATTTACTCACAGCATGATTCGGTGCAAGACAGTTGAAACAAAGACCTTTATCTCTCACATGTTCATACCTTTCGTAAGGCGATAAGTTTGAAAACTTCTTGCACTGATATAAATAATGTTCACCATGACACATCCCGCAATTGATAGGTTTCTTAATTTCTGTTGCGTGAAATGTCTTTGCTCTGAATGTCGTCTGCATTGGTTTTACTCCTTCTAGCATCTCCATTGTTCTATATCTTGTCTCCAAAAAGTCCTTCAGTTGATCCCAAGTTGGTAGCTCATCCATACTAATCTGACTTAAATGATGTTCCCACTGCTTACGGCTTTCCTGATCCAGTTTAGTAATAACAACATAGTTGATAATAGTATCCCACGATGAAATATCTATTTCCAAATTCTTAAATGACTTCATACATGCTGATGTTGTATCCAATAATCGTTTGATAGCAGTAGATGATTCTGTGATAGTTTTTTGTGAAAACAGTGTCTTTAGCACCTCATTCGTATTGAAGCGCTTGTTATTATACCTCCTTAGTAGCTGCAGCCAAGCCTCATTGTAATTAGCCTCGGTGATAGTAAGATTCTTCAAAACTTGCTCAGCTTCGCCACTGAGACAACTCTTGAGATAATGCATTTTCTGAACTAGCGTTAGCCTTTCATTATTATGGATTAATGATACGAACAAATCATGAAAAGACTGCCATTCCTCGTATCCGGACGTAAATGTCGGCAAGTTAATTTGCGGAAGTCTCACTTCGCAACTTGGTGAACTTGATGTTACATTTGTGCAAGGAATGGTAGCTGATGTTGATGGCTGAGAGAAACTCTTTAAATCTTCCTTCATCTTCGAATGATAGTCCGTATACAATTCTTCCACTTGATCATATAAGTCTTCCTTAAAATACGCTAATTTCGCTTGTTCAGCCTTATCTATTTTACTTGTAATTTGATCATGATTATCCTGAAATTTTTGCCAATATTTATTCAAAGTTTCTAAACGTGTTTCAATGTACGATGAAGTTATTCTCGCCTTCGGAGACTTAGAATAATTGTTGCTAGCCTTGTTTATTAATTTGATAATTCTTCTTGGTTATTTATCAGTGATGCCATTTTTCAAAGTCTTTAATTACAGATAAATAACGATAAAATAATTCTAAGTCGATAATCAATAATATCACTAAGTTCATACACTACACGCAACACATGAAACTGTCGAATTGTCCAAAGTCCCACTTTTACTGCAACATAAGTTTATGACAACTCACATGACATATTTACACAAGTCCATACGAAGCACTGTTTCCATAGAGTCACAACACAACATCACAACACTGTTCACTTTAACTTTTTTTATAAGTCACTGATCACTTTCACTTGGAATCACTGCACTAGTTCACTCAATCGTCCCGGGTTTCGGCACCATGTTTAATACGGAGAGCGGGACCACAAAAGAAACACTTGATTATACTTTGCACTACTATATTTGAACATTCACATACAGATCAATTCAGTGACATTTCAGAACAAACTGCCACCGACATATAAAAAACTAATAACTCCATCTATTGATTTACAGCTTAAACAATAACATTAACTTAGAAAATAATTGTGTACAAAGAAATAAATGTAAGTACATATGGTTTAAAATAATTAAGAACTATGCAAAAAAGTATAAAACCAATAAATTTACAGAGCATGAAATTATACATTTCAGTTTACACTAGCCCTGCGCCCTGCGCCAATCTATTGTACAAATATCCATGATTTTCCTAGACTAGCTCAGTGATCTTAAAACTTAAAGTAAAGTTTAATGTAAAGGAGCTTTTATGAAATTAAATTGTTCTGGTACAAAAGTTGTACTACTACTAGTACTAAAATTGTCATATTTAATTGTCCTTACACATTGTCTGCAATAGTGCACAATAAAATAACAATGCAAAAGAACACACAAGTATAACTGAATCCAATATGTGTAGTTTCTTATTGTTGATATAATTATTTATAACAATGTCATCAAATAAACAAGCAACTTCTATTTTGTCTTATTACTTTTATTACAAAGTAATAAAGAATAGATGTTAAAGATGATTCCTCCACTGTTTATGTATTTGCAACATAATGTTAGTAAAACAAGGTGTATTGTTTAGTAAATCTTGAAGAATACAAGACCTTGAATAAAAGTTATTGCAATGTCAGCATTAATAGCAAGAATAACTTAATGAACATGTAAACAACCAAAATGTTTAGCAATCACATAAAAATGAATGACAGTCCCTTCATAAGGAAAAAATAAAAAACAACATAATCTAACAACATTTTGGTCTAAACTCAAGTGAAAGCAGAATGATAAAGAAGAAAGTAAACAGCTGTCAATGTTTAAAAAAACAGGAGCAGTTTCACACGACGTCTAATGTCAATACAAAAGTTTTTAGATCTGAGAAGTAGGGAAACAAACGAAAGTCTTATTGGTCTTTACATAACCCCTAAAAGAAAAGTGTGTTGTAACGCGCGAAGCACTGAGGTGCCATCGGGGCCGCGTAGGTTAGGGCCTCGCCTCGCGGCGCATGAGGCGCCGGCCCGGCTGCTCCCGGCCGCTACTCACCTTGACGGAGTCGAGCGGGTACATTATGCAATGCTCCATCACTCCCGCTATCGCTCCAGCTGTCATATGTGTGACAGAGTTCTGGGTTGGGAGGGTTTCATAGTCCTCAAAGTTCATAATACTCACTTAATACTGACACTAAGCACGAAATAAACACAGAAATGGTTAAATTTATATGGGATTTGTTTGCTTTACCAATTTACCAATGTCATTTTTACTACACTATTTTTGTCACTAAGTCATCGGAAATTTAGAACGAACAATCAAAATTGATTCACTGGTGCGATACGATTAGCACGCGCGGCAGCCGACGACGGAGTTGCCAGTTGTCTCAGAGAACCTAGCAAGCTAGTGCTTATCAACTCACGCTACGTATGTTATCGTCACTTATCATTATCTTATCTACGGTTGCACTCTTTCGACTTCACTCATTCTTACACCGTGCGATACATCGACCGATTACGTAAGATCTATCTAGCCAAACCTTAATGTATATAAAGGGCAAGATCGTATAAACCGTATAAATCTAAATAGTAAAGTAAATTAAGCTCACGTGATAAAATTATTCTCGATTTTTGCAGAAATTAAAATGAGGAGCTCATTAAATTAACTTTTAAATCAAAATCGTATAGTTGATTTTTCTCATCAAAAACCTTTCAGTAAATAAATATTAAAACCAAATTACCAACAACGAGCATGCAACACTTTGGCTGTCATCTACCCGTCAAAGTAACAGAAGACACTTCTACAGTATTGCAATGACAAAAAATTATTGCAAATTATTGATAAAACGTATTGCCAATGATTTCTATTTATAAAAAGAACAAGCTATCGCCCGCGAATCCGTCTGAATTAAAAAAATAAAGTGAGTGGTAGTGAATATACTCTACATCTATACCAAATTTCATCCAAATCCGTTCAGCCGTTTAGGCTAAAAACTCTAACAAACATCCATCTCGCATGGCGGGCATTTTATTTTGTTCTCGTGTAAGTTATTCCAAAAAAAAGGATAACGGTATGAAAACCCAAGTGTAGATTGAAGGACGGTGTTTCTGATATTACTCGATTGTTATTTCATTAGCTCCGACATATAAGCAAGCCCATAATGGGAATAAGTTACCATGTCTATGTGCCACCTTTAAAATAAAGTTCAGCTAGCTGCTCGTCGCGCCGACAAATATTATGTACTTTTACTTTTAGTACTGCTTGGAATAACTTTACTAATCTTTTTTTTCGTTATTTTAATATTATAAAATCGTCAAATATTGCTTTAGCGTAATATGTTGATATTAAAACATCGTAACTGTTATGTTTCCTACGAAACTTGAGTTCCGATCGCGGTTCAATGTAAGACGGTCTCGCCACAGCGCCATCTATTAGGACGGTGTGAAAACGACGCCAACAGTAACAATTTCCAAGACTTGTAGACCTACCGAGCAATAGGCAAGCATATATTTGGCTGAAGTGGGCTATTATTCAAATAAAACAACAGTGAAATTTAATCGGAAATGCAATGTTTATTACTTCGAAAGCATAGTCTTTACATAAAATCACCGATGTCTCGCTCTCGCTCGCGTCCCGCTCACACAGCGGCCAGCGACGCTAGCGGCACTGTGTCAGCGACGCTAGCGGCACTGTGTCAGCGACGCTAGCGGCACTGTGTCGGCGCTACAGCGTCAGCGTGGCACCTTGCCGATGGGCACAAGTGTGTGCTATTTGTTAAACGATGAATCTCAGATGAGACTTTTTAAATATAGTTGCATATACATTTATATGTAAAATAGAATCCTATCCGCTGCCAGGCCGCATGGCCGCCACGCACACAACACACACACACACACACACACATGGTAACAACTGAGGCACTTGCAGAGCACATTCACTCGCCGACCACTCGCAATGCATCGCGAAAATAACATTAAAAACAATAAGTAGTGATTGTGCGGCCGCGCCCCGGCTCGCTCGCTGCTCTGCTGCTTCTCTCTATTTACTTATTAAATACATTTCTTTCATTCCCGTTCAATCAGTAATATAAAAAAAACTATCGGCCGCCGGCACAGCTGCACTTACACTATGATATAGTACGCAAGTGTAACCCCAACTTATCTAATACAATATAATGTTTTCTTAAAGTACTCATATATTTGGTTCTCACTAAAGTAAACATTAACATCGTCGCTCACACACACAGACACGCAGACACACATACACACACCGCGCAGGATTAGCAAGATATCTATACAGTGTGGCTGAGGCTGAGGCTGCGGCTGCGGCTGCGGCTGCGGCTGCGGGAGGGCGACGCCGCCTCACTCGCCGTCTCGCTCACCTCGTGCAGGCCGACAGTTCTATGAACCGTACAATACATCTAAATACGAGGAAAAATCACACCGCATACTTACAGACTAAATATTATGTGAAGAGTTGTAATAATATCGTTCATATATTAATTAAATACAATTATATCATGTATGAAAGGGAGCGTCGTCCCCCGCGCCACCTCCTGCCCACCCCGCTCGCCGGTAGCTCTCCTCACAGTAGCTGCCCTACACAGAGTATAACTATACAATACATACAGATTAGCTGCTCTAGTTAGTGTCGGAGATGGCCACCCGGAGGGAGGGCGCCGGGGGCGGCTCTACAACTTGCCTCGAATAAAATTAAAAATATTAACATTCATAGATATAAAATTATGCCGAATAAATAAGTCGACGGACAGACAAGTACGCTTGGTACATCATCATACTGTCGCAGTCGTCCGTCTCGCTCGCACGCTCGGGATCCTCGCAATATTCCTATCTCCTTCCTACAGTTGTCGTCGCGATTTTCTATTAATTTATGTTGTTCCCCAAATTACATGCTTTGTCATTCTACATCGAATACATATTTTTCAAACGACAATAACCAAAACATTACAGATCATAGCTTGCGTAAGCGGATTTACAACTAGACAGATTAATTCAATTTTAAACTGCGAACTTCTGCCGCCGCTTTACAACATTAGAAGACCCGAATTATTGGATAGATGAACATCCCAAGCCGCGCCCCGCGCCGCCGCCCAGGACCACGCCCTGGACCACGCCCAGGACCACGCCCAGTGACACGCTAGAAGAGGCGCGCGCGTCGCTTGAGCTCGTTGCGGCGCCACTGCGGCAGTCGGTAGAACTCGGCGCGTGTCACCTGCAGGATCGCCTCGAACTCCACGTCCGACAGGTGGCGCTGCACACAAACACACCGCGTCACGTCGTGTCACGTCTTGTCACGTCGTGTCACGGTGCTGCACTCACCTCCAGATTGAGGCGGTCCACGTCGGGCGGCAGGCGGTAGTTGGTGATGAGCAGCAGATGGTACGGGTACAGCTTGGCGGGCTCGTGCAGCAGGTGCGAGGTGGCCATGTTGGGCAGCGAGCGCCGCACGCCGCCGCCTCGCGGGCCCACGCCCACGCCCACGCCGCCCAGCGCGCTCGCCGCGCCGCCCGCGCCCACGCCCACGCCCACGCCGCCCAGCGCCGCGCCCACGCCCGCCGCGCTGCCCCCGCGCACCACCACGCCGCCCTCCGTGCTCTGCAACGAGACGGGTCGTTAGCGAGCCGCCGCCGCGACTGCCGGCCGCCGCGCCGCTGCGACACTCACCACAGCACTCCTGTCCACGTCAGTGATGGAGCCGGCAGATACTGCAACACAAACACAACCCTCACTGAACACGTCATTTAACAATGTAAATAAGCAAATGATGGCATCGCTTAATTCTACTATTGCTTTGTTGTCAATACAGTACAAGCAAATGAAGTGAGCAAGTACAGCATACTAGTTAAAGGCAAAGTATCACTTGATCCGTAATTTAAAAAAATGCAGAGAAAACTGTCTACTGTCAACAGAGTGCTGTATTGTGGACGTGTTCTTACAAAATATAGAAAATGCAAAGAAAGCAAGTGAAGTGTGGCGCTGTGAGATGATATCTGAACCAACATTACGATGACAAATGTATAAGTGTTCGTGTCCGAGTGGAATGAGCGTAACGGAGTTGCAAGTGAAGTGAGACGTATGTAGATGTATGTATGAGGCGGGCGCGGCGCACACTTACCGCACAGCTCGGTCCGCACTGCGCGCAAACAACAACATTACATCAACAGCGCAACACCTACTCGCACATAACACTGTCTCTGCTCGTGTAACATTCTCAGATGTGTTTAATGTTCAAATTGAGGAAAATTGCGTTGGAACATAGTGAAATCCGTTTTATTTCAAAATATAACACAAAGTCGAACTGTTATTTTGACGGCGTTAAATCCATAAACAAATTAGAATTAGGATTGTTACGATGCTCAAGACCTTTTCTTAGTAGAACGTCGTCGGTGAAGGTGGCACTAGCTGAACTGTTTGTCGTACGAGGAGAGTTAATATTAAATAAATGGTTAATATTATTGTATTTGAGGTGTATGTACGGGGTGCAGTACTCACTGTCAGACTTGCCGCTGCTGAAGTCGGTGCTGTGCGTCTTGTCGCCGGCCGTCAGCCCGCTGAACGTGAAGTCGCCCTGCAACGTACATATGTCGCTCACCTCTCATACTCTAACAACTAATATTTATTCATAAAATCACGAAAATAACACAAATGATAACTGGTGCGCGAAGAGGACCTAAATCCCCCGCTGATCACTTACATTACACTAGTAGTCAATCTTTTGTTGTGCATTCCTTCCTCTCTTGCCAGGGCACCTGATTTTTTTTTGTTTTATTAGGTTTTCAAACTATGAATATATTCGGTTTATCCGTACTATAAAGTCTCGCAACTTGCAGTCGCTATATTGCCCCATTCTTTCAAAAAAAAAAATCTTTTCTATAACATCACAGTAACAACATAAGTGTTGCAGCGCTGACCACAGGTGTGGCGGTACTCACGGCGGTGCTGGAGGAGAAGGTGTGCGACCTGGCGGCGAGCCCGTACCCCGGCCGCGGCGCCGCGCGCAGCGACGACACCACTGTAACACTCGCTCTGTCACGCCCCGGCACGCCCCCGCCCCGCCCCGCCCCGCCCCACGCCCCACACGCTCGGCCCCGCGCTCACTAACATTGTCCACATCCGAACGACTAATGCGACCCGAGTAACTAACCTAAAAGATAACAAGACGAGGGTCCTCCGCAGGCGGCGGCCCCGAGTTACCTGACTGAGGTGCGCCAGCCGCGCGCCCGGCGGCAGCGTGCTGCTGCGGCCCCCGCCCCGCCCCGCCCCCGGCCCCGGCCCCCGCCCCCGCCCTCGCCTGCCCCCGACACACGACATACAGCTCACGTCACACAGCGCACTTCGCCGCCACACCGCGCACTGCACAACCCTGCCAGTGGCATGTTCATGACTTCCACTTTTATTGTTTTTCTCCCTTTTAATAGAGAGCAGAGCGCGGTGGCGGTGGCGGTGGCGGTGGCAGCGGCGATGTGGCGACAGACATGCACATATCACATATTAATAACGTTTTCCTTAACAAAAAACAATGCTGGATGAGATCTTATTAGAAACTCATTCAAGTTAAGGAAGACATCATTTTAATCTAAAATATTCTGCCCGTCACAAAATTTCCACATGAATGAAATGGTTTATAATAATTTAACTTAAAAGTGAAAAAACTTTCTAATTAACTGAAAATAATAGAATTTACAGAAATTGGTCTTATGAAAATTTATGAAAAAAGCTTTCTAAAATGTAATTCCTTGTAAGTTTATTGCGGAAACTGTGAGACGGCAAACGTGCGAATGCAAAATAACGGCGCAAAATTACCTACATATACATAATTAAAACATATTACAAAATAAATTAAATATATGACAATGTATAACAAAATGAACACATAACATAAAAAGTAAACGAAATTAAGAACATGAGAGAGATAAAGTTGTCGATTTTACAAATCTCCAAGTAAAAGGAAAATCGAAACAATACCACATAATGAAATAAATACATAGAATTAGTTAACTGTCAGTATAGTGCTGTATACATAAATACAAATATCATGCATACGCTAAACTAGGGTGCACGAACATGCAGCAGCGGAAGAACAAGCAGGGAGCGTCACTAAACCATTTTAATACCATGCTTTTGACAAACGTCTTTGATAAACTACTAGCTATGTTATTATAAAAAACTGTCGCTCTCAGAGTCATTAAGTGGTCTCTCTTAGTGTGGATATTGACCATTTGACTCTAGGTGCGGCAGGCGATGCTGACAAGGCGCACACAAGCGGGACAAGCAGACACTCAGCTCACCTGGGCTCGGGGCGGCACAGTCTCTCATTGGTTAGTCGTGTCGTTGTAAATCGAGCACAGCACTACGTGATACGTTAATTAATCTCCCAGAGTTGTTTTTACATTAAAAAGACACGACCGCGCGAAATAAACCTGTTAGTTGAGGAAAGCTTCAGGTGCGCGAAGACGAGGCATTAGGTAAATAACTATTTTAAGTTACACTTAAGGATTCTGAGTGTAGTTATAAGACAGCATACTTCGTATGTCGCGTTACACCAACAAGCATCAAGTTCTTAACGCAACCAAACTTAATTGAAACTAAGGCTAAATTGGTTACATTCGAAGGAGACCATAATAGTGAGAGAGGCCGAGCGCGCGGGTCGGGGTAGTCAGTATCACCAATGTTAATCGCAGAGGAATTAGAAAGTATTAGTTCATATGTATAAACATGTTAAATACCATTGAAGTCGTTACCTGTAACAGCACTGCCGTTACATTTGTGATAAAACATATCGCTGTCTCTGTCTTAAAAGACAATGAGAGAGATGGCGATACATTTTCACACAAGTGTCTCGTCAGTTAAACCCCACAGTTAGGGCGAGCGGTGCCGTTAGTACATAGTTAGTAAAAATACATTTGTGTAAATTGTAACATAAGTAGTGTCATCTATTTTCAGTTACCACAGAAGACCGGCACATGTACCGAGTGGTTTTTATATAAATAAATATACATATCTATGACATCATGATGTTTTCAAGTGTTCACTGCTCAATGCAGTTGTGTGTGTGCTCACCGTTGTACGTGGGCAGGTGCGCGTGGTCCGCGGAGGCGCGGTCGCGGGGGTCGCGCGGGTCGCGGCGCTCGCGGTGGTCGAGCGAGCGCGAGGGCGAAGCGCCGACGGGGGAGGAGTAGCGCAGGCGGGGCGCCGCCTCGCGCGCCGCCGACGGCGTCCTGCGACACCGACCGGATCTTACCACATCACAAAACATTTCAAATCTTATAAAATTACAATGGAATTATAGTAACCTGCTCGCATTTCTGGGATCCAAGTTCTGTTTCTTCCACTGCTGGAGCTTCTCCCGTTCCTTTACTTCTTTCAGAAACACCTGCGCGATGCCGCTCTCGATCTTGGCGAGCTCGCGCTCCTCGCGGCGCAGCTTGTGGTCGACGCCGTTGTGTCCGTTGTGGCGGCCGTCCTCCTCGTCGCTGTCCGGCACGCCCTTGTACGTGTCCGACCACCGCCGCCGCCGCTCTGCGCCGACACACAACCAGCGTGTTACGCGAGGAGCGACCGCGAGCCGAGCGCCACGACGCCGTTTTAGTGTGGTACTCACCGGGGTCTGTGTAGGGGTAGGGCGGGGCGGGGAAGTCGTCGCGCTCTATCTTGGGCTTGGTGCCGGGCGGCGGCTTGTACGCCGACGGGTAGTGCGACAGCTCGATCGGCTCCTGCAACGCGACACTCTGCTAGAGCGGGGCGGGGCGGGGCGGGGCAAGGCGGGGCGGGGCGGGGGGCGGTACCTCGTTGTTCATGTGCGGCGACTTGGGGCGCGGCGTCTCGCTGCGCATGGAGTCGACGAGCGCGCGCATGCCGGGCCGCGAGGACGCCTTGCTGCCGGCGCGCGAGCTGGCGCGCGTGCTGGCCGACGCTGCGGACACGCAAGGGGCAGTGAGTAGTGTGGGGCGGGGCGTGGCGCGGGCGGGGCGGGGGCGGGCACTCACAGGGCGGGCGGTGGAAGTGCGGCGAGGTGGGGGGCCGGTCGTAGGGCTGCACGCAGCGGCGCAGCGTGGCGGGCTCGCTGGCCAGATAGGAGTAGGTGGTGATGCGGTGCGGCGAGGAGGCGCCGGAGCGGTCGCCGCGCAGCGCCAGGCCGGGGGACACGCCGCGGTACCCGTACTGCAACGACATCGACACGCGCTCTCCTTAATGTCTTACACATGTCTTAGTTACGCTGTAATATTTATTTTCAAAAAATTTAATTCAAATGTTTGTGGAAAGGTTTTGTAAATAAAAAATGACCAAACAAGAAAAAATATAAAAACAAGAAATAAAAATATAAAACAACGCCACTAATCGATAACTTAAATAGATTTGTTTTTTTCTTTCAATTCGAAGTAAAGATATATCGATAAGGGGCGATAACGGAGCAAACTAAAACAAAACTGTGTCGGACCTTCCTGGTGAGGCTGCTGTAGGGGCTGCAGTGGGAGCCGTTGACGCTGGGCGTGCGCGAGCGCAGCGACCACTGCGCACAGTCATTGCAACAGGGACGTGGCCGCGGGCACCGGTCGAGTTCAGGTCAGTGATCAAAATAATAAAAAAGCAACTTAATAATAAAAACAATTAACAAAATGAAATCATAACGGCAGTGAAGTGTGGGGCGGGGCGGGGCGGGGCGGGGCGGGGGCGTACCTGCAGCTCGGAGCAGGCGCGGTCGAGCGCGAGCGGGTCGTTGGGCGCGGGGCCGCAGCGCGGGTGCCAGATGGCGGCGCCCTGCAGGAACATCTCCTCGCCGTCGCCGAAGGGGTCGCCGCACTTGGAGCAGCGCGCGCACGTGGGGTGGAAGTGGTGGTTGTCGCCGGCCTGCAGCACCTTGCCGGAGATGTAGCGCTGGCAGTAGGCGCAGCGCACGCCGAACAGCCGCTGGTAGTCGCGCTCGCAGTACGGCACGCCGCCGCGCCCCATGTACTCGCCGCGCAGCACCGCGCCGCACTCGCCGCACGCGAAGCACCACGTGTGCCATTGCCTGCGCACCACACGTCACACGTTGCAGCCCACTGGCCACCGGCCGACACCCCGCCATCGGACTATTGTCGCCGTGTCCTAGCACATATCCTAGCACAAGCCTACACTTTTATTGTAGTGTTAGAAAAACTAGCTTAGACATTTATGACTTTGAAATTATAATCTACTTTGTGCCTAACAATTTGTGCGTTAGTGTCGATTAAGTTATTTAAAAACGTTTCCATGGAGTGATACAAGCAACAATAGATTCTTTTTTTGGAATCGACCATGTCAACCGACAATCGATAGCATGTAAACAAATCGCTTGACCCAAAGTGCCATCAATTAGTCGGACAATTGGTCATCGTATCGTGTGCGGCAACACGACACGACACGACACGACACCACGCGACACTCGCGGGGTTTCCTGAGCACGTCACTTAATCCATTTACAGCACACAAGATCAATTAAATTTAATACCAATCAAAGCATATTCAATACAAATTAATCCAATTTTTCGTGATTTACACTTGCAAAATTTAAAATGCCATTGCAAGAGGAATGATGAACATTAACATAAATGAGCTAAGCTGACCTGTCGAGTGCGACCAGCGCCTGCCCCTCCGACAGCTCCTGCCCGCAGCCCGCGCAGTCTGCAACAAGCCACCGCACGACTTAGCTGACTTAGATAACATACAGCTTCAAACTAACGATTTTACAAATATAGACCCACAGATCAACAACGAATATGCTCCGAACGGCGAGATACCACGACTTGTCGTTTCGTCTGATCGTCAACACTTTATCGATATCTATTGGTCTTATTATACATACATACATACATACAAAGTGGACGATTATGAACAATATGTGAAGTGTGTACTCGCAGCGTGCCGCACAAAGCGCGCGCGCCGCCCGCCAATTGCCGGGCCGGATGGCGCGAGCGGTCGGCGGACAACACTAATCATATACTTCATACAAATACATTTCAACATCCATCATCATGTAACTTGAGTATTGACAATAAAGCTAATGTATTCCTATTTGACCCACGAAAATGTAGTAAATCCGTCGGCAATGTGTACTGCATGAGCTCACCGTTGGGGTCCGGCTGGCGCTGGTCGACGTCGTCTCTGTCGGGGGATGCGGGCGAGCCGGGGGAGCGCGGCGAGGCGGGGGAGCCGGGCGAGCCGGGGGAGGCCGGTGTGGTGGGGGAGGCGGGGGAGGCGGCGGCGCGCGCCGTGTGCCGCTGCGGCGCCGCGCACCCGCCGCAGATCACCTCCGACCCCGTGTATGTCACCTTCTCGCCCGACGGGAACGCGCGTCTAGAACACCATATGAGGGACTCTCAATAATTGCGCATGAAAAGAGCGAGCCATTTGTAGAGCGAATTATTTCCGGAAGAAATATATGAAGTTGAACATGACCTCGAATGGTTTTTCATCATTACATTGACGGCCATTGAACTTAGACATGGCGGCGACAAAAATAAGTAGGCCGCCAATGACCTGCGCCGTCTCAATAAAGTGGACGACAAAAACATCGACATCGAAATGTGCCAAGAATATCTCATCAATACTGAAATCTTTGAATATAGTAGTACATTGCACCAGTGCTAGGTGTGTACAACAGATGGCGAGAGGGAGAGCAGTGGATACCGACTTGCAGCGCGCGCATGTGAAGCACTTCTGGTGGTAGGTGTTGCCGAGCGCGCTAACCACCTCGCCCTCCACGTACTGGCCGCACGCCGCGCACCGCGTGCCGAACGCGCGCTGGTAGTCCTGCGAACACACATTATACTGCTATTAAACATGGGACAGGATACTGCAACGAGCTTAGCATTATTTACAAGTCTCATCCTCACTGTATACTGCCAACTACTTAATATGCGTGGATTATAATACGCTGAAAGTCTGTTTATTTATGAAACGAATGCGAATAAAAAACAATTTAACGAACATAACTATAATGATGATGGTTGGTTTTATTCTGAGGAAAACATTAAACTCGGAATGACACGGAGAGTTATTGTCGCACTCGGTAGTAATTATTTGATGAGTAAGCTCAGATGAGCCGACAGTGACATTTGTCGCAGTGTACCTGTGGGCAGTAGTAGTGTCCGTCTTTGCAGAAGAAGCCGCCGCGTGCGAGCGAGGCGGAACATGAGCGGCACGTGAAGCACGCCGTGTGGAAGTACTTGTCGGTGACGCGCAGCACCTCGCCGCTGCACTTGCCGCCGCACGCGCCGCACACCACCTTGCCTGGCAACATACAAGCAAACATGTTAACACATGCATACACAACATCCCTCTGTATAGAGTCAAGACATAAAGGACAATTGAGATGAGTATAATCTATATGGTTATTCATAAACTCTGCCTACCCTGTGTTAGTTACGGGCGTGAGTTATGTTGTATAGTTTCCATAAATAGTAAAGAACTTTCGCCTCCGCGCTACTGCAAAGATAGAGACATGTAGAAAATTGCGGTATGCATTTATTACTGCTATGTGCGCCGGTTGTTGTTGTGTACCACTCAGCCTCGCCTGCGTTTATTGCGTTTATTTAATAACGGTTCATTTAACAGTTTTCACATTTGAACAAACATATTTTGCATAAATCACGCATAAATATGGAACCGAGACAAAGGAAGAGTGATTCGGGGAGAATCCACTTTTACATATTTTCGATCGAATATGCAGATATTTAGAGAGTAGTAAAATTCGACTGGCCAATATTATTATTATAATGGGCCTAGGATGCTGGTATACCTCTTCGTTTAATCACTAAAGCTATAGACATTTAAAACTGCTTGTTGACATGACATGCCTGACATACCGTTACCAAAAGTCCTCTAAAATGATCAAGATAAAAAGTGGCTACAAAAAGTAGTAACTTTAAATGAGGTTTGAGCAAACAGAGGCACAGCTTGGCAAATGGCGCGGGTTCCGGGTCGACGACCTCGCTCCTTGTTGCTTGCTGCCCGCTGCTGCCGCGCTGTCTGCCGCTGGCATACCCCTAGATACTGCACCGCACTGCCGATTGTCGCCTGACTTTACACATTGTATGTCGAAGTTTATTGGTTGGCACCAACATCAAAGACACTCATCGCAACTGTCGAACTCCTTTCTATTATTACGTACTTCATACAAGTCCTTTTAACTTTTTCATTAAGCAAGTTTTTGCATCTTGTACTTTCCATATCCGAGCTCAAATTCAGGATAAATGTTGCAGTCGGTAACGTACGTGTATAAAAAAGCTATCTACATCGACAGTGACCGTGTCGCTTTAAAAGTACTGCTCATAATTAAGTTGTAATTTATGGCACGTGGTTTAAATAAAACATCAGTCGATGACATAATTCCCGCCCCGCCCTCACCTCCGCCCGCTTCAATGCGGTGACTCAGTCGCCGTTGTCTACTGTTCTCTACATAATTACGTATTCACAAATACAGTTAATTATATAAACGCACCGGTAAATTTTAATCAAATAATGTAGTTGGCGGAGCTGCTCAATATCATACAGTGCTTTAGGACACATATTTTGCAAGTGTCTGATCAGTAAACGTTGTTCAATATCAAGTAAGCACAAATAACGTATTGACGCCGATCTCGATAGCAGATGAATTATACGAGAGGGAATTCGCGACACCTTTGCCGGTACGATAGTCGAACGCGACGCGAAATATTCATGTTTACACAGTTTGAATGTAAAACGTTTGCAACAATGATAATATTCTCTAAAAAAATAATTTGAAGTCTATGCGGCCGTTGCAGTTAGAGGGGGCAAGGGGTTGCGGGGTAAGTCGGTGTCGGGGTCGGCGGCCGAGCATTGATCCCCTGACCCGCCCAGCACCAGGTCACTCCGCAATGCTGCACTCGCTGCACTAAGTGCACCTCTGCTCCACTTTCTGCGCCCCCTAGCGGCGAACATTATATTCAAATCAAATCATGATATTTGTATTCTAATTGCATATAACCACTGTTATGATTATGCATACGCTATGTGAAAATATGTACAAATTATTTATTTTTTATCGAAGTTGCATGGTTATTATAGCTGTCCTTTCTTCTCTTCCGGTTAAGATACAGATGTATGGGAATCCAATAGAAACTTTTTATATAAGAAGTGTGAGGCACATGAGGCGCGTGAGTCAACAGACCGCAGAGACTGGACGTGACTCGCATCATCACGAGGTCATGTACTATTTTTTGGCTTCAACGAACGAATTATCAGATTTGCAATTCTGACTCAGCGGTACTGGATACACACATGAAAATATCAACTTGAGTTACGAGTGCGTCCAATTGAAATATTTATAGCCGAAAATTATTTATAGCACATAGCATTTAATGTGAAAAATACGTGTCTATTTCATGTTGTACAAATGATATTTTAGAAGGAAATGAGTTACAATTACGAGTAAGTATAATTAAAGAATGATGCAATCAATTTGCAAACAGACCAGTTTCAAATATAATACAATATTATAACGCAATAGAAAGTACATAGTTATAGGAAGGTCATTGGTGACTAATATTTCAACATATCTACATGCTGCTTGTGTCTGTGCACAGACACTTGTGTCAAGAGCGTGGGGCGCGGGCCGCTGCGCCGACAAGGACGTTATCATTATAATTTGTAGAGTAGACCGTCAGAGCGCGCAGACTTTTATTTTAAATGATATATCGCACGCAGAGATCTAGGGAATGATTTAAAACCTGAAAGTGAGAGAAACCTCAGAGCGAGCCGAGAGTTGTGAGCGAGGGGAGAGGCGCGCGGGACGGGGTGACGTGAGAACAATAGGCCGGCGAGGCTGCCGTTTGTTGGCCATAATGATGGACGTCAATTACTGCAGCCAGAGAAACTCATCTCGCGTGTCGAAGATCATTATCTAGACCCAAAACTGACAGCTTCCGATAGAATCAATTTGGTGTAGCAACTACGAGGGATCGAATTTTGATTCTCGCAAATGATTTATTACAAGTTAAACCTTTAATTACGACCGTAACCAGAGTCCTCAGAACGTCTTATTTTCGTTCGAGTCTATTTGTTCAGGCACGAAAACAACATAGAAACATTGATTACTGTTTGCAAATATAGAAGTAAAGATAAGATATAAAGATATTGATCGTTGTTATGTCTTCGATAAAGCATATTATTAATTGAAAGTAATTTCCTCAATAAAACACGCACTGACCTAAACTTGAAACCGTTTCAAATTAACATATAAATGGTTCATGTTTATAAAATGACGTAAGTTCTAAATTTATGAGACGAGATACCGAGGTGAACTTGACCCACATATTGTCAGCGACGGATCAAAGCGAGCGATTGTGAACAAAAATCCACAGTCTCCGGTTTGTTGGCGGCCGCGATCAAAAGCCGGTTGCGTAAGAGCCATCGAATTGAGAGGCAATCGCACTCGAGCCCCGAGACTCCGACCTCTGAGAGCACTCCCAAATATACACATGCTTATTATCTGAACATAAATATGGTTACAGTGAAGCAGAGCTATATTACAATATCGATTAAACTGTATTAGTGCATGTCATGAAAACTAGTTGAAGAAACATTGTTTTATTTGGAATAACAAAGTGGCAGACTTAACAAATTGTTACTGTTTTACCACTTAACAATTAAAGTCTTCGTGAATACAAAGACTCTCAAAAATTACTTATTAGGCAATTAAAAATTGTAAAAGCAACAATAATTATAATCTGTCTGTCTATTATCATGCCGTCGTCACTCTCATGTCGTTTTGCCAAACATTTTGAGTTGTCTTTGATGACTCATAAAACAAATTTCAAATAACCTCGATTCAGTACATTTAGGAACCAATTAAAATGCAGTTTCTTATTAATTTAATGCTTTCCGTGTTAAGATCATTAAAACAGCTAATTTATTTTGTAGATTCTTGGCGATTTTGTAAGTTTTATAGGAGCTGGTTTCTGATAGTTCACTTTTACAAGTGGAATGTGAATGGACTACAAACGTATCAATATCTGCGGTCGTAATGTCTGCGGCGCGGAATCGAACCGGTCTGTACCGACATGCGACATGCGACATGACAAGTCCGGCAGAGAACATACAATTAAAAGCTAGATGAGTATCGATTACCTCCCCTGCAAGGAAAGTCTTGCTCCATGCAATAATTCGAGACACTTTCACGAGATATCGGCTTAGCAATTGCTTTATGAAACTTTCTAGGGTAAAACTTCGCCGTCCGCAATGTTGTATATGCAGACTAATATGAAGCAAGAAATCGGCTGATATTAGCTCTTCCGCTCTTTTAACTTGTTATTACTCGTAGATCTCGGCGTAATAACCTTGAAATTTCCGAACCATCTAAATGTCATTATGACCGAAATCTGTCCAATTGACAATAGCAAGCCTCGTCAGTGAATATGGAGCGAGTCATTAGTGTTATTTGTGTAGAGTATATGTTCTATACAAAAAATGTGACATAAAGATGGGCTCTAAGTGGAATCGGATCTCGAAGTGCAACTGTGAGGAGGTATTGTCCGGAGCGATGGTAAGACGTTGCCGTTAGAAAGGCGCAGTGCGGTGCGCGGTCGCGGCGATATGAAAGTGTAATGCGATCATTATTATAAAGCGAATTGTCCGTCCGTCGTGTCCGGCGTCAATCACACGGCTCTCTGTAAGCCGCAGCATCGCGCCACTTCGGAGATCACAAGAGTTCATAGCTAATGGCGTTTTTATCGCATCTACAAATGATGTCGTAAACTAATTTCTATTACAGTTTGTACGGTATTAAATTACGTTTCTTGTACTTTGTAATTTATCTCAGGTTTTCAAATTATCTATAGGAGCTTTATGAGGTTGACTCTGTATGAGAATTTTCGTTCAATCAACTTGTAAATCAGTGTCACTGAGTGGAGGCGATGAGGCGACGGAGATAATTGTGAGGGCGGGGTCACGCATTCATTGCGGCAATTGCAGCGAGTTGCTGCCGACCCGCGGGTCACACGAGGGAGTACGCATACACCTGATATACTTTCTATGTCCGTACTTACTGATCCTGATACAACTGGCAACAGAGAACTTTCTCTCATATTGAAGCAAAGAAAAAAAGTGTATTGTATGATTATTGCAAATTATGTGTTCCGTGTAGTACTTATGCACGTGTCCGTAGGCAGAAGATTGATTTAGCAATGAGTTCAAGGTGCGAGGCAATTGATGCGAGTAGGTCGGATGTCGCGCGCCCACTCGCACGTGGGGGCGCCGCGTACGCAACATTCGACTGTTTGCCCGGAGCACTGTTGGCCATGGGTTCGCTACTGCTTAAACAATAACTATGCATTTACCTACGAATACTAGACTGTGGCATATTTTATAATTGTTTGATATCAATAGGGCTTGTATGTTTTGAAACCGTTGTGTGTCAGACAGCATGCGATGTACAGCGTGCGGCGTGTCCTTGATGTTCCGACGAAGTCAGCGCCGTGAGAACACCACACCATTGTCTGCGCCGAGAACCCGACACAAGATCTCGTTGTTATGATTGAATTCCGATGGATGGAATTATAATTATATTATCAAAAACAATTCTGTACGTAGTCAGATAAATGAAAACATTTCGGTTGCGTTGTGTTGTATCACATTCAGATAATCTGAAGTCGAGCACTCAACTTTTACATTATAGGAACAACGCAGTGTAAGATTGAACTTTTAACTTAATCCGTTGACATAAACTGGGATGAAAAACTCTCGGACAAGCATAGAGAGATACGAGGTTTTGTAATGTTTATTTTTTATATGCAGGAATTAAAACGTCTTCCAATTTAAACAGAAAAAATGGAATGAACTACTATTCGTAGAAATTTCATTCTTCGCCAGTATTTGTCGCCGCGCTATCATCATGACTGCAACAACGATTATTTAATGAGGTCACCCTCGTTAAATAATGAATTGTGGAACTCGACCTCACCTCGCCCCTCCGCCGCGCCGCTCTCGGACTGACGTTTTAATTAAGACACTACGAGACAGCGAGGAATTCGCTCTGGACGCTGTACTGTGATGTCTAGCGGCACATTTAGAAGTTGATCTACAATATAAGACAGTATTTGTGGCGACAAACTGCAGTCGGTGTATGGTGAATGTTGATTTCTGTTCGTCAAAATATTTTATCGACTAGCTTGTAATGATAAATCTGATAAGAGTTCACCAGCTTTCATAATGTAAAACAGAAAATTAAGAGCCATCAATCTCGTGCTAAAAACTAGAAAGCTGTGAGCACGGAGCTTTCTCTGTGCTCATCATAAACGCATTTACAATATAATTAACGTTTAATTGCGTACCCATTCTGAAACATACTTGTTGAGACAAAAAAGCTCAGCAGCGCTTGAAAACGTCGGATCCCAAATGCCCAGATGCGATTTCCGGCAACAATGTGAAATGATTTGGACAAAACAAGATGCTCACTCGATTGTGTGGGTATAAAAGGATGAGGAGCCGCGGACACGTCCCGTCTTGCGAAATATGTAAATAGGCTAATATTACTGTCCTCATCGGACCTTGTTAGAGAACTGGAATCAAGTATTTATGTTTTAATCGAGGAGTTCGATATGAAAGGAGCAGTCGAACGATACGAGCAATCCCCCACCCCCGGACTTCACATCCATCAACTTGTCAGCGCGGATATTGATGCAAGTTATTACAGATTCTCACAAATAAACGACATCTGAGAATTCCATTAAAACTTCGATCATAATGATTTTCATGTCATCAATAAATTAGGTTGCGACTTTCTATCAGTAAGTCAATTTCCATGACAGTCGCGAAGAGCTGAATAAAGTTTGAATGTAATAGTCGACTGGTTCGCTCGTTGTAGAGTTGGGGGAGCAGTCGGCCTACATTACACGTCATTTGTGTTTCCGCTCAGCTGATAATGTGTCGTATGACATAATAAAATTACACATTTTGTGTCCCACTTTCTGCCATTGTTTGCATTCGTTTCGGTTGTGATTTATGGAAACCATTATGATTACAGCAGTTATTTTTGCATAACGTTTAGCAATAAAATAATCAAGTACGAAATGCAACGCTATATCTTATCAAACAAATACTAACATCGTCAACACTCAGCAATCAATGTCATTGTTGATAGCCAAGTTGCAATCTTTAATGAACATCTAAGAGTACGTTTTTATCACAAGCGGAATAATGTGCTACGTAATAAAAGAGAGGAGAAATTCAAGATAAAGTTTAAAAAATCAGCTGCAAAACACGATATGAAGTGAATTTCATTTATTTACAAAATTGGGCAATGATTTCCTTAATTACTTCACAAGACAGTTTAGTATCACAACACTTTATTAACAAACTAGCCGTTGTTAGCTTAAGTTGAATGGCCCTTGTTAGCATTCAGTGCAAACAACCCCTAACGCCCTCCCCCGAGGCCGCGCCGGGGGTGTGCCGGGGGTGCACCGGGAGTGGCCCAGCGACTGCAGCTCAAGGTCAACAATCATATACTATCCAACTCAGATACAAAGAACAGCTGAATTACAGGTTTATTTTTAGTATCCCTCATTGAATAGAGGGTGGCACGTGTTCCAACAAACAACACAAAAAAGTTTATACTGACATAAAATTAAACATGGAATAGTCATTAAAATGATCTAGGATTTATTAATTACTGAATCAAATATCTCGGTCATTTAATGTAGCTAGGCGTACATAAATTGGACGTTTTGATGTCAGATTACGATCGATTATGCCCACTATTGTCAAAATGGCGCGGATAAATTCCTATTATTCGCAATCATTGCGTATCGAGACTGAAGTGTTCGACTAAAAAAACTATTTTACAACAAATTAAAGCTACACGCATATACATACAAATGGTATATTCAGAGTATAGTA
The DNA here is from genome assembly GCA_029286645.1 of Papilio protenor. Taxonomy (NCBI): domain Eukaryota; kingdom Metazoa; phylum Arthropoda; class Insecta; order Lepidoptera; family Papilionidae; genus Papilio; species Papilio protenor. The sequence continues at coordinate 51,263 of JAGSMZ010000056.1, forward strand.
TATCCAGTGATTTCATAATTATTAGTAAGTATTGAATTCACACGATCATTTTCTAATAGTTCCACTTAAAATAACTTGGTCAAGTAATTATGTGGTGCATTCATGATAACACAAATGGATCGTTTTTATAAATTCGGGTGGATATCGATAAGTAATCTTTGTAGAACATTATATAACATCAACATTAGTAATTACTATTACGAGTTTTGCGTTAACTGCACAATACCTAACAAGGGACAGCAGAATTGCAAAACATATAACGGATCTAATTTGTAGAATTACGTTGAGCTAAGCTGGGGGGGGGGGTCACGGACAAAATATTGTTATATGTAATGAGAGAGCGTCGTCTTTCTCTTGTATTACTGAGTGAGCATCGACAGCACGTGGTCGTACAAACTATACACAGTAAACATGTCTACTTTAATTGAACTATCTCTAATGTGATCTAATTTGGCACAGGTCAAGGAGAAGACAAGGATCAGGAGACATACGGAAAGGTAACGTATTCTATCTCGAGGTGCGGTTGTAAGATTGTGAGCGTTTAACATCGGTATTCGGGCTTAACTATTAAACAATTGCTCGCTAAATGATGCATTTATGTATTGGGGTCATTCCACATCATGAGCACAGACAAGGTAGCGCCGTGTGGGTGACGTCACACGGCGCCCCGTGGGCAGCGGGCACGTCGCCGCTCTCAATGTAGGCTAATTGACAATTACTTGCAACACTGCAAGCTTTGTGTATGCCGCCGTATTTCCTCTTGCATTACATAAAGTGAGAAACCGCAGAGTCGTATATTGAAATTAACCGATTTCAATTATTCTTAACATTTAAACAATCGCAGAAAGGCCGAAACAATATAGTTAATTATATCTAAGGACATCAACTTAAAAGAAATTGGTCAATTCGAAAAATAACTTTCTCATTTCTCACTGTTGAATTACACAATCAAAAACACATATAAAGGTATACATTCAGCTCCTCGACAAATAGAGATTATATTTCACGAAACATGGAAAGTAAGTATTTCGAAAAAACAACTTTTGACTTAACAAAACCCTGTGGACTTTCACTGCAAATTTGTACATTCGACAATAACTTGTTTTAACTTTTTAAGGCGCATATTCCATCCGCATATACCAACTACAATTATTATTCAATTGATTTTAGTATATTTTACGTTGGAAACTGAAAGCAGTTTACAATACAAATACGACAATCATATATTTATCTACAACAGCTGTTAGGACAACATGCGAACGCGTGTTTCCGATACTATCATTTTGCGATTGATAAATATAAGTTTTCAACTAATTCAAATAGCCTCGATAACAACAGATGTTCAAAACTTACTATTTCAAGATACGTAGTGATTCAGAGATCGCTTTTAGCAGCCTTCATTCATCGTCGGCTTCATCATACTTAACACGTTCAATGCCGACTTGCCTACTCCTGGCGAGTTCACTTACTTACAAAGTGGCATGAAACGTGTTAAAGTCGCAAATATTATCAGCTTTATGTTTAAATATATATTCTTGATATGTAAATACAGAAATAGTGTGAGATTGTGCAGAGCGCGTGACGTCACCGCCGGCCGATACTGTCGAACCAAGGGCGACCGCGTCATCGCAACTGGAGAGGTGCGGAGAGCTGTGCGGGGGCAAGGGAGGGCAGTATCAACACATAATGTAGATCAGTGACTATGTAACTGAGAAGATAGAAACAAAATGTTTCATTTTACATTGAAAAAAATATAGTCGATATTCAGTAAAATATAAATGATATACAACAGATTGTATGTAAGTGGAATATATCGTGAGGTTGGCCTCATAAATAATGTATTGGTACTCATACATACTTCATACAGCACGCACAAGGACTCTACCGCTACGCCGCCGCCACCGGTATTCAATCAGTAGAAAGTGGATTATGACAGCTTAAGTAACAACACACACAAACATAGCTTACGAGCGTTAACCACATTAGCAATTGAAATCATTAAAAATAACCATAAATACATCAGTGTTACATTACATTGTTATTCAATTGAAAGCGAAATAAATTAACGGACAAGGAAAATAGAATATCACAAAACATAAGTGTTTGTAAAGTTTATTTATGTCAACATACAATGTGCCGTGTCTCCGTCAGATATAATAAAAGATGACGTCAACCGCGAAAATGTTAAATTCATATTTTTTAAAGAGCTAACATTTTAAAAGCTATAAATCTGATTAATCGATTTTAATTTTTTAGCAACGGTAATTATGAGCATGCACTGCACAACGTGACACCAGCTGATTAACATTGTACAATGTCGGCAGCGATACACGTCAGCTGATCACAACTGTACTGCACGATGTCTCTGCAAACTGTACTATGAGTCAGGAAGATCACACTGTCCAATATGTAGTACTAGCTTTTGCCCGCGACTCCGACCGCGTGGAAATAAAAAAAAACAAAAATAATAAATAGTAGCGAATGTGTTCTTCCAGACTCTCTACTCTACATCCATGCCACATTTCATCGAGATCCGTTCAGCAGTTTAGGCTACAAACTCTAACAAACATCCATGCATCTAAACTTTTGCATTTATAATATTAGTAAGAAGTAAGATTTCATCTAATCAAAATACTCTGGTGTTTTTACAATTAAGAGAGAAGTACTTACATAAAAGGATTTACATATAAACTTCACAGTATCGAGGTGGAAATACCGATGATACGCATAGGATTGCTTTTATTTTCCAATAGTAATAAATAACAGTAATCACTTGCATACAAATCGTCTACGCGGAGGGCGGAGCGACTCGTGTCGCTACCTACACCACTAAAAAATAACAATAGACCGTAAACTTTTTAGTTTACAGGTTTATTCCTCGGTGTTTTAATAAAATAACGTTAGTCTGATAACTGATAAATGATATAAAGGAACTATTTTTGTAAATGATACAAAATGTATTAGTTTGAAATAATAACAGTCACTCAAAAAGCTAGAAAACCTAATGTGCTCCATAAATATGTATTCGCATCTGATGCTAGCAAGCACTTTACCGCATCCTAAAATAAAATCATTGTAAAGCGACATCAGTACATTGAATTGCATCTTTCGTCACAGTCGCAGCAATCAAACTCAAATATAACCGTGTCAGTAAAAACAATGTGTCATTCAGTTGCTATCTTGGTATCGATTTGTAGGACAATAACCCGCTGGCTCATGCTCATTTTATGATTATATAAGCTGTTACATAAGTGGCAGTGGAGTTCAAACGCCATCAGTTATAATGTATGCGACACGCGAATGTTAGGGTCGAGGACCTGGTAGCTAGTGCAGCAGCAAGCTGACACGCGGCGTGTGCACCAGCTGACTGACGTGGACATGCAAGAGGTCAATAGTTAGGTCATGTAGTATAGCGCACCCTCGCATGTAGACAAAGGTCGCAAAGGTCAGAAAACTTATTTGAGACATTACTACTCGCATGATTCAGAAACGGGTAGATTTCATCGTTTTCATGTCCATTTAAAATTGACGATGTTGTTCCAAACATTCGCATATCGTGAAATTACTATAAACTTGTTTTTGTGGTTGTTGATGCATTGCGAGTGTTGGTGCAGTTTGTCGGAGGGGTGGCGAGCTGCGTCAGCCATTGTGATCCTGACTGTTTGTAAACTGTTCTTTGTGCAGCTACATCCGCGGTGGCGGCGCGCGCTAGACACCGCGAAATAGTGCGTCTTCAATGCGGCCCGCGGAGGTGCGGGGCCACCGTTGGATGTTTTGTATCAAACAATCGTTGTGAATGGTGCGCGGCCGACGGTGCGCCGATTTTAATATCAACACATCGCATTTACGTCAGCAGCCTGCGTCTGCGCGGTATCAACCTAAACAGAACATAAAAGCGCCGGCGGACAGCTATGGTCGTTTATTCTTACAAGGGAAGCATAAAGCAACCAATGCATGCCTTCACAAACCTTCAAGGTTTTGTAGCATTGTTTCTCATTGTAGCATTGGAATCAAACTCAACAACATTAAATTCTGTAAAATTCAGTATAAAGAGTAATAGTTAACAATTACTTAGCATGGCGTCCTTTCCCCTGTTTATATTTGAGGGAAAGCCGGTAACGAGCCCGAACGAGGTTTATGTCGCGGCCACAAGACACGAAATGGTTCATTTCTAGCGGCCCGGTACTGAGTCCACCGCACCGAAAGCAACGTCTACCACAACTTGTCAAGCGATAGTGAGTCGAGTTTTCATATGTGTAGAGGATACATTGGAGTGTTCAAATATTGAAGGAGTTTGTTGGTGTGGTGGCGCCGGTGACACGGCTTACGTAAGCGGGTCAATTGACCCGGCGCACCACACACCGCACACCGTGCGGGGCCGACAATTTACGTAACGGCGGGCGAGCGGCGGGCGCGGGCCGAGGTGTTCAATTTCCGCACTCGATTAGCAAACGTTGCGTGACTTGTGTTGCCTTTTTAGAAAAACTTGAATTAATCGAGACTGAAAGAAATAGCAATTGCATAAGAGGAGACTATGATAACATTATTTGTTGATATTAGTTTCCGCTTGCAATTATTTTCATTAGAAAACACTCTGATAGTGTATTGAGACTGTGTTCTAGACTGAGAGTGTTTGTTTGATTCGTAAATTTGAAACAGAGAAAGTTTGATATTAGATTAATATTTTAATGTATTATAGTTTTTAATGTTTTAGATGAAGGGATTATTACAAAATTTAAATAATTACTTTCTAGCTAGATGACTCGGATTTGTACGTGATTGAAATTCGTGAACCGAATGATTGTTACAACAACAATTCGGAGTGATGTAGTGTAACGAAACGAGATGAGCGGACTGAGTCTAGTGGAATTGAAAAGGTTCAAACCGAGGGGAAGTGAGAGGGGAGCGCGGCGCAGCCCCGGCAAGTGGACGATTAGAGCGGACACATCAAAGTAATAGGGTTTAGGGCTGGTCACTGCACAAAGTGCCACTTCCAACCAATCTCTTTAGTGGATTTAAAAGTGACGATATTGTTTTTTTTATTTTGTGATTAATTTAACATTGACGTATGAAGGCAAATTAAAACGGTGTAAAAAGTAACTTTTCATTCTATAGGTACGACATGAGTCATGAGTTTGATAAAGGTATATCAAGATAAATTTCCTTACGAATACTCATCGATCGGTAAAATGAAAACTAAATATGTCGGTAAAAAAATTAACATATTGATATTTTTCAGTGACATCCCTTTTGTGTTAGCCATGCTGTGCGGTGGTTGGTGTCCGGTTATTGTGCGGCCAATGAGAGGCTAATTGTCGCTCTCAACATTTCCCGCGTCTCGGATACGCTCCCAAAATAGAGCCGGGGATGTGTGTACACGATGATGCGTAGAAACGACACACGTCATATTTATATATCTCGGCAATACTTTGTGATGTACTAAAGAATTTGCCACTCTAAATATAATCTTGTTAAGAAATCGTAATCTGACGTGTGAATTTTTACTGCATGATAAGCATATCGAACAGTTAACATTTTTAAACGTAGAAATATTAATAGGGACAGAAACAAGGGAGGTTTTCGATCTGACTCTCGTAAAATGATATTCAACTAGACAAAATACAAGATGTTTAATCGTAACATGAAAACATTAAAGTGCAGAGGTGAACTATTTCTAATTTTACGTCTACAGTTTAAACATAGCAAGAGGAATGAACAAAACGACTGCTGAAGCGACGCGAGCGCCTGCACCGAGAGAAGCAAGAGGGGGAGTAAAGAGTGGGGGAGGACGTGTACCTCTGCGAGACGCAGCAGATATAGCATTCCGCGCCTCGGAATTTGGTAAAAATACCGGCACAGGAATAGCCGCGCCTCCCCCCGCCTCCGCCGCACGCCGCGCCCCGCACCCGCCTGCCGAGCGTTCACTCCCGCACGAGGAATTTACTGCGCCCCAAAACTATGAATGGATCCTCATGTAAACAGCAACCGGAATAATGTTTGTACAAAGCTAAACGATACAAATTGAATAAACCGACTAGAAAATCATTTTAGTCCAATGAATTATAATCTTATTCAAATTTAAAATTCGTACAAGATTGGATTAGTTCCAGGTGCATAATGCGACAAAAGTAATATATAACGTAGTCGCCATCGAACACGTTATATTAAGCTGTTAAAAACACGAACAATCTGCTACCGCTTCCGCCTCCTTGTAGACAGTAGACTACGGGCGTTTCCTGTCTCAATCAGGAGCCATGACACAAACAGAGCAGTGCCAGGAACAGCTGTACGCCGCAGGAAAGGAGGGAGCGCTCGCTGACCGCCAACGGGAATGCAAAATGCTCGGACACAAGGTCGCGTCGCCTCTGCCGGCGACACATCACGTGATTTACCGCGCAACATACTCGCATAACATACTTTTTACCTATTGGATAAAACAACAACTCATGTGTCGTGCAGTGAGGCGCCTAGTAGCCGCGTGCCAGGCGCGGTGGGCATTCGTACACACGAGGCAAACCGTGAAGGCGGAAACGCGCCGCTATAGGAACGCTTCCGCCACACATTAGGCATCGCCGTATCCGTTAGCATCAGCACTTGTGGACTTATACAACAAAATAACCACATGAGGCTGGTCGTAGTTTATATTGCTTTATACTTTAGCTTAAATTTTTCATAAATGGCAATAGGTGACCATCACAATGTAGTGACATGTTTACAAACAAACAACCGGCGAGTTAAGTCCGCAAGTTGGCAGCGACACGCATGTCGCACACCGCGCACATTGTGACTACTCGTACATGACGTCATCCCATTCAACCTCAATATTTAGTCAAGTTATTATGTAATTACTATCATTGTGTCAACGGCAATAACGTCATTATAAATGTGTAATAAGTTGTAGATATAGTTTATTTTAACTTAACGATATTTTCGCGTTATAGTTAGTGTAGGATTTGCACATTGCAACAGATATATCAAAGGGCACGTGTGTAAGTGTGTATGTACATATTACCCGTTGGACGGCGCTAATGTGCGCAGTATTAGACGGACACATGTTTATTTACCTGTAACAAAAAGCAATTCATTAATAACTTGTATACTTTAGTTACTAAAAACTCATAAACAAGAACATAAGAGAGAAAAATTATATTAAAGAACAATAACCATCAATAACTGATACTCTTCATATTCTTATAACAGAGAATAAGCATCATGTTTCGTGTCTCTTACACGAACCCTAATAGCGGTTCTTATCAATTATTGACGACAATTCCGACATGTGGCGAGGTCACACACCTCTTAATGTTTCAAGTGTGTCGACAACCTCCTACCCTGTCTCCTCGAAAGGGCGAGGAGGACTAATTACAGTCCGTGTGCGACACGCCGCACGTGACACGTTGTGCGGGAGGCGGGAGGAGCAACACGTGAAGTGACACAAACAACTCGCCTTCGCCGCGGGGGTTACCGCTCGAGTGACGTCACTTACAGCTTAGGCAAGGCTGCAGATAAAGGTAGAGAAACAGTTGACAGCTGTCATTACAGTGAGCACTATGAAAGTGTACTTGGACCGCCACACTGCCACTTTCAAAACGTTTGTGTAACGTAAGAAATGAGACGTGGGTGTATTCGGATGTCACTAATAGACCGACACGAGTAAGAAAATAATTTTCACGCTCTACACTCAAGTACAAGGTGTTATAATAATTATAGTCATCTTCCGCTTCTAATAAACATAACTAGACGGATCACTTCTTTCTCTTATTACATATCTAAATTCTCATGTTAACTTTTACAAATCTTACACAAATTCGATATTTGTGTGAACAAAGTTATATAAACACGAAGAAAGGTAACGGATATGGTCTCGGCCCTACTCAGTAAGATACAACGTAGTGTCTTGTATTAATTTTTATCGAAATAACAGAATCCGCATGGTGCGAAATCAAAAGAAACTAACAGTTTCTTTGTCTAACGAATGAATGAAGCAACAACTAAAACTCCTCACTAAACCAAACAAAAAGTATAAACAGCAGTCGATAGTGTGGTCTGAGGCGAGGCGTGAGGCGATAAACTGTTTCGCAACGAGTTGCCGCCGCTCCCAGACAATGTACAGTCGGCAGCGCAAGCCCCGCTCTACACTCTATCAAATGATAATACGTTTAGTTTGTTGTCATCTACTTTGAATAACATCTACAACATTTATAACCTTGCAGGTGAACATTTCGGTTCACAACAAACATCACAAACTTATCACAGTAGAGGTAAACGTACATATATGTTTTGTGTGCTTTATCGGTCTAATAATACAATTTGAGTTGCTACACTGCTGTATGAGGTCACACATGTTGCCCTGGTAACAACCCAACGCTATCCCTAGTAAAGTAGGACAGTGAGTACTTAATATCGCCGTCGCCACATATGATCAATATGTAACCGTCCAATTTATTGTAGAAACTCTCACGAAAACATGTACATAGGTTAGTAGTGGCAGTGACGATGGTGGTGGCGATGGGGGTGGCAGTGGCGATGGCGATTTGACACGTGTCGCTGATGTGCGCAGTGTACACACGTACCGCGTGGCGCAATCGATGAATGACACTTGAATGTCGGATGTTATCAACATTGCACCGACTGTCAGCCGGGCAGCGGCGGTGGCGGCGGCAGTGGCTGTGTAACGACACACTGCTACACTTCAAAACGTCGATGAATAAAGGTCCAATTCGGTCAGTGAACATTCTCGACTCACCTTCGATCTTAGCAACAGCTAAATGACAAACAATATAAAGATACAATATGACGCGATTAATTGCGCGTTTTATAACTCGAGCCGCTCGTAAAAACCGAACCTTGGCAAACATGATGAACCGTTTAGTTAAATTAAGTTTAAGCACCAACTCAAAAGGATCAAAATCGACTAGAAATACGTTTCTTTAAATATGTGTATTGTTTAATCGTGATATACAAAAATACACCTACATTAGGGTGGAGGGACAGCTGGCGCGGCGCGACCTGCGACCGCGCTAAGTATAGCCGCGTCCTATCATACGTGGGGCTGACTAAAATAACTCAGGATTACGTAATGAAAGGTGATTGAAAGATATCCTGTTGAACGGAAATACATTTAAGGGGTTGTATACCATTTTATTTGACAAAACATTTAACCTTCTCCAAGTTTTTTTACAACTTTTGCTTTTACACAACTAAAATTGAAATAACATGCCGTATATCGCTCTGGAGTTCATAGAGTAACAGTGATGTAGGTAGTTGCGAAAGGTGATGGTGAGAGTATATCAGTAAGGCGGCACATTGCGGGCGCGCTATCGTCGCGGCGCGGCTGATAATGGCCTAAGCAATCTGATACCACACACACAATAATCACCGAGAAACGGGACTCACTCTACACAACTTGTCAGTGACACATTCTCCTAAACTAGGCGATTTATCTGCCACACTTGAATTATTATTAGAATGATTCCTGAGCAAGTATAATTTACATCATTATAACGTCGACTGTTGTTAGTAATAATTGCATTTTAAAATTGAATTTCAAGTATTGCAAAGCAGTGTTTTTGTCTAGTAGTGAGTCAGTAACCAATAGATAAGACAATATATTGGGTTGCTGTAAGAATGTGTTTATTGACAGCTATATGATATTTATTGTGGAGACGCGTTACTTAGGTGCGCGTGCGCATCATTTTACCTTTTGATTATGCAAACGATAGCCGCGCTCTGGCCGAGAGAGGCGAGTGCGCGCAATGTCGACGAGGTCGCAGTTAAGCCCGGTGATGTCATTGCCGCTCGAGGAAAATGACAAAAACAATCTTATTAAATTAACGAGATACTGTGGGTTCATGCTAACACGTTACGTGCGGGTTTTTTTTAATAATTAAATACGAGAGCCTAATATTGTTAATTGTATCAAAAATAGCCAGCATATGGTTAGTGAGATTGTTTAGTTGTTTACCAATTGAGTTCCACATGCGAACATTCCTGGATTTCATATTTAACTATTATTATATTTAACTACTCGCAAATAATAATTTGTTGATTCAGGAAGACATTCTGATAGTGAATTACCCGCCAATGTGACTCAAACATCATCGATGTAATAATTATCTTACTCCTTGATAATAAAGTTGACAATCGAATCTATTGCGCCAAACTTACATGTGACTGGATCATTCTAATCGTAATCTTGTTGTCTTATGATAAAGTTGATAGTTGAATGGCTGTGTTGTGTTCATTGAGCGGCAGCGGTGGCGCCTACAGGGCGAGCAATTAGCCGGCGCATTACCATACTCTGTGTGTACACATTACAATCCGTTGGCGACGCGAGTGCTATTGTCATCTCACAATAAACTCAGCACGTACCGGTACGTCATTGTACTGTGCAAAGGTTCAAAACTCATTAGAGAAACTGATCTTTATGTTATGATGGAACAAATTTCTTTGGATTTGAAATACCTAATAATTGTATGTTCTTATGTCTATGCTATTTAAGTTAGTTTTGAACCATTATCAGCTAAATCTTCAAACTATCTAGCATTTTTCTTTGTAGCAGTGATTTAATTTCTGAGTCAACTTCGGCTAACAAACAATCTTTGTAAACCACAGTCACAACAGTGAGCATTTTATATTTTAAAACACTTATTTTATTTTTTATTAACACCTCGAATGCTTGTAATTTGGCATAACTTCCCACATCAAATGAATTTGTTTATAACGCGCGTAACAAAAGTTTGTACAACTCGGCTTCCGTCTTATAATGGCGTGAGAATATTTAAAACATGTTTAATAACACGTGGGAGAAACGAGGAGTCGACATCGAACAGCGTATCGTAATTATTTCTTGTGAATATTCTCATAAAAACTTTATTTTATTAATCAGGACACGCGGACACGAATTCGGACTCCGGCGTATACCAAAAACACCAGACGCGAAATTATCTATTTCGCACTTCACTCGTGTTGTCAGTATTGTCGTGGTTTTGTTTCAGGCGAACCTGCCCATTCGTGTAAAAGATATTAACTTCTCTACCACTGTTAAAAGATTTTGCAGTTATTCAGAAAACAAAAAGATACATTACATACATAAGTCGCACCTTCGTCGTACATCGAAAATTAATATACAAAGCTAAAGCTATTCAAGATTTGTTTTTTTGTGTTAATAAAAGAAGATTACCGACTTGTTTCCGCACACAAAGTATAATTTACAAACGAAACAATAATTAGAAGAATCACTGGAGCGTGCTCACATGATAAAAATAAAGACTTAGAAACTTGGGGTTGGCGTTCATCGCCAGAGACCAGGTGACATCAGCGTAGTCTACATGACATCACGCGGGCCATTTTTGTCATCAGCGGAAATGTCACGACACTAATTAAAAAAAAACAATCGCCGTATTTGTCCGTCCAGATACAAAATATTTCTTCCATCTTTATAAGGCATTTTTGTGCAACTTTCTTCTAGAGCTTGTTGCTTTTATTGTTGTGAATGACCTCATTAAGGCGAGGTAATTTTATTTATAGTTTTGCTGGCTGCACACTTGGATACGGATAATGTAGGGTGATAAGTACAATTTTGTTTACTCTTCTCACCACTTGAATGTAATCTTTGGTTGGTATTAAAACTGTTTGCCTAAACCTGAATATACAAAACATATTTAAAAGCTTGCTTAATTGAAAAATGTAGTACATTTAGTACGAGGCGTGCCGTGTGATGGCCTTGCCCTGTGGCCCGCCGCCGCCGCGCGTGTGAAGCCCTACACCTCGTGAATTAGAACAAAGGTCAACTGCCAACGAACTCTTACTTTGAGTTTTCATTGCACAGAAACATATCTAATCTTTGTTTGGATGAACCAACAATGGACATGACTTTTAGCTATGAGATGAAACAATTCTAGAATTTGGCTAAAGTTAAAGTCTCAAAGATTTTAGATCTCTCAGCTTGTGTTAGGATACGGATCAAGACAATAATCGAGTGGGAACATACAATACCACAAACACTAGATCGGTAATCCGTACTCTCGCCTATTGAGGATTAAAACGCTTCAAACAGTGTGCAGTGCAGCTCAGTGCACGCAGGCACGCGACCACCTTCCCCCTCGGACTCCGAAACGGAACGGTACACACGGTAACGATGTTTGTAAACATCTCTCCTCTGTTCTGAAGCTATACGTGTGCCTGCATGCTATGACGCTTTATTCATGTTTGAGACGAATACGAGACGCATAGAAAGAAAAAACTGCGACGAAATATACATAAAAAAATCACAATGAAAAGCGGATATTGATTTTTACTTCTATCTAATCGTAAAAGGCGATAGGAATACAATTTAATCATGATTAATGAAGTTTTATGGACTTGGATGAGCATTACTTTAGCATAAAACTATAAATATACGAGTACTTATATTATTAAATATGAACATTGGGTAACCATATAAAGGATAGCTATACTGTGCTATAGAGGTATCAAGGCGCTATGAATTTGGCGCAAAGCGTTTTATTATAGTGAAGAGAATGAGGTCGGCGCACGCACGTAGCAACGCGGAAGCAGGGCCGCGCCCCGCCCGCGTCCGCGTCTGCGCCCGCGCCGGCGCCCGACTCAAAACAGGGAATAAATTCGGCGAAAAGGAATTAACTAGAATGTTCTAAAATTACCGCGACTGCGTTAGTCGTATAGTTACGTTGCGTCACCTGTTAATAATGTAAATATTTTAAAACTGAGCCACAATCTCATTAGAATATTTCACTAACACCATATGATTCTAAATGATTCAACATGGTAACAAGCGTGTAAACCACATAAAAGTGAAATTTGTTTCAACACGTGTCATAAATCCTGCAATCACTCTCCTATCAGCAAAGAAAGTGTTGTACAGCCAACTTAATTTTAAAATTCGTGAGGGAAAGTTGCCAGAGATCAGAAAAACATCTCCTTTATATCAACGAGGTCACTTGAAGGAAAAACAAATTGCAGGCTGAAAATAAAAACAGCCGTAAATAGAGCACTTTCTCGTTGCGAGAATAATTAATTTCGATCAATGTGAACGTAATAATAGGCGTCAAGTGGCAAATGGCACGCGGAGGTGAAAGCACCGGCTTAGCCAATAATTGCAGCGGACACGCTCTCTGTACATAATCGATTGCTGCGCCGAGCCGCGCCGAGGCAGGAGGCGAGGATACGAAAAGGCAATGGTTACCGTACAGCAGACCCTGGTAGACATGTCCTTGGACCAAAAGCTATCGAGAGTTGTCAGAAAATGTACCCGCGCGGTGAAGGACCTCGGTCTTCTAAATACAACGACCCTTCTGACCTCAAAACGTCTTCCTGGCATATAATTACGGGACATTACCTGACCTTCTGAAGCGTAACGCAGAGCAGTGAAGGGGCAACCCTAGCAGGTCACGGTGCATGGCAGGCTTAAATATAGGGAACGAAACCCAAAGAAGTTGAATTTGTCGTTAATTACTTTTTATCTTTAGCTGTCTGTTTATAATTCATACCGATGCTATATATTAGGTGAGATTATCGGAAGTGGAGCGGCGAAAGCAAATGAAGTAAAGCCGATTATATTAAGTTCGAACTGAAAGCAAGTCCTTGCACAACAATAGGGCTGCTCCCATTCCCGCCTCACACTACACAACTATCGTCATCGATCTCGCACGTCGCACTCTTGCAACTGAGATTAGCTCGTTTGCAAACAAAGTGCATGCGGCCGTTGTGTCCTTTTATACATATTGCAAAATCACCAACCATTCGCATTGTTATTCAATTAACAAAGCGATTTATTGACAAATCGAATTACAAACGTATGAGTAAGCGATGACATTGGAATAAAGTAAACCTAATCCGACAAAAACTTATTAATTAAATATAATTGGTGCGATTGGTTTTTAACGAGGACGAGCATTAGCAGGGCGGAGATATAACTATGGATACATTTCGGATCGTAACCTCGGCTAATGTTACACATTAACCTGGGGAGGTCTCTAATGAGGGCTAATTTAAAATAGATAAGTCACTATTACGAGATTCCATTGAGTAACATATTATAGAACGATATTAAGTATGTACCAAATTTAAATAGATAAATAAATGTCCATAACTCAAAATAAAAATTAAGGTAAGGGTTGTCCACTATGCATTTAGTCCCTAGCAGTGTGCCGGCAGGTCGCGGTGCGCACGAGTCTCGATCATGACTCGGCATTCGTGCTGCGGATTACTTTTCGACTTTGTAGTCCAACTCGGAGTTCGGAACACAGAGCGGAGAAATTATAGCTCACGACTGCTACCCTCCCCAACCCCGCCCCTATCCTACCTCGCTCTCTCTATATCGCTCGAGTTAAAATAAACAACCGAAAGTATGCTTTGTAAGTCAGCTATGAAGCTACATATCTTGTACTGAAGTCTGTTTGTTAAAATATTTTATTCTAAGAGAAACCAACGTAGTATTTTCTTTTAGCAGTAAATTATAGATCAAGGTACGTGTTGTGGCAACCCTTCTGTTAAATAAACAAAGACATGAGGCGCGGCGGCACAAGGCGCACGTCCCCCTCCCTGGCACCCCTGCATCTTCGCGTCCTGACTCCCAGCCGCAGGTTGCCAGGACGTCAGGATGCCACTGTTAATATCACGACGAGCTATGTAAGCCGGAGGGGAATAAGTAAAAGGGTGTGCGACTTCATGTTTGTTATACGCCCTAACAAAAATTCTGAGGAGACAATTATAATGAAAAATGGCAGTGTCAACTATTATAACTCAAATGTATATGATCAAAAAGTGTTATTAGAAGACCGTATTAACAGATTGAACAACCATAATCGAAGAAGTTGTACAATACGCAACAACCAAAAATAAAGGTATGTTGTATAAATAACCAAGCGAATTGTTGCAATTAAAATGTAGCATATAAGAAAGTTTTAAGAACCTTAAACAGCGTTACAGAAAAAGAGAAAAATAAACCTAAAAGTAAATAAGACTTTCAAATGAAACAAACTGATGTCAACGATTTCAGAGAAGTGTTGTTGTATAAAGAATCGGTGCCAAAGAACCAACGCGACAAATATTTTAAAACATTTGACGAATTTAATTCGAGAGAACAGCGCAGGTGAATGACTCGCGGAGCAAACGCGAACACGACATGAAACCTAAATAAGTTGCCACAACGAAATAACTAGATCAATTACGTTAACGCAGACTCGTTTTACAATTCATTAACTTAAACTTTAAAAGATACATCGTTTTTCGTGAGATAGGTGTAATGCTTTATTACTGTTAGCTAAAACAATATGCTACAGAATACAAATTTACAATAGTCTCTAGACGAAATCTTTGATCGTATTTGATTTGATCGTATGTTCTTAAAATATAACAAAAATAACGATAAGATGCTTCGTCATCATAACATAAATGTAAAGTGCAAGGAGTAGCGAGTGTAGTAAATGCAGTGAGCAAGATGCAACTCTACGTCCGAGTGAATTCACTAGTACGGCTGCTTTGTTTGATTAAAACCAGTCCCACAAGATTCGCACCTCCCCGCATATTCGACGACCAAATAGGCGATGACTTAATTCGACCAATAAATAAAAGTAAAATATAATGAGCGGACGTTATCTGTGAGCGCGATAACGCTCAAATAGCCGCGGAATCGCCGGGAAACGGATAACTAATTCGCCGCCAAGGCCACGGTGTTAATGACGTAACCGCGCAACAATAGTCGCGAGACCACTAAATAACAACAAGTTTAGTGCCGTGAGCCGTGACGCTGGCTCCTAGGCCGCTATAACAAACTGCTACTTCTCTTAAACGTATGCTGACCTTTCTTTGCTTGTTTCTCGCGCTCCTTTTCCTTTTCCCGCGCCTTCTTTTCCCTCTTCTCTCGCTCCTGCTTCTCCTTCTCGAGTCGCTTCATCTCCTTCTTCATTTCCTTCTCGCTTTTCTTCGTCTTGGTGTCGTCGATTTTCTCAGAGAGGATGAAGGTCCCCGTCTGGAGCTTCGCGTCCGTCTCATCCTTGGGCCTCATCTCGGTACTGTCACTGCACTAGTTGCGATAGTAACTCTCCTTCGGTAATGCACTCTCGGTGTATCGTCGGGAAAGAGAGCCGATACGGCGCGGATCGACCGCGAGCCGATACTTTATCACCAACAAGGACCGCGACCGATTCGATTATCTAGAGTAGCGGTAGGATCACTGTCACTGAGGCGGCGCGGTGCAAACGTGCGTGTGCGGCGAGCGCTCGGGCGGTACTGGACGGCGCGCGCGCCACGCGCCCCACCCCGCTCTATAAATAAGATTCGCTTCCTATAGTGTATGGTTGTATGGAATCAGAGGACGATTTATGGCCGTTGAACCCATGAGAGCTTTTCACATGTGGTGACTAAGACGCAGCCTCCGGCCAGTCCCAAGGTGTGAGCGGTTTCGGTGCCAAGGTCGTGGCGACTGATGGTTTATTGGCGAATGTGATATCAAGGTCGGGCGCCGGCGAGACAGGAGACAGAACAATAATTATACAAGAAATAGGGTTACACAACATGAGTATGAACACAATGGTAGTAATTAGCACGCTCTGCAACATTTGATGAGCCCGTTATATCTTAACTATACTCTAATATTACACATGAACGACTTATTAAACGGAAACCTGTCCTGATAACGTGACTCAAAAGTCGTCGGGGTATTACGTGAAGTTAAACGTGACAAAAAAGCAGCGAGACATCGCCTCGTCAAACCTGAAGTTGCGAAAGATGCAGACACAAAAATCGGGTCGCCTGTAAGAAAAGAAAGACGGCGATAAAATGCACGTTTCCTGCGCGCGCGCAGCGGACCGCGACGCTGGGAACCTGCCATGCGATCTGGCAGCCCCTGAGACTTTGTAAGACAGGACACAGGACTGACTGGCGATAGCTATCCCGACGCACTATACACAACATTATAAAGATTCCACAAGGTTTAGAACATTACTGGATCATTGAAACTGTAAATGATAAGAGCAAAGTATAGAGTAGAAGAAACTACTATGCGTTTGTATCTATTCCAAACAAATGACCGTAATTATTTGTGATAAACGCATTAGCAGTAAAATTAAAAGAAGTAGTATAATTGTCGGCTGTCGACGACCACTTCCCCAATGAACGGGACTCTCGTTACACATTTAACTATTGGATTAGTCGTGCATACCGCGACAACGGGATCCGAGCACCCGATATAAAGGCAAGTTTGCACTAGCAGATTCACTGAAATAGGGAATATAACACAATATGTTTAAAATATGATAAAAGCCTTCAGCTAAACACACAAAAAGTAAAACTGCTAATGTTTGATATGTCAGTAGATTGACGTCAATCGTGCCGTGCATGCAAATTCTAAAGAGGATAAAGTTTCATCCACGCAGTTTCAAACCACACGATAATCTATAAAATTAAACTGAAATGACGTCACGTATTTGCTGGTGAAATTATTATCATTCGCATAATAGTTTTTGACTTTGCGAATGCAACAAAACATGATTTTTGTTGAATACAAAGATTGCTGGCTAACATATCGTTGATAACAACAAGAAATTACCTTTAATAAACAAGCTAGCCAGCCCTTGTCCTTACGTAAGCACTTTCCCTCGGCCCTGCTTGTAATGTAGCCTCAACTACCGGGGCACTAAATGATGTAACTGTTGCTTTAGACTGCACATTTAATTTGCCTCAATTTTATTTAACAAAAAAGTTTTCATTCAAGTGCTTTCTTACTTATGTATTTACTCGGCTGACGTAGCGACCCAAATTGATTTTGGTCTCCAACAAAAAAAAATCCAGACTGACTCAATAACAGATCATTATTAATATTGTATGAATTAATAAAGTTTAAACGTGAATAGATCAATAGAAAGCTTTACTCTGTTATCAAACTGCTAGTTGGGTCGACCGACGAAACAACTGTAGTCTCAGTCTGTAGATAGTATAAACCATGTGTACCAAAGTATAGTACTATATAGATATAGACAAGTACAAAGCTGACTAGCTGTGTGTAGGCTATGTGCAGACGAGGGGCGCCATCTCGCAGGCAAATGCTAATTATAGAGGCAAGGCGGTCGAACATTCCTACTGCTCACTCAACTGAACTCCGCTCTAACTTATGTTTTTCATATTTATAACACAAACAAATAATTAGCAACGATGAAGCGTGCTGATTCCAACGATTTTCTTCAAGATATGGTGAAAAATACAATCCTAATGATAATATTCAGCACCTGCAGATTTATATTAATGACCACGAGATGTGTACACGGTATAGTATCGGGGCCTAGGTCGTGCTTATCTCGCGCTATGCAGTAATGTCCACTCCAAATGGAAGATACACGTATCGCCGACGTACGCGATGCCACTTCAAACAATCGCATCGGCCGACTGAACCAGTGAACATGACCTGTAACGACCGAAATCAATATTGGATCCTTGATGTCGATACGAAAATTATATCAATATTACTGCATCAAACGGAGAACAAAATTTATTTGGTCGCTCTCTTAACTATTTTTTATAATTTTCGGCCAATTACGATCTTTACATTTGATACATTTGAACCAAATATCTATCACAACAACTGAGAATAAGCAAAAATGGTTCGAGATCGAAAAAAATAGCAATTAATGCAACATTGTATGGAATAAGAATCGCAATGTATAAGTAACGGTCGTGTACTGGAGCGTTATCTAATCGCGCTCGTTGCGGCCGATAGCGGCTCACCATCTCAATACAATGCACCGTTCTTACTTCAGTAATATTAAATTCATTTAAAAATTACTGGTTTGAATATAACGACATCGACTTACGAGTCCCCGCCGGCCCCGGCCTGCAGCCGCTGTTATCTACAATTCAATTAGGTGAGCGCGACCTCAGTTCGCAGAATTGCGTCTCATTTATCTCCCTGCTCACTGCTTACACGGACAACTAATATAGTGGTATAGTTGCGGCATATATTTTTACAATTGTGCTTTCGGTCGTTAATTAATTTATCATAGGAGAAGCTATGCGCTTTCATAGTTTCTATTTATGTAGCTGTTCCGAGCCATCGCTCCGCGCAGCACATTTCCCCCGGTATCAATTGCCGGCGCGCCGAGTGGACACGTCCGGGTATAGGGTTCCAAGCGGAACGATATTGTAGGTACTACTCGATTAAGTCGCTAGGTGGCGCAGCGGGAGCAACACTAGTTTCCATATATGTGGAATTAAGACATTTTCTTTCCTCTAGGGACGTTATAATTATCGATATTATACTATCGAATGGCTCAATTGAAACGGGAAGTCCGGCCGATTGGAAAGCTAGCGGTGGCGGAGCACTTTCCAATGTTTATAGATAACTAATAACTACTGTATATACGCAGTCAGTTCACTGAGTAACTGACTAAGGGCTATTTCGCGAAATTGCTTATCCTGCGAGAAGTTTGTACAAAAGAGGCACGAACGTACGGATGGTAAGCAATCACTTACACTCAAGTCGGCCACAAGTTGCCTGCTTCAACCACCACTTGACAACACTCATGAGCCTCATTAGGCCAGGGTCGTTCAATAAAAAACAAAAACCGAAAAAGGGTCATGGAAAGCCGAATATCTCGATACAAAGGCTACAAGCGATGACATAATGCATCGGCTTGCGCAATGTATGGCTCCCGCAGACCGCAAGCCAACACGCTCTTGTATACACGTTATTTAACATTCAAAATTTGTTAGTTGCGAGACCATGTCGTAGGGGGACAGAATAGAGGGGGGGTGGAGAAAGGTCTTGTAAAAGGAAAAGGTAAAAGGTTGTGTCCCTCTTCCTGCGCTGCATCTTTCTACATTCTACCCATGCCAAAAATTATGTTTTGTTGTCGTGCGTTACTCCAAGCCGCCGTAAAGTTTGGATGGCACTATACAACGTCGTGCTGCGCGCTACGATTGCGGGAAGTCCCGAATGTATCGCAATACTCTCGTCTCGCATGTCTAGCGAGACAACAAGTTACCGCAAACTGAGGCGAGATACAAATGCATAAATGATTTAATATGATTCTCCAGATAGCAACAAATAACTTTTCTATTCCAATGGCAACAGTAAACATTGATACAACTAATTAGGCACAAATAATCACTATTTATATCAACATTTTGTCCTAATTGATGTTAGAATCGATGTGTCGATTTACGAATATCGGTTGGCGGCTCGCCTTTACCCACTTTAAGTTCAGTGCGCGTCGATTGACTCATCATCCGCAGACAAAAGCATCTGTTCATAGATTCCGCATCCTTTAGATACCTCTATCGCAATGATTTAATCAAATAACACTTCTCTGTCCTCTAGATACGTCAATTACTATTGGTATAACCACACACCGAGAGTACGTTACGACCCCTGTCGTATGTGACCAACCGCCGTGCCGTGACCAAAGCACTTATAATGAGAGAGAACAGTCGACACCTTGCGCAGGAAACGTCATGTTGTTTTAATTCCAGTGTAGACGACACCCTACTTACTGTGAAATGTAGGCAAGTGAACAGTTTTAGCGAAAACGGAAAATGTATGTTAACATTTTAAACGTCATAGAAATAAAAAACATGCAATTTTGATACTGATAGTAGTGTTATTAAGAATCTATTTCTTCATTGTACTACTTTCTAAATGGCATATCGTAAAGTAAAATTTCCCACCAATTGATAGAAAAAAATAATACTTCAATTGCCTTTGTAAGGCCAATCGCATTTTATTTGTTTTCAAAAGCTTTTGACGCGGCTGGAGCACGTTTTGTGTTGCAGTATAATTGTTGGGCCGGTGGCGCGATTGCCCAACCCGGTCGACTTCAAACAATGCCCCGCGTTGCCGCTGCAACTCTAGTGAAGTGCTCGCAACTTGACATATCGACAACATAAAGTATCGATAAAAATTTAGATTCACAAAATAATGTAAAGACCAAGGATATAATGCCTAACCAAGTCTTTTTTACGTTGTATGATTAATATTCCAGGAGACCACACGTCAATTGTAAAGGATTACAGCTAAAAGAAAAGCAATATGGGGAATGATGGCAAGTGGCGAGATGGGCACGCGCGCCCCCGCAGAGTGCCCTCCATTATGTGAGTCAAGCGGCGGCGAGTGTTGACTGTCCCACTAAATGGGGTAGTGGCGGCGTTTAGTAACCGATAACCCGAGAAGACTGCGAGACAAAATTGCAAACTTAATTGAGATTTTTCTACACATTTTGTCGTAAACTTACTTAAACTAAAGCCTAACAAGGCTTAATACTGTTGTTTATACAGTTGACATTTGTTATCTTTTTTTTTTTAATTCGAGACGCAATAACAGGGAACTCTCTCAAGTTCTTTAGTCCTATAACAGTGGTGAGCAGACGCAGCTGTTGCGCGGGAATTTTATTACTTTCTTGCTTACAAAATGATGCAAACAAAAATAAAACGTCCCGATCACTTCCTTCTGCGCCATAGCGTATTGAGCCCTTCTCAGTAGACTGCACGTCTACAGCTGCTCTGCAGCCGGTCATCTTATCCTCGCCATAAAACACCCTGTATTGGTGAGATAGATATAAAAATAGCAATCATTATATGGCTTGTGTTAACATAAAACGCGTTAAAGTGACTGGTCCTATTCTGGAAGGAAATCGTAGTAGAACGTCGTTACTTCCATAAGTATTTAGTTTAATGTTTACAGCATGGGCATAGTGCAACCTTGTGTCTTAAGCATACGATTAACTATTATATCTCTCGAAAAACTAAAGTGTTTGCAGGCTTTCTTGATTTATCCAAAGCTTTTGACCGGGTTTCTTATGACATTATGTGGAAGAAATTAAATGAACAAAAAGTTCCATATGATATCATTCAAGTTCTTCAATATTGGTATGGAAACCAGATCAATGTTGTAAAGTGGTCAGACATGTACTCTGATCCGTATAAACTAGAGTGTGGCGTACGACAGGGGGGGTTAACCTCCCCTGCTTTGTTTAACTTGTACATCAATGGCCTGATTGTTGCGCTTAGTAGTCAGCATGTCGGCTGCCATGTTGATCAAGTTTGTGTAAATAACATTAGTTACGCAGACGACATGGTGCTGCTGAGCGCATCAGTCTGTGGACTAAGAAAATTGCTTGCGATTTGTGAAAATTATGCGAATAGCCACGGATTAATCTATAATGTAAAGAAAAGCGAGTACATGATATTTGAGAAAGGTGGTAAAATAGTTACACTAATTCTGTACCTGACATTAAACTCTGCGGATCGATTTTGAGCAGGGTATACCAGTTTAAGTACCTAGGGCACATCATTACCACTGATCTCAAAGACGACGGTGACATTGAGAGGGAGCGCAGGGCGTTGTCGGTGAGGGCCAACATGATCGCTCGCAGGTTTGCTCGCTGCTCGAAAGAGGTTAAAATCACTCTATTTAGAGCTTACTGTACGAGCTTCTACGCGAGTAGCCTGTGGGCGAGCTACAAGCAAAAATCCTACAACACACTTCGCGTTCAGTACAATAATGCTTTCAGAGTGCTGTTGGGGCTGCCTCGATTCTGCAGCGCATCAGGGATGTTTGCAGAAGCGCGCGTCGATTGCTTCTATGCCACTATGCGCAAAAGATGCGCATCCCTGGTGCGCAGGGTGCGAGCCAGCCCCAATACCATTCTACATATGATTGCCAGCAGACTGGATTGTAAATATATCAATCACTGCATAAAGCTACACGTGGCAGGCGATAATTGTACATTTTAGAATAACTTTTGGATGTATGTGTGACTAACATAGGTATTAAGTTTTTTTTTTTTTTTTCTGTTACTAACAAACTATGAGCAAAAATGTAGCTTGAAATAAAGTTTATTATTATTATAGTATTTAGGTTGCATATAGCATTGATTAGATTCGGAGCAGGTTTATCGCAGCCGGGCCACGTGCGCCCTGTCGACGTAACAAGTCGCCATACGCTTGCAACACGCCGTCTATTCTACTTTATTTAAACAATACAAATACCCAAGAATTACATTTATCTAAACGTTTTATGTTCTATCATATCATACTCATACTAATGTTATAAATGCCAAAGTTTAGATGTATGGATGGATGGATGTTTGTTAGAGTTTGTAGCCTAAACGGCTGAACGGATTTTGATGAAATTTGGTATAGATGTGCAGGATAGTCTGGAAGAACACATAGGGTATTCAATTTTGTGTTTTTTAATTCCACGCGGACGTAGTCGCGGGCGAAAGCTAGTGTTTTAAAAAACTCCATTGATGTCATTTTCAGTTTTTATAGTCAAGCTTAATGAGGAGGGAGGGGTGGTAGTGTTAGCAGGCGGCGGAGGCTGAACGCATTTGCATCGATTAACGCGGACCGACCCACTTCGCCGTCGCCGTGGCAGCGGCGCTCCTTCAAGCAGCTTGCAGCTGCAGACCGTAAACCGCACCTCTGTCTCTACATTAGCAGTGCTACAAGGTGATCCATCAATTAAAACCAAACCAAATAATCTGTTTCGAAAAATGTATTGTATGTTAGCCAGCCAAATGTATTTGTATTAATATCCTTTCCTACTTATTTTACCTAGCTTTAAGAATTAGTTATATGTCAGATGGAACAGTAGCATTAGTCTACATAAGAATAATATAAATATAATCAGTTGTAAATATGTAGTACATAGTCTCATAAGATTTAAGAGTAAAGTAGTTTTAATATTTTGTAACAGGTCTTGGTATATAATAATAAATATTTGTATGAGATGGTTTAAATTAAAAAATGAACATAAAAGTTGAAATGTTGAAGAATCCACTATAAAAAAGCAAATAAAATGATACAAAACCATATAAAAAGTCTAATAAGAAAACCATGTAATAATAGCGACTTGTAGATTTGTCTGCAAAAACTACACTTAAAATTACATTTCATTTTTTACTGTTGTTAATGTAAAGATGATTGTTTGACTTCTTTATAAAATGAATTCAGCTGTGATAATATTCCCTGCGGCTACTCTACTGAACAATTATCCAATTCTATCATATTAGCATTTGGTAGCAAAACATGTTCAATAAAGAAATATTGTTTCTGTGTAATTCCAAAATTTAAAAATGTAAAAATTTTATATTATTTCACCTTTAGGGCTCAAAGATTTGTGTAAATCATGTTGAAAAATATAGTTAATTGTGATCACGATGGAGCAGCAGTTATATTTACACATTTGTCTGTTCATGTAACAGAGTATTGTGTCCTATGTGTGCTGCCCGCAGGCCACAAGCTAAGCGTGACTCATTGTGCCTCTTTACCTCAATACTTGTGAATAATAAATGAGCTTAACTGAACATTGAATATGTACAATATCTACATTTGGAATGTACCTATACTTGCTATGTTAGGTATAGTTTTAATGTAGAGGGATTACAAGTTGTAAAATCTTCATTTCATTTTATTAACATAAGATATGTAATATACATCTGTAAGGCACAACACATATTTTTAATTCTTTATATTATTATACATTTGGCAGAGATAATTTTCTTTTCATGTTTTATTTCAAAATATAAATGTAGCTGCATATCAGATTTATGATAAAATATTCCGGATGTTATCAGACGTGACGAAACAAATATAAAGAACAAACGAAAGCAAAAAGAAGTGATAACAAGCAAAAGAATTAGCTTCCCCGTGACTTGCGGCTCGCGCTCGCGGCCGCCGCAAGGACAAGACGATTAGCGGCCGCTCATGTAACGCCTGTTGATACCTACTCAATACCAAATTTTAACATTTTAAACATTGATAAAGACATTAACTACGGCACTTAAATGAGATTCGTACAAATTGACAAAAACCGAATGGATTTTTCCCATTTGCCGCATTACTTTGACTAGTTTTCTCTGTTAGAACGACAGCACCAAACTTTTTCAAGGAATTTTAACCTAACTGTCGAAATAGGGACGCATGAGAAAAATCAATATTTTCACCACAACAAGGCGGTGTTACTGCCCTATATTTCTAATTAGAAATCAATGATATCGCAAGCTTATGTACAGCTATTTCATTGCCTATAGTTCTGTACAAGTTTACAATACTGTGTAAAATATTACACAAAAAACCTTGTAAAAAGCAAACAGCCGGTGTACTTACCCATTTTGTTTGTTCGTTTGTTCCGCCGATCGAATAATCCTCCCACTACAGATATTTCTTTTCCTTCATCACAAACTACACCTTGGCGCACACGAGCACTAACTTGTACCGAAATAAGCTGGGCTTATACTCATAAATATTGCATAAAATATTATTTTTATAGGAAATCTGACGAACAGCGCACCACTTTGTCAGCGAGGCGCGCCAGCTGCTGTCAGAAAGCGCGCGTGCGTTCCTAGCTACGCTCCGTACGAATGCGTTCCGTTATTATCTTCGGATCGGAGCGACTCGTCCCAATCGGACTCAACATTGATAAATTGTGTGATCACGCTCTTGAATGTTTAATATCTATTTTTAATGTAATAATTACGGTATCACCACCCGCATAATATTAGTAGTACTATATAAAAATATAGGTTACTTGATTCGTTTTTACTACATCTCTCATCACCATTATCATGGGAGGCACTACAGCCTCAGGTAGGCCTGGTTCAGTAAACTGGAGAAGTTTTTGTCTATTTTGGGCCTTTTGCTTCCAGCCATTGACGCCGATGTTCTTAAAATCGCGTTTGACGTCATCTAGCCATCTAAGTGTCAGCCTACCACGCGCTCTATGTCCACATCTCCAGGAGGCCATAATTATTGTTATTCAATTATTCAACCTTACTTTATTTGTAAGGTATTTCTAGACATATCTGCATTAAATAGGGGTAAAGGGTTTTACTTAAATAAAACAATACAAATAACGAACGCTTCATAAAATAAGTGCTTTATTTATTGATTTAATTTGTATGCATTACAGATTTGTAATTTTAAATTAAATTGTACGTGTTTTGTTAAACAAAAAGAAAAGTAAATCTAGCTCGAATGCCAACCCAGAAACTTATGTACAATTTTATAACTACTTGAAAACAAATTAACGTTTTAGTATTTTGAATAAAAATACGTTACCGAAGTAATTTAAATGAACAGTTGGGTAGCAGGAGGGGGCCTCACAGAATGTAGAATAACATGCGGGTTGCCACCCAAACGGGGCAGGCAAAGTTCAACAAAGCTTTAAATATTTAGTGGGCCTATAGTCTAGTTTTGCACCAAGCCATTATAATTGTATGGACCGAGTGAAATATAAATCTGAGCACATCCCGTAGCGGCTAACTCGATACGACGTAGACTAGTGAGGAAATGTTCCAATTTACGAACCGAAGGAATATGTTGAATGCACGGTAACAGAATCGTGGTGTGCTCAGTTAGGGAAAAAAAGCGCCTCATCTCCGCACTAGTCAACGGCCGCACACTTCGTCATCTGCAAAATATGATTTTCCTAACCGAGAAGGCAAACAAACAAGGCTACATAACTACGAATGACGCAAAATACCCTCCTATTTACATTTAAAACCGAATTATAATAAATATAAGAACCTTAAACTCTCTGTACAATGTCGTAAAATATTTTTATTCTCCTTATAGAATCTTTGTATCCTTTTTT
The DNA here is from genome assembly GCA_029286645.1 of Papilio protenor. Lineage (NCBI taxonomy): Eukaryota > Metazoa > Arthropoda > Insecta > Lepidoptera > Papilionidae > Papilio > Papilio protenor. Next base: position 77,868 of record JAGSMZ010000056.1, read on the forward strand.
TTTTATTTATTTCAAATGCACTCCGTTTAATTTAAGACAGTGGAATATAAATGTTTAACAAGTGGAAACCTCACAAAAACCTAACAATACAAACGTTTTTTAGTATTTTCCAAATAGAAGCAAGTAATTAGACGACTTAATTATTTATTAGATGACATTAAATGTAAATACGCAGTTTGATAAATACACGAGCACGCATAATGTTGGTCCGTCGAGCCGGATTTTTTATGTAGCTCGTTATAAAGCGGTAAGGCGGTAGTTTGATATCCAAGAGGCGTGGAAAACACTTTTATGTCAGTTAAATGACACACAGGGATTGCAGTGTGACACAGTGACTAACTCTTATACTATTACATTCTATAATGTACCACAAGCATGTCGGATGCGGAGTGTCGCCCGCCGCCGACATACTCTAACTATTAAGCTGATTTATTGAAACAAGTTAAATCTAAATTATTAAAGTTATTAAGGCTGCCATTTGTTTTGCTTTTCAAATTCAACTTTATGTTAATCCTAGGTTAATTAAAAAAAATCTATGTATTATATTTATATTTTTATATCAATTGAAAATAATGAGAATGATATACGGGACAGTGTGTTAAGGGTAAGTACAGTGGTAACAAATATTAATAGATAATATTAGTTCAAACAATTTATAATATTTGAACAAGGAACGAGCGTAGTATTTAATATTACAACATTGAGCTTTTTCATTAACAATTATTAAGACAATATTTATTGCTCTACTCATTACATAAATTTCAATAAGACGCATATTGCTCGATGATTTGATAATGATTCCATATTTTCATTGTAAAAAGCGTAAACAGAGAATAAAAATTTCATGAAAATTTTACGTTACGTAAAGTGGCCGGTCTGCCTTCTATATGCATGTACTTGTGTTGTACATTTCTTTTATTTTGAAAATTTTAAATACATATCGTGTAATATATGGTATTCCTTTAGAGTGCAGTGTATTTAATTTTTCATAATTTCATATAATATTGAAGTTTCACTCGTCTGTTTTAAAATATAAAAAAAAAACCGTGCACAGTTATGAGTTACATAGTATTAGTATGTAACTGTCGATGTGCAGGATATTCGGCTCGAGTTTGAATAGCGACATATTGACATGTTAGAATTTTGTCAATGTAGACAGTAAAACGCGGCGACGGACCGACAGAGTCCACACGTACTCTGCAGCGATTGTTAAAAATAAACTATAAGCTAATTGACAAAAGGTTGGACTATGATTTGGACAGTTGCATATGGAGCGCCACCTGGTTGGTGTGAGGCTGTGAGGTTGTGAGGTGGTGATGTGGCGGTGTGAGGTCGTGAGGTGGTGTGAGAGGGTGTGAGGCGGGGTGAGGCGGCGCGGGGTCACTCGTCGTCGCTGTCGGGGTCGCTGGAGAACTCCGCGGCGGCGTGCAGTCGCGGCGGGAAGGGTCCGCGACTCTGCTGCCTGCAAAAGTTACACTTAGGTTACATTTCAAGGACGACATATGTAGGCAAAATCATAGGCATAGGTAAGTCTGTTGAGTATAAAGTATTTAGAATAGAAGCAGTGTAAAAAGCGAAGAATACTGACGCGAGCCTGCGGTAGTGGTTGAGCCACTCCTCCAGCATCTGCGCCTGCAGCAGCGGGCGCGGGTGCAGGCGCTGGCGAGCCGCGCGCGCGCCGCCGCCCAGCGCCGCCGCCGACACGTAGCGCCGCACCGCCGCCTCGCCGCCCGCCTCGCCCTGCGCACTCCGCACTGCACCTCACGCACCTCACGTGCCTCTTGCACCTCGCGCGCCTCACACGCCTCGCACGCCTCGCACGCCTCATGCACCTCACACGCCTCACACGCCCCATGCAACTCACGCACCTCGTCGCCGGTCAGGAAGTGCACGGGCAGCAGTTTGCCCTCGGAGTCCGTCAGCGGCAGGAACGTCATCTCCTCGCTCTCCTTCTGCTGCTCCCTGCAACACATACACATAATGTACAATACTCGTTGTCTATGTCGCAGTGATACCTGTATGCGGTATATCAGGTACCTGCAGATGTAGGAGTGCCTGTGCGGGTAGGGCTCCAGCGGCACGAGCGCGGAGAAGTGTCCGCGCGTGTAGCCGAGGCAGAGCGGCGACTTGCAGCAGAACTCCGGCTCCCACAGAAGCGGCAGGTAGATGCCTGCGCAAGGGGGGGGGGAGTCACGTTCATATGCAGGCTTCACCTCACACTATGCCATGTGTCACAATACTGGCGACGTACCTTGGAACTTGGCGTAGCCGAGCGCCTCACCGCGGAAGGAGTTGACGACGTCGACGCCGTACACGATGATGGGGCGCCGCATCACGTGCGCGAACGCGAACACGTGCACCTGCAGCACACACGGGGCGGTGAGCGGGGCGTGGGGCGGGGCGGTGGGAGGGCGTGAGGCGTGGGGCGGGGCGAGTGACGTCACCTGGTGCAGCGGCGTGCCGGGGCGCGCGGCGGCGGCGGCGAGGCGGGCCCACTCGGCGCGCAGCTGGCTCTCCTCGGGCGCGTACTGCAGCAGCGAGGCCTGCCACCGCTCCCACGCCTGCCACCGCTCGTAAAAACTGCACACGACACGACACCAACGTTCAGGAGGTAGGTTACGCCTGCGTACGGTGCGGCGGGGCGGAGGTGCGGGGTGTACCTCCTGTGCGCGTGGTGCAGCGAGTCTGCGAGCGCCTGGCGCAGCGCGTTGCCGCGGTCGAAGACGCCGTACGCGGCCTGGCACACCGCGTCCGGCAGACAGTCGCCCGCCGACCTGTTCCACAGCGCGTACAGCCGCGACCCTGCACACACACGGCATCCCTTATTGCACACGCGCTGCGCTGCGCTGCACTGAGCGCTGCCGGGGGCGGGGCGAGGTGGTACCCAGCGTGACGGTGAGCTCGTGGCTCCAGTTGATGAGCGGCGGCTCCGCCTCCAGCGTCTGCTGCGCCTCGCGGTCCAGCAGCTCCGAGAACAGCTGCTCCTGGATGGCGGCCGGCAGCTCCTCTATCTCTGCAAACACAACACCACAGCTCGTGCACTGACTGTACATGTGTAACACACAAGACGAGAAAGGGAGAGGAGAGACTACCGGCGGGCAGGGTGAAGGTGCAGAACTCGTTGATGTATCGGCAGGGGAAGTTGCCCTTCTTGGTGCGCACGCAGCCCGCCACGTGCCGCCGGATGGCCGCCGCAAGGTCGGGCGCTGCCAAACAATTATCATTAGTATAATAGGATAGGGGTAATTCCGCATATCGTGTCGACACCTCACCTATATATGAGGGCGAGCGCTTGAGGCCCGGTCCACCGCCGGAGATGCGCGACAGCAGCGTCGACAGGATGTCCTGCCTCTGGAACCTGCGGACAGGGAATGCTGGCAGTGCTCGTGTGTCATGGGCGGAGGGTGCGAGGGTGCGAGGGTGTGAGGCGCGCACCTGATGGCGAGGTGCACGAGCGTGTGTCCGGCGTCGAAGGCGGAGGCGCGGTTGAGCAGCTGCACCTCGGGCGGGGTGAGCGCGCGCGCCGGCGAGCCGCCGCTGGCCAGGTACGCCTCCACGCAGCGCGCCTCGCCCTCCACCACACCTGCGCACACGCAGCGCCGTTACTTGCGCGTCCCCCAGCTCCCCCCCAGCTCCCCCACAGCACTGCGGCGTGTACGCACCGAGGCAGGCCTGCAGCCACAGCCAGTCGGGGTTATTCCTGCGCTTGCTGCGGCGGCCGCTGTCCGCCTCCTGCGCGCCGCCCTGGCTGTTGTTGCACACCTCCGTGCCGCCTGCAACACACGACGTGCCGCCATACTCACTGTTCACAACAATATACGGTATAACAGGATCAAAATAAAAGTATTTAACAGTGTACTGACCGTCGTTCTGCTGGTTGGTGTAGTGTGTGTGGTGTGGGGCTGCGGCGGGCGCGGCGCCGCACATGGCGCACTTGAGCGCGCGCGGCCAGTTCTCGTACGTACACGTCTGTGTTCACCAACAATTTTACAAACTCACTGCATACAATACATTATTTTCAGATATCAAGTATAAAACTTACTGAGCAAGCCCACTTGTTGATAGAGGAGGCGCTGGCCTGGCCTTGCGGAGATGATATTCTAAGTGGCTTTAAACGTTCCGCTACCGCCTCCGCCCCTGCAGCCGAGACGTTAATTCATAATTACTTTTAAGATCATTTGCATCCAACTGAAGCTCTCAATCCTAAAATAATATTCAAATTCTTCTCCTTCGGCTCTACAGTGCTAATCCTTTTGGTAAGATTCATGGACATGGTTAAAACTTTAGTATCTCGAAATACTCTTTATAATATAAGTATAAATTAATATGTATAAGATATAAAAGTATGAAAAAGGTGACTGACCGCAGACAGGCTGCGCGGGCACGGCGGGCAAGGCGGGCAGTGCGGGCAGCGCGCTGGCTGCATCCTGCAGCTTGAAGATGTCCTCCCCCAGCGAGGGCTTGGGCGTGCGACACATCGTGCACTGCACAGTACATATAACTCTCTACCATATAGTTATTAGCAATAAGGTCCCATTTAACCTGTATATGTTTGGACCATCGAAACATGGAATTGCTCCCACTTCACGTCTTCTATGTGGTTGTGGTATTGTACCGGGCGAGCCGGCCCATTCATGCGAAGATGTTAAAACAGGCTCTACCACTGTCAAAGTTGTTTACTTTATTATTCAGTTGTACACCATCTGTGGGGAGTCCCACATATGATACAATGACTAATATATTGAATATTTTATCACAAAATACACTATATTATGATCTTAAATAGTGAAATTAAATTATGGCCAATACAAATTTAACAAATTCTACTTCTAAATCATTCCTTAGAAATAATGATCTGACCAATGTTATAAATATTATTGTGTGATTGTTAACATTTGTACTGCAACATTACCTTCCTAGAAAGTGGGAAGTTCTCGTAAGTACACATGTCACACATCCACTTGCCGTCAGATTGTGGCACCGAGCCCGCCGTCATCTGCAAATGCACTCAACTGTTTAACATCCCTTAATGAGTGCAGTAGACAACTCTAGTCTACTCCTTTTCCCTTCCCCACTTATGCCATAAACAATGAGTAATGGAAACAGATTTAATTGATCAGAGGTTTAAGCATTTCATCCAATAAGTAGCAAGTTTTACAAATAATTAAATTACTGACTTAGAGTTATTATTACCTGTCCGAGCTGCACTTGTGATACATTGGTGGAGGCGTCCAGCTGTGCGGGCATGCTCTCCGCGCCCTGCGCGCCTGCCTCCTGCGACTCGGCAACCGATGCAGTCTTCTTGCTGCCATCATTATGTGCCTCCTCGCTCATTGTACCATCAATAAAATCATATGTACCGTCTCCTGGCAACTGAGTCCTATGTCAACAACTACGAGGCTGGCATTGTAACATAACCGCCTTATTATTGTTTGTAAATGTGGCCTACAAGAGCACTTGGGTATGCAAGATCAGTTTACACCTAAAAAAATAAGTATTTATTATAAGTCAATCTGCTAAGGATACTGACGTATTCAACACTATTAGTTACTTACAGTTAGTTTCGCTACAAATAGCGGAGTTAAGCGATTCTTACACAAAATTTTCTTATTAGGTTTTTTGACAGAAAATCATGTTGGACATCGAAACGTATTATTGTCGAACAATAAAGCGTCGAAGTGAGATTTGGCATTTACTTCTGGCGTCGTTACACAACTTAAAATTGCATCGAGGTGTCGATGGCCAAACTAAGGTCAAGAACGAGAAACCAAGCATACAATTCACTCACTCGCGACGATCCGATGATTACGGAAATAGAGCACAATACGATGTTCCTTTTGCAAGTTTCAGGCTTTGGTTAGATTTTTGGCTGCAAGGTATTATTCACAGAAAATCGAGGAAACAAATAAGAATTGATGACTAAAACGTAAAAGAAATAATGTTTATATGGTATTTTGACAAATAAATTTGTGTCAACTCTGTGTCAATCTAAACGGAGGTTGGTAATTCTTCCTTCGAGATTTTTTTATACTGAAATTGCTATAATGTCAACTTAACCCGATTGGTTGTGCAAGAACAAGCACCAATGCGCGCTCTGTTTGTAAACCATGAGCCAATGAAATGGAGTGCAAAAAAAGAATTGACCAGTCAAATTATTTGGAACGTTTCCCATCTTGGCCATGTTCCGTTTTTAACTAAACTATAATATTAACAATTTAATAAAAAAATAGTTTTTATTTCTTATTAGATTTTTTTTTCTAATTTGAAGATTAAGTTAGCACTCGACTCGGAATGCATTTATACGATCATTTATAACTGCAATATTATGCAATTCTCTTGAAAATATTTCAGAATAAAATCATTAAAATTGGACATATTTTTCGATGTTTTCAGTCTTACCATGATAATTTTAATTTATCTAAGACCAATACTTATTCTTCTCTTAAAATAAATTAGTTTTCCTGGCAAACTCACAATCTCCCAGACGTTCTGTAAGCTTCTCCACATATATCAACAAGAATTATTTTTTTTAGTTTATCCAGATAAGTTGGTCGCACTATACGGATATTTCGACTTTTTGTGGAAAAAGTGACAGTTGAAATATGTCTACGAAACCTACGTTTCGCTTTTGGTAATTGAAGGCAACTATATATTTTTTGAATGAATTTCAGTCACAATATATCGAAAAGCTCTCTCAGATCTTCGTCATCTTCTAGCAAAAGTATTTATCAACCTGAAGAAATAATAAAACTTGAAAACATAATTTCAACTCTTCAACATAACAACGAAACTTTAAAAAAATCTTTGGAGAAGAGAGACACTGCGATAGCGATTTTAACCAGAGAGAAAGAAAAAATATACGAAGAACTAAAGTGCGCACAGAGGACAAATCGAAATCTTTACCAGCAGTTAACGGATGAGAGGTAAATCAGCTCTACGCGACCATCCGCGACTGTTGCATTTGAGTTTTTATACTTTATACATATGATGACTGAATATGCCTTTCTTCTCAGGGATATTCATTTTAAGGAAAAGGAATATTTGGTACAAGACATTAAAAGGTTATCTATAAGACGTGAGACAAACACAATCTTTGAAACTCGTGTAAGTAATTAGACTGCATTGAAAACTATATGAACTATATGAACTACTTGTGTTATAATATTTTTTTCATCAAGTGTGAAGGAGAAGGAATATTTTCGTCATTTGAAGAGGAAATCCAAGAAAAAGATCGTATAATTTACAACATATGTACGAAATATTTGAAAGTGAAATCAAGCAAAATGTCTTTGCAAAAAAGATTTATGAAATTACAGAAGCAAAGTAAAAGGGTATGTTAAGTTTATCATAAGCCGAAATAATTAACGGCTAATCGTACAGTACATACGAATTTTAACTTTCGGTAAAATAGATTTTTTTTGGTGTCCCGTCCTTTTCGGGGTTTTTTTTGGTTTGCGAATAATTTTTAAGTTAAAATGCTTTCAGATGTGCGATAATATAGTGTCCATATTAGAAGAAAATAGAGTCGTTTTGGACGCGCTACTCAATCGCTTATTAAAAATGTCTCATATATCAAAACCTGGCAAAAAGTTTATTAAACTATTGCAAATTAATACCAGGCTGCATTACGAAAATACACAACTGAAAATACAAATGACACATGAAAATGAAATTAGTTCAAGAAGAGGTTTAAGCTTATCTAATATAAAATTCCAGAAAAATTCTATTTCTGAGGACAGAGATAAAAATGTACTAAAAACCAAAAAAACACAACTCCGGCGATCATTATCGACGAATGCCACATATTTTATCAGACGTCATGAAGGTTTAACTAATTTTAAAAGTTTGCACAATAGTTTATCACCACATTTTCGTAAAGAAAACTGTAAATCACAATCCGATAGCAACTTGCTTTATTTTAAATAGATTTATAATAAACTGTATTTCCTATTTTTTTTTCTCTTTCCATTTCTATGTATCGTTTTGTTTATAGTGTTAAGGTAAAAATAAGATTTTTATGCGATGACATAAAATAATAGGAAACTTACTGCGGTAGTTAACATTGTGCATAAGATTTTTTTTTAATTCAATGCCGTTAAGCATCAGGAGGATTTTTATCAAGTTTTTGCGATATTGCGATACTCACTCTGTGTGCAATGCAACTGCAAAATACTCTTTGCCCCTTCCCAAATCGGGCAACACTGGTCCCAGATTTGTGTGTGCCGGCAACGCATGAGAACGTGTCGCAAAATCTCAATAAATTAGTGAAATCACCATGTCGGACGAGTACTTTTATGGTGAGTTTTATTCTTTATTAAGTAACGTAGTAAATCGAGATATTATTTATGGTGTAAACCTAGTACTTCTTCTGTTTAACCGCCTCTTGGTGTATCCCTTTTGACACCCGGCTATTTCGCCATTTTATTTTTCGATAATAATTGTAATTGATATAATATGCCCTGAAAATGATTGTAATATACATGTGAAAATGTAAAATCCACAGGTATGTTAATATGTTCTAGGGTTTATTACATGTTTATTAAATTGCCGCCATTTTCAAGTTGAAATGTTACTGAACTTGGAATTGTTATCATTCATTGTAATGGCGTTTCTAAATTTAAGTATAAAACGCCGCTTATGTATAATTCGCAGTACTGGATTAGGTTAGTCTCAATGTGCGTCCGAATAAGCGTGTGATTAGCATGGGAAATTGTTGTGTCAAGGCGGGGAATTTGAAAGTATGGCGTCCAAGCGTCTCTGGCGAGGCGTTTCAGTTGGTTTCATTGAAATGTGCGTTACGCATTAATTAGTTTTATTATACAGTAGAAGTTGACAATACAACTCGAAAAAACTTTTAGGTTATTTTGAAAGTTTGTACATAAGCTAAATATTGTTATTGCCTTTGGTTTGTAGGTGTAACCCTATCGTCATCACATCAGTCAGAGACATGGGATCCGGAAGCGAAAGCCGAGTATCCACGCAGCAATAAGCTATTAATTCGTCAGGCGCTGCTGGGGCCTGACGCTAAACCTGATGAACTCAATGTAGTACAGGTACAGTTTGTATTTATTACATTTTAAAATACTTATGTCTTAACAGAATTTTTTATTCAAGTTGCATGATTGTAGTCTGTCATTGATATAGTAAACCTTGTAATGTGGTTAGTGATCTTAAGGTTTTAACAGCTTTTATATACTTGAACCTATGTTAATGCAAGTAAAAATATTTACTATATTAAAGTCTGCTATATGACATGTACAAATTTTGTGGGTAAATGTGAAGAATAAAAGTTTAAAATGTTAAGAATAATTGTGATTTTGATTCCAGGTGGAAACCATGTGCCTACAGGACTCAATCAAAATTCCTGTAGCTATACTAAAAGTGGGCGAGACGAGGCACGCACGCTTAGATATCGAGTTCCCCGATGCACCTGTTACTTTTACTCTTACTCAGGTTAATTTTTTATTTTTTTTATAACTCAAAAATTATGTGTTTATATATTTTAAGCTCTAATGAAATAATTTTATTTTTGTGTACTGTATTTGTCTTCTTCTTATGTGATATGCAAATATCTATATGATGATAAAACAAACCATTTTTATTTGACGGGTGTGTAAAGTCGTTTTGACTTTACACTGCCTGATAGTGATTGATTTGAGGCATTTGTCTGATTTACTCATCTTTCATATGTAATGTATAAATTGTAAACTCTTATTTATACATAATGAAATGTATCTCTGCAGGGCTCTGGACCAGTCCACCTTATTGGGCAACATTTACTGGGCGCGCTTGTGGAGGAATTTGAAGACATGGATGAGATGGAGGAGGAGATGTTGGATGAAGAGGAAGGAGACGATTCCCAATTCAAGGTTGGTGACCTCAGTTAATCAATGACCACTGTACCAGTCAGTCACAAGTCATATCTAAAATATTTACCAGAATAAGTTTTCAATACAAAGAGGCATATTTTAAGTTTCAAAAAGTGATCTCATGTATTTGTGTAGTTTGTAGTTAGCAAAAAATTAATTTACTAAGATGAATTTGGTATTGGTGATTTAGTAGACAACTAAATTTACAGGAAGATGAAAATAAAAGGAAAGGAGCAACTGGAAAGCGCAAGGCGAATGAGGTACTGAAAACCTTCAACTAATATCAAATTACGTATGGGTTCCTTACCCGCTCACCAGAGGGAAAAGGGCAATGGCCCAATTCTGCAATATAAAATGGCATCATTACCTTGTAATAAAAATCAAGTTGTTTCTGTTGCCATTATTATTTGGTGAAACTGGGCCCTAAAAGTGCAAAATATTGCAGAATGTGCAGAGTGAATGACCACTCGCATTATCATTGGCTGTTGGTTTTCTGTACTCATTCAGTAGCCCTTTACCTTCTGATAGCTTAGCTGTAATTTGACACATTGTAAAAAGTTAGCTCTTTACAAACAGCACCACTTATGTTAACAGGATGAAGATGATGACGAAGGCGAGCCCAAGGGTAAGAAATCGAAAATGTCCAACAATGCCAAAGGCAAGGCCACCTCGCCCAAGAAGAATGCAAAGAAGTGAACCGCCTCCGTGCCCGAGCACCGCTCACAGCACACCTTCACTTAGACCAATTCTGTTGGAGACTGATTCCTACTTTAGGTAAACTTACCTATTACAATTTACTTTAAGTCAGTTTCAAACTCGGTTCAAGAAAACAATCTCAAATGTAATGTGTGGTGATGAGTTTGAGCGGCAGCGGAGGCAGTCTAGTTGTAACATTAGTGTGGTAATTGAGCCTAGGTTAGCGTTGTGGACTGTGTGCGTGTGTGGTGTGCAGGCGGGGGCAGGCGAGCGCTCTCGCCCCTCACGGCAAGTGCAACATGCGGCACAATCCCGTGTGCTGGTGTCGAGTGTGATTACTTCACTATTTTTCAGTACTAAATTTCATTCCTAACTGTGGTATAGTGTTATTGACGTCAAATTTATGATAAGCCTTTATTCACACAGATGTATTTTTAAGTTAAGAGGTAAGCATAATCAGTGTACATTAAGTCATTGTCGACTAGTTGCCGGAGACATTATTCAAATTGCGACACGTTTCAGATTGAAAACTGTACATATAAACATGTAAGAACGGTATTAATAAAACCATTTTTAAACAATTCTATTTGCCTTTTATTTACCTTTAATCATCTTTTGGAATAAACCCTACTGCTAACTAAACCAATTTCGTCAATATCTATGATTGTGTTACTTGGTGCCACTACACAAAACTTGTACTCACAAGTTTAAGGAAAATAATCCAATTTTCTCAAACAACCACAACTGGAAGTGGGGAAAAACTACTGAAAATAGGGTTAATCATGATTTCTAGACCAAGATCTCAGTAGCCATCCTTGAGTGCAATTGTGAGACCAACAGCATGCTAAGCTTAGCCTTAAGAGATAAAACAAGCATTAACCAAGTTGGAATGGAGCAGTGTTACCATCCTCAAGGCTATTTATTATTGTTCCTGTTTTTCGCATGTCAGTGCCTGTTAAGTAGTGCATGAAGGATATTGTTTCTCTCCCTCTGAATTGCATTTGAATCTTCAATTACTTGAACCAACTTCTCAAACTTATCTTTTCCCTCATTCTGATGCATATTTCTAACAGCTGTTTTTATTTCTGTTAATGTGACATTGTCAATGGCACACCTGTGACTGCACTCCCTATTCCTAATAACTTTTGGTTGATCATATATCTGTTCAAAGTAAGTGTAATATGGCCATTGGTTACATTTACCCGTTGCTCTTTTTTTCTCTGCTAGTCTAATGTATGTCTGTTTTAAGTTTCTGAATTTTTTATCACACTCTTCTGTGGAGAGGCCTAAAGTGGGTCCTATCTGTCTCCATAGGTTTTTCTTTTTCATTAATGGGTCTCTAAACTTTTCCTTATTATCTAAGTAGAAAGCTAGCAATTGATGAACATAATCAACATCCTGGTTTTTGTACAATAGTCTTGGATTACTACCATTGCTATTGTAGTTGATGTTCTCATATATTGATTCAAAATCCTTATAGTAATACCACTTTGTTATAGATCTACCCGTTTCTGCTCTCATTTTTAATCTAATATATGTTTGTTTTAAATTTCTGAATTTTCTATCACAATTGCTTGGACTCTCTCCTACGACATGTGATATTTCTCTCCAAAGTTCTTTTTTTTGCATTCTGGGGTTTAAAAATTTGTGGGCTATTTGACCATATGCTGCGATAAGTTGTTGTATTTTATTTCTATCCCAAGGGCCAACATTAGGATTATAATTGTAAAATATTCTTTCAAAATAGTTTCGGTAAGGCCATTTTATTAATTTTCCAGTGTCCCTGGTTCTCTCCAACCAATTAAAATATGTTCTTTTTAGATTTTTGAACTTGTGGTAGCAATTGTATTCTGTTGTATTCAACTGTAGAGCAATTTCTTTCCAAACATCTTTCTGCAAGCAGTCTGGGTTTCGAAATTTATTAATATTTTCTAAATACAGGTTGAGCATCCTTCTTATTTTGTTATCTTCCCACGTCTCCAGTATTGAGGGTGACAAGGATTTGCAATCTTTGAATACTTCTTCACAAATGTTGTAATGAATCCATTTTATATCTTTGCCTAATCTTTTCTTTTTTAGCAATCTAATGTATGTTCTTCTAAGATTTCTAAACTTCTTGTCACACTCTCCTGGAGAAGTTCCAACATTGAGAGCAATTTCATTCCATAGAACTTTGTCTTTATTTACATTTTTATACCTTTGGTCAAGGCACAGTGTGAGCAATAACTTTATTTTGTTCTTATCCCAAAATGTTTCCTCTTTTAAGGTCTCTAGTGCATCTTTGTTACAATGCTCTAATGGTTCATCAGATATGGGTAAAGGGGCTTCATTTATTTGTATGTACTGCCTGTTGTCAAGAGCCTCTATAGCATTCCTGGTGTCTTGGTCTGGAACTAAAAATTATCATAATTGCATTTGCTATACTCTTGAAAATGGTTATACAGAATCTTTCTTGTAGAATTTGTATATGTATGTCCATTTAACGAGGTTCAGGAAGGATAGTAGCAATATATTTTCTGTACTGATATTGATATTTATTATGGTGGATACCATAGGAGAGAATAGAGTAAGATGATGATTTTAGCTATATGTATCAAAACCAATCAAAGTATAATGATTTAACGAAATTATCTGGCATTTCATTAATTCTGCGATGATACATTGTAGTGCCGTATTGGACTATTTGTATATATAACATTTTCGGTTATGGTTTGTTTTATATTAAAGTGTGAAAATGATTACGAACCTCTAGAATTCATGGTGTTATACTTACTCTGAGGATTTTGTATAGCAAAATTATTGCTACTGAAAATAACATTGCTTTGATCTTCTCTGAGGACAAACCAATAACTTTGGTTATGTGAGTGTGTAACTTCCATCTCCTTATTATTGTTTTTAAAATTATTTTTGGACTAATTATGTCTGATTACTATAATTTACGGCTATATCTTGTTTAACAATTTTACATTGTATTATAATTCGTATTGTTGACAGACAGACAGACAGCACTGTCTTGTTTCTACTTTCTACAAATGTTATAAAAATAACAAATTATATAAAAACATCTTCGGCCAGATTTACAGAGTATAAAGATCAATGATGACCATAGATACAGGTTTAGTGGTATGGTCAGGCAGGCGCAACTCTTTTGACAGTTGACAATATCATTAAATATACGCTAACGCAGAATCCCCATCTCGCTCTAAAATGTATATCTATCTCACTCATTAATTTGCTCTATAATTTCTGCTCTACAATAATAAAAAAAGATATCGTATCTCTAAATTAATTAATTAAACAAAAGTAATTATACTAAAAAAATAACAATTTAATCTTGTTAAGTGCATTATGGAATTAAAAATATATAATTTACGTTGTTTTTAATGTACCTTTGGGCATACCAACGATTTATATACTATATGTCGGCCATTTTAAACAACGATAAACGAAAATATGCTCTCGTACTATGAAAAATTCATTTATCTAGAAATCAATGTTACTTAAATCTGTTTTATTTAGTTTTATATATTATTTAGTAAGTATAGTGCAGTTTTAGTGAATTTGTGCCATCAAGACTATTTTCGCAACTTTGTCGAAGTTCGATAGTTGATGTTTTCTTCTGAGTATATCTATGAAACTTAATAAGGTAATTTCATTATGTTTTTCATGTTACATTTCCAATACTTTTTGTTATATTGACTATTCTATCTTACTACATATCAAATAAAGCATTCATAACATTTTATATGTTATGTACGTAAACATTTTTTGTGGAAATTAACCTAAAAACGTCCTTACATATTTCTTGTTCTAAATATTATGTACATTATCGAAGGTTTGTAATTTGCTAAAAACGAACTGGGAAAACTGTTTGGGTTAAATTTAGACATTGATATGACCACTTCCCGTAGACGAATTATCGAAGGTTAAGTACATCTTTAGTTCTGGTTTTAATACCAATTTTAATAAAAACAACACTGTTTGATCATTAAAAAAATAAATTGAGTAAGGAGATCTGTAAATGTTCACTATTTAAATAAAGTAAGTGACCAGCACTTATATTCAAATACTGCATGTTTTTGCTGTTTGTTTTCATAACCAAACAAAAGTGTATTTATATTTCTGTAATTTAATAAACAAAAAAAAACTCTTTGCAGTCTTAATTAATTACAAGGGCATTGGGTTAATAATATTTAATTAGTGAATGTTTTCCATTTTCAGGTGCGAAGGAAGTAAATACTAGCAGGAACACTTATCTGGATGCATAGGAATAGAAATGGGATAAAGACAACAGTTATCATTCTAAATAATTGAGTGTATTCCAGAAGGAAAACTAGCATAATTGATATATAACAGGGAAATAAATTTATAATAAAAGCTACAAAATTACCATATAAACAACTTCATGACATCTGCCAAATGCTTCATGGTATGTAATCATTAACTTATTTAGTAGTTCCCAGAGTGCATGATTTTAGCTGAACTTTTAATTCACTTAATAAGTACTACTAAATGTTGTTAAACATATGAAAAAGATTCTACAGTAAAAATGAACTTAAACATTATTAAATATGTTGTGTTTAGAGTTTATGTCAATTATTGTATCATATATTGTACAATAAACTGTCACCATGTATGACTGACCATAATGACTGGTTATGCTATGGCAAATTTTTTAAAATCTAAATTGATTTAATATCTTAGCACAAATGGGTAGGCGTGCCCGTTGCAATACCACAACCACACTATTATGGGCAGCAAGTAAAAGTTCCTGACTTTTAAAGGACTTGTCTATTTTTTGTATGGGAGGTGGTTTTGTAAACTAATAGATCTTGTACCAAGTTAATGTTAAAGTAGATAAAATTGTAAAGATAATTAAATCATAAAAAATAGAATTTTAGACACAGCCATTTTTTTTAATTGACGCCCATAGTTATTTAATGCAGAATAAAAATGTATTTTTAAAAAAAATAATTTAAAACAAAATTACGGTTCAGAAAAAATAAACAAAAAATATGTTTCTTGTTTCTCTTTTCGTTCTTTATCTTTTGTATATAAAGGTTTTCTTGTTAGTTGATTTTCGAAAAATGGCCCACTTGTATTATACAACTCCTTTGAATTAATAAAACAATCTTAAGATTTTAGATAATTTGTGAGTTTACCGTTGTAAAATCATAAGCTAATCTTTAATACTTTATTTTTCAGGTGCAAAGAAATTTTAAGAAATTAATATGAAAATGTAATTAATGGATCATAGAAAACAGAATTGTTGTGAACAGCATACAATAGCATCATTTTCTGTACAATTTTAAAAACCTCCTCAGTGTAACTTTATGCCAAAAGATAATCTTCAAATAGGTATGTGAGTATCATCAATTCAATATAGCATAATCTAAAATCAGTTAAAACTCAGGATACTTACTAATAAAATTTTAAAGTCATATTTATTGAATATTTCAGTTGAAGTGTAAGTAAGAGAAATTAATTTTAAGCTATCTTTGGTTATTCTGTTGCAGATGGATGATTGGATGCACCTCTTTGGAAGCCTATAAAGTTCTCCACATGAGTATTGAATGAAGAAATCTGCACAAACAACACTAGCTGCTGCTGCGGCTGCGGCTGCGGCCGAGTGTCGCTGCGACATCGGTGCGCTGCCGCCGCCACCGCCGCCGCAGACAAATGCGATTCTTTAAAATAGTTTTACTTATAGCTAGTCTAAATAAGATTAATTTGACAATTCAGTAGGCATGGATTGCGTAAAATGATATTGTAATTGTAAATGGGTATGAATCTTTTCGATTATCGATTTTTATTCAAATACAAGGTGTGATCGATAGAAATCAATAAAAACTTACTGTATTTTTCATTCTACTATAACATTTTTTTAAAATTGATAATTATTGTTATGTAATTTTCTAAGGAATTTTGTCAATTTTTATGTTTTGCATTAGTAAGTCATAAACGTTATAATTAAGAAATTTGTATTTTTTTTTTCACTTCAAATTATTCCCAGATTAAAAGTAAAAAAAAGCAAAACCATAGACAACGTCATTCATCCAGATTTCTTTTCTATGTTGGTTGCCTTGCAAAACATGTTCGTCATGTTGGTTGTCATGAAATGTCCTCCATCTTTTTTTCTCCGTTTTCGTATATTAATGAAATACAGATTAAAAATAATCCCGAGTCCCGACTCTTATTTTATATCCTCTTTGGGTATGGTAACGTACGTATTGTCTCTGGTTGCAATTAATTTGCGACCGGAACGGAGCAGTGTTGCCAATGCTACTACAAGTGCCGTGTTCTACGGATTTCAGGCCATCAAATTACAAAATCTACTGTTAGGGCCGCAACCCAAACGCCCTAGCACAATCTACGGCTTTTTGAAGAAAAGAATAATTCATTATTTTTCTTTAATAAATTCATTTTCAAATAGCTTTTGAATAAAAATGTTGTAAATCAATACAATGATTTGTACCTCGAATAAAGAAATTCAAATTAATTATTTACGAGTTTATTAAACAAACAAAGGAGGGATAATTTTACCACAGTTCATTGATTTTAAACTTAACGTTTATTAAGTGGTTAGCTTAATAGCGACATTTAGCTATTGTTGAAAAGTTTTCCTTTTTTACTGGGTTACGTCCCAACGATGACCTTTTCCCATATAAACACAATACGTTGTTTTTACACGATGTACACGGCCGGGTAAAAATTTTTATTGGCAACATTGGAACGGAGCGAGAGGCCATCGAAGAGTGCCAGGTGCCAGAAAAGAACCATAGTAGAAAAATAAAAAACGAATTACGAAAGACGCCATTGTTGTTTTGTTCGTTCTCAACACAAGCAAGTTATCAGTTTTTAGTCGTTTAAGTGTTTATAACATTACGTATAAAACGTTGAATTAAATCATCGGAGGTTAATTAATCATGTTTTGATTATTTATTTCGTTTAAAACTGAAGCTGTATAAACGGTAAGTTCCGAGTGACGCGCCGGGTGATATATTTTTTTCATTATGTAAATGATTTGTACGTTTTCAGATTTTTAATGTTTGATATGCCTTGTATTTGAAGAAAGTTTGTTTTGTGAAAACACGTATATTTTTATATCAAAGGATTTGTTTTTGTGTTCACAACTGTCAAATACATTATGGCGGGAAAAACACCGTCGTATTATCTCATCTACAAGTGCGTAATAGCAAGGAGGATTAAATATGCATCGTTTTAAACTAAATTGTCTTATAACAACTTGAATATAAATTATGGCGTGTGGATTAATTAACATAAAATTGTAATTTAATGTCAAGTGATAGGTTAGTCTGCACCTAACTAAAGTAACAACAAGTAACCTAGCGAATAAAATAAAATTAACAATACATAATTTAAAATAATATAATAGTTAAGAAATTAGTCCAATAGTAAGATGTTGAACAGTCAATATATTTGTTTGAGCTTAACTGTGGTGACAAGGACTACATTATATGTAATGTGTGTATGCAGGCATGTCCGGGGGCCACCTGGCCGTGCTGGACCGGTTGGGGCGCGAGGTCAAGCAGTACGCGCTGCCCGCAGGGCTGGCCACGCTGGGCAGCAGTGCCTCATGCGATATCCGCTTCATGCTGCCCACAGTGGAGCCGCACCACGCCACTCTTGTTGTGCATGATAAGCAGGTTCCACTTTATGTTGCTACTTATTCATATTTTTTATCAGTAAAGTTTCATTCGTGACACTGAGAGCAAAAAACAGTAATGGTATCTCATGTTCCGTTTGTTACAGTTGTTGTAGCTCAGTACAGTTTGTGAGGTGTCTGAGGTTTAAGACTCATCCTGTCTTCTCGCGAGGCCTCAGTCGGTTTAGTGGCTGGCGTCCGAGGAAGTATCAGTGAGCAGGGTCGTGATGTGTTTGCAGACGGTGGTGCACAACGTGGGGTGCGGGCAGACGCTGGTGAACGGCGCGGCTGTGAGCGTGGCCCCGCTGGCGCACGGCGACGTGCTGGCCCTGGGCGGCCGCGAGCTGCGCTGGCGGTACACGCACTCGGCCCCGCACTCCGCGCCCCCCTCCGCACCACACTCCGCACACGCTGCACTCGCAACGGGTCTCGTATAGTATTGTTATTTAGGGTGGTTGACAAGTTTTAGAACTAGCTGGTTTCTATTCTACTACTAAAGGGACAAATTTTAAAAGAACTAAAATTCAAATAGTATATAGACCTTGTTTAAAAAGATTTTTTAATGAATGTGTGTTTGATGCGCATGTGCAGTGGTGTCGCGCATGAGCGGTGTGCGCGCGCGCGTGGCGGCGCGGCGCTCGCTGGCGGCCGCGCGCGCCCCGCGCCCCCCGCGCGCCCCCGCGCTCCCCGCAGCGGCACTCCGCCCCCGGTACGCTCGCCTTACCTTCACCGCATTCGACACTCCACGTCACATGTCATTTTACAATGGACATTATATACATTACCATTAAATATTACCTCCAGTCAGTTGGGCAATAAAAGTTTTATTCTAGTGATAATTTGATAATTGAGAGAAACCTTAGATCAAAATATGTAGGTGAGTGAATAATAAAAATAATAATGTATTGTGCAGCGAGCGCGCGTCAGGTGGCGGTGGTGCAGCCGCAGCGCCGCGACGCCGCAGACAGCATCGGTGAGTCCTCCCCCACCTTCCCTCTGCACCGTCCCTGCGCCGACTGATGCATTAGCTATGTGTTTCTCAGTGGTATCCGTCGTCAACAACGTCAGACGTCGCGGCATCTCGAGGAGCGACCAGGACGCGAGCTCGTCCGGAAAATCCGAGGAAGCGAAAGGTAGATCCAAACCGGCGAGGACTCCGCCAATGAACCTGCAGAATACGAAGGCATCGCTGTGGATCGAGTCGCGCAAGACTAGCCCCAGGAGGCGCGCAGGGCCGGGCGCCGGGCAGGGCGCCGGACAGGGCGCCGGGCCGGCAGCGACTCTGGGCGCCGGGCAGGGCGCCGCGCCCCGCGCCGCGCCGGCCGCGCTCCGCCCGCGGCGCCCCGCTGCGCGTGGCCGTGCTGCGCCGCGCCCGCAGCGCGCCGCGGCTCACCAAGATACAGGCGCCGCGCACCATCGGTCAGACACGCAAACGCTTATACGCCTATTTACGTAAACCTTTATACTTCAGAGTAAATATTTCTATTTTATATGTTAACAGATCACACGAAGCAAGCGGCTATAATGTTGATGACGGGACACACGCCCAAACAGCGGGCGACCCCCAGGGCGAGCGGCGCCCGGCTGCCCAGCCTGCTGGTGAAGCGGCCGAGCGCCGGGCCCGCGCGCCGCGCCCCGCGCACCCCGCACACCCCGCACCGCCCCGCCGCCGGCAACTCTGCGCAGGTCACTACTATAAATATATTTGTTTGTACTTTTATGGGTCTTTTGGTATCTTTTATTTTTAAGTTTACCGAAATTTTGATTTATTGATAATAATAATTTATTAAAATACTTAGATCTGGCTCATGATGTGAACCTCATTTTGTCTCCTAATTCAAAATTACGAACAACTTTTCAGACACCTCCGGCGGCCGCAGCGGCTGCGACATCTCCGCAAGAAGCAACTATCAGTGATGCATCCACGTACTCTGTGCCGGATGCCTCTCCGCCGCTTCGCAATCCTAAGAAATCTGCGCTGAAAAACTCCTCTGTCAACAGGAGTGCGAGGAAAATTGAATCCATTAAGTTTGATCTCAGCAACCTCGAGGACGCCGCTTCCGTCACCTCCTCGGCCGGAGAGCTCGCCCTCTCCCTGCGCTACTCCGACAGCTCGCCGGACTCGCCCGCACCCTCCCCCACGCCCTCGCCCGCACCCTCGCCGCACTCGCGCAGCGGCAGGATGCTGGAGAGGACGCTCGGCACCACCTTCACGCGGGAGACGTCGCGCACCGCCCGCGCCGCCCCCGCGCCCTCCGCCTCCCCCGCGCCCTCGCCCTCCACCGCCGGCAGGGCCACGCGGGGCAGCATCATGGTCCACAAAATTCTGCAAACGCCGGACGAGTCGTGCTCCTACCGCAGCACGGGCTCCCTCGCCGACCTCAGCTGGGACACCACCGCGCCCTCCGCCTCCCCCGCGCCCTCCGCGCGCCACTCCGGCACACTGAGTCCGCGGAATTCCCCCAAAGTGGATAACAAAATGGAATCCTACTCGGTCATAGATTTGGTATCGATGGACTCCAGCGACCCGTGCTCCGTGTACAGCTCCGCCTCCGACGTCGTCTCCTCCAAGTTCACCACGCCGCAGAGCAGCGCGCGCCCCCCGCGCCCCCCGCGCTTGCTGGCCGCCAGCACGCCCGCCGCCCCCGCGCCCGCCGCGCCCGCCGCGCCCGCCGCGCCCGCGCAGCGCCGCCGCAGAGCGCACCGACGACACCTTCCACGACTCCACTCTGCTCGTATCCCGGCGCTCCAAGTCCGCGGCCGACTCGCCCTACGACATCCCGCTCGACGCCACATACTCCATAGATATAGACAACATTCCAGATATCACTCTTCATAGTACTAGAAATACGCGTCACCGGAACACGCCGCCCGGACAAGGGAAACAAAATGTTACGCACGACAATGATACGTCCAAATTCTCGACGCCGAATAACACGGGTGACACTTTCAATATTTCCGATAAATCGAGGACAAAATCATTTTCAGCGTTAAACTCCTCGGAAAATGTTACATCGCACATCACGAGCGACTCCAGGGTATCGAGTCGCAGTCGCGGTGGCGACGACGGCTCCTCGCCGAGCAGTGTTGCGAGTTCGTCTCACCGGCCTCTGAGGTCCTCGAATGCGGCAGGGACGCCGAGCTCGCCGCCGGCCGGCATGTCCACCCCTGAAAATCACAACAGCCCCGAAGAGGCGTCCACTCCGGTGCTGAGCATACAGAGCTTGCTAAATGCCAGTAGGAAGGTGTCGCCCGCGGGCCGCTCGGCTGCGCTGCGCAAGCGAGCCAGCCTCAACTCGAAATCATTCACATTCGGCACGAGGGCCGCGTTGCGATCGCGAAACTCAAAGAACGCCCCGAGTTCTGCCGACGCCGTCGCCGGCCCGCCTCGGGACGATGGGGACGTCACACCGAAGAAACCTGTTAAACTCGTCTACGAGGCGGTGAAAAACAAACATTCGACCGCCAAGAGACCGAAATCGATAAAGTCTGTTATAGACGACTTGAACGATTCAGATATCATTAAACAACTCTTCAATAGTCCAGTGAAAAGAAAGCTGTCACAGAGCATGATCGAATTTTCTAAGAGAAACCTAATGGACGAGACCACCCCGCCGAGGAAGACGACTCGAAACACGATCGCGTTGACGGGCGTCACGAGCCATGGCTCGCCAGAGCCGGGGACGCCGGCCGCCACGCCGCACGCCACGCCGCACGCCACGCCGCACGCCACGCCGCACGCCACGCCGCACGCCACGCCGCACGCCACGCCGCACGCCACGCCGCACGCCACGCCGCACGTTACGCCGGACGTGTTCGTGAGCCCGCTGACAGCGAGCGGCGGCGGCGAGCGCGACGTCAGCTCGAAGCTGCGACGGTGGAAGGAAGGAATGGCCAAAGCGAGCGTCACTCGAAATGCAAGAAATAGATCGAGGCTCGGGAAATCCGCTAAGGTGGCCAATGTTTCCGGCATCAAACGTCTTTTTGCGAGATCGCCGAGAAATCGATTATCAGATGTCAGAATCAAAGAATTGTTCGCGGTCTCGCCCAGGAACGATCTGAGGAGGGTGCCGAAGCTCAGATTACTTTTCCAGAACTCGCCCGAGAGCGAGATGCGGAACGTTTCCGGGGTGAGAGAGTTGTACAGAAAGAGAAGTCCCGCCGACGACCTGCGCAACGTGTCCGGCGTCAGAGCGACCATGCGGCGGCGCTCCCCGCGGAACGACCTCGACGACGTCAGCGGAGTCGAGGAACTGTTCGCGGAGCTGCCCGACGCCGACGCCGACGCCGAGACCTCCTTCGACCTGCTGATGGGCAGGCCCGCGATGAGAGCGTACCCGAGGGCAAAAAGCTGCTCCACGAAACTAATCCAAAAACCGAAAACTCGCAAGGCGCAATCTTTGCTCAATTCTTTCACTTTAATTAACGACAACGTGGAGGACTGGCTGGAGACCGAGCTGCGGAAACGAACGCACAAAGAATCTCCGAGAGACGCACCCGGCAAGCGGGATACGTCTTCGAGACAAGCGGCTGCGGCCGGGGGACGAACGCCGATTAACAATTTAAATAAATCTAAAAACAAATCGAACTTACCGCGGGAGCTGCTGTTGCTGGCCACGGACACGGTGGAGGGCGGCTCCCCGGTGCTGGCGAGGCGCGGCAGGAGTGGCGCTCCCGCCAAAACCTCGCTGCTCGAACTGAAAAAGTCTGCGTCGGAAATTTACGATGTGCATATGTTGCCCATCAAGAAGAGGTCGGTGGTGGAGAGGTCGCGCGGCCTCAGGAGCTCGCTGCCCATCAAGAAGCGCGCGGTGCAGCACTCCACGCCGGTGCGGCGCGCGCCCGCCCGCCTCGCCGCGCGCGCCTCGCCCATAGCGCCCCCAGCGCCCCCAGCGCCCCCGCCGCCCCTCCGCGACAACCTCTCGTGAGTTCGCTTTCATTTCATCAAAATTTCATTCTTACTTAGCTCTAGCTCAACGAGTATTCAAAATTTCTGATAAATTGATCTTCAAAATTCACTTTCTCTATTGTAGGATGCTACACCTGAGCCTATGAATGTGTTTATTAACTAAAATTGCAACATATTTATTTTAAACTGTTACATTGATTATTTCAGACCAATGCGAGTTCCTAGGGAAAGAATCAATCGTAAAACTTTACAAACCAGAAACGCTGATGACAGTGCTGCCGCTGGTGATAAGACTGATAAAAATATAGTCACGTCTCACAAGCTCTCACCGAAACAACAGGAAAATGTTATTAGTCCTATGCAAATAAGAAGTACAAGAAATCGTAAAACCAACCTCACTACAGAACAAAATAACGTTAAAAAACGCAGAACGTCTATCATAGTCAGAAAGAAACCGCCCGGTCTCAGTCCGAAACGGGCAGCGAGGGAACCGGTCAATACGGAGCGAGAAGTCAGGACAAGTAGACGACGGAAACTAGACCAAGTTCAGGAAAATTTGACGACAAAAGTAACCGCCGCAGAAACAAGAGGGAAGAAGATTCGCGCGGAAACCGAAGCAAACCTTAACAAAGCGAGCGGGAACAAAGGACGTAACGCGAAAGCCTCGGATAAACCTAAAGAAAGTCCGCCACGAGGTAGAATAACACGTAAACGAAAGGCGTCCGCGGAGAAAGTACAAACACCAAAGAAAATGACAAGAGCTAAAGTCCTAAAACAAACCGTCGCTGTAACAAAACCGTCGCCGAACTTGAAGACCAGAACAGCGAAGCAAAGTAAAGTAAATGTAAGTGAAAGGTCGCCCGAGAAAGTCTTACGAAGGACTCGGAAAACAAACGCAACTCAAACAGACCCACCGGCGGAGAAAGCCAACCGCCGGGGAAGAAGGGGCGGGGCGGCGGCGCCGGCTGGCGAACAAACGGCAAGTAAGAAAACGAAAAAGAACAATTCTTACAATGAGGATTTGGATGCAGATCCCAAGCCGAGACGGGGAAGGAAAACTATCGCTCACAAAAATGTTCAAGATGAGCTAAGCAATGGGCAAGGTACACAAGTACAAAAACGAGCAACACGAAACACTGTTAATGTTGAAGACGTAAACAAAAAGACACGGGGCAGGGCAGCGGTGCCGCAAGACGCGGTCGAGCTTAAAAGACGCGCTAACAAAGGCGATACGGAAAATACCGGCCGAGGGAACAAGAGGAAAACGGCCAACGAACAATCATCATCTAAACGAGGAGCGGCCAATACCAAAGTTGCAAACACAGAATCCGTTATTAGTGTAGGGCGCGTTGCCAAGGGACGGCAGGCGCAGGCGCAGAACGTCGCCGGAACCGCCAACAGGAGAGGCCGGAGTACGAGCAAAGTGAAGGAAGCGTGTGTAGAAGCAGCGAGCGAGGTGCTCGCCGCGCGCGGCTGCAAGGAGACAGCTAAACAGAAACTGCTCGCTACCGCTGCTAGAAACGCGAACACAAACGTCGCACACAAACCGGTGAGTTTATACTATTACTAGCTTCGCCCGCGACTTCGTCCGCGTGGAATTAAAAAAAACAAAAGTGAGTAGCCGCCTATGAGTTCTTCCAGACTATCTAAGTCATGTCAATTTTCGTCGCAATCTAGGTAGGATCAAGATTTAGGCTACAGATGCTAATTTGTTGATGGATGTTTGCATCCATCCATCCATCTAAACTTTCGCATTTATAATATTAGTAAGATTTAATTAAGATTATAATTTATTGTAGTTGATACATTGACGTCGTCTTCTCATTTGAAATATTCCAGATATAGAATGTACACTCCGCGTCTTACAACGAATACCTAATTATGTTTATACCATATCAAGTGTGTGTTTATTTTATTTAAAGTTTGCTAGAGTATATGTGTTGTCTCGTCGCAGGGCGCAGCGCCGCCCGCGCGCAAGAGGGCCGCCGACCCACACCACGAGGCACCGGCTAAAGGTGACAATTTTTTTATTTAATTTAACTTTCTTAACCAATACGTTTAGTATTTTGACAACTTTCCTCAGTTATATTTATCTAGGGCGAGTTAGTTGTTTTGCAAAGTTTATAATTTATTAATAAATGATTAAATACTGTACGTTGTGTATTTCAGCGGGTCCGTCGGCGCCGAAGACGCGTCGCGCGGCCGCCGCCAGCCCGCGCGCCGCACGCACAGCTCGCACAGCTCGCACAGCTCCACAGCTCGCACAGCTCCACAGCTCGCACTGCACCAGGTTAGACGCACTTCGGTCTTTTAGTCGCCTTTCATCTACATCGTGATTAGCTTTTATCCGCGAAATTGCGCGGAATTGAAATAAAAACTTAATAAACAGCTTATCTATGTGCCGCATCTTCTACCAATGTCATCAAGATGCGTTACTCGTTCAGATACGTATACAACCATTTAAATTTCGTCGTTTATATTAATACTAACTTTCGTCCGCGGCTCCGTCCACGCGGAATTAAAAAAAAAACAAACTTAAATAGCCTATGAGTTCTTCCAGATTATCATCTACTTCTATGCCAAATTTCTTCAAAATTCGTTCAGCCGTTTAGGTTACAAACTCTAACAAACATCCATTTATACTTTCGCATTTATAATATTAGTATAAGAAATAAGTGTAAGTGTTTGTTGTGTGCAGCGGGTGCGGGGGCGCGCGGCCGGCGCAGGTAGCCGCCTCGTGTCTACCCACATCTGGTAACATCACCTTCACAGTACATTTAAACATCACCTCTATGTACTTTAAATGTCTGTATTGATTACTTATTCTATTTTCAGTTGTATTCAGAAAATTGATTATTTTGTCGCAAACGACAACATTCTGTAGACTAACGACAGTTGAGTGACATCGCCCGACAACATAAATGTAAAACTTTCTGTTGTAATTTGTTGTAAGAAGTATGTACGAGAGCGGCCGCCAGCTGCCAGCTGCCAGCTTCTCAGATAGTAGTGGTCAAGCGCTAGTTGTAAACAAAGTACAAATTTAGCTATAAGCCGCCCTAATGCCTAGTTTCCGCACTAGACTAGAATTTAGTAGAGTTCCGAGTAAGTGGCTAAAATACTTTCGTCAATACGATTTGCTAATCTACTTGACTTAAATTTCGTTCTTCAGGTACTTCTAAATACAATATTAATCGGATCTCGACTAAATCACTGGTTTGGTGCGAACTAGCCATAAGACACGTACAATAACACTTGTGCGCACAAGTTGGTTGCACGTAGCGTTAAGTCCAGAGTCGCAAGTTATAACTGAACTTGACTTGTATACAAACCGACCCCAGACAGTGATGTATAGGTAGTAGAGATTAATTTCACGTTTCAGATTAATAACACGTTCAATGCCGACTCATTGGTTTTTTTCTATTTAAATACTAGCGGTCCCCCGCGACTTCTATAGCGCAAAGTTAAAAAAAAACCATAATAGTCCGGTCAAAATCGATTCAGCCATATCGGAGATACAAGCGACTTGCAGACAGACTGATATAAAAAAATATCCGATTTTCGTTTTCACAACGCAAATACATCATTTTCGCAAAATCGAGATTTTTTTCCGATTTTACATACAGACTCGCCATTTTTTTAATGTCAAAATCATAGCGGCATTGAACGTGTTAAGCGGTTATATCTGGGATTGGTTTATAATTTACCTTTCTTGAAAAATGTGCTGTTACTGTTGAGTATTGTTAATTCTTCTTTCTTTAAATATTATTGTAACATTTGTATATGTCATCGACAGATCGTGTAGTCCACCCGTTTGTATTGACAAAAATGTCCATCTAACTAAATCACAATGCGGTGGCGTTCCCGATTCGCCGGTGACACGCTGCTGCCTCGTACATGACGTCATCGGATTAGATGTGACGTCATTGTACTCGCGTAGCATTGGGAAATTACCAAATCGCTGGGAACTATTGAACTTTCTCTTTGAATCTAATTTTCTTTCTTATTGTTAATAACGTTGCTTTTAATTTTTTTTATTAACACGTTCAATGCCACACTCGGCCTGCGCGGTGCGTGCAGTAAAATGATAATGGTACTGAGCGTGTTAAATATTTTCTATTTCTATGTAGGTTTACGTGTGCAGCAATTATGTTAAAATATTTACTTCTTTTTGATTGTTTTGTATAATTTTTCTATTATAAGTTAGTTAAGTTTTGACGTGCTACCTACTATCTTCAGCAGGGCCGGTGCTAATGTTGGTACAATTTTTAAATTAGAATTTTAATTTGAGACAATATGCTTTAAGTTTCTGAGTCGAGCAACAATATCTTATGTAACAGTCTCTTGTGTGTTTGAGAAGTACATATTTCTTTTGAATTTAACTTTAGATATTTTTAAAAAAGTATGGTGCAAGAATCCGCGAATCATTGTTGTAGAAGGTATTGTATCGCTGCAGAGGTCTGGTGAACAAATATGTGATGTAGACATGGACGTTGCAAAGGTCAGGACTTTATATAGGTATTTTGTAATATTTTATTGTTTGTATGCTGCTGTTTGTATCACTTGTTAGTTATAAAGTAGTCAGGTAGCGGAGTGCTCCGTGCGGCACCGGACTATGTTGTAATACATTATATGAATTAAGAATTCAATTACAATCATTTAACTCTATTAATATACAGCAGTATAAAACAGTTCGTTTTATTTTGTGTCCATTCTAGAAAATTACCTAATCAAAGTTCTTTTATCCCTTCCTTTTCCCCGGTTCCTGTAGTATAAGTGGAAATTTTGACAATTATAAATATTGCATAATACTGTTAATGATAATGACAATATATTACTGATAATGCATCAGTATGTATGATTAGTCCTTACATATACATACAAATACATAAAACTTGTAATATAAAGAGTCAAGTCAAAGTTGCAATAAAACATTATCTGGTATGTTGATACAATTACATATAATTTGCAATTTAAATTAGATATTACATTAGCGAGCATAACTTATACTAAACTTCACAAATATGTAGAAATATTTACAATACGTAATTAGTACAATACAAATAATCTATGTACAGACAATCCACACAAGTCACAGAGGAATGTACACATGTGAGTGAATTTCTAATGCCTTAATACTTGTACAATAATTCTATTGCTACCTCTGTTTTAATCAACGAGAACAAAAGGGATCACAATATTGTATTACGGTGTTACGACATCGGAGATTCACCTTGAGGTAATTTGGTGGTTGTTGAGATGCGGTCAGAGCGGGGCGGCGCGGCGCCGCGCGCGCAGCGGGCCCGACACGCGGAACACGCTCGGCAGCAGCGCCTGCAACACACGGCACCGTCAGCACCGGCCCGGCAGCCAGCTCTGCTGCAGCAGCGGCGCAGTACCTGCACGGCGGCGAACAGGTCCGGCGCGTGCGGCGGCAGCGCGGCGTGCAGCGTGCGCAGCTCCGCGCCGCCGCCGCCCGCCGCCTCCAGCACGAACCCCTTCACGCACTTCAGCACCAGCTCGGCGCGCCGCACGCACCACGCCGCCGTCATCTCCTGCACACGCACACCGCTGTACGCCCCGCACTCGTCTGAGACAACCCGCTCCCTGGACGAAACCGCACTCTACTACCTCGGTGATCTCGTTGCGCAGCAGCAGCGGCAGCGAGATGGTGGTCACGTCGTTGCAGCACGCCGCCTTCAGGATGTTGCGCAGCCCGAGGATGGCCGGGTGACGCGACGTTATGTCTGCTTATCGCACAGTGACACGTGGTTGAGCATTACATTAAAGTACAAAGATACATGAGAGCCCGACACCGACCTGCCTTGAGGGAGTCGTCGACCACGAGGTGGAAGATGACGTGCGTATCAAGGTTGCTGTGCCGCGTCACCAGCACGTCGCCCGGCCGCAGCGCGCGCGCCGCGCCCCGCCCGCCGCCCGCCGCGCCCCCCGCGCCCCCCGCCTGCTGCGCGCGCCGGGCGTTGCGCTGCTCCGCCTGCCGGACATATACAAAGTGAGTGCTGGTGTCTGCTGGGACTGAGTTGACAAATGCGACGTACAGGTGCACGTATTGCTTCCGCGATGTGCCGCAGCTGGCGGTTGATGTCGTCGAAGTGGTGTTCGGTGGCGGCGGCGGCCAGGTGCAGCAGGCGCTGCGGCGGCTCGCCCGCGCCCGCCTCGCACAGCACCACGGCGCCCGTCAGCTCGCCCGAGTACAGCGCCAGCGCGGGCTGCAGCCGCGCCGCCGCACCGCTGCAGGGGGCATTACATATACATTTATTGTTCACAAACTTATCAACAGAATCAACAAGATTTTTTAGAAGATGGCAACGATTTTAACGCCGTCCTTGTAAATGTCTGACTTATCGTGGTGGTTGAGTGCGCAGAGGTCGAGCATGTCGGCGGCCACGAGGCGGATGTTGTGCGTCTGCTTCAGCTGGCTACCGAGATGGATGGTGAAGCTCTCCTCGAGCTGCGGCCGCGGCTCGCCCAAGCCGCCCGGCTCTCCTACCTCTGGCGGGAATGTCGTCAGCGGAGAGTTGCTGCAATGTTACAGTGACAATAAACAACAAGTATCAGATTATAAATGCAGTTGGTAGCAAGTAAGACTGCAGACGTGGGCGTGGCGAGGTCCGGCTGCCCCTGGCAGTCGTGCAGCGCGGCCATGAGCCAGGCGCGGTGCGCGGCGCGCTGCGTGTGCCGGAGCGCGTCCAGCTGGGACTCCCAGCGCGCTGCCGCCACGCTCTGCGCCTCGAAATGCTGCACCGCCGTCTCGTTGATCTCCTCCTCCGTCGTGCTCACGTTCAGCAGGCGCATCTTCTCTTCCATCTCCTCTGTTTGTCTAGCTCAACAGATAAATGACATTGCTCAATGTTCTATGCAAACATTTTAGGTTATTTAAGAGCTGCAGTAAATACACCACCATTTTACACTCAGCTGTTTACAGATGTTTTTTACCTTTCTGTGAGTTTGTTTATGTCTTCATCACGGTTATTCATCATATCGGAGACAGTTTTGGCGTAGGAGTTCTCCACCTGCAGGATGGTGTCCAGTGCAGGAGAGTGAACTAACTTGTGGTATGCTGCAGCAAACACCTAAAACATACATTTACATTTTTTGTTAAAAATAAATACTAATTGGATCTTTTTGTATTAACAAAATATATGTAAAAGAACACTTTTATCTTAAAGTTACATCAAGAGCCCGCTACATATGTTAGTTTGACCTAACAGATTTAATGAGACAGTTTGACTGTTCAGTTAAAACTAAATGTCTGTAGCAGGCTTTACAGGTATGTGTACCTCCTCATCGGAAGTTCCCTTTTGTTCGGCAAACTCCACCACATTCTCTTTGAAGAGTTTCTCCCATTGCTTCACAATACCGTCCACGTTCAGCTCGCTGTTCTTTAGTTGGTTGAGCAGCTTCTCGTCCCGGCTGTTGTGGAAGTCGCGTGTTTCCTCGCTGATGAACTGAGCCAGTTTCTCATTCAACTCTAAAAAATATTTTAATCAAGTAAAAGTTGCTTAAGTTTCAATCAACTAATGCGAATAATGGGTTTACTTACCATCTTCCAGGTACACGGGTATGTGGAACATATTTATAACGCGCTGCACCAGCTCGCGAGGGGAGCCATCGTATGGTATCTGAATCGGCACTTCCAGTTTGAATAGTATCTCCTCATTCGTGCAGGTCGGGAATGAGAACTTGAATGTTTTTGTCTCACTATTTACAATTTTTTCTGTCCTTTCTGTAGTCATTTTGTGAAAATGAAAAGACGAAATACTTGAAACACCCACTGTTGTTGTTGTTGAATGACAACAAGATTTGACAATCCAGAGTTGACAATTGACACTGACATTTTCAGCAGCATTGTAGTCTTTTTATTCTAGATGGCGTTATTCTTCGATTTTATTGAAAGACGGCTGGGAGTAGTACCGTTTATAGTTGTGTCGTCGGATTGGTACGGTAGATGGCGCAGTAAATATTTGTGTAATAACAGATCGCGATGTATACATACGGCTGCCAAACTTGGGCCCCCACAAAAGAACACTATAGGAAACTACAAGTTTGCCAAAGGTCAATGGAAAGAAGCATGTTAAACATAAAAAAATCTGACAAAGTTAAATGTAAAATAATCGCAAAAAAAAAACTAGACTAACTAACATCATCACAACAATAAAACAACTCAAATGGAGATGGACGGGACACACTTTACGCGGAGCAGACAAATGGAGTAAACTCATAAACTACTGGTATCCAAAAAATGGTAAAAGGAAACGCGGAAGACAGCACAAACGATGGGAAGATGACATAAAAAAGGCTGCAGGAGAGACCTGGTCAAGAAAGGCTAAAAGAAGGGAAGAATGGAAGAATTTGGAAGAGGCCTATGTCCAACTAGGACACACAGATAAATAATAAAACAAATAAAACGAAAATAGTGATCATAAAAATTTAATTAATTAATATAATGTATCAATATCGAATTCAAATTATGCAATGTGACAGTAATTAATTATCTGAATAAAGGCTTATTATTATTATTATTATTATTAGATCGCGATGTGTAAATTATCGCGCAGTGGATGACTTTGGCGGCGAGACGAAACTCGAGCATACTTACCTGGCGTAGGGGTTACCGTGATCACGAAGGCGGTTCCCCCAGGGCGAGGCCCCTCCATTGCACTGCGGTTGGGTTGACCCCTGCGATTATCCCTAATGCGGATAACTCGGACGCGTAATTTTTGGTAGTGGGGACTGCGTACGCGCCGTCCCCCATATAATTGTTAAATAAATTAAAAATGTATTTGGAATTTGGATTATAAAACAGTTTAAATATCCATCTACGCACATTATTTTTTTCAAGATTATACACTGAACCAGCTCAATAGAATTTACACGGAAAAGTGCCTGTTTTTCGGATTTCCTGGGGTAGCCCGGCCTTAACTACTACTGCCTAAAATAAATAAAATCTTGGAAGAGGTTTTGAATTTTGCCTTTGACATGTAACGCACAAACATCAGATGAAACGCGGAATTCCTTCCGCTTCAAGCTTGTCTCCTCTGAGGCAGCGGTATTTCACTGAGGTGTTCTATCATTGTTGAATAAATAATTCATTCCTACTATTTTATAGGGATGTACTAAAATGTTGCTTTCGCTTGTCGGTACAGTAGCAGGCTTGGCGAGGGCAGCGCTGAGAGTTTCGTTTACGTAATCAAATACAAGTTTAGGATTACGGGCGAATTATCATCATAGCTATATTCGGTTTGAGGCAGTGCCTATAGTCTAGTAAAACTATTTTAGATTACTGGATGTAAAAACAGTAGGTATTATTCTGTGCAATTGGAAGAAGTTGGGGAAGGTCTTCATTAATATTCATGTCACGTATTTTCTGACGAGTTCTTGTAACTACGCTATTGTTTACAATTTTGACGGACTGGTAGTAGAGGTAATTGCTGTGATACCCGAATAATTAGTGTAGCGTGAAGCGATTTAATGAATTATAAAAAATACGTTCATTTTTGCACGTATTCCAAGATGAGTAGTTCGTAAGTAATTCTTTACGGTAGTAAAGAAGACGAGTAGTTTTTTATCATAGTGACAGATTATTAGCAGGTGTATCCACTACAAAAGTAAAGTTCTACTCTAGCTTAGTCGTTTTTATTATTAACTTTCGATGAGGAATTCTTAAATAATTTAAGGCTTTTTGTAAAATTGTGTTGTATTTATGTCTTTATTTACCTAAATTTAACTTATCTATAATTGTCGACAAATTAGGACAATTACTAACTGCATGAGTAGCAGTTCAGAAACATGTATTTCCTTGTTACTGGTTTTCCCACGTGTAGTAAATCTCGATATGTGTTAATGTGGCGTGTTTAGCAAATTGAACCGAATGCGGGCCTGAGAACGTGCGTTGTGTGTATAAATGCAGTCTATTCGTTCGATCCCTCCAATCTTACGCTACTTTACGAGGACATTATGACACCATTTTGTTATAGTAGTACTATATTTTCATTATAATATAAATTATAAAATGGAAACAATAAATTACATAAAGATATTAAAATAAAAACATGTTTCGGTTCGGTTGACATTTAATCCGTTCTGTGCGAACCGAGTGGACCGGGTGGACTAGCTGCGTTGTTGTCAGCGGTCAGGCGGCGGTGCCGGGTGGTGCCGGGTGGTGCTGCGGCTGGGGGGCTCACGCCGCTTCACCGCCCTCCTCGTCCTCGGCGCTGGCGGTCAGCATGGTGATCAGCTTCTGGGTGTCGATGAAGCCCTTGTCGTCGATCTCCATCTGGTCGTAGGCCTCGTCGACCTCGTCGGCGGAGAACTTGTCGCCCCAGGTCATGAGCGCGTGCCTCAGCCTCTCGGAGTCGATCTTGCCCTCGGTGTCGAAGGTCTTGAAGGCGTTGATGACAACATCGTCGTCGTCAGAGCCGCCGGACATGCGGTTGGCGAAGAGGGTGAGCAGTTGAGTGAAGTTGATGGGGCCGGATGCCTCGCTGACCATGTCGTCGAGCTCCTTCTCCGTCGCCAGCCTGCCGAGCGAGTCGAAGGTGGCGCGGAGGTCGTTCTTGCCGATGATACCGTCCTTGTCGTGATCCATTAGCTGGAAGGCCTGCGGACGGACGAATGGATTGTTAGAATGCTTATCATAAGTTGACTAGAATGTAATCGACTCGCAACAAAAAATCAACTAATACATAGTATACTGTGAATATTTTAGATTGAGTAACTCTCCAGTCTTCGGAAGAGGGAAGAGTTCTGCGGAGGGTCACTTACTTCTTTGAATTCGGCGACCTGCTTCTGTGAGAACATGGAGAAGACATTGGAGCCGGTGCGCTTGGCCTTGCGGCTGCCGCGCGACGATTGACGGTCACCAGCGGCCGCTGCAGGCGCGGGCGCTTCCTCTGCGGGCGCCTCTTCCTTCGGTGCCTTCTTCTTCTTTACCTTCTTGTCCTTATCCGCCTGCAACAACACAACTTCATTAGATAATTATCAAAGACAATAACTACCTTATAGAACCGGCAAATAACTGTTATTTTCAACTATACTTGTATGTTGTCAGTGTTATGTTCACAAAAGATTTTTTTAGCAACTTACATCATTACGATCGTTGTTACAAAATCATTGTATCAAAACTGGTTTTCAATTTAATATAACGCCGTGAAACTAAAATTGTGTCGACTAAAAATACTTTCAATTGCAATTCCTTTCAATACGCATACTATAGAATACACATAAATCAAATTATTTTTGGCTACCTGAACCTATGCAATGCTATTCCGAAGTCTTCACAACGTCATACGTCTAAACTACTTAGATCATTTAATCATCCTTAGTGATTGCTTATTATTTTCTTAGGATGATATTAATCTTCAACCATTTTTTAAGTTATTATTTAAGACCGATTTTTTTCATATATTTAATTTAACGCTAAACTTTGGCTAATTGTCAAAGCATAATTGTGCCCCGCCTGACCTGTTTAGGAGCTATTTGTGCCTACTTATATTTAGCGTGGCGTCTCGGATTGCGCGCGGGCGCCGGTTACGTAAACCTTCATCGGAAATAGCACCGCTCTCTGCCTCAACTTTTATATTCCTCATTAAAATAGGCAACTGTTTTATTAAATTTAAAGTAAAGTTGAATTTAAAGTAAACTAGAGTTGCCTGTGCTCAATAAAGTAGATCTCTTGGTATCGATTTTATTAGATAAATCTAAACTAAGCGTTTAAGTAATTACTAAACTACTCAGAATAGTAGTAACTTAACTGTGATATTTCAAAAACGTTTATATTGCTATATCGTTTGTTTGATTCGCAATCCAAAATATTTGACCCGCTTTCAAAGATTTTTATTTGAGAAATTTTGTATTTCTATACTTCGCGTCAGAAAGCATTTTGCACGGCTTATTTGAAATCGCGGTTGTTGCTTGATTTGATCTAGTAGTTGCATTTGTTGAATTATTTTTGTTCAATGGTGTTTATTTTTTTTTATTACTTTCACATTATTTTATTTAATGTTTGTGTTGTGTCCCGCAGTCCTCGGCATGTTTAGCTCACACATGTTCACTTTAATAACTTGAACTAAACACTTATCACGTCACTAGGTTCACTTGTGTCCATTGGTGTCCACTGGTCGCACTTACCATTGTGTTGTTTGTTGGATCGACGATAGAGAGACTGTACCGCTCGGCAGTCTCACCCTGACTCCGAGATTTCGTTCCCTCCTCGACGTCCAGGCCTCTCCCGCCCCTCCCCTCCCCCGTGGCCTGGCCGGAGCCGGGCCAACCATTCCATATATAGTTAGGTCAATGCGATAGCCGGCGTACGACTCGGCATCAGAACTGTTTAGTCCGCTCGCGCGTTCGGCCGCCGCCTTCCGCCACATGGAAAATTTAAAAATACACAGCTCACCTGGTGACTCAGGGATATCGACAGTTTTTAGGCTAAAGTTACAGGAATGTTACGATCTATTTGTTGTTACATTATATTTACTATTTTCAACAAGCGGGTTATAGTTTTACTCTATTTGTCGCATGATCGAAATACAATTAAAACTTTCTAATTGAATAAATGATTATAATGATTGATATTGGATTATAATGCACTATTGTTAAATCAGTATGAAATTATTAGTTAAATTGTCTGGGGAACCGCTTGCTCTTCATAAACCTGCCCATTTTCTTACGGAGGTTCGACACAGAATTATATATACGTAAATCTCGTCTTCTTCTATTGGTGCTATCTCCTAACCAAGATTAGTTATTATTATACCAACTTAAACTCCGAACACAGCAGCTCGAGAAATAGAATATGTACATACATTTCTAGCAGCCGCCATATCTCAATCGTACAAATATTATAAATGCGAAAGTTTCGATGGACGGATAGAGGTTTGTTAGAGTTTGTAGCCTATACGGCTGAACGGATTTCGAGGCATAGATATAGAGTATAGCCTGGAAGAACACATAGGCTACTTGCATTTGTTTTTTTTATTCCGCGCGGACGGAGTCGCGGACGAAAGCTAGTTTACTCTATTTTTAGATATATCCTCTTTCACACAATCCTGTCGCGCTATCTTCGGTTTTCGTGTTCCTTTGTATCTACCCACATACAATACCATTACTTTCTTGTTTATGATGAGTTTGTTGCTTGTTAAATATGTTATTTATTTAGATTTCAGTAAACTAGTGGATAAGCTATTAGTTTACGTCATCAACGTGAGTAATGAAGGTCGGAATGCGGTCAAATACTACTCTCCCTGTTCAGACGATATCCTGTCCTAACTACATATTTACTACTACACCCTACTTTGTTTTCACTTTTAATGGGAACAGCTAAGACTGTCTACCCAACAATCCGAGTGTAGTCGTGGATGCCTGTGTTTTATTCTGGTATGCGAAATATTCTTATATCAGTGAGAAATAACGTGTAGGTCCGCTCCGCCCGCGCAGTCGCCGCGCTGCGAGATATTTCAGTCCCTGTGACTCAGTTAGTACACAAATACACCAATGTAATCCACACCAACTACACCCGGGTTCGATTCCCCGGGCCGGACAATACCTATCTGATCTGATTAGAATATTTCAATACTAATTGATTAAAATAGTATTGAATACATTTATTGCCACAAAATACATACATTTCATAGACTTATTCTTTAGATAGTACAAAAGTGTGGCAAAAGGTAGCCGTCTGAGCGTATGCAGTCATGATTTTAGCCCCTTTCCCTTCTTTTCTTGTAAGGTAAGGATGGGAAAAGAAAGTGGATTGGTGGTGGAGGAGACACATGAGAAAGGGAAATATCTTCTTTATGTGTCTCTTCCTCCATCAATTAAGGGTAGGCAATGCATCTGCAATTGCGGATGTCCGCGGACAGCGGTCACTTCGCTTTTTCGGCGAATTAAGGTGGGTGCCCGTTTGAAACCATTTAATGTAACAAAGAAATGATAATATATTACTAGTAGAGAGTATAGAAAAATTCTCGAAGAGTTTGTAAAGAATGACTTATGACCTAACTTACTTAGTTTTATGCGATACAAATCAAGTTATATCACTATCAGATCGTTGTCAATAAGTATGTCATGTAAGGTTTTGGTTTAAAACATCACAAACAAACAATAACAAAGAGGAGTGTTCACAACTCCCAAGACATCAGGTTCAACGCCAATAAAATATAAATGAATGAAGAATAGATAATTAACAGTTATCTAATACTAGCGTACTTCATCGTAATTCATAATGTAACGTCAGATACTACGTGTTTGTTATCCATCTCTGTCTGCAGCTGGTTGTCTCGCTCGTTAAGTTGTATGAAGCCTTTCACTTAGTCATGAGACGGCAGACGGCAATGGGCAAGTGAAACTCGACAATGCGCGGGCGCAGGCCGTGAGAGAGGAACATATTCTGTTGATAAACATGTAACGTTGCAGTATATGTGAAAATGTTTATTAAATATTGTGATGTGGTGCCAAAGTTGATTAGTTTAGTTATTTTAGTGGTTCTCCTAACAGGTAAAGTAATTCTGTGGTCGTTTCTCTTTACGATAACCTTGGAATCGGTTTCTTAGTTGTCGAATAAAAAGGAAATTTTATCTCAAAGGACAAGAATCGAACCAAACCTGATGTGAGGAAAAAATATCAGATAATTAAAAAATATTAGAATAGTTTGCATTTTAAGCTCCGTCTGTTGACAAAAAGTACTATAGCTTAAGCAATAAAGTTGTGATTGACATACTTATACCGATTGTTTACAAAGTTTGAACGAGTAGGTAACGGAAGCTAAGTTACATGTAATTACTTCCTCATATAAGCTAATGTAAAACGAATCATATCTCAAAATTGCATTTGTACGATATACATAAAAATGATAAATTTCCAGCATCAGGTTGTCCTTACTGGATGTACTTAGTAGTACCTTAGGGATCATTACATATGATGAAATTATTTTTTCTTTACTCAATTATATTTAAGGTTTTGGGCAAAATTAAAATATAACAAAGGTTTTAAAAGTTTATTTGAAAAAAGTGTTACAAAAACGGATAACTTGAACATGCGTTTAAGAGCTATGTAGTTATAATCTAATTACAAATGTCGTCAGTGTGGTCATTTTGCATAAAGTATTAGGTTACTATCCTTCATATTCGCAACGTGTTTGATATCATCACACAATTTTACGTTTGTCACGTTAGCGCTAATTGATGCGGCTGTTTTAACACTGGAGGCTCGTCGACATTTGTTTGTCTGACGCTAAGTACAAGTGTTAATTGATCTTCTAAGGAATACGTCGGCGAGGGTTTTTAATATACTAAACTAATATGATGCATAGGATTTCCCTCATAGTGGCCTTAGGAGGTTACCACAACTGTGTTGATAGTTCATTATGTACGGATTAACATGTAAATATAATGTTTGATAATAGTAAATGCGTGAAACCGTAAATTGCATAAGATTTCCTTATCCGGCAGTGGAGTGCGGTTTTATCAAAATTATTTTTATTTTAGGACAAATATCTTTTATCTGACCGAATCAATGTTGTTTCCTTGAACAGAATGCAGATGCCTCGTGCTGCGCGCGTATATCTCGCAGCATGGGCTACACGGTGAGATCGAGTTCTCCAACAAGAACGACACGCTCATCAGCATCCGGACCAACCTGAAGCCCACGTTGCAGCACCCCGACGGCGTCTGGCGGTGGACCGTGCACGAGTTCCCTGTCGACTATCAAGATCTTTCTGACGAGAGATGCTCCGACGCAAACCTAGGCACAGAGCTCATAGATCTTACTGAGGAACTGGGATATCTAATAATACCTGGCAAAGATCACGCCGAGTTCGAAAGTAAAAACAGCTTGACTGGCCCTCTGGGGTTGTGGGGGAAGAGTATAGTGTTGGAGACTGCGGAGAGGGACAGAGTTGTGTGCGCGTCTATTCTGTCTACGGAGAAACTTTACGAGAAGTATGCGGAGGCGAGATTTATGTCACCCATCGCCGGAAGCCTCACCTTTCGCTGGCTGTACACGCGGGACTTCGACGAGTCAGACGCTTTTCTGCTCGCTGATTTATACCATACGAAGGCTAATCAGGACAAGGGGGAGTTCACGCAGCACAAATGGAAGCTTTTCGTGACGGACATATTCGACTCGGACAAGGGCAACTACGAGGACAACTGTAACGTGCTGCAGGCGGTGTTCGACCCCGAGAACAGCGGGGACGGAATGAGCGTGGGTGACCTGGACTCGCGCCTAGGCCTCATCCGCGTGGCGACGGAGCCGGGCACGCACCGGCTACGGCGGCTTTACAAGGACGATGTGCTGGGACTGCTACGCGCAGACATGGAGGTTACGCGCCGCAGCCTCTACGTCGTCATCTACGACAACCGGCACGCTGACAGCTTCCTCGCCTGTGCCAAGCTGCGCGCCAGCCAGCCCAAGAACGCCAAGTCAGTGCTACTTCCCTTAGCAAACAGAAACAATAACATTAAACTGAATGTTACGTTATGTTAATTTGTGGTACATATTTTTTAAAAGGGGGTTAGTTATTGTCACGTTCTGTAATGTTGTGTCCAGGGCGTTAATAAACATGGACGGTATTCGGGGGACGGTGGACTTCGTGCAGCGGTCGCCGTTCGACCCGACGTGGGTGAACTTCCAGCTGGGCGCGGCGGACCAGGAGTACGAGTCTAACCTGCGGTTCGTGGGCGCCATGCAGCAGTACAACATCCGGCAGGTGCCGGCGCGTCTGCTCGGCCCCGACCTCGTGCACTCCATGTGCAACACCACTGGAGAACTCTACAACCCTACCGGCATTAATCTGAACGATGTGCCGCCGCCAGGTTCGTCTATTAATAATAAAATATGTAGATATAAGACATTATCGATATAAAGTGTGTAACTACAATGCATATAGTGATACCTATATGATAGTCACTATAAGTAATTCGTAACTAATTATAAAGCTCCATAAGCTTACATTTTTTGACATTAGTTTAAAAGTAATATAAAACAAAAAATATGATGGTAACGTTATATGTTTTCAAGTGAACGCAACTTTGTACATCTATTTTCAGCGCTATGCATTGCTATTTCTAGATCAGTTGTGCTCTGCGTTAGTATTCCTAAACTAAGTGGAATGGAAAATTTCAATTTTTAGCGATTGTATCGTGTTCATCTGAAATTGGGTCGAGTTAAGTGGCGACTGGTCGTTCGTTTCTTGAGTTCTTGGTACAGCGCCAGATGTTGTGGCTCGCGGCAACAATGAGGTATTCGGTCATCTCGCATGATGCGCGGCGGGAAGTTGTCGCACGTCACCAACACATTGTATGGAATTTGTTATTGTTTAGATAATCGGTGACGTCAATTTGACTGCACTGATGTTATACTAAACACACAATTACATTGTTTTTGATCACAAAAAATAAACACTTATCAATCGTATCCATTTGGGATGGACAAAGACATCGCGTTTTTAAAAATAAAAGTCTTGTATAGCATTTTAGCCCCCATGAAACAATTTTGGTAACGTGTATCATGTAGGCATGGGTACCATGGACCAGTACCCTGTGGGCGCGCTGCTGGGCAAGTACAAGGAGCGCACGGAGTACCTCAACCACCGCTACCTTCTGCCGGGGTTGGCCGACGAACTGAGCGGTGCCTACTGGGACGTCTACCTGCCGCTCTACGGCCGCCACAGCGTCATGCATAGGCCACTAGTACTCGAGAGGTAACGTCGTCTCTACAAATATCTCCCATTATAGTAATCTCTCGTATCGAGTATACTCAAAGTAGACAATGTCACAGACGACTGCCGAAGCAGGAGGTATGCGGCACGCTGCTCTCCTACGAGGACAACACGGAGTACCAGACGCCGATGACCTCCGCTCAGGTCATCTTCCGCTACCCCCTGGTCGGCCGCGTCATATTCCGACAACCGCAGGACAAACCCTGGGAGGATACCACCATCATCATCGAAGATATGGTACGCCAACAAGTCAATAACTAGCAATATTTGAAGATTTCCTAGTTACAATAAAAAATGTAACATTTTTTTGACCTACGCTAAGTTGAGAGTGGTGTGTATGCAGGTGCACGCGGATGGGTCGAACGTGAACAACACGTTCGAGCACCGGTGGGCGGTGCACGAGCAGCCGCCCGGCAAGGACTACTACAACTGGACGGGCCGCTGCCTCAGCGCCGGCAAGATGTTCGACCCCGCCGGCCTCGACCTGGACACGCGCCACCCCGACACCTACTGCCGGCCCGGCCTCGCGCTCTGCAGGATTGGGGACCTTACCACCAGGTAGAGAAACTGACTGACAGATTAACACCAAAATATTCATTACACATTATCTTAGGTTAAATTGGGTTTCTTTCTATTGTATGATCCTCTTTCCAGGCACGGCACTCTAGCGGTGGCAGGCAAGAAGCGAGACAGCGCACAACTGACGCGCAAGCTGTTCACGGACACGTCGCTGCCGCTGACTGGCAGGAACTCGGTGCAGAGGAAGTCTCTGGTCATCTATGACGACCACGGCCCCGTCGCCCGCGGGGAGAGGATGGCCTGCTCCTTGTCAGTATTATTGTCAAACCTAACTAATATATTTGTTCGATAAAAATTGTGACTTAATATAATTTGTGTGATAACTTTTCAGAATAAACGGGCTGCACCGTCGCAAGGCGGTGGTACGCGACTGGTTCGGCAACGGGCAGCGCGAGGCGCTCACCGGCCGCCTGGAGCTGGTGCAGCAGTCCGAGTACGACGTCACCAACGTGCAGGTGCAGCTGGCCGGCCTGCGCGACGCACACAACTACGTGCTGCACGAGGTGAGCGCGACTTGCCAGGGCACCGGGTGACGTCACCGTGTGGGGGGGCTCATTGCAACTGGTCGTGTCGCAGGTGCCGGTGGAGAAGGAGCTGGAGTTCCCGTGCGAGCGCACCTCGCTCTACGACGCCTACAACCCCTTCCGCGTCAACAAATCGCTCAGCCCGCCGCCCATGAGAGGTACCACTCGCATGTAGTTAAATAGCAAAATTAAGTCTACCCGTCTAAAGTTGAAACTGAAATTATCAATCATCACCAAATGAATATCACTGTGATTAATTGCCTTAAATGTCTTTTATTACGTTTTCAGGTACAGCAGACCAGTACGAGCTCGGCGACTTCGGCGACAAGTACGGATTGTTGGACGACTTCAAGTCTTTCAACACGGCGTTCAACGAGACGCAGATGTCGTTGTTCGGTCCCTACAGCATCCTCGGACGCTCTGTCGTTATTCACCAAAATGTAAGAGCTTTTGCCCCTCGTTGCAGGTTGTTTCTCCATACACAAGATGCTTGATATTTTCGTTATTTGTAGAGCAAGAATCGTCGGTCTGCTTGCTCGAGCATCGAGCGCGGCTACAGCCCGTCGGAGGCGCGCGAGATCCGCGGCATCGCGTCCTTCCACCACCCCGGCGGCTTCGCGCGCGGCTTCGTGCGCATGACGCAGCTCGTGCACAACGACGGCAGCGCCAGCGACACCGTCATCGAGGTCAACCTGCGCTACCCCGGCGAGCGCGACCGCAACCTGGTACCTGCTCCTCGCGACCTCACCTCGCTCACCTCGCTCACTACCTTTTACTATTACATCACTTACAATTCTACTGCCGTCGTTACACTCATGTGAATGTCGTATTAAATCAGTGATATGTGCCATGTGTGTTGTGCAGACGCATGGTCACAAGTGGGAGATATTCGTGAACCCGGTGGGCGTGGACGCGGCGGTGAAGGTGACCAACACGCGCTGCGTGGCCGGCGGCTACCGGTGGAACCCCTACTTCACGCAGCTCGCAGACCCGCTCAATGTCAGTGTCACGTGGACCATCGTACTTGATATATTGATGCCGTCTTAACATTCTACATGTTGGTTCTCCAGCACGACTTGTACGAGGCGGAGTGCGGCGCGGACAACCCGCTGCGCTGCGACGTGGGCGACCTCACCGCGCGCCTCGGCACCCTCAGTAACTTCACACTGCAACTATTGTTACTTGATTGTCCACATCATGGATATGTCGTTGGTCCACTTTGCCGGGAATAGTAAGATATGTCTTCCCGCAGCGATAGGAGGCCAGCGGCAGATGTTCATGGACAGCAACTTCCCGCTGGAGGGCGCGGTGTCGGCGATGGGGCGCTCGCTGGTGCTGTTCGGCGCCGGCCGCAGCGGGGAGCGCTTCGCCTGCGCCAACATCCAGCCCGACAAGGACATCATCAAATACGTCAACATCATGAAGCCTCCCAGATTCGTGCTGTACGTACATTACACAATAAAACACACGAAAAAAGTATAATAATTGGTGCGAACTTGTTCTGGAGTGGCAGACATAAAGATCAATGTAGTTTAGGTGGCCTTGGATGTATGAGTGTGGACTGGCT
Organism: Papilio protenor; assembly: GCA_029286645.1. NCBI lineage: Eukaryota > Metazoa > Arthropoda > Insecta > Lepidoptera > Papilionidae > Papilio > Papilio protenor. Next base: position 121,415 of record JAGSMZ010000056.1, read on the forward strand.
GAGGGTAGTGAGGATATCAGGGAATATCTGCTTCAACCGTCGATATAATTCCTTGAAACGTAAGTGTTATTGACGTGTGTTTGCTGAACAGGGGTGCGTTCCTGGAGGAGATGCGCGGGGTGATGGGGGTGCCGGCGTGGATGGTGGGGGTGGACGCGCGGCGCACGCGCGAGCTGCACCACGGCGCCTGCGTGCAGGTGCTGCTGCACTTCACCGGCCCCGACGCCAACAGGCTGGAGCTCGACTTCACCAGGTACACTGCTCACTGCGCACTGCTCACTGCTCACTGCTCACTGCTCACCGCTCACTGATCATTGGTCACTGCTCATTGCTCACTGTTTACTGATAATTGTTCACTGCTCATTGCTCATTGCTCACCACACTACACTGAACACAGACTGAATTAATGGATGAACAAGTTAATGGAAAGTAAAGGAATGATACATTAGTTGAATACATAAACTGCTCAAGTAATCTATACTATTTTTTTAAAGAGGAAAGATTTGTATTTTTGTATGTATTAAAATAACTTAAAAACTACTAGAATGATTTCATTTTTTCACCAATAAAAAGCTACGTTAACAGTGAGTAAGTAGGCTATATTTGTTTAATTGTTTTTTTTTTACTTCACGCGGAGGTAATCGCGAGCAACAGCTAGTCATCTATAAGATCTGTCTGTTATAAGAAGTTTGTTTGCTGCAGGAATGTTGTATACAATAAAACACATTATATATAATAGAAGCCTTTATTCAGACAATAGATAAACAATTCTAAACACTTATTGTCCGTGTGCCATTTTGACAAAAGCCTCCTGCATTTTGGACCATAGGTTTCTATTCTTCGTAGTTCTGGAGCAGGCGCTGCCCGCGGCCGCTTTGATCTCATCGACCCATCCAGTATATGGCTAGAGACATAGTTCTAAGTATATTAATCAGTACGCATTGTCGTGTCGTGTCAGACTGCTGGCGTCGGGGCGGCTGGACTCGCCCAGCATCTTCATCCCGGGCTACGTGAACAGCAAGCGCAAGCGCACCACCTCGCACCGCCACTGCGGCGTCACAGACCCCAACGAGAGGAAGAGTTAGTGCAAATATTATTATACTAAAATATTGTGTACAGTAAATGTTTGAAAAATCGTAAAGGGATAAGTTCTCATATTTTATGACCATGAAAAACTACATTTAGCGCCATCTATTGGCAAACATGTAAACTATGATCATCGCCAGCCGATTATCTGTGCTAGGTCTAGGCGTGGGTGAGAGGGGGGGGGGGGAAATTTTTTGGCGTAATTCGATATATAATATGGAAATGTCTTGAAATCAGCTTGTTTGTAGATTTATAATTGTTTTATTGTTATAATAATAAAAGGTACTGTCGGTGTTCCACCTTAAAAGCTACAATCAAAAAATGCAAATTTTGTTTCACGTCGTCGTACAAAAGTGCTTTGAAACGAGACGTGGAACAAAATCAATACAACGTATATTGTCTGAACCAAAATAAGTCGGTTTGTGATACACGGCTAGTTTCTTTTTATTATTCCATCGTTTGCCCTCACTGCTATCTAATTAGTTATTTGTAGGAAGACGGAGTTTGTCTCGTTACAATGAACAAGGCAATTTTTTCCTGAAGTGGAACAAAGCGGATTTTCGCGACTGTACGTCCCTTCCCCTGGCAAATCTACTACCTCATCATTACAAGAGAAGTACGGAGAAAGGGACAATGACTATAGATTTTCTCCTCCGGGATACTCGATAGGCGAAATGAGGAAATACTTCCACATGTCTTTAGTGCGGTATTTCACCAGCCGTGTCGGATAATTTGCAACAGAATCAGCTACACTCTGCTAATGTTATTTTTTTAATTCCAGAAAGTTCTTTCTTCTCATCGCGGCAGAGCGCGCTGCGAGCGGCGGCGCGCCCCGCGCTCGCCCTCGCTATGGCTCTAATCATTGGGCAATTTAATTTATAAATTAAAATTATTGTAAAAACGTAATTTAAGTTGTACAATAAATTATCATTTTGTAACTTGTTGTTTCATTTAAATTAAGTTCATTTAACACGAAACTTTTTCACAAAGCTAAGTGAAATTTTAAAGTTCTTTTTACTGTGAGCTAACTAGCTATAGCTAGTTTAGCCTATAGGCTAAACAGTGAAAAATTAAGTAAATAGGATAGGCATAAAAACGAACGGGGCACACAGAGTACGCAACAAGTAATAAGCCAAATTCGTAAGAAAATTGCTTTTATTAGCGATTTTCGTCAGTCGTTGGGGCGTGGGCTGCGAGCTGTGGGCGACATGAGAACAAAGGAATATGTTCTCGAACGTTCCCGGCCGGGGAACATCCGTCGATATTGATTAATGCCAGCCACCGCCCGGCTGCCGGGCGTGGGTTGCAACTCAAAATAAAAATACGAATCTAGGACATGCAACCTGCGCATTTGGGACCTAGGCGTAACTTGCGTCTAGAAAATTAAGATACCATTGATTAAAAATAAACTCTATGATTGAGAGCGTTAGATAGATTATTAGTTGTGTTTTGAAAATAATCAATAATGTCACCAACGCATGCGCTGAACCGACCCAATGTAGGGTTTATAAGAGGCTCGGGGCACCCCTGCTCTCAGTCGTCGGAGTCATGCAAGTGGGGGCGGCAGCGTTCCTGGTGGCATGGCTGGTGGGGCTGTGCCAGGGGAACTTGGAGGGTCCGTTCCTGTTCTTCGGGCCCCGGACACTGGAGAAGTACAGGCGGACGGCGCTGCGGGCCCTGGAGCAGGATGACCTGATGCGGATCTACGGCGAGCAGCCGGCCATCGTGGTGTTCAACAACCAGGACGCGGTGCCGCTCTCCAGCGGGTACTTCCCCCGGCTGAGGAAGATGCTGGAGCGGCTCACCGTCATCGCGCTGCCGCAGGACTTCCTCGACGTGCACCCTGACTACGTCAGCAATGAGACTCAGGTAGGTGTAACTTACGTCTATTTTCACAATATATCTCACATGCTCAGATAAATGCTGCAACTATTCCCGAAAGTAAAAAAAAGACGATGTCTTAACACTTTAATTTGTTGCTATTTTTACCCATCAACCCTTTCTTAAAGGCCACGACGTAACAAATATTGATTAGACTTTTTGCGTATCAAAAGTCAGAGGGCGGGAGGGGGGGGGGGGGAGGGTGAAGGGGTTCGTAGGTTGGTAGTCTCTGTCGCCCCCGCCCCCCGGCGCCCCCGTCCCGCACCCTACCCCCGAGCCCCGCGTTTCTGCGCATGCGTGCAAACGTAACTTTGTCACACCTTATAGCGCAATGCACGCAGCTCTCAGAGTCTTAGTACTCACCTTATCTGAGCATCTATTATATAAAACGTCACAATCGTGTCAAACTACTCCCGCGCTGTTTCAAGAAACGTTTTCAACGCTATAAAGAAGTAGTTCCAGTGAATTTCAATGTCTTTTTTTCTTTAATCGGCCATTTTGAAAATAATTTAAGCCTTGTAGGCTGACGTAACAGGGGGTTAGGGAGGATTGGGTTTGTGGTAGTGGGATCAAGGGAGGTAGGGGGAAGGGAGGGGGAAGGGAGGGGGAAGGGAGGGGGAAGGGAGGGGGAAGGGAGGGGGAAGGGAGGGGGAAGGGAGGGGGAAGGGAGGGGGAAGGGAGGGGGAAGGGAGGGGGAAGGGAGGGGGAAGGGAGGGGGAAGGGAGGGGGAAGGGAGGGGGAAGGGAGGGGGAAGGAGGGGGAAGGGAGGGGGAAGGGAGGGGGAAGGGAGGGGGAAGGGAGGGGGAAGGGAGGGGGAAGGGAGGGGGAAGGGAGGGGGAATGGAGGGGGAAGGGAGGGGGAAGGGAGGGGGAATGGAGGGGGAAGGGAGGGGGAAGGGAGGGGGAAGGGAGGGGGAAGGGAGGGGGAAGGAGGGGGAAGGGAGGGGGAATGGAGGGGGAAGGGAGGGGGAAGGAGGGGGAAGGGAGGGGGAAGGGAGGGGGAAGGGAGGGGGAAGGGAGGGGGAAGGGAGGGGGAAGGGAGGGGGAAGTGATGGGGGGGAAAGGGTACCTTAAATTGACTTTGACATACTTTTGGGGACTCGACTGTATGATTGTTTGTTTGCAGGTGCTGATTCTGCAGGGTCCGTGGTCGGAGCGCGACGCACAGATGACGGAGACGTTCGCCCGGCTGCAGGATATATACGGACCGGGACGCGTGCTCGGCGTCCTGGGTAAACTACTGCACACCGCATCACGCCGCTCCTCGGGCACTCGGGAGGGACGCTGCAATCTCCTACTGCGCTAGCACCTGCGAATTTAGATTTACTCTGTGCAGAGCGATTGCTAAATTCTCGACATCTAAACAGGTTTATAAGCTGGCGCGATTAGATAACGCCAGTAAAATGAAGATCTAATCAGTCTGTCAACGCTTCAGGCAATTCGGTGTCGCAGAGCCAGGCGGAGTACTTGGGACTCGAGGATGTGGAGCTAGGTGAGTGGGGTGAAATGGGCAGGGTAAAACGCGAGGCCTCGGAAGCTCCCAGCTCCACGCAGCTCGTGCCCGCTGCTGATGACGACAAGCCCGCCAAAGTGCTGCCGAAGTACGCCCTCTACAATGCTACTGGTAAGGCCACACTTGTTTTGCATACAACATAACCTTTTCTAGCAGATATTGGTAGACATGTTTGGCTGAAAGCTTTGTCATAAGAAAGTCTATATACTCATTTATCTGCGTGTTGCTTTTTCATTGGCTGTATTTAAATCTACTTATGATTATAAAAGTAGTTTTTGTTTATCTCCAGGTCCGCCGGGCAAGGCGGCGCTGCTGTACTCGTCAGGCTGGCCGGAGCTGCAGTGGGCGGACGGCAGCGTGACGGTGCTGGACACTCCCATTGGCGAGCCTACCATCAAGCCCACGCGTCTCTACACGATCCTGGTGGTGCGCTTCGCCGACGGCGACAACACTAGAGACAAGGTCGGACACTTCGTTATGGAGAGTATTTGCGGAGGAGTTTTTTAATGGTCAGATTTAATGAGTTAGTAATACTGTAAGTATATTAGATACTTGTAATCTCATTCTATTCATAAGAGAAGATTCTGAAGTAATATTTACTGGTACAGAGAAACCTTTAGTCATAGTTATAGGCCAGTGTGTTTCTTGTTAACAGCATATTTGAACGATTTTTCAGATAACTTTGGAGTTCAGCTTCAAGCAGGCGGCGGGCTGGTGGTCAGCTGCGGGGGTGGAGGTGCGGCGCGGGCGCGGCGCGGGGCTGGGCCTGCTGCCGCCCGCGCCCCCCGCCGCGCCCGCCGCCGTGCTGGGCCGCGCCTACAGCTGCCCGCAGCCGCTCGTCTACGCGGCTGAGAACGCCACTCTCACCTTCCCAGATATAATGGTAATATGAAAGTTGTTGTGTATCTCAAATTATGCTCTCAAAGTATAATTAAGTAATTTTGACAAAAAACGTAAATATAACATTATCATGATTGTAATCATACTTCATACTTGATATCATAAATGCGAAAGTTTAGATGGATGGATGGATGTTTGTTAGAGTTTGTAGCCTAAACGGCTGAAGGGATTTCGATGAAATTTGGTATAGATGTAGAGGATAGTCTGGAAGAACACATAAGTTACCCACTTTTGTTTTTTTTTAAATTCCACGCGGACGGAGTCGCGCGCAGAAGCTATTATAGTATTTTATATTAATCAGTATAAGCTCGGGCATGTTTCATATTCATACAATGTTTCCGTTCACATTTCCAGATGCAACCATTCATGGAAAACACTCAGAAGTTTGCCGACGCTTTCGACTGCATCGGCTTCACCTCGGTCCCCATATGGTAAGCAGCGATAGGCCTCTGTCAAGTTTCATGCAGACTTTAGGGAAGACAAGGTTTTGTGTCTCATGTATAAGTAAGTCTTAAAATTCAAAGAATTCTTTATCTAAGACACAAGAAAAAGCGAAATCTATTTTTTGGGATGTTTGACTTAATATTCTTAATGTGTCTATTCCAGGTCGGGACTGATGGTGTCGTGCATCATGGCGCTCGCGCTGGCGGTGTCGGTCTGTATGATCATGGACATCAAGACCATGGACCGCTTCGAGACGAGCCGCAGCAAGCAGCTCACAATAACTGTCAGCGAATAAACTATTGCAAGAAAAGCAACACTCCGCGGATCGCATGCTGTCGTGACACTAGTTCTTTGGGCGGTTATCGAAATGTCCTTTTATTAAAATAATAATATACAATCGAATATGTATAAGTAGTAAAAATAAGAAAAAAGTATATAGCAAGGAAGCCGTGTGGCGCCGGCGTTAGAATGTCGCCACCCCATTTCCTCCCGCGGGTGTCGTAAGAGGCGACTAAGGGAGTCCCGGGGGCCGTTCCGCCGACCTGCGAGCGTCGCGCTGAAGACGGTGATGTGTGCCGCAGGGGCGCGGCTGCCGCCTGCTCGTGACCGCACGCTCCCGGACGTGCGGCCTTCAAAGCGCAGCCTTTGGCGAGCAGCGAGCGCCGGCGCACCTCGACGCACGCGCAGTCTCGGCGTCAGCGCTACTCTCGAGGCCCAGCCCCCATTCCCGTGCTGTTGTGGGATTTAAAAAGAATGCAACAGCTGCTTATCCTCCCGGGCATGCCGTACGAGGCGGCAAAGGGATGTAAATACTACCTAACACCTCGGGGAGAAACCCTGCTACACTTAATATATTGTGCGCATTGTCTGCCGTTATTAGTTGTAAGTATTAGGTTATGCGATTGGTGTCCTGGAACGTAGGTTTTCGGGATTCCTTGGGGGTCACTTAAGCTAGGAATCGGCATTAGAGAGTGCACTTCGCCTGTAATATGGCGTCGCGGCCGTTTGTGGGGATTTGCAGTAGTCGTGTCCAGTCGCCGGGCCCAGCGAGCCGGCGGCGGCGAGCACTCGTCCGAGTCGCCACTCGGCGCCGCTCGGCGCGTGCTCCCCCGCACGCCCGCCGGACACGGCGCCGCCCTAAATCCTTCAAACGACGCCATGCCCTTGTGCATTCATATCTTTTGTTTTTCTTTCTTTTCATCCTTAGAATAATAAAAATGTACATGTTAAATAAAAAATAATTATAATGAACTCGGTGTTTTTTTTAATAATCAAACAAAACTTAATCATCTCAGTTAGATCGTCTTTGACACGGACGAGACTTTGAGAAAGAATTATTTATAACTATTATAGTTTTCGCCGAGGTTCAGTCGAACCTTTCACTGCGGCGGCGCGGTGCGGGGCTGAGGGGCGGTGCGCGGGCGGCATTGCGACCACTTTTATTATTTTAATAGCTTTTGCCCGCGATTCTGTCCGCGTGAAATTTAAAAATAATAAAAAAGAAATGACAAAATACAGCCTATGTTATTCACAGATAAATTACCTTTGTATCGGTGAAAGAATTTTTAAAATCGGCCCAGTAGTTTTGAGCCTATTCATTACAATCAAACAAAGTTTTCCTCTTTATATATTAGTAAGATTAATCGTCACTTTCACTTGCGCGGCGAGAGGTGGCGCGCTTGTCACCGACACATGTCCCCTCACTCGAGCTACCTCATTGTCGTGACATTGAGAAAGGCAGACTGATCCGATGACATTTATCTTTGATTAGGAAATTATTGTTACTTGTATCAATGAGAGACGGACTATTAGTTAGCGGATTATTGATGTGGTCTCGGAACGAATAAGTTTAAAATCAAGGTCGGTAGATGGCGTTGCATTTATATGCAGTGAAATTATTTGTGAGAAATAATGTTTGATTAATCTTAGTCATTATTTTTTGAGGAGGCGATCTTTTTCATAACATTATAAAACATGTTAAATATAATTATGAGTTTATGATTATTGTAAAATAATGAATAGTGTTGACTATGAGTTGAATAATAAACACTGAGACAGGTTTTATTGGCTGAAAATTTTTGATATACTTTCCAATCCAGTCTGCAGTTGTCAGTTGTGGCGAAAATGATCGGCAAATCATTTCGATTTTATCCGATTAAGATAATGAAAGACGTTGTAGTAGATTTATTTTCACAATGAAAAATCTACATTTCTTTAAACTGTTAGCAAATTGCGAAGGAATTCCGTTAAATGCTCTAATATTTGGTAGTATAACAATAAATTGATAATATGAAGAAGACAGGTGTCTTGTCCTAGCGGACGTACCATCTGTGATGATTGCGTTATCTTCACGATGCATAAACAGTCGCTTCCTTTTCATCTCCAAAAGACAAACGTGTTTCGTACATAAATACGGCCACACCCGCAGTATAATGAGGGGTCAGCAGTCCCTGTCGCGGCCGTGCGGCGACATGAAGGCTCCCGGGGCCGGTGAAAGCGCATCTCACATCCCGAATACGCCAGAAACAAGTTCGGTATTCGTTTTAGGGTTCAGTCACGTAAAACCATTTCAACCCAGGATTTATTGAACATTATTATATCATGCAGCATTTGGAATTGTCTACGAGTATGTAGACGTTTGTACTAACGATTTACTTAATTGTGTTTAACAACGTTGCGTCGACATGCTACATGTCAATGGTCTGATCTAAAATGCCTATCACGCTATAATTTTATGAAACATCATCATCATCATCAACTTGCCCTTATCCCTTATGGAGGGTCGGCACAGTATGTGCTGCTCTTCCATACATCTCTATCAGCCGTCATATCTGAATCCACTCCTTTCTTAAGCATATCCTCTTTCACACAATCCATCCATACTTTCTTCGGTCTTCCTCTTCCTTTGTAGCCATCCACATTCATTCTTAACACTTTCTGGTTTATGTCCCCATCGTCTCGTCGCATAACATGTCCATACCACGCTAACCTTTTGCTTCTCAATTTCTCCACCACTGGCGCTACTTTCAAACTTCCTCTAATATACACATTCTTAACTTTATCCATTCTTGTCACACCACACATCCATCTTAACATACGCATCTCAGCCACATGCAATCTCCTTTCATCCGCAACTTTGGTGGCAATTTTATGAAACAAATACTTAAATATAAGATTGCTATGGATTCCCAAAACAAAAACAAAATATTCTTTAATGTTTTACTATCTATATTGCCTGACATTGTGAAATTGCTGATCCGTAATGCGCTGTTCGATCGCTTTGGTGCAGAGTAAATATGATATGTGTTTCAAAGTAATGTGATATGGAGATGCCGAAACTGACAGCTTGAGATCATTGCTCTGTCGTGTCTGCATGTGTGAATAACTGTGCGTTTCCACTGACGGATCACTCGTAGAAATACATGTTTTAAATGCCAGTAGATCTCAGTTAAATCTTACGGAACCCAAAAAAAAAATAATCAATAATTATCTGCTGTATATTTATATGAGTTACACAAGATGCGGCAACCTGTAAGGTGCTGCTCATTCGACAGTTTTGATTAAAAACGAAAGTAAATTCGATTTGTTATGTAATAATTTCTTCTAAGGTTCTTAGATAAGATAAACTTACACTGTGTGTTATTGGATATTTGTAAATTATTTAAATCACTTTTATAACTAGCTATCAACCACGATTCTGTACACACGGGAAAAAATAACAAGAAGGTCAAAGTTTTATTTAGTTTGTTACATAACACTATTTTACATAACTTATAAAGATGTATGTGATAGAAAGTGCGAGAACAAACAAATTGATGAGTAATGCAAACACATGGACGCAATCGAATGACATACAAGACAGAATATCCCCCCGGACTGTGATATATCACGATATAATGCTATTATCAATAATGTCATCAGTGCAATATGCTTAAATATTAATAAAATTACTGAACTAATGGAGGAAATTCTAGAGGATGCGTATTTTGTTGTTGTATTCGTAATTTGGCAATCGAAACTGAGACTTGAAATTATCGATAGATAAACTACTCATCATCATCTCCCCTGCCTTATCCTACTCCCGTAGGGTCGGCGCACCAGGTTTTCGTCCTCCAAAGCACTCTATCATCCGTCATCTCAGTCATCACTCCCTTCTTGATCATGTCACCTTTCACGCAATCCATCCATCTCTTTCTAGGTCTACCTCTACCGGTGTACCCCTCCACATTCATAACTAACGTCCGTCTTGTTACATGCGATTCATCCCTTCTCATAACGTGTCCATACCACGCTAACCTTTTGCCTCTCAATTTCCCACCACTGGCGGTACTTCCAAACTTCCTCTAATATACTCATTTCGTATCTTATCCAATCGTGTTACCCCACACATCCATCTTAACATACGCATCTCAGCCACATGCAATCTTCTTTCATCCGCAACTTTGGTGGCAATTTTATGAAACAAATACTTAAATATAAGATTGCTATGGATTCCCAAAACAAAAACAAAATATTCTTTAATGTTTTACTATCTATATTGCCTGACATTGTGAAATTGCTGATCCGTAATGCGCTGTTCGATCGCTTTGGTGCAGAGTAAATATGTGTTTCAAAGTAATGTGATATGGAGATGCCGTAACTGACAGCGTGAGATCATTGCTCTGTCGTGTCTGCATGTGTGAATAACTGTGCGTTTCCACTGACGGATCACTCGTAGAAATACATGTTTTAAATGCCAGTAGATCTCAGTTAAATCTTACGGAACCCAAAAAATAATCAATAATTATCTGCTGCATATTTATATGAGTTACACAAGATGCGGCAACCTGTAAGGTGCCGCTCATTCGACAGTTTTGATTAAAAACGAAAGTAAATTCGATTTGTTATGTAATAATTTCTTCTTAGGTTCTTAGATAAGATAAACTTACACGGTGTGTTATTGGATATTTGTAAATTATTTAAATCACTTTTATAACTAGCTATCAACCACGATTCTGTACACACGGGAAAAAACAACAAGAAGGTCAAAGTTTTATTTAGTTTGTTACATAACACTATTTTACATAACTTATAAAGATGTATGTGATAGAAAGTGCGAGAACAAACAAATTGATGAGTAATGCAAACACATGGACGCAATCGAATGACATACAAGACAGAATATCCCCCGGACTGTGATATATCACGATATAATGCTATTATCAATAATATCATCAGTGCAATATGCTTAAATATTAATAAAATAACTGAACTAAAGGAGGAAATTCTAGAGGATGCCATCGTAATTTGGCAATCGAAACTGAGACTTGAAATTATCGATAAACTACTAATTCTTGTTATTATTTGATTGTAATACACAAACAAATAGTATATTTTGTATCGTCGGAAGCGAAGCTGCATAACACCATTTGCACTTCCCTCGCACTAATTAACCTCGCGCGAAGGTCGACATTTTATAATGATACAATTAAAATATAATAAAAAATAATTAGGAAATTCTTCCTGATCCTCCAACACAAAGAAATATGTTTATTGCACAAACCTTGGCATAATAAATAACATTTTTTCATTGAGTTTTCTTGTTCAAACTATTTTTTGGTTAACATAAATTTATAGTTGCGTAACTGACGAAAAAATCGTAACCTATTTACAATTAACTTTTCATAACTATTGACAAAATAAAAATTACATGTAATAATTAACGACAGTGGAATTCTACGGCATAAGTTAGATGGCAATCTGAATGATAAACTTCGAACATCGTCAACCAATATCTTTTGTTTTGTATCGAAACAAGTGACTACTCAGTCGTGGTAGAGGTCCACTGCGAGACAAGCGCCTAGCACCTAGCGCCTTACGCCCAGCGCATAGGGCCCAGCGCCTAGCACCCAGCGCCTAGCGTTTAGACCCTATGGTAAATAGTAAGTAATCCATTGGTCACGGGAATACACCTCACTGGCTTGCCCGCGGTCACTGCGCGCCGCTGCGTGCTTACCACCTGTTGTTGGACGGCGCTCTACGAGATGTCAATATCAAGTTACATTGAAATTAATTTATCTTTTAAAAAAATGTAAGTATCCTTTTAATAGAGTACGGAATTTGGAATTTAAGCGTGGCCTTATCATTTAAGACGCTGTTACATATTTAAATATCGTCTCAATACTCGGCAGTTAGCGTATTTTAGATACGATATCTTATCCTGCATACATTTAATCTGCCCGCGCCGCACCGTCTGGGACCCCGATACGAAAGGAATGTATTAGTTCAGTGTTGCATAGGGCCGTCCCGCAAGCTTTCACGCCGAATGACCTAAGCTTACATCTCATCGGCGCATTCGTTGCGAAGAGTGCGCGTGTTACAGACGTGTGTTGATTCTATTATTTTATACGTTATCATAGACTCTAATAATTAATATATCTAAGGACAACAACAACAGTAACGCTAGTGTTGTGTGTGGACATTGTGATTAAGAAATCTGTTGTGATACTTTATGTGAGAAAATCGCGCTTCTTACGGATTTATACGGTGTTTTGGTAAGTTATGTATATATTACTGAAATTCAACAACATGCAGCTCGTAAGGCAAGGGTGATTTTCAAAAATTATATCAGGAATTCAAAGTGATATAAATAATTAAATAAAGAGAATTATTAAAATACAACTCAAACACAACAACAATAACAAAATACTCACGCTCATACTCCAAGGGGTAGGTAGAGATAAGGGATTTCCATTTCGAACAATCTTGGCATGCCTCTTGTCCTTTTGTCTCAACCTTTTATTAGAGCTGGTTGGCAAAGAAAATACCTTTCATATCCATACTCTTCCTCTTGATGTGAAATAGAGCACATGTTCAGTAATATTGAATCTTTCGAAAAGCGATAGAGTTTTTATAATCGGTTTAGAAATTTCGGGGCCTATTCAAAGCAAACTATTAAGTCTTATCTATAATCTATACTAATATTATAAAGAAGAACGATTTATATTTTTGTATGTATTGAAATAATTCAAAAAGTACTAGGCCGATTTCAAAAATTCATTCACCATAAGAAAGACAATTTATCTCTGAGTAACATAGCCTGTATCTTTTATTATCTTTTAATTTCACCAGGACGAAGTCGCGAGCAACAGCTAGTATCTTTATAATACTGGTATTCTAAAGTATTTGTTATGAACCCTTTTATTGCTATCCTTCTCAAAGTCCTTCAAAAAGCAGAGACATGTGGTCATACAAAGTGGCAGTTAAAAAGGCATTGTCTTAAATAGATAAAATAACAATTTCTTAATACTAATGTGATTAAAACGTTTAGTAATATTTGCTTATTTGTGTCGAGGTTACGGTTAGCTATTTTAATTGTAATTCATAATTACACGAGTTTTAACAACAGAAGCGTTGCTTAGTTTAAGTAATCGTAATGTGAACTTTTTTAATTAAAATATTACTGCGTAAGAAGCATGTGGCTTTGTTACAATAATTAAAATTGTTAACATTTATATCTTTCTTATATGAAACTGACAGACACGATGTTTAAAAATTATGTAGTATGCATGCAAAGTATTTGACAGTTTTTTTTGTTATTATTGTCTCTAGGTGCAACTTACACTAGTTCGTCGACCGGTTTTGTTTACTTCATTAATATTTGATTTGTAAACGCTGTCGCTTTCTGCCATTCATTATCTAAATATATTGAAAACCGGTTGGATGTTAGAAATAAATTAAAATATATAAAAGTGAAATGGTTCGATTATAGATTATGTTATCTATTTGACAAGAATATTTAAATTAGATGCAACACTACTTAAATAATATTACCATAAATATGTATAAGAAAGGTTAATATTTAACTTTATCTAATCAATTCTTGCTAAGTTATGGCTGTTATTTAAAAAATAAACTTTCCCAAGTATTAAAATTATTTTTAACGTTCTATTTACGCTGTGGTTCAAAATAAACTAAAAACCAAATTAAATCATCAAAACAACAAAAAAAATATAATATAATACTAGTCTTCGTGAAAATCAAATTGTAATCCAACAATCTTTATAATAGTGTCGACCCATTTTCTGCATCATAGAATATCAACAATTTTCACAAAGTCTCGTTTGGGTCATTTTAAGTTGATATTTTTATTTTTTGTCAACGGAAATTGTAGTTTCTTTATTTCTATAACTGTTTTACAAATAGTCAACAGAAGTACTTGTCACTTTTGTTCTTAAATAAACGAATCTCAAATAAATCTTTAAGTGCACAGTTATGCTGCGCTAATGTGCCATTTGCCTTATGGTTAGTACGGAGCACGGACTATTGTCATATGGTTATAGAATCTACTTCTATTTAGTGGTAGTGTAAAAATATCCACCGTGAAAGTATCGATGAAAGACACCAACACATAATTTCCAGCATCGGGTTCACAAAAAGTAGTTATAAGGCGCGGTGGGTTTTAAATCAGCCGTAGAGAGCGTCGCCTTCGCAGAGAAGCGGGTGAAATTCGCACGGCTTGTAAAACAGGTGGGCAAGTGGCACGTCGGACATTATACTAGTTTCGATGATCGACTGCAAGTTTGAAGAAATATCTCCTTATACTGGCTAAAATTAGTAAAGATCTTAAGTATTTTTTTACCAAAATGACTCTACCTTTATAAGTGCGTAAATGCGATCTATATTTTCATAGTAAATGTTATGTCTAGAGGAGACTGGAACCAAAATTGGATGGATTTAAGGAGTCCCCCAAGGTTTTCATTTGGGTCCTATGTTATTTTATCTCACTTAATGGTACATAATAGTAGTTCTTACAAGTTCTGCTTATGATTCCAAAGAGTAGACTTCCACAAAGTGGCTACGGAATAAATAATACCGTTGAAGTAATAATCATCTATTGATAGTTTTTGTTCTAAGAAAAAATGTTTTCAACCTTACTTTTTGGTTTTAACAAGGTAATGTTGCAAATGGCGATATCGTGTCAATGACTAATATATCGGTGGCGTTCCGTTAGCTGTATGTATAACATGGGAGAGTAACGGCTCACAAACAAACAGACGCACTAACTGTGAACTCGGTCTTGTGTGAATTAGATGCTCATTGCATTTACTCAGCTATATTAACAAAGGATTTTTTTATCATATCGGATTGTTGTTCTGAATAGTTCCACTAGTTATTGCACGTAATACGGTTATAAATTTTATAGTCTGTATCAATAATGAGGAATGTTTTTTATTTGTTTGTATGATGACCTTTCAAGTAAGCCTATTTAACGGTGGGCTTCTACTGAAAATGCAGTTGTAAAAATGTTGTTGATATTCCTGACATTTTCTTCAAATTAAACAAAGATAACCACATGTTTTTTTCAACCGTAATAAAAGCCGAAGGTTGCATTAACATAATTTCACGCTTGCTTTAAACAAATATAAGTGCTAAAGTTACTTGGCAAAGTTGAAACTCACTTTTGTTACGAAGAAATGATATATTTTGAAGTGGTCTGCATATTGGATTTAATTTTAGTGGAACTCTTCAAAGCCAGCATTATTTATGCTAGAAATAAATTGAAGTCAGTTATTTTTTGCAGAATAAATTTAAATTTGTCTGTCGTGAACGATTATTCGTGTAGTAAAAATGCTCAATAAAAATTGACAACGAAATTTCACTCGATTTAGAATGCAAATTTTATTGCAAAATATTCAATATGCAAAAATTAAAATGTACATTTTAATATAATAGTTGCTTGTAACAGATTAACTTGGTAGTTATGACTCGACAGCTTGTTTTAAATCGCTGGTTAATGGCAGGGATATTGGGATAAAATAATATTTAATTAAAAAATGAAAGCTTCTTTTTTTCTGTCGGCCGCTTCCTAAAATGGCATAATATAGATTTAACAATGTGAAAAACTCTATGATAGCTTTCTCAATTCATATTAACAGTAGGCCATCTTTACTGTTACAATGCAAAATAATTATATGTGGAATGATAGAAAAAATTACGTCTGCTAAGTTATGGTTTATTGGCGTGTCCACTGTTGCGAATCATCCGAGATAATAATGGAAACAGTTATGACATTGAATAATTTGAGATTTGTATAGAGCAAGGTATAAGCGATTAACTTAATTGCCGTGCAAAACTTTTCACATATCAAAATAACTTTTCTTTACAATAAAACGAAAATTAATGTTTATATGTATGTCACTAGATTGATCTTTAGTATTTTTTGGAAACGCCAGAAAATGTTTGTACCCTAAAACATTAAAGAAACCAACACGTTATTAATTCTCAACGATCTTATTGCTTGTTTACTCACATTTGTATAATTATTTAGTATATTAACGTTATTTCGTTGGCATTGGTTATTTCAAAATTATATTCAAACTCGCTTCCGCTCGTAGTATACACCACTCGCTGCGGGTAGCGGCCAGTCATTACGTCGCGAGCGGTAATCGTCCGCTATTGTCCGCAACGGACTCTTAGTGACAATAGTTGTACCGTTTCCATCCGATTGGTAACGGTTTAGGTAATTATTGAAATGTATAAAACTGATTGTTCGTAGAAGAATCTCACATAATTAAGACTTCGACTTATTTTTTCGTTTTTTATATTTTAGTTTTATGGCTTGTGATATGATTTTTCATATTCTTATAATTTTCACAGACTATTGAGCGAGAGGAAGAAATAATGGAATGATATTTTCCAGTTTTATAATCCTAGGCTAACATTTAACAAGAGATGTAATGGAATTGGAATGAGATTAGATTCAATATCCCTCAGTAGATGTCAAGATTCATAAATCTTTAAAACAGTATGGTCGTTGACATAATTGTGGTGGTCAAATTATTTGCAACAAATCACGTATTGACCGCACGTGACTTGCGGTGGTTGCACGCATCTGTAGATGTCGCTAGGATGGCAAGTCACTGTGCTAAATATATGTATGTGCGGTTGTTCAAACTGGATGTCATTGTTATTAAATTAACAGTAGGATAAGAAATTATTGCTTTAGTCTAAGAGCGAGTGAACACCTTTGACTAAGCTATTGTACAACTGTTGTGGGATTGTCGATTGCTTCGCAGCTCAACTGTTTAGCTGTACAACTAAAAATCGAGTAATGTGCGAGTAATATAAGCTTATAGGAATCAAAGCGAGTTAAACAGTTGTGCGATAATTTAGTTTCAGGTGTGCACCTTCTAACTAGATTTTGTAGATATCTGTTCGTGTTTCATTGTAGCTGGGAATGGTCAAATAAATTGACGGAGACAATATTTCCACCTGTTTTTGGGAATGATTGCTGTAAAATTAAATGGTCGCTTTCGATCAGGTCTTGATAAGTTGTTTGTGTGCGACCTTTCACCGGAAACTGCGTGTGCACGTTAAATAACCTCTCGCTAATCACTTCACTTTAATTTGCGCCTCATTGTACATTACATATGTTACGTAAATGACATTTAAAAGCCGTTTTTCGGTAACTTGTTATGTAATATTGCTACCTCATGTGTGCGTTTATCAGAAATAAATTATACAATTGACCTACATAGGTACACCGTTTATGAGCTTATTTCATTATTATTATTTTTTAAGGAAATGTTATGGCATTGATATCATTATTTTAAACATTCTGATTTCATAATATTTTCGTTGTTTACAGGTACAAAACATTGGAGTGAAGTATCATGGGCTAGTACTAAAAGAAGTCGATCGAAATGAACGAAAGTCGTGAGCGAATTCGGCGGGAAAGAGAGAGGGAGAAGAACACATATACCTCTCCCCGTTTGGCGCTGCGGCGGGTGCTGCTGCTGGCTGAGGGTAGGCAGTTCCGCGAGGCGGCCGCTATCGTGTCCCGGCTCGGCCCCGGCGTACTGCAGACCGTCGCCGCTGATTTACCTATCGACCTGCTAGTAGAGGCTTTGCCGCATTCCGCGCATTTAATAGAAACTTTATTAAATAGGTGAGTTGCTCTTATCTCATCTAGGATAACGCCAATTTGCAATTTACCTACGCTACAAAATTTGCCTAAGTTAAGTGCAAACGAACGGCATTCACAATATATTCGTCTATCAGTGTCCTTTTCCTCCATTGTTGTTAAAGATTAACTGCCGGATACTGAAACGACATTTAAAAATGTAACACAAAGTCCATTAAAACTTTGACGCCCCAGTCAGATTGTAGCGGAGCTTACGAAGCGATGTTTTTAGGTTTCGTTTGGGTATTCGGCCGATAGTTACTTATCTTTAACAACAAAAATGTTTGATATTGAGTTATCAAGGTCGCAGTCATAAACATGCACCTGCTATGTAGATCATGCATTTTCAATTCACGGAACTAAATGTATTTTATGAAAGTCGATTATCGAGATTGTTGCGAGAATTATAAAGTCAATTAGGATACATATTAATAAGAGAAAAAATGTTACCATTGTGTACGTGTTTTAACAATTTCTCTTATAAATAAAGTGTATTTTTAATTAACCCTGCTTATTGAATTGCGTCAATTTTAAGAGCTGGCGCACAATTTGACTAAACTAACGCACAACTGTTGTGCGATTGTCGATTGTTTCGCAGCCAATTCAACTGTTTAGTTGCACTAAAAATCAAGTAGTGTGCGCACCTCCATATAAGCTTATAGGACTCAAAGCGATACAAAACAGTTGTGCGATAGCTTAGTCTAAAGGGTGCGCAAGCTCTTAGCAAGATTTATTACTTTAAAGAGTCTTAAAAGTTTAGCTTGTTCGAGTTTTGTTTTTTAAAATGTTAAGATGTCGATGTGTTCGTAATCTAGACAAGGTGCAACATGAGGTGAACGGCCAATGACTTATGTATTAACACGTTGTGGATTGAAAGTTGGCGGCCAGTCGACGAGAACTTTCAAGTCCAAATGTGATAAATGTGCGGATGATATCTAGTGCTGTACGTTTGTCACACGTTCTTGTTTATTGATAGTATTCTCAGGGAAAATTAAATAGTGTCATCGTTTAAAAAAAGTTATAACTCTCGTTACAATGAGATTCATTTGCATAGTTCAGGTAGATTATGCCAGTGGGGCATTTCTAAATTGTTGACATATGACGATGTAAATATTTCGATTTGGTCACAAATTTGGTTTTAAAGAAGAGATTATCTCAATTTCCATATGATAATAATTATTATTACACATTTTATTACATTCTAGAGTGTCGTCTTTTCGCATGCTTTTACTTTTTATTCACACAGTCATATATAATTTCCTTTATGTCGTAATTTCTTACGTTTGTAAGTTTGTTGACAATATTACATAGGTCTACCGGAAGATAAAATTTTTTAGAGTCGCCAAAATCAATTTCATAAAGGAAATGAAATTTGACGCGTCGGGCAAAACTGCGGGCGATAGCTAGGGTTGAAGTGTTTGATTGATTCGCGGTCTCTGACCTACAGACAGTCGAACAGATGGCACAAGTTATTATGTAATAGATTAGTTGCGATTATATATATAAAAACATTCTTTTATTTCTTTTAACCATTCTAAGCTCTAAGCAAATGTTTTACTATAGTCAAATGGCGGGAATCGAATCTACGACGACGTTGGCGAATCTCTGAGACATTAACTATTAGGCTATTGGCATTTGTTTTTAAATATAAACAAGCATATTTTGTAGACTTGCATGTGTTTTTACCAGCTAACATGTGAGTTATGTTGTTTCGACTTTCGGAAGTGAAAGTGCCGGCGGAGGCAACGGGGGGTTCGCGGCGGGTGCGGGGGCACACCGGCTAGACCGGCCGTCTCAGATTTTTTGTAACCGTTTTATCGATTTTGTGTTAATTGTACTCCCACTTGGTCTCTAATGTTGGCCCTTTTTATCTCATTGATGAGGTTTTTTGTTACAATAATATCGGAACCATTGAATTTTCCATAGTTAATTAATAATTACTAGCTGTTGCTCGCGACTTCGCCCGCGTGGAATTTAAAAAAAAGCCTATGTTACTCACAGACAAATTACCCTTCTAACGGAGAAGGAATTTTTTAAATCGGCCCATTAGTTTTTGAGTTATTTCAATACACACAACAATACAAATCTTTCCACTTTATAATATTAGTATAGATAATATAATTCCAAAGATAATTTTTATTTTTACATACAATATACATAACTATTTAGAAATCTGATTGTTTCCTTTCAGAGGTATGAAAACAAATGTCATAAAAGTTTTTTTTTTAACAATTGGACTGTTTTCATACAAATTGTATGCATTTAATATACTGATGTAACGTATAAGATTCCAAAGGTTCAAATATATTGCGGAATGCGGACAACGAATACTCGATTTAAGAATTTGTATGAGCTTTAACTTTCTAATGAAATCTTATATTTTGTAACAAATATAAATTGCATAATTTCCCCTGCCTACATTTTTGATATTGAAAGAAAGGTTAACATCGATTTATTGAACTGGTTCTCAGATAAATTTGGTATGGACGGTAAAAATTTAATTTAAACTTATACTAAACTGCTGTTAATTGTAAAAAACAGTAATTTTAAAGACACAAATAAATAGATATGTAACTGTCAATTTCAAATATTTTTCATTAACTACGAATATATGCTAACTCCTATAGTTAAGTTTATTTACATATGTTTGTATTAGAAATTAGTAGATTTTAAAAGTGAAAGGAGCAAACTTAAGTGAATGGTATCAATAACTTAATGTTTGTGCAAATGATTCAAGTGTTTAACTTAACTTTCTTATTTAGCAAGTCTTTCTTAAAATATTTATCCTTTCTTTGTCAGTACCACTATTGCTCGGAATCCTTAAATTAGGGATTTAGTAAAGGATGCAAAATACAAAAGACCGTTGTAGTGAAAGAGATAGCAGATTTCAAATTAATAATTGTTCTATTTCACAGGTTAATTTCCTTAGAGGTCCTGCCCCGTCCGGAGCTGCAGTGCGAGGCGGTGGCATGGCGGCTGGTCGGTCTACTGGGAGTAGACCAGAGCTCGGGTCTGCGCGCGCGCACCGCCAAGCTGGCTAATGCATTGGCGCAGTACACGCCAGACGCCAGGGATACTGTTGATGCTAGGAGACGACAACTAGATGCCGCTGTACAAGGTTTGTTTGTTTATTTTTAATCACATGAAAATTATTGTGTCAGAATTATTGTGAATTGTTTAATTAAACAGTGTCTTTATTTTTCATACATAAGGTTAAATGTTATTCAAAAATCAAAGGGATGTTATCAAAAGCGGTGCCTTATTTTTTTTTAAATATGTTTATTGCAACAGTTAATTTTATGAATAAAAATGTAGGCGAAATAAAAATCGATTAAGCTGTTCATCTTTATCTATCTTATGTTTTATTGTTCTTGTATCATAAATTAATAGCAGGCCGTGTCTGCAACTTTCTCTTTAACTCTGTGAGAAATGTTCATATCTTTTCGATTCGCTTCTTCGGTCACGATACTTGTTAATTCGAAGTGTTTTTATGTAATTGTATTTAATGGATTGATAGCAGTATTTAGATATGAGTATTTATTTTGGATAACTGGTAAATTGTAAACGAGTATTTTGGTTACATTATTAAACTATTTCGTGTGGTTACAAACTTAGCGTATTATGTCTAAGATAAATTAACCCCTAACAATGATTAAAATTATAATTCCAATAGCTGTATCTGGTTAAGCAATACTTGATAATAGATGGCGCTGACAACAATTGAAAATATTTTCATTAATTTAAAAGTAAAAGCATATTTAAATTAAATAGGAACGAAGGAAGTTAATTGTAAAATCATAATTGTTTAAGTTTCAAAAATATTGTGGTTTAATATTTATTAAGCACTGGCCGCCAAGAAAGCATTAGACATAATTGTATTATATTAAAAAAAACAAGGATTTTAGGCGCGAACAAGAATGAGAGTCAGTGTGTGAACAAATAATATAAATAACGTTTATATTCTTACAATGCCGTTTTACCAATTTATGTAAATAGTGTCTGTGTATATCAGCAAATAATGAAGATCATCAATCGGACAAGTTTACATTTATACATGGTCCAACTATCCGTATTTAAGTAGTTGCAATATTTATCAAATAGTAGCATCATACAAGAGCAGCTCCATACGAATTATCTCACAAGAAGGTAACAAATTGCATTCAAATAGATATGTATTTTATCAAACGCAATAGAAGTCAGGAGCAAAGTAACAGTTTTGCGCGCCATAACATTGGCGTCCCGGGCAGTCACGAGGCGAAGCGGCCGGGGAGGGGTCAAGAGGGGGCGAGGGCGACGGAGTACGGGCGATGCATCACGCGTGCGTGACGTCATCCACGCGTTCGCGCCGTTTCAATTGTTTCAAAAACATTGTTGATGAATATTTAATAACGTACTGGCCGCCAAGAAAGCATTAGACAAGATTGTATTAACAAGGATTTTAGGCGCGAATGAGAAATCAAGATGTGAAGCGAGCAATTTTTGTATATAGTTTATCAGCAAATATAGAAGATTTTATCAATAGTACTTTTATACAGTATCTGGATATGTGAATGGGTATTATTATCCATAGGATGGATACGATTACCAACAATTGCAATTGTTTTGTTTATCTTGTAATGACTTAAATTTTTCAAGGAAATAAATTACTTGCCTATGATTCATTCGCCGTAATTTTTATATTTAATGTCGAAATCAGAAGGAAGTGTGTCCGGTAGCGAAGGCTTTTATTATAGATCCGTGTTGCGATAGAGCCTGCGGTAACTCCGACGAGGAAGCCTCGAAGCCTTCCCTTGCACCGGATGTGATAACGCGGCTCTAACTTTGAAATTACTTATGGGTCACCTTCAATAAACATTATTTAAATGTTTTTGTTATATTTCAATGTTGTTGTGGAAAATTTTATCGAAATTATTGTGCTCGGAAATGCTTTTTTATAAGAGGGTTTATTCCTAACTTAAAATATTTTTTGTGAGATTAACAACAAAATAGATACCTACTCACTGTGTAAGAGGAGAAGTACCACCAGCTTAAGATATAATGATGTATTTTTTCTGCCTTCAGAATCTTGATTAAATAGTGTAGTATTTGTATTAACAATCTATACTCTATACTAATGTTGTAAAGAGGAAAGATTTGTATATATTGAAATAACTCAAAAACTACTGGGCCGATTTTAAAAATTCTTTCACCGTTAGGAAGGTAATTCTGTGAGTAACATAGGCTATATTTTGTTTATTATATTTTATTTTCACGCGGAAGTCGCGAGCAACAGCTAGTCTGCTCTATTTTTAATTTAGCATGACATGATATCCCTAGGATTGGGTACGCACGGGCTGACGGCGGACTCCTCGGGCGCGCTTATCTCACTGCACATCGCTATGAAGAACGAGTTGCAACGACATATCGACGTCTACAAGCAGGCGCTGCACAAACTGGAGGAACTGGTAAGCGCCCACAGATATTTAATAACGTACTGGTCGCCAAGAAAGCATTAGACAAGATTGTATTTAAAAAAAACAAGGATTTTAGGCGCGAATGAGAAATCAAGATGTGAAGCGAGCAATTTTTGTATATAGTTTATCAGCAAATATAGAAGATTTTATTAATAGTACTTTTATACAGTATCTGGATATGTGAATGGGTATTATTATCCATAGGATGGATACGATTACCAACAATTGCAATTGTTTTGTTTATCTTGTAATGACTTAAATTTTTCAAGGAAATAAATTACTGGCCTATGATTCATTCGCCGTAATTTTTATATTTAATGTCGAAATCAGAAGGAA
This sequence comes from Papilio protenor, assembly GCA_029286645.1. Taxonomy (NCBI): domain Eukaryota; kingdom Metazoa; phylum Arthropoda; class Insecta; order Lepidoptera; family Papilionidae; genus Papilio; species Papilio protenor. The sequence continues at coordinate 144,971 of JAGSMZ010000056.1, forward strand.
GTGTGTCCGGTAGCGAAGGCTTTTATTATAGATCCGTGTTGCGATAGAGCCTGCGGTAACTCCGAAGAGGAAGCCTCGAAGCCTTCCCTTGCACCGGATGTGATAACGCGGCTCTAACTTTGAAATTACTTATGGGTCACCTTCAATAAACATTATTTAAATGTTTTTGTTATATATTAAAAAAAAAAAAATTCTTTCACCGTTAGGAAGGTAATTCTGTGAGTAACATAGGCTATATTTTGTTTATTATATTTTATTTTCACGCGGAAGTCGCGAGCAACAGCTAGTCTGCACTATTTTTAATTTAGCATGACATGATATCCCTAGGATTGGGTACGCACGGGCTGACGGCGGACTCCTCGGGCGCGCTTATCTCACTGCACATCGCTATGAAGAACGAGTTGCAACGACATATCGACGTCTACAAGCAGGCGCTGCACAAACTGGAGGAACTGGTAAGCGCCCACAGATATTTATACGGCCCTTATTACCCCTTTTTAGTCAACAGAGCTGCCACTGAAATTTTCCTTTAGCCTTGGCAATTGTACAACCACGGCATATGTACATACTATTGCTTGTGATAGGAGTAAGCGGCCATATGTGAAGTTACCACTGCCCATAGACATCTCAAAAGTTAAAAATTTGGAGATACGATACTTACGTTTAATAAACAGAATAGGGGATGGGAAAAACGATATTTCCCTTTGATAGTATATGTTTTAGAATTTGAATTTGAATCACTATTAAGAGGCTCTGGAACATATTTCTAGTAATACGTTATTTGTAGATAAAACATTTGAATGATAATCTCGTATTTATTAGAATGTGAATCATTTTGCGAGTTTTATTATTGGTTCTGTGTGGCATATTGTTTATGGCGTCAATCATCTTATATCATAATAAATACAAAAAGCATGAATAGATAACACGGTATTACGTAGCTAGTCACGTAGGTTACGTGTTTCTACTTATAGATGTTTGATTTGTTATATGACGCGTCTCAGAACTGTGAGTTTTTATTTGTAGAAAGAAAGTGTTACAAGACTTGTTAGAGCGTGCACACCAACTGAACTATCGCACAACTGTTTAGTCTCGTTTTGATTACTATAAGCTTATCTGGAGGTGCGAACACTAATCGATTTTTTAGTTGTGCCACTAAACAATTGAATGAGGTGCAAAACAATCGACAATCGCACAACAATTGTGCGGTAGTTTAGTCAAAGGTGTGCTAGGAATCTCAGAATTACTCAATACTGATTATGTGTGAAGATTTATGAAAATATTTCCTTGTACATCTTACGTTACTGTGATAGATATTGTGTGACGAGTCTATATTCCACTGAAATAATAGGAATATCTTGATGGCAAGAAGGCAGCAGAAAGTAGTACAACTTCCCCTTTAGATTCCACTTTCCACTGCCCATTCTCTTCTATTACTTAACCTTGTAGAACTACAAAAGACGAAACTAGAATGACTCCTACTTGATACCTGTCTTTTATATGGTTCTGGTATAACGTTGGAGCCGCAGGTAATATTTCTTCAGGGTCTACCATTATTGATGTTTATATTGCAGTCGCCAGTGACTCTACACAGCGACCCTGCCTCCTCCTCACACCAACGTCTCCTGTCCCTCTCACACGCGGACGTGGAGCGGCGACTGATTGACAACAAATCGCTGCTGACGGCAGTGGACAAGCCAGCGCTACGCCAGCTGCCCACCCTGGTCGCACAGCTCGCCGCGCGAGTAGAGAGCGACAAGGCAGTGCTGGCTTGTGTAGGGCAGATCAAACGGACAGACCCCACGCTGGATCTCAGTGACACGAGGTAGGTTAATTTAAATAAATAACAAAGCATACCTTTGACTAAACTATCGCACAACTATTGTGCGATTGTCGATTGTTTCGCAGCTAATTCAACTGTTTAGTTGGACAACTAACAATCGAGTAGTGTGTGACCTCCATATAAAGCGAGACTAAACAGAGAACTATATCCAGATGATTGGGGTTAGTTCTGTCAGAATATGTGCAGCAAATGTCACAAAGGTGACAAAACAGCATTTGACATTGTCCTTCTGTAAATACTAATAAGCGTTAATGATGTATTGAATTTCTATTTACACTCACCGTCTCAGTTGTGTCCATAATAATTCTGAAGTTTATACTTGATGCATTGTTTTAGTTAATCCATTTTGAATGTATGAGTGTTGTTTATTTAAATCACTATAATATTAATCTTCCTATCTGTTTACCATCACTGAGTTCAAACAATCATCAACAAGACGTGATGTAATCTCTTATGTTGCGTGAGAGTCGGATGTTCGCACGCTCACATTAACTGTTTTTTATCTCTGCTCACCGCACCGTACATGCACCGTGATGTCACGGGAATACTACCAAATGATAAAATAATAAGACAGCGCGTAAGCTTTCATATGCATGAAATATTTATAATTGCAGATAGTGATGGTTATTTAATGTTTGATTTTAAAACCTAACTAAGACCGCGCGGCACATCTTTGATTAAACTATCGGACAACTGTTTAGTCGCGCTTTGATTCCTATGAGCTTATGGAGGCGCACACTACTTGATTTTTGGTTGTACAACTAAACAGTTGAATGGGCTGCGAAACAATCGACAATCGCGGAACAGTTGTGCGAGAGTTTAGTCAAAAGTGTGCGCCCGCTCTAAATGTTCATATGACTCTTTGATATACAAAATTAAAGTGGGTTTAAATTGTGGAAAAGCCGGTACAAAAACATACTTAACAATATGTTTTGCGGTGTTTTTGCACAATACAAACAGATCAATTAAAATTAATTTTAGGGAATATTTCACGGATATCTTTATATTAGAGAGATGAGGTATGTTCAGCGTGTATGTATTACATTGTGTTACGCTGATTGTTGTAATTACGTGTAAAACTGCAGACGGAGAGCCTGTCAGTAACGGTCACGCGAGAGGTAGCACAGAATTACATCCGTCAATTTAACTATGTTTTCGTAACATTGTAAATGTTTATGTCGAATACAATATTATGAAATCAGAAAAATAAATAAGGTTTTTTTTTTGATAAAAAGTTTCTAATATTAGGTAAAATAATTTAGAAGCAAAAACATACGTAGGCGTGTAAAATTAGATAGCAGAATTTGTTCGAAGCTATACTTTGAATAAAATGAGAGCTTTTCACACTTTCGAGTTTAACTCTGAGGGTAACTTTCTTTTACGAATCCGTAAAACATTAATGTTACGTGAGCTATTCTAATTTGTTTGATGTTATTGAGAAGACTTGTGATTTCTCCAATATAAGTGTATAATGTTACGTGCAACCAATTATGGGTTTTAAGTTTTTTTTGTAATATTTTAAAAAGGGGATTAATGGAATGTCCTACATATCCGAAACATAGGAAAATTCTCTTTGACGCCTGTTTATGTTCGGTATTTTGGTTGTATACATTTGTACAAGCTAGTAACAGGTTAGCAAACAATGCTACACTATGCAAAACTCACTGAATACTGTATTGAATCTAATAAAGTCTGTTTATTGCATACAACGTATTGTTTGAGCTTTCGTTGAGAAATTGTTGCGTTTTCTTGTTTTGTTTTCACTTGTGCGTAACTTAGAAATTTACATTGTATAGAATCTACATAAATATGTGTAGAAGTACATAAATCACGATAGACAACGACACAACTTTATTATAAGAGCTCGCGCACACCTTTGATAAAACTATCGCACAACTGTTAAATCACGCTTTGATTCCTTTGAGCTTATATGGAGGTGTGCACACTACTCGATTTTTAGTTGTCACACAACAGTTTTGCGATAGTTTAGTCAAAGGTGGGCGCACACCTACGTTTTCGATAACATCTTAAAAGCCCTTATTTTGTTATTATTTAGATGTAATTTATAGTAGTTAATTAATGTTTTTAAAAGAGTCACACAACATTTTCCACCTTTTTAATGTACGCAGTGACGTGTAACAATGGCATGTTATTGTAGTTAATTTGTGGTAGCAGGCCGGCTCCCATGCGCGCGGCGAGGTGATATAATCGTTCCCAGAGTTGTCTCCGATTGTCTCTGAGAGGAAAGTCATTGTGTGATGTGATGCAATCATTTTGTTTTTGTGCGCTTTTACTTTGTAAATATTACGTGTAATTTGCGTTTGTAAAAGCGTGAGTACACATAGCGCGCGCACTCCACTAAAGGCACCTACTGAGTTATTGTTAATAATAGTATTTTTAACATAGTAATTCGCAGTTTACCTATTTTTTTATAATCTATAATACTATACTAATATTATAAAGAGGAAAACTTTGTATTTTTGTATTTTTGTATTTTTGTATTTTTGTATGTATTGAAATAACTCAAAAACTACTGGGCCGATTTTAAAAATTCTTTCACCATCAGAAAGGTAATTTATCTGCGAGTAACATAGGCTATATTTTATTATTACTAATGTTTAGGAACTATTAATAAAAAGCGTGTTTCTGGACGCCGGCGTTAAAAATTCACTAAACTTTAACTTTTCTCGGCTTATGCTGCCTAAACCGTTAGAGGTATATAAAAATGATGTATGAAAGAATTGTAGATCTTAAAAAGTTCTACAGAAAAGTGCGCGATAGCATATATCTATCTTTAACGGTTTTCTTACAATAACCACTTTTGTGTTTACAAAATGAATTAAAAATCCAACGCTATTTGCAGCGTTCTTTTATTGGTTTCAATATTAATCCTTATCCAAATAAATGCGTTTGTTATCAGGAGAATTAATGTAGAATAAAATTGTCCTTTACAGTAATTAAATTGGACTAATAGTTTAGAAGATATCGCGAACACAAACAATAAGGGTAATCGAAAAATCAGCTTACAAGCTACCGGGCTTAGAAATTTGGAATCTTGCATCGGTAGATTTCTGTTATTACATAGATTACTACTAAGTTAATACTTTTGGTAATAGGTTGAAAAAAAAGGGCGAATGTAATAGGTTATATTTGTAATTTCACGCGGGCGAAGTCGCGAGCAACGGCTCGTCGTTAATATACGAGTACTTAGACATAGCCTTACAACACTTAAGCCTTACAACCTTACACATGGACATTTAAAAAAATTGTCCCAAGTGAAGTGTCAACTATGCCTCCTCTATTTATTTAAACTCTTTGACCTTAAACATAAATGTGTGAAATGGAATTTCTTCGAACATAGTTGAAAATTATCATATCATATGTCACATCACATCACATCACATGTCACATCACATCACATGTCACACATCACACGTCACATCACACATGTCACATCACATCACTGTCACATCACATCACATCACATCACATCACATCACAATCACACATCACATCACCATCACATCACATCACATCACATCACATCACATCACATCACATCACATCACATGTCACATCATATCACATGTCACATGTCACATCACATCACATGTCACATCATATCACATGTCACATCACATCACAATCACATGTCACATCACACATCACACGTCACATCACACATCACATGTCACATCACATCACATGTCACAGTCACATCACATCACATCACATCACATCACAATCACACATCACACATCCACATCACACATCACACATGTCACATCACACATGTCACATTCACATGTCACATGTCACATGTCACATCACACGTCACACGTCAAACGTCAAGCGTCACACGTCACACTTCACATGTCACATGTCACACATCACACATCACACATCACACACACACATCACACATCACACATCACACATCAACACATCACACATCACACATTCACATGTCACATGTCACATCACACATCACACCATCACACATCACACGTCACATCACACATCCACATCACACATCACATCACACATCACACATCACAAATCACACATCACATCACATCACAATCACATCACATCACATCACACATCACACATCACATGTCACATGTCCACATGTCACATGTCACATCACACATGTCACATCATATCACATGTCACATCACACATCACCATCACACATCACACAGCACACATCACACAGCACACATCACACAGCACACATCACACAATCACACATCACACAGCACACATCACACAGCACACATCACACAGCACACATCACACAGCACACATCACACATCACAATCACACATCACAACATCACACATCAAACGTCAAAAGTCAAACGTCAAAAGTCAAACGTCAAACGTCAAACGTCAAACGTCAAACGTCAAACGTCACACATCACACATCAAACGTCAAACGTCAAACGTCACACGTCACACGTCAAACGTCAAACGTTCAAACGTCAAAACGTCCAACGTCAAACGTCAAAAGTCAAACGTCAAACGTTCAAACGTCAAACCTCAAAAGTCAAACGTCAAACGTCACACGTCAAACGTCACACATCACCACATCACACATCAAACGTCAAACTCAAACGTCAAACCTCAAACCTCAAAAGTCAAACGTCAAACGTCAAAACGTCCAAACGTCAAACGTCAAACGTCAAAAGTCAAACGTCAAACGTCAAACGTCAAACGTCAAACGTCACACATCACACAATCACACATCACACGTCACACTCACACATCACACATCACACATCAAACGTCAAAAGTCAAACGTCAACCTCAAACCTCAAAAGTCAAACGTCAAACGTCAACGTCAAACGTTCAAACGTCAAACGTCAAACGTCAAACTTCAAACGTCAAACGTCAAACGTCAAAAGTCAAACGTCAAACGGTCAAACGTCAAACGTCACACGTCACACTCACACATCACCATCACACTCACACATCACAATCACATGTCACATTCACATGTCACACATCACACTCACACATCACACTCACACATCACACATGTCACATGTCCACATGTCACATGTCACATGTCACATGTCACATGTCACACGTCACACGTCACATGTCACATGTCACACGTCACATCACACACACACATCACACATCACACATCACCCATCACACATCATACGTCACACTTCACACATCACACATCACACATCACACGTCACACGTCAAACGTCAAACGTCAAACGTCAAACGTCAAACGTCAAACGTCAAAAAACGTCAAACGTCACACATCACACACATCACACATCCACATCACACATTCACACATCACACATCAACGTCAAACGTCAAACGTCAACGTCAACGTCACACGTCAACGTCAACGTCAAACGTTCAAACGTCAAACGTCAACGTCAACGTCACACATCACACATCACACTCACACATCACCATCACACATCACCATCACACATCACAATCACACATCAAACGTCAAACGTCAAACCTCAACCTCAAAAGTCAACGTCAAACGTCAAACGTCAACTCAAACGTCAACGTCAAACGTCAAAAGCCAAACGTCAAACGTAAACGTCAAACGTCAAACGTCACACATCACACATCACCATCACACATCAACACATCACACATCCACACATCACACATCACACACACACATCAAACGTCAAACGTCAAACGTCAAACCTCAAAAGTCAAACGTCAAACTTCAAACGTCAAACGTCAAACTCAAACGTCAAACGTCAAAACGTCCAAACGTCAAAAGTCAAACGTCAACGTCAAACGTCAAACGTCACACGTCAAACGTCACACGTCAACGTCAACGTCAACGTCAACGTCAACGTCAAACGTCACACGTCACACGTCACACGTCACACATCACACATCACACATCACACATCACACATGTCACATCACACATCACACATCACACATCACACATGTCACATGTCACATCACACATCACCACATCACACATCACACGTCACATGTCACATGTCACATGTCACATATCACACGTCACACATCAACATCACACATCACACATCAACATCACACATCAACATCACACATCACACATCACACATCACACAATCACACATCACACATTCACACATCACAATCACACATCACACATCCACACATCACACATCACAATCACACATCACACATGTCACATCACACGTCACATCACACATGTCACATGGCACATGTCACATGTCACACGTCACATGTCACACGTCACACGTCCACACATCACACATCACACAATCACACATCAAACGTCAAACCTCAACCTCAAAAGTCAAAAGTCAAAACGTCCAAACGTCAAACGTCAAACGTCAACGTCAAACGTCAACGTCAAACGTCAAAAGCCAAACGTCAAACGTCAAACGTCAAAACGTCCAACGTCAAACGTCACACATCACACATCACACATCCACATCACACATCACACGTCACACATCACACATCACACACTCACACATCAAACGTCAAACCTCAACCTCAAAAGTCAAACGTCAAAACGTCCAAACGTCAAACGCAAACGTCAAACGTCAAAAGTCAAAACGTCCAAACGTCAAACGTCAAAAGTCAAACGTCAACGTCAAACGTCACACATCACACATCACACACACACATCACACATCACACACTCACACATCACACGTCACATGTCACACATCACACATCACACGTCACATGTCACACATCACACGTCACACATGTCACATCACACGTCACACATCACACAGCACACATCACACATTCACACATCACACGTCACATCACACATCATATCATATCATATATTATATTATATTATATTATATTATATTATATTATATTATATTATATTATATTATAAATGTGAACGTTTAGATGGATGGATGGATAGATAAATGTTTGTTAGAGTTTGTAACCTAAACGGCTGAACGGATTTCGATGAAATTTGGTACAGATGTAGAGGATAGACTGGAAGAACACATAGGCTTCTCGCTTTTGTTTTTTTTTAATTCCACGCGGACGGAGTCGCGGGCAACAGCTAGTATTATATAAGGTGGCAACTGCGGAAGCGGTCATCTGAACCGCCGAAATGGCGAAGCGACCGCTGCCCATAGACATCTGCAATTGCAGATGCGTTGCCTACCTTTAATCAACGGAGGAGACGCACATAAAGAGGACACTTCCCCTTCCTAAGCGTCTCCTCCGCCATCAAATCCACTTTCCTCTCCAATCATTTATATCACCACCATATAAGAAAAGGGTGGGAAGGAAAAGGGACTTAAATTGGGCTTCCGTGACCACACTTATCAGAGTGTACTCGGAATTGCTCCTACTTGCCGCCCGTCTTCTGTGTGGTCGTGGTACACCGGGCGAGCCGACCCATTCGACCGTGTGTAACGCAAGCTCCGTGTCCCGCTTGCAGGCCGGTAGCCGGGGTGCTGATGAGCTACTCCCGCGGCTGCGCGGCCGTGCTGGGCCTCATGGCGGAGGAGGGCGCGCAGCAGCCGCCCCCGCGCTCGCAGGCAGACTCCGCTAGCGACGGCTACCATTCTGACAGCGACGACTCCCAGCAGCCTGATAGGTACGCTGAACAAGCTTTTTCATTATTCAATTAACAAATATTACCAAATGACCATTCATTCCGACATCATACTACAAAAGAATTAATTTTTTTTTAAAGAAATAAATATGGTGTGATTGCTGACATCCTATGCCACGGAGTATGTTAACGCTTTATTATATTAGTATAGATACGCTTGTGTTGTCCATGTCAGGAGTGCCCTGGTGTCGCAGTACGAGGCGATGTGGGCGATGGCTGCGGAGGAGGTGCTGCCAGCTCTGGCCGCGCTGGAGCCGCTCCAAGCCACGCCGCATCTCAAATACAAGATCATTTTCTCGATTGTTGTCGTAAGTTTCCTTGCATTACAAACCTTCTCCCATACTTTATCCTATTTTTTTTCTCCGAATCACTCTATCATCCATTATCTTAGTCTTTCCCTTCATCATGTCACTTTCACACAATCCATCTTTTTCTATGTCTACCTCTACCGGTGTACCTCCACACTCATAACTAACATCCTTGTTACATGCGATTCATTCCTCCTCATAACAAGTCCATACCATGCTAATTTTTGTATTTTTGTATGTATTGAAATAACTCAAAAACTACTGGGCTCATTTAAAAAAAAAATCACCATTAAAAAGGTACTTTATCAGTAAGTAATATAGGCTATTTTTTTTATTCCACATGAAAGAAGTCGCAACAGCTAGTTTCTATATATCAACTAGCTATAGCTCGCGACTTCGCCTGCCTGATAATAAAAAAAAAACAAAAAAAGCCTGTATTACTGATAATGTAGCTTTTAACGGTGAAAGAATTTTTGTCCAGCTCAATAATTTTTGAGTTATATCAATACATACAAAATTACAAATCTTTCCTCTTCATAATATTAGTATAGTTAAGGGTAAAAACATATTGAAGGTATATACTGACTCTAACATGGCACTCCGCAGCTATCATTCCGCGCAGTGATCAGCCTGCGCGACCGCCGCGTGTCGGAGGCGGCGGCGGTGCTGGGCGCGGGGGGCGCGGGGGGCGCGGGGGGCGCGGCGGGCGCGGGCTTCGTGTCCGCCGCCACGCGGCTGCTGCGCACCACCGCACACACCTACCCGCTGGGAGACGCTGAGAGGACCGTCATCAACCAGGTAATAAATCGTTGAACTTCCAACACCACGGACGCCAAATAGCAACTTTTCACGAGATAAAGAACTGCATAACTTTGTACACATACTATATTAATACACTATTTTTTATTCTTGATTATCGTTATATTTAATTTAAAATACGTCTTTCCGATAGGCTGAAATGCTGCGTCTTCCGATTCTTTACTGAATGGCTTCAAAATAGCCAAAAGGTGTAAGTCACCTGTGGTAGAATTTCAACGACAATATTTTATATTAATTTCCCTTTACTCGCTCTACCTTTACGATATATCTCTAGTATTGAGTTGTGTTGTGTTGTGTTGTAAATGTTGTTGTGTTGTGTTGTGTTGTGTTGTTGGGTTGTGTTGTGTCGTGTTGTAAATGTAGTTGTGTTGTGTTGTTGTGTTGTGTGTGTTGTGTTGTAAATATTGTTGTGTTGTGTTGTGTTATTGTGTCGTGTTGTAAATGTTGTTGTGTTGTGTTGTGTCGTGTTGTAAATGTTGTTGTGTTGTGTTGTGTTGTGTTGTGTTGTGTTGTGTGTGTCGTGTTGTAAATATTGTTGTGTTGTGTCGTGTTGTGTTGTGTGTGTTGTGTTGTGTCGTGTTGTAAATGTTGTTGTGTTGTGTTGTGTGTGTTGTGTCGTGTTGTAAATGTTGTTGTGTTGTGTTGTGTCGTGTTGTAAATGTTGTTGTGTTGTGTTGTGTTGTGTCGTGTTGTAAATATTGTTGTGTTGTGTCGTGTTGTGTTGTGTTGTGTTGTGTCGTGTTGTAAATATTGTTGTGTTGTGTTGTGTGTGTTGTGTCGTGTTGTGTTGTGTCGTGTTGTAAATGTTGTTGTGTTGTGTTGTGTTGTGTCGTGTTGTAAATATTGTTGTGTTGTGTGTGTTGTGTCGTGTTGTAATGTTGTTGTGTTGTGTTGTGTGTGTGTTGTGTTGTAAATATTGTTGTGTTGTGTTGTGTTGTGTCGTGTTGTGTTGTGTGTGTTGTGTCGTGTTGTGTTGTGTTGTAAATGTTGTTGTGTTGTGTTGTAAATATTGTTGTGTTGTGTTGTAAATATTGTTGTGTTGTGTTGTGTCGTGTTGTAATGTTGTTGTGTGTGTGTTGTGTTGTGTCGTGTTGTAAATATTGTTGTGTTGTGTTGTGTGTGTCGTGTTGTGTTGTGTGTGTGTTGTGTTGTGTGTGTCGTGTTGTAAATGTTGTTGTGTTGTGTTGTGTTGTGTTGTGTGTGTTGTGTTGTAAATATTGTTGTGTTGTGTTGTGTTGTGTCGTGTTGTGTTGTGTTGTAAATGTTGTTGTGTTGTGTTGTGTTGTGTCGTGTTGTGTTGTGTTGTAAATATTGTTGTGTTGTGTTGTGTCGTGTTGTAAATGTTGTTGAGTTGTGTGTGCAGGTGGTGGGCACGCTGCGCGAGTTCCCGTGCGTGTCGGCGTGCGGCGCGCTGCGGGCGCTGGCGGGCGCGTGCTGCCGCGCGGCCTGGCCGCTGGCGCTGCACGCGCCGCCGCTGCGCATCGACACCGACTTCACTCCCGGTACACACGCTACATACTTCACACAATTATTACTAACGCCATCTATCGACGGTATCGAAATCACATGTTATTGTTATTAATAACCCGTCGAGGCTCTTCAGCACTAGTGATTACGTCATTTACAATTAATGTTTTTATCATACTAATATTATAAATGCGAAAGTTTAGATGGATGGATGTTTGTTAGAGTTTGTAACTTAAACGATTGAACGGATTTCGATGAAATTTGGTACAGATGTAGAGGATAGTCTGGAAGAACACATAGGCTATTCGATTTTTGTTTTTTTTATTCTACGCGGACGGAATCGCGAGCGAAAACTAGTAATGTTATAAATGCGAAAGTTACGATGGATGGATGGATGTTTGTTAGCGTTTGTAGCTTAAACGATTGAACGGATCTCCATGAAATTTGGCACAGGTTTAGAGCATAGTCTGGAAGAACACATAGGCTACTTTTTATCCCGGGAATAGTTACGGTTCCCGTGGGATTCATTAATTTAGTTTTTTAATGTTTACTCGATCATTCTGCAACGGATATAGATATAATATATATAGATATAAAACAAAGTCTGGAGTACACATGAGATAAGGTTCATCCCCTAGAAATGTCCGGTTCCCGAGGGATACGTAGCTTTCTGTTATTTATATAGTTCGTATGTTTTCTAATACGAAGCGCACGAAGTCGCGGGCAACAGCTAGTCTTAAATAAAACGATTGTTTGTGTGATGCCAGTGGTAGTGGACCCGGCGCGCCACGTGCGGCTGAGCGGCAGCTCGCAGCGCTCCGACATCATCAAGTCCTTCGTGTGCCCCGCGCTGCTGGACGGCGGCCGCTGCGTCTTCCGCGCTGTCGTGCTCACATGACAGCGCTGGCTTCCCATAACACTGGCTTCATATATTACACTGTTCTATCACGTTCAAAGTGATATTTCTATTCTTTCAGTTCTGATACCAGGTGTAACACACCTGGTATCTTAACATTTCTTATTAGCATAAGCGAAAGTACCAGGTGTAGAACACCCTGTATGTTATATACATGTCTTATTTGAACTGTAAGCGGGATATTATGTACCAGGTGTTTTAGACCTGGTTTCGCATTGAACTTGCTATATTTTATCTAGTTTGCCAATTTAATGAACACAAGTTTAATTTTCATAAAACTAAATATAGTGATGAAAAAAGGGTTTAATTAGACTTGTATTAGGAGGCTACAGATCGAGATAAAATTGAATGTAATAAATAAAGTAAAAAACATCACTTTACTTACTTATTTTGGTAATAGAGTTGTAAAAATAATGTGCTCAGTGTTGTTTAAATTTGGCTACAACGAATTTTAATATAGTTTGTGTATATTATATTTTTAAATGTGTAAATAAATAAGGAAAAATAATATCTAATTTGAAATGTTCCCTTTCTAAAATTTAACAAAGTTTCCTCAAGACACGATTAACTTAATTTATTCACTTTTAAGTTATTTGAATTATTTTTAAGGGGTTATTTGTAAATGAAAATAAAGTATTTTTAAAGTTATATAGTGGTTTAATTTTTAAAATGGCAACTAAATCAGTAATTAACTAACATTACGGTCTTCTAAGCTCTGCTTTTATATTTCAGGATGTCTCAACATTTAACTTCTATTTCTTTATCATCAGTGTTTGCGCTTATTGTTTTTTTGTGAAATACAATGACTAGTGACTAATATTGTATGATTCAAATAAATATGTCGAATGCGGACAGGTTTATCGCTGACCGAGATAAGATACCTGATTGTAAGCTCTATAAATAAATTGGTTCAAGATAACACTCACCAGTACTTACGATTACCTGTGAAGTGACAAAAGTGTTTAAGTTTTTTCCATACAAAAGTGTAAAAATGAGTTATCCTCCACCCGGTCCGCCACCGCCTCCGTACTACGGCGCTCCTCCACCCTGGCCCATCCCTCCCCCCTACAGCTACCCACCTCCTCCATCTTCTTACCAACCTCCTCAGCATTCGCACCAGTATCCTCCAGCACCAGATCACAGTCAGAGCGGGCAGCCAGCCCCCTACCCTTACTTCGTGCCGGGAACCATGATGGTACCAGTTCCCATCCCACACGAGCCTGCCAGCCAACCTACCTATATAACCAACTACATATACCATGGAGAAACAGCAGCGACCAGCACGGAACCGGTGCAGATAGCTGAGAGTTCTGGAGACTTCGATTGGATCCCCACAACAGCAACGACAGCGGGACATCTGACAGGCAAGGCGGTGCTCGGCGGACACGAAGGCTGGGATGGAAGCCCGCTCTGGGTGATCCGATCCTGGCACAACGGAGACCTGATCCCAGGCAAGCTATCCGTGAGACATAACGCTGCTTCTGTTATGTATAACGGGAAGGAGATCCCTGTGCAAAATATCGAAGTACTCTGTGCGAGGCCGGAGAACTTGCGATGGGTGCCGGCGTCTAATGGGAATATCCCACCCGGTGCTATTCCCGGGGGGAAGACGATATCCGGGGAGACGCTGTACGTGGGGCGAGCGCGGCATCAGCTGTCCATCACTCCAGGGAAGGTGCATCCCAGTCACAACGCCTGCTATATCGGCTTTGGCGGCGCAGAAGTAGTGCACAAGATGTATGACGTACTCTGCAGGATAAGTTGAACCTTTGTTGAACGAAATCATATTAAAAAATAGATATTTGGCTCAGTATTAATTTTGCGTGCAATTTTATCATTTACCGATAAGAGCTGATAACGTAAATAAAAGGAATTTTGATATTGTTCTGATAACTTTAGTGAATAATGATTATTTGTAAATATTTTTTTATGTATTAATAAATGCCTTTACCTTATTTGTGGTTTCATTTTATTGCGTTTTATTAAAGTATCATAGATAAATATTACAATCAATAGAATAAAGCAACAAAAGCTAGATATTTTGTCATTGTTAATTTTCATTAAATACCGCCGATGACTCGATGATATCGAAAACAGGTTATCATGTGACTTCTAATCTTAACTATAACTGAATGCGTTAGTATTACACATAGTGAGGTGCAAAAAAACAATTATTTTACGAGTAGGTACTATTGTGGGAAGGAGTGCGAAGTCAGACATCTAAATGAATGACATCATCCGCACAGTTGACCCTTGTTGCACTTTGACTAACGTGTACTTACGACTTTATATGTATATTCGGAAGTAAGATACTCTGATATTGAATATTATAAATTGTTAATTTTGTCTTAAAATTACGATTTAAAGATGTAAAAAAAAAGGAATCGGTTGGATCTCAAAAAAAGCTCGTTACCTTCTAGTTTTTTTCTTCTCTACTTGCGTCGCCTTTCTTCTAATATGAAGTTCATATTTTAACAGTTTCTTCCTACTATTACAAAAAATTACATATTGTGAGACACAATTTGAATTGTATCAATATATCCGCATATTAAAGCGACCTCACGGCAATAACGTGTTTAGGATAACTTGATAATATGAGGTCAAGTGGGGAGAGCTATAACCTAATTAGGAGCGCTGGGACAGGTCAAAATAGAGGTCGTTGCCTTATAAAATACATGAATTTTATACATCTAATATTATCTGATAACATACTACAAATTCCACGATTAATTAGGACCATAGTTGTACACAGAGTAGAATACGTAATGTTTGTTTAGCAAATTAACACGTCTGTAAAGGATTGATAAAACGTTGGAACTACTCTGTATCTGTTTTGATAGATCAAACACAGACGTCCAATCAAGCAAATGTAGGCTCGAGTTGGGCACTCACAAGGCAGCCTGTCGACACTGGAGAGGTCGCTTTGTGTGGACTCTAATTAGTAGCTTTGCTCCGTCCTCTCAATGGGACATTTGAATAGAGTGAACATTGCACGCATTATGTGCTGTCTTACAGTGGTGATGTCTTTGGGAGTATCGATTTTGATTTACTCCTTTTACGTGTTTTAGTGCAAATTAGTGGGAAAAGGTCTAAGGAAAAAAAACTGAACAATCAAATGATTTTCAAGTTAATTAAATAAATTAAGCTTGAAATATTCCTGTTGTAGTATTATAGTATTTTAGTGATGAACTCGATTTAGTTTAAACCAAAAATCAAGTTTACTATTCGCACCATTTTTATAAATTTCCGTGAAATATGGAACCAGTAAATAAAATGGATGAATGGAGCCATGACCAAGTCCTGTCAGTGCTGCAGCGATGGGAGATGAAGGAGTTATGTCAATTTGTGACAGAGAAGAAACTGGATGGAAAAGATTTATCGGTAAGTTTTCTTCTAGTTTTTAGAGACTGATATATACTCGTAGTATTAAACCTCAATACTTCCATTATCTAAATTTAAGTATGAAAGCAGTTTTGAAAAGATTGTAAATTAACGATGTGCCCTTACAACACTCTGAGAATTGATTAATTAAAACAATTTAGACAATCACGATATGACACCCTGACGGTGATCACTCTGGAGCATTTAAAGATGACACATCTCAAACAAACACCAAAATTAACTATTACTTATGGACACCAATTTCATTAAGCATTTGAAATATTAGGTTTCATTAAATAATAATTAATTCAAGCGATAGGATTAGCGCCAGAACTCGGAATCATCAGTTACATTCGCTCGAGTTACATCAAAGATAACGGCAATCAAACAAGCCGGCTAATGAAGCGAGGGCCGACGAACTTCCTAATTGATTACTTGTTTAGTACTACCGGGAGGATCACTGCTACCAGGCCATCAGAAACGAGGATTTAACGCATTAGCAGAAACATACATTTTACGTAACTTGCATTCCATACGTATATTATGGCCATAAAAACAATAAAAAAAACTTCAAAAAAATGTTTTGCTACTTCCCAATAACTTCTGTTTGTGTTTCTTTTACAGAATGTTACAGAAGGTGTTATAAAGCTATGGAAGCCGAAGGCTGATGCAAAAAAGATTATAAATTTCCTTAACGATTTGAAACAACACCCAGATAAATATTTATCAACTTTGCCGAGCTCTAAGAAAGAAATAATAAAAGTAAGTAAAGAAACAAACATTTGTCCAGAGGGTCAATACCAGACGGTCACAGTAAGAAAGACTAGAGAAGAAGTTAATGTAAATACTGTGGAAGAAATATTAAAGAAGATTGTACCTGCTAAGAGTTTTCTATACAGAAATCAGCAGAAGAGAACAGAGAAAGCAGTGACGTCATATCTGCCGATGGACACAGGGACAGCGAAGAAGAGAAGTTTCTTTCGTCTCAGTTCATACGAATACCCTTTCTTTGACCTTCGATTGAGATTTCCAAAAATAGAAACTAATACAGACAGGGGATATTACTCAGTTAAATCAAACCGTTACTGTATACCAAAGACGTGTAAAAAACAAGAAGTTAAAACGAAATACAAATCTTTACCATCTCCAGAGCCGATTGCAGACAATGTTATAGAAGATCATTTATATGAAGATTTAAATTATAACGAAATGAATAATATTAACGACACAAAAGAAATGCCATCTAGTGGTCAAAATGTTCAAGTTAAACCTTGCATGGTGAAAATTCAGGAGCTTTTTCAGTCTTTTAAGTTTCCTTTCTTCAGGAGAAGTGAAGAAGTACCTCCTTGTAACAAAATATCTAAAGAAGAAAAGGAAATAAACATTTATGAAAATAATGATAACCTTTTAAATATGTATGATTCCATACATGTAATGAATGATGACGCCAAATCTGAGAGTAAAGAAGAAAAACATGTAAGTGATTATAATTTTATTAATTGATTCATTATTTTATTTCTTACTTGTTTGGAAAAGGTATTCTTTTATTGTCACTTTTTGCAATTACTTAAATTAATTTAATCTTTCCAAGTTACAAAAATATTTAAGATATTTTGCGTAGGCCGGTAACATAATTTAAAATGCCTGTCCGCTCTTTAATCATATAATTTCTTGGCCAGTTTGCTTCAATAATAACATCGCATTTAGTACGGATAAAAATTACGTTCTAATTAGATTTCTCAGGACGACGATGTTGTTTGTTTACATCCAACTAGTGTATTTAAACTACGCCACTATATTTTCTTTAAATCTACGAATAACTCACGTACGGATAACAAAACAAAACTTCTAATTTATTCTGGAAGACAAGAAACCGTTAGACAGTCACGAATTATATACCTCTCGGAGTTTAGCCTTTGCTAGCAATCCTACAGCCACGTATGTCGCCTCGTCTGACTCTAGTGGTCACCTTCAATTGTTTGTAGACTCTTCCCGTAGAGGAGTACTTGGAGCCTGTGCAGCTGCAGCAGGAGTACTGCGACGTGCGCCGCCGCCACGAGGACTCTCTGCTCGGATATATCATGAATTACTTTGAAAATAGATTTGGAACGAGACGAGGTAATACTAAAAAGATGGTTTACTCCATTCGACACACCTTTAAATAAATGTGGTATGTCTATTTATATTTATAACCATGTTTTGGTTTTCTACAATAGTCGTAAGTCTGTAGTAAATCCACGTACTTTAATATAGGTAATCGAATTGAGGATTTTTATTATTTCCCTGAGTAATCAAGTAAATAAAGTTACATAGTAGTTTAGGATGTAATACGATGAGAAGGTTAAAGAACTAAAGATGTCCTGTGGCTAAAAGACCCCGAAGGCTGTGGGAGGGGGGCGTGGGAACTGTGCCCTTAATGGAAGGGGGGCATAGTCTCGTGTGCTCGATGTCGGCACGGACATCGCCGGCCCCAAAGTGTGCCTTAGCCGAGGAAATGATGATAATAACGAATAATGCTATTCGACATAATTTCCGACACGTATTTAACGTTGGCTGCCTATCACACCGATTTTAACTTTTATTTCGTCATTATTTTTGCGATTTACGGATTTACTGTGATAATAGTGAGAGTGAATTTTCACACACGATTTTACCCTCTTCTATTCGCCATAGATCCATGAATTATACAGTCTGATATAACCCTGTTTATAGTTCTCATAGTGCTAATAAAGGGTGCACTGCAGAATTCTCGCCCAGGGCTCTAGTAACGCTAAAACCGGTAAGGGTACGGTGTAAGTGGGGGCCGTTCCGCTCAAAAGCGCGACTTCTTGCAATTAAATTAGCGAAATCTAATAAGTTGTAGCTGTAGGAGGCAAGACAGGGGGGGGAGACAGCGGTGAGCACTGACGTTTAATTATTCATGCCGTCAATCTGGAATACGCAAAAATCGCCGAGGCGGAGTAAAACGATACGCCTGGAGTATTTTAATAGCAACAGGATGTCGCCTTGTAAACTTTGCTACTTTGATTAGGCGGATGATTAGAATAATACAAATGCAGGTTAATTTCATGCAAAACTATCTTTAAATAGCTTCATCAAATAACAAATACTTTTACGCACAATTATTAGTATTCAATTACTTGTGTTCGGAAAAAAAGTAAAAATAATCACTTTCTCATACTACGCGCGCGCATTTTGTTTTTATTTGTCAAAGCATCATGTGGACGACATCTGTGTAGTGATGTGAATAATATGGTATTTGTCGATAAAAACAAATGAATTAAAATTAAATAAGTTAACGAATGTAGTTTATTGAATTTTATTGATGACTTGAAATGTATTTCTTTATTATACGAAACGAAATATATGAACAGTTTGAAATTTAAATTGAGTAAAGAATTTTATTAGAGAAATTAGTACTTAAGTTAAAAGCTAGCTTAATGTAGTTTCTCTTATTGAAAAAAGACGGTTTTTAGTTTTTTAATTCTATATTTTACCTTCAAAGTATTTTTTAGACTTAACTATATTAATAAAATGCCACTGTGTTTATCGATATAAAAATTCTTACATCACTAGTGTATTGTCGTAGAATTTTTATTAATGAAACGAAATAAAAACATTTGTTTGTGGGACATTTTTAGTTGAGATGCGGCGTAGCAAAGCAATACCATATTGTTTTACATCGCAACTTATACGAAAAGTGTTAAATGTGCCTATGAAATATTTAAAGTGTACGTGTTTAAATACGCATAGACAAAAGCAATATTTTTAAAATCATTTTTTAAAAAGTTTTATAATATAACCAGTGAGTTTGTTCAACATTAGCTCGCTCCATCATAATCTGGCGTTAACGAAGATGGAGTCTTCGTCAACGCGCTGTGTGTACTCCGTTGCCTAGCAACCGCCCTCCCTGCCTACACCTAGCCTTGATTCATTAACGACTCAGTCTGTAATTAATGGTGACTAACTGCCGACACCGGAGGATGATCTACTGTCTTAACATAACCTTCACAACGTCCTTGATTTTATACTGCCCTGGTACATGGAAATTTTTTTACTTGAGTTTTGATATGAAAAATAGATATTACTGTCTTACTCAGAGTCTTTAATCTACACTTACATCTTAAAGTAAATAGATAGCATTTTAATAATTTCGTAAATCAAGGTGTAATCCTTGGAACTCCAATAAAGCGAAGATTTGATAATGTTGTGACATAACTATGTGTTGGTGGATCAAAGTGAGCGTGCCTCTGCTCCATAATCTGGGCTCCCGCGTCGCTGAAGACGCAGTAGACATCTTCTATCGACTTTTTCATTGTCTTACTGACGTTGTTGCAGGTGAGATCCTATTTACCTCAGTTAAATAGGTAACAGTCCCTCGTAAAGTGTGTATACCATAATTTTCTATTAGTACATTACGGAATTTACATATCACATTCATGGTCGGCCTGTTATCAAAGTACATTGGCGGAAATCCGCGGTATTCCACTATAGGAAATATTGCCTCGTTTATTGCAATGAGACAAACTCTGCCTCTTCCTACAAATAGCTAATTTGATAGCAGTGGCTGTAAACGAAGGGATAGTAATTAATGGAAACTGACGCTTTTTCCTTACATTCACATTTATTAGCTGTGTTGTATTGATTTTTGTTCCGCGTCTCATTTCAAAATGTTCAAACAATTGTAGCTTTTAAGGTTGACACCGTCAGTTTCTCCGGTTGTACCTTTGAATTAACTTGTCCTTTTATGTTCCAGAAACAAATGACGGAACACATTCAGAAGATTCAGAGACAGATTCAAAAGATAACGAAGACAAATGGAATACGAAAAAGACTTGCAACATGGCGGCGCGCCCTCTGCCGGTGCCGGTCGAAAACGAGCCCTTCTATATGAACGTGGACCGCGCGGAGGCGGAAAATCTACTTAAAGGACAGCCTGATGGGACATTCGTGCTTAGACCTTCCAGCCAGGTAACTTTTATATATTAACAATTAACCAACCTTAAATAACTTTCTTGTAACGTCCTTGTTTGTTTTTTAACTAAAAGTTTTCCTAACTATAACTTATATATAATTAAAAATGTTACAAAGACTTTGAAGAAGTCAAGTAAATTCGTGCGTGTAAACATAAAGAGGGTTCCTATATTCGTATGTTTATTGATATCCAGCGCCCCACTCTCCAGCGCTCTGGTTAACATAAAGTGGTCTCAAACGACGTCAAACTCGTAAAACAAACATGTCTCGCGGATACCAATTCCTTTCGCTTCGGCATCAAGAAATTCCTACATCATTGAAAGTGTTGTCCTATTTTACGCTCGACCGGATCCATTCGGAAGGTCTCGAGTGATTTTATTTTTATTACCCCTGTCAACCCTTTGCTTGTTTTATTTACTTGTTTTTTACTATCCCGGACCTTTCCGTTATGTTGAACGAAAGTCAAGTGAAAAAATAGACAAGTGCAGAACAAAGCTGTAGTAATTTGTTCGTCAGGATAAACTTTTGTTGTAAAATTGGCGGCGCAATTGTTTTCGATCCGTAGTGTTTTTTTTCGTTTACGGAATAAGAGAGGTGACTTAGTTAATGTAATAATACACAATGAAAATAAACCGATAAGTGTAATTAGTATGGAAATGTTAGTTTAAACCTGCACATAATCTAGAGCATGCAATTTCAAAGAGATTTGTGAAGAATAACTATGGCGTAGTCAACCTCGAACACAAGTGTGGGATATATATGGAGTGACGTGAATTAAATTTGTTTCATTTTCTGCAGCCCAACCACGCGTACACTTTGAGCGTATCGTGCGGCGGCGAGGTGCACAACGTGGGCGTACGACGGCGCTCCGACGGGCGTCTGGCGCTGGGGTTCGCCCGGCGCGGTGAGCGCAGCTTCCCCACCGTGACGTCATTGCTGCGTCACCACCGCCGTCGGCGACTGCTGCTGGTGGCCGCAGGGGATGTCATCGGCGCTACCACCCTCACTGACACACCCCACTACTATCAGACACCTAGCAGTCTGCCAGTGCTGCACGTGTGACGGAACATTTAAGTTAAATTTCAAAGTGTACATCAGTTCGTCTCGATGACATCAATCATTAATCTTACTAATTATATAAATGCGAAAGTTTAGATGGATGGATGTTTGTTAGAGTTTGTTGCCTAAACGGCTAAACAGACTTTGATGCAATTTGGTACAGATGTAGATGATAGTTTGGAAGTACACATAGGCTACTCACTTTTGTTTTTTTTTATATCACGCGGACTGATTCGCGGGCGAAAGCTAGTACAAAATAAATCCAGTTTTTGTAATGGCTGCCCTTTGAATTATATCTTAATTCAGAAACAGCGTGATCTGCATATAATAAAACTTTAATATGAATTGTCGGTGCTAATATAACTGCGGCTTGCATTTGTAGTCCCGTAGAGGCAGCAGGGGCACGTAGACCGTAGACGCTCTACGAAAATGTCATGACCTTTTTAATTTAGAAAATATATTTTGAACAGAATTTTTTGTGCCATAAATTGTACAAGAGCACGAGCTTTTGGGAATATTGTATTAAAATGTATTACGAGTCTAAGTTAAAATATTTCGCTCCGCCGCGGGGATGCCTGTGAAGGATTATTACATTGTGAATGTCTGAAACTGATCTTTTATAAATTCAGGTAACGATTCTTTATGTTCATGGTAAATCTAACTGTTTATTTAAACATTACTTTACTTATTATTTCACACATAATGTTAGAATTATATTTGTTTAGCTTAAAGAATGGTTTAGACTAAGAACTGATATATTAAAGTTAAGTTAACAATGGATTTGTTTTTCTTAGTAGAACCTCACTGTTATATTAAGATCTCCGTGTAGAAGGCAACGTAATTTTTTTAAACTAACATTAACGTTACAAAAATAAACATCGCCTTTTGTACGAAGGACCTATACAGCTCGTTGTCAACTGACCAGCTGTTCTTTCTTGGTACTTAATCATTCAGCGAGTGCGTCGGACCCACGTAACTGTCAGCAAGCAATAACTGTCAAAGCCAAAGTAAATCTGAACTCACAAGTTCAACACTCGAACTGATTTCGTTATGAATTCCGAACGCGGAGAGAACTTGCCATCGATGGGGAATAAATCAAGGTGTTTTTATACATTTGAAAAATGACTTTTTTATTCGATAATTATTGTAATCTATATCTATATCTATACTAATATTATAAAGAGGAAAGATTTGTATTTTTTTATTTTTGCATTTATTGAAATAACTCAAAAACTACTGAGCCGATTTTAAAAATTCTTTCACCATTAGATAGGCAATTTATCTTTGAGTAACATAGGCTGTATTTTATATTATTTTTTTAATTAAACGCAGGCGAAGTCGTTTTAATCTAAATGTAATATCCATTAAGTTATAAATCTCTACAAGATTGCAAATAACTTAGAAGCTCTTAAGTTTATTAAGAAGTAAGCACAGAGCATTTGTTATTCAAGACGTTTTGTACCGATTACTTAATTTTTTACATCGTTTTATTTTTGTTATTATGTTTAAAAAAATTACTTTTACACTTTCGTCGAAAAGAAATTAAAAAACATTAAATAGTATCCTTAATCTGTTTCTAAAACAATTAGCAATTTGTTTTTAATTTACAATTTTGTAACAACTAATATGTAAGTATTCAAGTATACGGTTCTTCGGAATTGATCGTCGTTATTCAATTCTGGCGGCAAACCTGCAGCGATCGAACATAAAACTGGGATCGCTATACTACGTGACCCGTTTACCTCCCCAAATCGAAATCATTCGAAACTTTAAAAATAAGGGAAATCCGTTTGTGCCTGCCGAGGTAAGAACGGTCGAAGCTTGAAAAGATTGAAATGCGATTTTCGTTATCGTAAATACATCATCTTCTTGAAATCTGGAATTTTTCCTTTGATATTACAAACAGACACTTTATTATATGTCTAGATATACATAGATATAGATTAAAAAAGGGTGATAAGTGTATCGTACACACATGCATACGTGTATATATACGTATATTAAATTGATGGCATGTTGCCGTGAGGTTAATGGGTAACTTCCTAACATAACGTGTGTCGATCAGAGTTTATTTTTCGATTAGATGTGGAGTAATGTGGATATGATTACTGTTATCAACACCACCAGTCACGTGATATTACTAATAAAAGCCGTTGTCCTGAATACGGTTGTTAATGTAATTATTTTTGTATTAAAACAATGTTTAATTATAATAGCCACTTTGTTGAAGTTAATTATTTAGTTTTCCCGCTTTGTAACAGATGGCGCTTTATAAATTAGATAGATATCTGCATACGAAGTTTTTCATTTAAATTAAAAGCATTTCTAATTGTTTATAGTTACACAGTTTAGATTTAAGAGTGTAGCTTTAAAGTTTATTTCTAGACTTGTATTCGTAGAACTGCAAAATGTGTGCTACTTTCGCATTAGGACTATTGCCGGCTGGTTATGGCTGACATTTGCATCGCGAACGCGCGAAACCTGTTTGTATGATAATAATTCATGAATAATAATAACAACAGTTCACTCAATGCAATTTATGTAAACGTCAAAAAGACTGAACATCACGAAAATATACTTCTGTCTTTATATGGTGATTCTTAGATTTTTTTACATCCGTACCATACTAATATTAAATACGAAATTTGACATAGGCGTAGAACATAATCTGTAAGAACACATACGCTATTTACTTTTTTTTAAATTCTATGCAGACCAAGTCATGGATGATTTTATTCCACACAAGCAGTTTATTTTACTGTTTACATTTGTCAAATTCTCAATTGCAAATGTCAAAATTACCGTTACCATAATAACCTTGCTTCCTTAATGTTGGCAGCTTGTAGTTTATGATTCCTTTCCCACATGAAGGTTTTTTCAATTTATTTACCCCTAAGTTTAATAGCGTGAAAATGTATAGCTTAAATCGTGTCTGCAGTGTAGGGCTTTTTATTAAAGAAATAGTTATTCAAAAATATGTTGTGATTGCTGACATCCTACGCCATGAAGTAGTGTGTGTTTACGCTTTATTATATTAGTATAAATATAGATGATTTCTCTAAAGTAAAGGAAGAGGAGATTATATGTTAAGATGATGTGACAAAGTTAGTTGATATACTAACGGGCGGTGAATCTCGCTTCGAATCGCAACGAGGTCACGTACTCCGTGCGTGGCGATTTATTTGTTTGTAACCTTTAACATAATATCAGCGAAACTTAAGGTGATTAATATTAGAATTTCTTATTTGGAGAGTTCGTATGTGACGGAGGCCCAACTTTAGTACCTTTTGCTTCCCACCATTTTTCTTATAGGAAAAGGATGGGACGTGGACTTGACGCTGGAGGAGACGCATAGGAAGGGGAAATATCCTCTTTATGTGCGTTTCCTTCTCCGTCAATTAAGGGTAGGCAACGCATCGGTCACTTCGCCATTTTGGCGGATTCAGGTCAGGCCGCATGCTCGTTTGCCACCTTGTGATATAAAAAAAAATTGATTATTTCAAATCCCTATGTGTCGTTTATCATAATAATTGCTTCTAAATCCAGTACACTTACCAGATTTAATTAAACTGTTTTCTACAATTTGCGAAGTATTTTTTATAAACGTAAAGGAAGCTTTAGTATTTACACGGGAGAGTTAACAACGTGTAAACGATAACAATTTCAGTGGATCGTTGTTTGCGCATTGTTGTAGTTATATTGCTGTTAATGAGCTCAGAGCCGCGTCTATGCAAGTTATCTAACATCGGATAAACTTCTGAGTCGTAATGGATGTTCATTCAATACTAGCTTTCGTCTGCGACGCCGTCGGCGTAGAATTAAAAATACAAAGTTAGTGTATGTGTTCAACCAGACTTTGCTATACATCTATACCAAATGTCATCGAGATCTGTTCAGCAGTTTAGGCTACAAATTCTATATACTATCTAGGCATTAGCATTTATAATATTAGTCAGAAGTAAGATGTAAATACGCAATATTAAATATTTGAGTACAAATTATAATGTATAATATAATGTACGTACGCGTTTTCCATATTAAAAAAAAAAATAAAACCTCAATTTTCTGTATGTAATTTGAGTAAATGGATTTATTAAATCTGTGTTGCGTAGATTGTTAAGTAGGGAATGTTTATCGTTCGCAATCGGCTCACGTAGCGCGGGAAAGGTCGGCCGCGGATTGTCCCAGTCTCCAAGACTCCCGGACTATTAAACTCCGGGAGCCACGGAGTCGATACTTAATGTGTTGCTTCCAAACTATGATAATATCAAGTTATACTGTAATAAATATTCAAAATAGCTAAGCGGGGGAGTAGTTAGTGTCGCAATAGATTGCATTGTCGATATTTGTATAAAAACATGTTATTGTTCGTTCTTTTCTAAAAAATAAATGAAGTATGGTTGAAAACTAGAGTTTGCACTTACTTGATATAGAGCGAAAGTTTCTTTGTAAAAAAATAAGTGCAAAATTCGCTACGAAAAAATGGTTGTTGAAATAAAATGATGAATATGGATCGTTCAAACGTTTTTCTGTGTTTTTCAATTTGATCACGATTCGATCAGTGTGTAGTATCGTCACAGGTGACGGGAAAACGTTACTTTTTACTCACCTTTTTGTTTCATTCGATACGTGAGCAGAAGATACGATGTCATATATTACTAAAAATCTATTCCGTTTTCGATGTAGTACAATTTCAATTGTTAGCTTTACCTATTAACTCTGTTGCATTACAACTATACATAAGCACTTGAGCGTCGGTGGCTCAGGGGTTAAGCAATTGTCTTGTAATCTACAGGTCCTAAGTTGGAATCCCGCCAGTATGTTTTTCTATTTGGGAATTTCATATGTACAAATTGTCGGTTTGATAATAAATGCAAAAATAAAATAACAAATGAAAAAGTAACATAAATTTTATTAAATAAATCTCAAGATACAAATATATACCAACATAATTCTTTATTCCGAAGCTTTTAAGTGACAAATCGACCCTCCCCCCTACGCAGGTAGAGGGTGGGGGGCGAATGACGCGTGTTCCTTCCCGGGGACCTTTTGGCCCCGAACGTGATCGGATTCCGGAGCCTAACAACATTTAGTGCTTAGAAAACTACGCAAGAGATTGAATAAAAAGTTAAGTGGCACATTATTTCTCTAGAATAAGTTATTGTAAGGTCACTGTGAAGGTCATGTCGGACTTGACTATTGATTTTACTGATGTAGAAAGAACGTAGACGTTAAGTGACTAGGCTTTTTATCTAATCTGTCTATTACGGCAAGTCCCGACAATATTTGCTCGGAGCATCTGTTAGAAAATTAAAACTCAAAACATTCTGTTAAGTGAAAACCGCACACAATTACTAAAAATGTAAATATCACTAAATCTATACTAATATTATAAAGAAGAAAGTTTTGCATTACAATGACTAAGCTCTAAAATTACTTCGACAATTTAAAAAAAAAATTAAAACTACACTTAGGGCTACACTACTGCGGGTGACACTATTCCCGGACGAAGATGCGAGCAAAAGCTAGTATATCATAAAAATCAATTTTCCCCAAGAACGTAGAAATAAATGAAACTGAAATAAGCACAATCATACTGAAACACGGTTTCTTTTACTGCGTCACTTAACTGAAAAATGTAACGTCTTCGGTAGCTCAAAACTTACAGTTTCCTACTTAAATCCTTAAACATTGAACCAATATTTATTTTATGGTATAAAGAAAATATTACTGTTTCACTTATATTTGTTAAGTGGCCACTAAGGTAGTGTTTAAGTAACAAATGACTGAATTTCAGTTTGTATGCGTGCAAAGTGTTGTGGATGAGCTCTGTATGTTTGTTCGTCACAGCAATGCGGACACGCACACACGTAGCGCGACACAATGCCTTTTGTGATTCAAGTCTTATGTACAGTCGCGGCGTAAACTATTTTGGTATTTTATTCTATGTACTTAATAGTTTTGTAAGCAGCGTTTAGCAAATGAATTAGGACTTTTATTTATTTATATCATGTTATCTTAGTAGTTATATTGTTATTTATCAATCAATTTTTCCACATTTTATAATTTTGACAGAGAAATTTTTAATTGAAAGTTTTGATTGAAAGTTGATAACCAAATTTTAATATGTATGGATGTGAGTCACAGAAAAAAACAATGTTGATACTAAGTGTTGTTACTATTGTTTAGTGACATAAACATTATCTTAAAAACGCTAAAGAGTTATTTAACATTTTATAATTGTTTTACAATTCGTAACACTTTTGTGGCCGACTGTACCTCTCGGTCAGCGACAAAGTGCTTCCCGCTGCATTCGGTTAAGACTCGATTCAATTCCACTTCTATTTTTTCCTTTTAAATCTATTTTTGCTGGAAAAAACTATTGTTATTTTGTCTGGAGTTTAAATTAAAATAAAATTTATCTTTTGTAATTATATTTGCAAGGTAGTAATTACTTAAACGAATCAAGGAAAGACTTATGTATTTTTGTAACGTCATCCATACAATTTGTCAACCACAAATCTCATACAAATTTAGTCAATAACGTTTTAAATTAAATACGCTGACGCAACTGTCTCGCAAATATTCGTGATAGACTCTCTGAATTATTTTTAAACAATCAAAGCAAATAAAAACCTAGGATACAAAATTAAGAATCTATAATGTACTGAATCTCGTATAGCTGCAATAGACACATCGGGAACAGCGCCTCCATCGCACAGACGGCAACATACTGAAACTAATTTTAAACACTTCGCATATTAAGCGCCGCTTTCCATCTGATAGACGTCATAATTTGAAAGGATTTTTTTATCTTTTGATTAAACACACTCAATTTTGATTAAACTATCGAACAAATGTTTAGTCTCGCTTTGAATCTTATGAGGTTATATGGAGGTGCGTACTCGATTCTTAGTTGTGCAACTATACAGTTCAATTGGCTGCGAAACAATCGACAATCGCACAACAGTTGTGCAATAGTTTCGATGTGTGCGCTCGCTCTAAGAATACATATTTCAATGAAAGAATCCAAAACATGGATAAGAACTTTGTTTTATTCTTTTTTGTGATAAGTTGATATCAAATGTTTATTTATAGAATGTGAAAAGTTATATAAATATTAATGAACCCGTTGGCGTCTAGACGCGGCGTCGCGGGCGCGTTGCTCTCACACTTCTCGGGAATTCACTCGCGGGTCAAATCTCGCTAAATAAGTGCTCATCAAAATAATTGAACTCGCAATAATATCGTATTTAACGGCTCTGCGCTTCGATGATTATATTTCAGATACTAATTATGAAGATTTAGAAAAGTGTTTAGAATATGAATTTAGAAAATGTAAACCTTTTTAATGCGCTACACTTAGAGCAAGTTAATTGGTTCTTTTACATTCCTTACTGTAGATAAATATTAAATCTATACTAAGATACTCCCTCAGTACTAAATTAACGACACAACTTAGGCGTGATAGTTAGTTATTGAGAATTAAATTTAATGACATACAGTGTGATGTTCTATAGCTCAATTCTGCAGTGTAAAGTAGGTAAATCCGTTCGCGTATGTTAGTTAAGCCAAAGTATCTCCATACAATCGTAAAATATCAACAAATGGCCACAAAATTTACATTTGAATGGCAGAGCAAAGCCTGGCTTGTGGTAAATCAAGCTCCCGCGAGACCGGAATGATTTATTCTGGTGTATACGCATACATTACTGGCTGAATGTTGGGGACAGTTGCTCGTCGCATACAAAAGCAGAGATGAATAGCAAATTTACGTCTACATGTTCAATGTATAGTTCGATTCCCAGGAGTCTCAAATTCTATGAGTTGTTTTGTAAATAAACATAAAAGGTAGGTTCCAGTTTATTTCTGGATTCTTATGTGATCGAAATTAATTTTCGTTTGTTGCGTGCGATTCGTTATAAAAATCCCTGTATAAAATTTAATAATCCAATGAATGGACTCATGATTTGTTAAATTGCGTTCCAATTTCAGCGCACAGCGAATACAAAAGCTTGGAAAATTATATTAAATATTGTATGAAGGATTTCGTTCAGTCTGTCGGGGCAATTAAATTTAAAATAGCTACACCGGGCCCAGTCATTTCACCTTTTTGTACGTGGACGACATCACAATCGGCTGATAAATGCGACCACTCAGATATAACTGTGAATGTTCAGGTGACACGTGATTCGATTTATAATGAAGCCTGGTAAAAAAAGGTCTCCAGATTGTCTGAATTTGAACTGATTTTCGATCCGTTCACTTAATACCAAGTACATGAGCATGGTTATTATGAAAATTGTAACTAAATAAGGCAGTTAAATCTAATATTAGTTTAAGGGCCTGTCCTACCAAATTGTAATTTATCTGATAACAATCGAACGTGAAAATATGTGATGGAAATATCGGATTTTATTATCTTATATGACAGTGACGTCATTTGTAAGCTATCTGAGCCTCTATCAGCCTGTGGTGGTACAGGCCTTAAGAGTGATACAATACGAACATTAAGTCCTTGTACCACTGGCATGTAGCATCTAAAAGCTTGCACACCTTTGACTAAATTGTTGTCTCGCTTGGATTTCTATGTGCGTACATGGAGGTGGGCATACTATTCTATTTTTAGTTGTGCAACTAATCAGTTGAATTGGCTGCGAAACAATCAACAATCGCAAAACAGTTGTGCGATATATTAGTAAAAGGTGTGCGCCCGCTCTAAGTATTTTCGAGTCTCTAAGCGTTCTGGAAGTTAGCGCAATATTTTCCAAGAAATGGAAGAAAAAACAAAGGAATGCGAACATTATCATAAAAATACAGTAAAAGAAAGTTGTTGCTATAAAACAAGTGCGAAGCGAGTAATTTTCGGTATATTTACGAACGTTTTACTTTATATCTAAAACTCTAGCATACATATTTATGCCACGTACAGATCCTATTCTCCAGATACGAGCATTTCTTTCTTCAATATATTTTGAAGTTTTCATCACTCGATCAACAGATGGCGCTGTTCCCCTTTGATTAACTGATTTTAACGTTATTCTTTTTTATTAATCACTAGCCGTTTCATATGAAACTGATAAGTATTTTGAGTTTTGCTATAAACAAACTTAAGTACCCTTTACTAATAAAACAACCTCGCACGATACAAATTGTCAAAGTTACTGTAGCTATTAATTGCGTCCAATTTGTTGCTATCTCGTGCGTACAGTCGGCGGGAAACAAGTTTTTCCCTCGACTGTACTTGAATGCCCATTAATTGTGGAAATTAATATCTCTGTAATATACTAGAGTGCGCGTTCCGAGTAAATAAATGAGTTTCATTATGTATTTTGATGGAAAAACACATGGAACACTGACGCTAGTTATCAAGATTAATTTGCATTAATTATAAGTTTAGTGAAAGGAAAATGGTAAATAAACAACATGTTTTATATTCCATAATGTTTAGCGTGAGTTCCACTGCTGTAAAACGCATCGATATCTCATATTTTTGTCTGAAAATGTAACAGCATGTAGATATGTTAACAGCAGTGTAAACTCACACTAATATCGTTAAATATCCGGAGATTGGCGAAGGGCGAACTGAAGAGCATCTAACATTTCGACATTAGCTTGTCATGAAAGGAAATTATTTGGGAGCCCAAAAATATTATATTTCCCTTCCATTAGGATCAAATTATACAGGATGATTCTTTTATACGTGTAGAAAGAATAATATGATATTTTTTTGTCTAAAATGAATGCAGTAGAAATAATGTAATAAGAAAGTAACAAAAAATGGGACTTTGTATCCGCCTCGGCAATACTGAGACATTGTTTCGTACAAAATACTGCGGTAATTGGAACAAAAATATTATTCTCGTACAGCATGTAACTTTACTTAAGGGTTGATATATTATATAATATATAAAGAACGATACATGCTTTTCATACGGTATAAAATACTGACATAACATCCGTAAAGATATTGTATTCATTGTTATGAATACCCACTTATTCTTTAGAGGTAGGTTAAAAAGCATACTATTTGTAGCTGATAGTCGCTGTGCAATTAGAAAGAACTAGCTGTTGCTCGCGACTTCGCCCGCGTGAAATTAAAAAATAGTAAAAATATAGCCTATGTTACTTAGTGATAACACAGCTTTATAATGGTGTAAGAATTTTTGTAATCGGTCCAGTAGTTTTTGAGTTATTTCAATACATACAAAAAATTTTCCTCTCTGTAATATTAGTATAGATTAACAATCAAGGAATCTACATATATACATATCTTTTTCTGGATGTCTATAGGCGTCGATGATCACCTTAGTGTACCCGCTGCTTTACCCCCTTTTCGTTAAAATAATCTTTAAGAATGCACCAAATAGACACAAAAACTCCACAATCAAAACCGCAGGACGCCGCTGGATGTGTTATGGTGAAGACTTATTGACGTAGTCTGGGTAGATGCTGAGTTAAATCAGGTTTAATATAAATAAAGGCATTTATTTAAATGAAAACATTGAACACATTCGTGGTTAATTTGCTAAGTGAGGCGCAGAGAGATTGCTGTTACGTTCAGTATCTGTCAGAGTATGATGGATCACTGCACTCAAATACACTCTCATTTATTCCGTAAAGCATTTTTATATTTAAATTCCAGACAGGTTTTTAAAATGACACTTTTTTAATGGATTGATTATTTAATACTTCTGTGGTGATAAGAACAATTTGAAGCCTTGGTTTTAGTATCTTTGGTAATTTTGAATGGTTGCGTACCTCAGCTTGTTATACTTACTGTCATCAGAAATTTTTGATTGATAAAACGAAATGTTCTGTACAGTGTAAGCGCCGACTCAGCCCTCGCTGGCTATAAACGTCCCAGCGTAGGTCGTAAAGGTTTTATCTATATCGCTTCGTTTACAACCGACGTCCGCAGCGACGCCAGCGCCCTCGTAAAACTATCGCAACTATATTATCTGCCGACCCTATTCTATTATCTAAAGATTTGGGACCGGCAGCCGAGTGTTGGAGAAAATTGTTTAAGAATAAGCCTTCATAAAACGCTGGTAGAACGGTGCTAAATGCGCTTGTCTTTAGGTAATTATGATTGTTAGGATTATGTTGATAAAAATGTATGACTCCTAATAAATCATGCCAAGTCACGCGGATTCCACACGTTTAATTAATTTTGGACGAATTAAAAAATAGGTCTGTATGATTAAAATCTTGATTTATTTAACTTAAATAAATATTAATTATAAAAATAATAAAAGCGAAATACCACTAAACTAAAAACCACAGTCTGTTTACAATTTTAATTAATTCTAAAACTGGTTCACTAAACACAAATTCAACGGCCAAAAGAATGTTATTGTTCCTGTTAAAATACTGATTCTATACCTATACTATTTACATACAAACTACGCAGTTTCAACCCTCAGATATGCTTTCTAATTCTATAACATGTCTATGCTTCTTTCCTTTATGGATACCATCGAATTCATTCTGAATATCTTCTAAACTCTTACCTTTCGTCTCCGGTACAAAGAAATATACGAAAATAGCCCCAACTATACTGCTAACTGCAAAATGCCATAGCGCCCATCCAGGATGGACCATATTCACCAAATTCTGATAAAGTTTGGTAACCCCAAAGGCGAGG
The DNA here is from genome assembly GCA_029286645.1 of Papilio protenor. Classification (NCBI taxonomy): domain Eukaryota; kingdom Metazoa; phylum Arthropoda; class Insecta; order Lepidoptera; family Papilionidae; genus Papilio; species Papilio protenor. Next base: position 179,002 of record JAGSMZ010000056.1, read on the forward strand.
AACCAGTGGAAGCCGACTGTAATCGCGGTAGCTCGTCTAGTCACATGCGGGGGGAATATCTCTCGCAGCATCAGCCAGGGTATGGGACCAACACCTGCCGCGTACACACTCACGAAAGTGCACAGAGTAAAGAGCGGTATCCACGTACTATTTATAGAGACGTTAGATGCTTTGAAATGGTAATACAAACCGAGACTACCCAAACTTATAGACATCATTAGAAAGGAAAATAGAAGTAAAACACGTCTTCTAACTTTCTTTAGCAACATCGTCGAGAAGTATGTAGAAGATACGAGACAGAATCCGAGGATAACTGAAGCACCTGGAGGAGTTAAGGATATAGAAAATGTTTTGAATAATTTCTCCGCGTAAAATAACACTGGGTAAATTCCACTTAATTGCTGGAAAATCATTAAACCAAAGGACACGACTAAAGCCTTAACATTTGTTCTTGTAGTGAATAGTTCTTTAAATGTTACTCTATTCTTTGCGTAGTTCAATGTATGTTCTTTCAGTGCTTTTATTTCTGCTTTCACATCATTATCGATTCCTCTGAAGTATTGTAGAGCAGCTTTGGCTTCGCTGTTTTTCCCTTGTGATAGTAAATAAGCTGGTGATTCGGGAATAAATATGAAAGCCACGAAGAAAGCGACTGGAACACTCGCCGATAAGAAACACAACCATGATGTACTGTTGACCAAACCTGGAAAATAATTAGGAAAATATCTGTAAATGTAGATAAAAGTCAAAGATAAAGTAATAGTTTTACTCAAAAGTTAGCTACTTAAAGCTTAAGAAGAAAATCACTTTACCTAGATATGCTACTTTCTAAACAACTTTTCTTAGAACCTTTCATGAAGCTTTTATCTATGACTTAAGCAGAGAGGAAAGTCTTAATCTGTGATTTCATAGGAAGTCTACAATTGTATTGCACGTAAATGTCTAGAAATAGTAACATTATACTGACAATCAAATAGCTAAATTCACTGCAATCGTACTAAAATTATAAATGCGAAAGTTTAGATGGATGGATGTTTGTTAGAGTTTGTAGCCTAAACGGCTGAAGGGATTTCAATGAAATTTGGAATAGATGTAGAGAATAGTCTGGAAGAACACATAGGCTTACTTTTGTTTTCTTGGCGAAAGCTAGTGAGAAATAAGGCTTCCTTAAAGACACATGAGTATTGTTTAATAGATCTCGAGGTTTAAAAAGCGGTAATTTTCTATGTGAAATTACGAGTAAAAGCATTAAACATATTAGACAAAGTATCACTTACCACAGATGTAACCGAAAAGCACACCGCAGGAGAGATGTACGTGGTAGAAGTTAGCGAGTGTGGGCAGCAGCTGGGGTTCCGCGATGTCCTCGATGTAGGGCGGGATGCCCACGCTGAAGGCGCCCACCGCCACGCCGCCCACGAAGCGGCCCACGTACAGACCGTACACGTTGGGACTGATGGAGATGTAAGAAATACACTCAAGAGCATTGAATCCGGGTCACTTAAAACAAAAAACTATAAGGGCCTGTCCCACTACTGGCTAAACTTAACAATGACGTCACTGTCAGATAAGGGAACAAAATCCGATATTTCCATCAAATATTTTTTACATTGGATTTTTATCTAATAATTTACAAGAATTGTGGGACAGGCCCGAAATCTCTCAAACTAAGAGTGTTAGCTTCATGAAATAACCGATGTTTTTTATGCAAATTTAAATGAATGAAATGTACTGGCTTATAAATATTATTATTATAATTTAAGGAGTACCTATAATATTGTCTGTTAAACATTGTTTATTTCATTAAGCTAGCATTCTTAGTTTATGAGATTTTGAGGTTTTTTATGTGACCCGGATTCATGCTCTTGAGTGTATTCATTTAGATTATTACACTTGAAACTAAATTTAAATGGTATAAAATTTGAAAAATCCTGATAGTAACAGATTTAGGAACCCACAGAATCCTAATTGGATTTCTTTTTGTCCATAATAAAAATCAAAACAATGAAATAAAGCAATTAATAATCTCAATACCTTGATGCGACTAATATCCACGAGACAAGAAGTGGTAGTGCGAGGTATAAGAGAGTCTTTTTCCTTCCAAAGTTCTCAGAGATGAGTCCTGTGGGCACGGCGCCCCACACCGCGCCCAGACAGAGTAGGGACGACACCCATGACGCCTCTAGAGAACTTAGCTGAAAGCGGAAATTAAAGCTAAGGAGCCAATCTATACTAATATTATAAAGAGGAAAGCATTTTTGTATGTATTGAAATAACTTAAAAACTACTGGGCCGATTTCAAAAATTCTTTCACTGTTAAAAAGCTATGTTATCAGTGAGTAACATAGGCTATATTTCTTATTATTTTTCAATTTCACGTGGGCGAAATCGCGAGACAAAAAGGCCGTACGAAACGAATAGAATATAGGTTTTTATTTGGTATTATATTCCTTCAATGTTAGATCAATTGAGGCAATAATTGTATAAAATCAAGAACCTCCTCGTTTTTTAAATTGGTTAAAAATAATTATGGATCCATAACGATTTTACACTCACTTCTAGAGCGAGCGCACATCTTTGACTAAATCTCACAACTGTTGTGCGTTTGTCGATTGTTTCGCAATTCAACTGTTTAGTTGCACAACTAAACATCGAGTAATGTGCGCTCCATATAAGCTCATAGGAATTAAAGTGAGACTAAACAGTTGTGCGATAGTTTAGTCAAAGGTAGCACGCTCATATAACAAAGTTAATATTTGTCTTTTGTTTTGTATCAATCTTTTGTTTCCCTATTGAACTATTCTTAACGCATAAACACATTACATTTGGGCCTCTAAAAATTAACTATTGTACTGTCTGACCTTTGTTATCTGTCCCTTTATCAGTACGTTATTCTAAAATCAATGTCGGGAACTGAATAATCGTATTTAGACAAAACTGCGTTATCATCTATTTTTTAAATAACGAACTCTTTAAAAGAACACGTTAATCATTACTAGCTGTTGCTCGTGACTTCGACCCCGTGTAATTAAAAAAAATAATAAAAAGACATAGCCTATGTTACTCACAGATAAATGACCTTTCTAACGGTGAAAGATTTTTAAAATCAGCCCAGTAGTTTTTACGTGAATCAAATACATACAAAAACACAAATCTTTCTTCTTTATAATATTAGTATAGATTTACAATATACTTTGTTTTCATTTGGATCTTAAATGATTTTTTTAAATTGAACGTTATAATTTCGTCTTAAATCAGATATTATTTAATATAGGCTATCAGTTTCACTCTATTTGATGTTTATTTGCTTACCATAAGTTTTGGATGTGGGTCTGTTTGATTTCTTGTCACATCGGATTCCTGATCTGTGTATATCTAGAACAATCGAAACATTTCATCTGAACCAATTATAGTTAATGATCGATTAAATATTTCTATAATATTGTTGTAACTACTTTACCTTGTTATTCATGGATTGTTTGTCTGTCTGTCTCTATTAGAGCTTGCGCACAAATTTGACTAAACTATCGCACAATTTGGTCGCGCTTTGATTCCTATGAGCTTATATGGAGATGCGCTCACTACTCGATATTTAGGACCTGTCCCACCACATTGTAAATTGACAGATAACAATCGAACGTGTAAAATATGTAATGGAAATATCGGATTTTGTTCCCTTATCTGACAGTGACGTCATTTTTAAGCTATCTGAGTCTCTATCAGCCATTGGTGGGACAGGCTATTAGTTGTGCAACTAAACAGTTGAATTGGTTGCTAAACAATCGACAGTCGATTCGTAGTCAAAAGTGTGCGCCCCTTCTTATTGTTACTATTTAAACAAAGTTAGATATCTATTAAAATGTTGTATATCTATGTTTGACCAGTATAAACTGAAAATTAGTTCATAAAGTTTTACAGCAAATGCATTTCAATGCTTTTGCCTGCGTTTGCAAACTATTCATAAGTACGTACATTGGGCGTATTGTTCGCCCTCACAATGGCTTTTGTACCAACACCCTCCGTACACTATACAAGAAATGGTGTTTGCAGTAAATAATATTAAACGCTTTAAAGTTCTAGCGATTACAGACTTTATACCATACATTGCCGAAAACATAATCTTCTAGTGGACACTAAGGCATCCCTTAGTGTTCTATACTACAGACCTAATCGGCCGTTTAATCGGGTGCTTGATTATTTTGAAAATGATTTAGTTTTAAATTATTTTATCTCCAACGCAATCAAACTATTGGCCGATACTATAGTCAACGGTGGCTCTAAGAGTATGTTATCAACACTAAAGCTACACTGAGGTCAAGAAACGTAAATTTATGTCTCTGTAGGAGAAAGCGTCAGTGGCTCAGTGGTTTAAGCACTTGACTTGTAATCTACAGGTCTTGGGTTGGAATCTCGCTGTACCAATGTGATTTTCAAATTTCGAATATCCATATGTACATAATTTACCCAACGTTCTTACGGTGAAGGAAAACATCTAACACTGCACATATCGGCGAAGAAATTCAAATATATGTGTGAAGTCAACCAACCCGCACTTGGCCAGCGTGATTGACTATGGCCTAGTCACTAACTTAGGGTAGGCTACGAGCCCCTCGGTGGGGAAGTATAGTGAGATGGTGATGATGATGAAGAGAATTTCAAAAGGTTCGATTTAAATAGTTTGTGATTATAATCGTAATTGCATACATTTTAATTTAAATAGTTAATATCTTTTGTAGAATATATCAAGTAATATTTAGATAGTCCTAGAGTTAATACATCATTCAGAACGTCTTCGGGATATTCATAAGCCAATGAAGGTCGTTAATTAACCAAAGGAAACCACATCTATTGTTAGGGAGCTTAATTAAATCAAACGAAGTTCGCAGCAACGCAGGCCTCTAGTTAGCATTCACAAACTTACTAAGTAATCTGCGCCTAGGGAATTCTATGCTTTATTACTATTTCGAACTATGTTATACTGAAAATAACTCTACACGTTTATACGCATCGTATTTGTTTAGTTTTATACAAGGGACTGACAGAAAAAGGATATTTCCCTCCTCTTCCCATCTATAAATACATAATATTCCATCTTCTGTCAAGACTACACTAGTGGACTATAAACTGTTTATGTCAAATTCCTTAGCTAATGCTCCCAAAGCGTCAAAGCTGCAGTTCTAACAGACGCATTGTTATTATAAGCGTGGGAGCTTAAACGTAAGACCGTAAATGCTGAAGCTTCCAAAGCTATAGTATAACTTAACAAAAATATTATGAATACACTATCCCTGCATATTGTTACTTACGATGTAGCAGAGGAACTTTAAGCATTCTATGTTTCAGTTTATTTACTTCATAAACAACCACAAACTAGCTTTCGCCCGCGAATCAGTCCGCGTGGAAAAAAAATTTAGTAACCCATGTGTTCTTCCAGACTATCCTTTACATCTATGACAAATTTCATCGAGATCCGTTCAGCCGTTTAGGCTACAAACTCTAACAAACATCCATCCATCCATCTATGTAATCTTTCACATTTATAATATTAGTATGATATGATAGAGTTTTATTGACATAAATCGTGGAAAAATGATAGAAGATGTTTCGTTTCAATTAGTCTAGTTTAGTCGTTTAGATGGCTTTTGATGGTCAAAATAAAATAGCTCACCTCATGAGTGGTATTCAACAGAGCTGATGATGACCACGCTATGCACACGCCGGCTGCAAACGCGCCCAGGTTTACTGAAAATAATTAAAACTATTAATATAGGGATATTGAAGTTTCCATTTATATCATTACCTAGTGATTAATAAGTTGACCTATGTTTAAACGGAGTAAAACTCAAGTTATTTAGTTCAGAAACGCATCTCTTGAAGTTTAAAAACAAAAACAGTAACGAATAGTTAAACGGAGCTCGGAAACCGGCAATAAAATAATCACAATGCTAACACGCTATTCGATTAGTTTGTTAGTTACTGTCACTATTATTAGCCGTGCGTAGTTTTGACGGTCTACTTTGACTAAACTATCGCACAACTGTTGGGCGTTTGTCGATTGTTTCGTAGCCAATACAATGTTTAGTTGCACAGCTAAAAATTGAGTAGTGTGTACCTCCATATAAGCTCATAGGAATCCAAGCGAGACTAAACTGTTGTGCGATAGTTCAGTCAAAAGGTGTACGCACTAACTCGTGACGTCATACAGCGTACCTATACCAGCTGTGATGTACTGTGTAGTAATCCCGGATGTATCTCTCTTGATATCAGGTACCGTTTCCAATCTCTTGAGCACTTTAGAGTTGCCGTTAACATTATCTGGCACATCTGTATTGGTGTTGTTATTGTTGCCATTTCTATTCTCTATCAGTGCTGTGGATGCTCCTTCTTCTAGATCGACTTCTGTAAGAGTGCTACCTTCTGTAAGAGAATATGTGAAGTTTTAAAGAGGAAACGGGAGTAAGTGAACTTCTACTAGTGTTGCTAGTGGGGGGAGGTCGATTCAAGGGGGATAGTACTTTAGTGCTACAAATTGAAGATTCTGCTAATTGCAGTGGGTTATTTAGAACTAGCTGTTGCCCGCGACTTCGTCCGAGTGGTATTAGAAAACATACAAATTATATAAATAACAAAAAGCTTCGTATCCCTCGGGAACCGGACATTTCTCGGGGATGAACCTTATCCCATGTGTACTCCAGACTATGCTCTAAACCTGTGCCAAATTTCAATAAGATATGTACCGTTGCAGAATGATCGAGTAAACATTAAAAAACTAAATTAATGAATCCCACGGGAACCGTAACTATTCCCGGGATAAAAAGTAGCCTATGTGTTCTTCCAGACGATGCTCTACATTTGCGTCAAATTTCATGGAGATCCGTTTAGCCGTTTAGGCATTTTAATATTTATATGATACTAGCTATCGCCCGCGACTCCGTCCGCGTGGAATTAAAAAAAAAAGTGAGTAGCCTATGTGTTCTTCCAGACTATCCTTTACATCTATGACAAATTTCATCGAGATCCGTTCAGCTGTTTAGGCTACAAACTCTAACAAACATCCATCTCTCCATCCATCTAAACTTTCGCATTTATAATATTAGTAAGATAAGATGATTGAGTATGTCAAACGATATTTTATATTTAATCCGAAAATATTGATACCTCTATCGAAAAGCTTTGATTCTAAAGTTACGCATCAGTATGTTAAACAATTAAAGTAAGTAATAACTGATTTATCAGTATAATAACTGTCAGTGTCCTTGGCCTTGTCTCTCCTTTCCCCAGTTTGAAGGTGACGTGCTATCTCGTGTAAACAACGCCTATTGCTGGCTCGCAATGAAAACATCGACACTTGTTATTAATTAAAGATAAAATGTAATTACTTTAATTTTCTCTCATTTATATAAACAGTGCAAGACTAGTTGTTGCCTGTGACGCCTTCTACTTACTATCTATAAGCAAATTATCGATATTCTATGAATTTACAAGCACGATTTGCGTTTGACTATTGCTTATCTTTTGTTTTGGTGGTGTGATTAATTTAATGATGATGTAAGATTGTTTAGTCAATTTGTCTGTCATTTTGTTGTTCTTAAACGTTTTAGTACGTCTTAATAAAAACTACTATAATGATAAAACGTACTTTAGTACTTTAACTTATAGACTTGCAATTAATTAAATTGAATCGTTAACAAAAAATAATCGAGTTAATAAAATGTCTTCCAATGAATTTGACAAATATCCTAAATAGCAGCGTTTTTTATTTAACATCATATGACGACTGACTAAAATTCTAGCCACTCTTTCATGTTGTTTCACAATCTTATTAAGCAACTTTATTTGTTTACGGCAAAGTTATTTAGACAATTAAATCCATAATTCTTAACTTATCATAAGTTAATTACGCATATATTTTTGTCCGCGGCAATAAACAATCAGCATATGAATGCCACATATTATCACAACTTGACAAGTGAAAATTAATGAATTACTAGTATAGGTTGCTAATATGATATAATAAAATCGTTCTGTAGGTTTCCGTAACATAGTGGGCTTTTCCATTTTTCTGGTAAGTTTTAACTGCGTTTGATAATGAGTTTGAAATAGCAAGTGTAGAAAATAATTTATTTATTTTATTAATACAATAAATTATAACATACCTGTATCCATATTGTATTTTGAATGTATCAGGTGTGATAATTAACAATTTCCACTTGTTTATGAATGAAACATAATTGTACGAGAGCAACCCGTCCGCTGAATCTCTGTGACTGTGGCCGTCATCTCGATATTACCCGGGACGCAGAAAAATAAAATTACAGGGGTGTTGAATCGCAGGTCGAACTTGAGATATAAAATTGATGGCTTGTGTTTTTAGGAGTGGTTTTAAAGGTTTGTTTAATTAAACTGTTATGAGATAAATAATATTTGTTTATTAGTAAGTTCAGTGTTTGGAATTGAAAATTATAGCCTAAGTTACTCAGTGATAACGTAGCTTTCTAGTGGTGAAAGAATTATTGAAATCGGCCTAGCAGTTATTGAATTATAAATATCTTACAATCTTATACATACATATCTTTATAATATTATTACAGATATAGAATAATAGATGTTTTGTGAATAATTCTAATTAATCATTAATTTATTGATATATCTCAATTAAAATACTGTTTACTGGTACATTTAGATTAAAGGATTAAAACGATAAACAAAGCCGATGTAAGTTTAACATAATTGAAGCGTAATCAAAGCAAATAGCAATAACAATATTGATATTCAAATGAAGGTACATTCGAGTAAATATTCAAATTAGTGCGAAACTGGCTCCGTTCGGAAATAATTAGCTATGTTAATCCGATGTCTGGGAAACCCACAACGACAGCAACGCTCTGATCAATACGTTGTCAGCTTAAGAGCTTTGAATTGTTGCGAATTTCGTATACATATTGTAAATTACACATGTGGTTTTCACGGAACGCTTAAGCCTTGATTCAACTAATCAAATAATTTTACCAAACCACACTATTATAACTATGTAATAAAGATAAGAGTCCTTAATAATATGTGTAGTGATTATTTATTTAAAGTTGGGATTCTTCTGGTTATTCTCAAATAATTAAAAGCGAACTCAAGTTGTGCTCCCCTGGCGCGATAACCTCTCAATCATGCCACCCTCTGACGATCCCTCTGACACCAGATAACGCTGCGCTGCACTAACTACTATATTTTTACAATCAATGTCTGCTAGATAAGTTTGTTTGTCTGCCTCTATACCATATCTGCTTATTTACTTGCAATTAACATAATTAGCATATATATATGTATATATAAAGCATTGCATTAGCTTATATATTATATAGGATAAGTAAAAATAAATATCAAGTAACATTCGAAATTTTAAGGGAAATTTCTTCATGTCTACTGAGCAAACAAACCAATAGGTTATCGTGATTTTTAATAATAAATGTTTTATATGCAAATTTTAATTAATATTGCAAAAGATAATTATAGTGTAAATAATATAGACTTATCACCTGCCAGAAAGTTCGAGTTCCACCCAGTGAATTCCAGTAATATTGACCAGATGAACAATTTTCAAAGAGCCCTAATTTATTTACTATAGAGACACCTAATATAGCTTTAAAATAAATGAAATATTATTGATGTAATACATCGTCTACATAAAAGAAGAATAAAAAAGCTCTTATCTTTTAAAACATAACAAATAAAATATTTATAAATCGCTAGTAAAATAAAATTAACAAAAATCTCAACCCTTAGATATCGTAGCTATAAAAATAGAAGCTCATCAAAAGCGACTGGGCACGGTCAGAGATAAACGCCTTTCGGGTTTGTCCACAAGATAAAAGCTCCAAAGTCATGACGCGACACCATACAAAGCGATAACGCAGTTTACCGCTTAGGGCATACACGGACAACTATAGTAAATTTACTTCAAGCGGAACACTCACTGGTTTAAGCTGCAGTTGTAGGCTTTAGCTGTACGTGTATGGAGAACCTAATCGTTTTTACGGTAACGTAATTATGTTATAATGAGTGTAAACTGCTTCACTTGTTTCGTGACTGTTTACACTGTTTTGTTTGATTCAGCACATACGGATATAAATATATCCGTATCGTGATTTCCAAATCTAATATTTAACAATGAATGTTAACAAGTAGGACAACCTAAGGCAGTACGTTAAGCAATTGGAGTACTGTCTGAGTACTTTTTGTGTGTTTCATTAAAATATGTCTGCTTTTTGTCAATAACTAAATTTAACATGCAAAGCAAAAATGACTTTATATAAACGTTTTGAGGAGATTTATTAAACTCATAAGCCTTCTCTATACTAGCCTTGTAATTAAATTGATTTTTTATTAACCCGGCTAAAGACATTATGAATAAAATATTACATACAAGAGACATAAATCCTTATATACTAAAACTTAAAGTTCCAATAAAATAAAAGTAAAACTCACTTTTTAATTATTCGTTTTTAAATCACAAAATGGCGCGAACGCGCTGGTGACGTCACGCACGCGTGATGCGTCGCCCCTACTCCGCCGCCCTCGCCCCTTCATGACCCCGCCGCGCCCACGTCGTCTCGCGACTGCCCGGGACGCCAATGTTATGGCGCGCAAAAATGTTACTTTGCTCCTGACTTCTATTGCGTTTGATAAAATACATATCTATTCGAATGCTATTTGTTACCTTTTTCTGATATAATTCGTTTGGTGCTGCTCTTGTATGATGGTACTATTTGATAAATATTGCTGCTTCTTAAATCCGGATCATTTGGACCATGTGTAAATGTAAAATAGTAGCATTGATAAAATATTTTATATTGCTGATAAACACACACACACCCTATAAACGAAAATTTGTAGAATTACATTGTTGTAATAAAAACGTTGTTACATTGTTCTCTTCGCTTCACATCGTTCACGTGCACTCTCTTTCGCGCCTAAATCCTCGTTGTTTTTTTTAATTCAAATTATGTCTATTGTTTCCTTGGAGGCCAGTACGATATCAAATATTTCTCCAAAATATTTTTACAACGTAAACAATTATAATTTTACCAATAACTATCTTTTAAAACACGTTACTATTTAATACAAATATGAAATGAAAGAAAACGTATTTACAATTGTTGTCAGCGCCATCTATTATCAATTATTGCTTAACCAAAAACTCGTATATCTAACTTCTTACTAATATTGTAAATGCGAATGTTTAGATGTATGTTAGAATTTATAGCTTAAACGGCTGAACGGATCTCGATTCAATTTAACATAGATGTAGATCATAGTCTGGAAGGACATATAGGCCACTGACTTTTGATTTTTTTAATTCCACGCAGACGGAGTCACGGGCAAAAGTTATCATTGAATAAATATTCAAAGTCTAGAAGGCGTCTAGCATATTTGGGTTAAGTCGTACCACTGACCCTGTGCCACGTCTGGCCGCATATCTGCTACGTTTCCGTTACTTTACTGACGGCGATAAGGGCGCAAATTGCCCAACGCTGCTATAAATATACACTAATTAGCATTGATAATTATAATCGATATTTACGTGACTTTGTGGTTTGAAGTTAAAAATATTTACATCTACAAATTGTAGAGTTAATCAAGGATTGTTCGTTTTCTTATGAATTATTAATTACGATATCTTGTACGATATAATTATTGTCTTCTAACACATGGGTGTAGTATTCTTCGAAAATTTTGCAAACAATCAATTCTATAGTAAGGAAAATGTGTCCAAAATCTGTGAAAAACCCACTCATTCTTTTGAAAAATCAACACAACACTTCTGATGGATCATTGCCTGCAAAATTTTAAATCATTCACGGACCATTTTTGGCTTCTGCGGACCACTAATTCCACTAACCATTGTTTTATACAAAAGTAAAGTCATGTATGCATATGTTAGTATCTAAGTATCTAAGTAGACTTTGGTCAGTTCTTCATTTCCTTCATTCATGTAAGTTATCAGTTATATATCGCTTCAATGAAATAATAAATCATGTTCACTGTTTATTCAAAACAACTATAAAGTTGTTTTCTTCTAACATACTAATATGGATAAAATTACTCTACGAATAATATGCAAAATTGTTTAATCATACTAATGTTATAAATGCGAAAGTTTAGATGTATGTTAGAATTTATAGCTTAAACGGCTGAAAGGATCTCGATTCCATTTTGACATAGATGTAGATCATAGTCTGGAAGGACATATAGGCTACTGACTTTTGATTTTTTTAATTCCACGCAGACGGAGTCACGGGCAAAAGTTATCATTGAATAAATATTCAAAGTCTAGAAGGCGTCTAGCATATTTGGGTTAAGTCGTACCACTGACCCTGTGCCACGTCTGGCCGCATATCTGCTACGTTTCCGTTACTTTACTGACGGCGATAAGGGCGCAAATTGCCCAACGCTGCTATAAATATACACTAATTAGCATTGATAATTATAATCGATATTTACGTGACTTTGTGGTTTGAAGTTAAAAATATTTACATCTACAAATTGTAGACTTAATCAAGGATTATTCGTTTTGTTATGAATTATTAATTACGATATCTTGTACGATATAATTATTGTCTTCTAACACATGGGTGTAGTATTCTTCGAAAATTTGCAAACAATCAATTCTATAGTAAGGAAAATGTGTCCAAAATCTGTGAAAAACCCACTCATTCTTTTGAAAAATCAACACAACACTTCTGATGGATCATTGCCTGCAAAATTTTAAATCATTCACGGACCATTTTTGGCTTCTGCGGACCACTAATTCCACTAACCATTGTTTTATACAAAAGTAAAGTCATATATGCATATGTTAGTATCTAAGTAGACTTTGGTCAGTTCTTCATTTCCTTCATTCATGTAAGTTATCAGTTATATATCGCTTCAATGAAATAATAAATCATGTTCACTGTTTATTCAAAACAACTATTATATAAAGTTGTTTTCTTCTAACATACTAATATGTATAAAATTACTCTACGAATAATATGCAAAATTGTCTAATCATACTAATGTTATAAATGCGAAAGTTTAGATGGACGGATGTTTGTTAGAGTTTGTAGCCTAAACTGCTGACAGGATTTCGATGAAATTCGGTATAGATATAGAGGATAGTCTTGAAGAACACATAGGCTACACACTTTTGTTTCTTTTTTAATTCCAAGCGGAAGGAGTCGCGTGCGAAAGCTAGTCTATTACATAATTCGTATAAAACAAAACTTTACACGAACTAATAAAAGATAAATTAAGTTATCTTACTATTTATAGAATAAACAAAATATAAACATAACTGTAAAGCCAAAACATTTTTTTTAATAAATTTAGTTTTCAATGTGATAAAATTAAAGTTGACCTTTACGTAAAGGTATTTAGGTATAATAAAACGATTTTTATCAAATTATTTTTGCACATACCAAAGATCCAACGTGTTTAATACTTTAATAAACTAGCTTTCGCCCGCGATTCTGTTCTCGTGGAAATAAAAAAAACGTAAGTAGTCTAAGTGTTCTTCCAAACTGTCCACATCTAAGACAAACATCGAGATCCGTTTAGCATTTAGGCTCTCAGTTTACACTCTAACAAACATACATCCATCTTAACTTTCGCATTATAATTATTTATTAATCGACGAGCAATTGGAAAATAGATAAAGTTACGCCAGATCAAGGTCGATGTAACATCGTTAGACTAAACATCCGCGGACAAACAGGTTAACTGGTCAGATATTTACCATAGTAGGGACCTCTGTGTCTCTTTTAAATAATATTCCACTATTAATTTACATTTATTTTATGAAACAAAAATCTTCTGGAAGACTATATAACTCGTATCTTACGTGTTGACACACCTACATTAGCTTCTCTAAAGAGAACATTTGCTCGAACAAACGAAACAATATTATATTTCACTTCCATTATAGAAAGGAAACAGACGTATTCTGTGCGAGTGGAGATACATGTTTTTTTTCTGTTATGTATACTATATAGACTAATAACTTATTACATTTTGAATGCGTTATTTTATACGTTACTTTGTTACTGTTAGGTTTTTAATGTCAAAATATTAAAAAACATGTTTCTCTTCTTATCATTCTCTTTGAAATTAAAAAGTAAATTAATTGGCACAACAGTAATTAAATAACAAAAGACGTAATCTAATATATCATACTTCATACTCATAGTAAATTGATAGATGCGCAAGTTTGGATGTATGGATGGAAGTTTAAAGTTTGGATGTATGGATGGAAGTTTAAAGTTTGGATGTATGGATGGAAGTTTAAAGTTTGGATGTATGGATGGAAGTTTAAAGTTTGGATGTATGGATGGAAGTTTAAAGTTTGGATGTATGGATGGAAGTTTAAAGTTTGGATGTATGGATGGAAGTTTAAAGTTTGGATGTATGGATGGAAGTTTAAAGTTTGGATGTATGGATGGAAGTTTAAAGTTTGGATGTATGGATGGAAGTTTAAAGTTTGGATGTATGGATGGAAGTTTAAAGTTTGGATGTATGGATGGAAGTTTAAAGTTTGGATGTATGGATGGAAGTTTAAAGTTTGGATGTATGGATGGAAGTTTAAAGTTTGGATGTATGGATGGAAGTTTAAAGTTTGGATGTATGGATGGAAGTTTAAAGTTTGGATGTATGGATGGAAGTTTAAAGTTTGGATGTATGGATGGAAGTTTAAAGTTTGGATGTATGGATGGAAGTTTAAAGTTTGGATGTATGGATGGAAGTTTAAAGTTTGGATGTATGGATGGAAGTTTAAAGTTTGGATGTATGGATGGAAGTTTAAAGTTTGGATGTATGGATGGAAGTTTAAAGTTTGGATGTATGGATGGAAGTTTAAAGTTTGGATGTATGGATGGAAGTTTAAAGTTTGGATGTATGGATGGAAGTTTAAAGTTTGGATGTATGGATGGAAGTTTAAAGTTTGGATGTATGGATGGAAGTTTAAAGTTTGGATGTATGGATGGAAGTTTAAAGTTTGGATGTATGGATGGAAGTTTAAAGTTTGGATGTATGGATGGAAGTTTAAAGTTTGGATGTATGGATGGAAGTTTAAAGTTTGGATGTATGGATGGAAGTTTAAAGTTTGGATGTATGGATGGAAGTTTAAAGTTTGGATGTATGGATGGAAGTTTAAAGTTTGGATGTATGGATGGAAGTTTAAAGTTTGGATGTATGGATGGAAGTTTAAAGTTTGGATGTATGGATGGAAGTTTAAAGTTTGGATGTATGGATGGAAGTTTAAAGTTTGGATGTATGGATGGAAGTTTAAAGTTTGGATGTATGGATGGAGTCTATTACATAATTCGTATAAAACAAAACTTTACACGAACTAATAAAAGATAAATTAAGTTATCTTACTATTTATAGAATAAACAAAATATAAACATAACTGTAAAGCCAAAACATTTTTTTTTATAAATTTAGTTTTCAATGTGATAAAATTAAAGTTGACCTTTACGTAAAGGTATTTAGGTATAATAAAACGATTTTTATCAAATTATTTTTGCACATACCAAAGATCCAACGTGTTTAATACTTTAATAAACTAGCTTTCGCCCGCGATTCTGTTCGCGTGGAAATAAAAAAAACGTAAGTAGTCTTAGTGTTCTTCCAAACTGTCCACATCTAAGACAAACATCGAGATCCGTTCAGCAGTTTAGGCTCTCAGTTTACACTCTAACAAACATACATCCATCTTAACTTTCGCATTATAATTATTTATTAATCGACGAGCAATTGGAAAATAGATAAAGTTACGCCAGATCAAGGTCGATGTAACATCGTTAGACTAAACATCCGCGGACAAACAGGTTAACTGGTCAGATATTTACCATAGTAGCGATCTCTGTGTCTCTTTTAAATAATATTCCACTATTAATTTACATTTATTTTATTTTATGAAACAAAAATCTTCTGGAAGACTATATAACTCGTATCTTACGTGTTGACACACCTACATTAGCTTCTCTAAAGAGAACATTTGCTCGAACAAACGAAACAATATTATATTTCACTTCCATTATAGAAAGGAAACAGACGTATTCTGTGCGAGTGGAGAAACATGTTTTTTTTCTGTTATGTATACTACTCGTATATAGATTAATAACTTATTACATTTTGAATGCGTTATTTTATACGTTACTTTGTTACTGTTAGGTTTTTAATGTCAAAATATTAAAAAACATGTTTCTCTTCTTATCATTCTCTTTGAAATTAAAAAGTAAATTAATTGGCACAACAGTAATTAAATAACAAAAGACGTAATCTAATATATCATACTTCATACTCATAGTAAATTGATAGATGCGCAAGTTTGGATGTATGGATGGAAGTTCAAAGTTTGGATGTAAGGATGGATTAACAGAGCCCGCCGCTTTAACATCTTCACACGAATGGGTCGGCTCGCCCGGTGTAATACCACGACCACACAGAAGACAGGCGTGAAGTGGGAGCAATTCCGCGTTTCGTCTGATGAGTGTGGTGCCGGAGGCCCAACTTTGGTCCCTTTTCCTTGCCACCCTTTTTCTCATAAGAATAGGATGGGAAGGGAACGTGGATTTGACGGTGGAGGAGACGCATAGGAAGGGAAAATATGCTCTTTATGTGCGTCTCCTCCTCCGTCGATTAAGGGTATGCAACGCATCCGCTATTGCGAATGTCTATGGGCAGCGGTCGCTTCGCCATTTTGGCGGATTCAGGTGGCCGCTTGCTCGTTTAATACATCATACTCAACTCATGATATAAAAAAAATGGATGGATTTTTTTTACTATGTATATCTAGATTAACAAATCTCGATTTTGGCACAGGTAAGAAAAAAAAGCCTAATTAATTTCCCTCGGACGGAATTGCGTGCTAGTCTAGCTATATTTTAATTAAGATTTTTTCTAAGTTATTGGATAAAAATAACAAAAATAAAATGCTTTTATCTAAGAAAACTATTTGAAATCCTCATGAAATTATAAACAACATGAAGTTTTATTCGTACCAAGAAATGAACGGTTATTTTCTGTTACACTTTTATAAAAGTCGCTTCGACAAGTGTTTTGCAAGTGGAATATTTAGTAGTATTTGAACTGTGGTCCTTAGTAGTTATTTTTATTTTGTCTCCAGTTCCCCGGGGAGTCGGGATGTGGCCGAAACATGCGGACAAAATATCGCTCTTTTACATAAACATTACAAAATGATGTTAGTTTTAGTTAGTAATATAACGAATGTTTTTCTGTGCGTATATCGTCAGGTGACTACTCCTAGCGAAGGCCATGAACTTATCTTAAGTTGGGGACAACTAACTCTTAATCAAGCTTGCTCAGTGCGCGTTGATTGACTTTACACATCTTTAAATTTCTTCGTAGATATATTATTTTAATTAAATTTAATTATGTAAATATGTTACAGAGGGTCTATCAAGAATAGCGTGTCAGTTACGAGAACATATTCGTAACGTTAATGACAAATTATATATTATTTCATTAGTGGATTTTAATCTCAGTAGAGGTACGAATTTAATACTGATGACGTTACGAAATGTTCTCATGAATATTCGTAATAAACCCTTTGAACTTAAGACGTAATAAGCCCTGTAATATTGATGTTATTTAAGTGTGAGCTATGTATAGAAACCCTACAGGCTTTCGAGTTTCAATCGATACCAAAGCCCTCTAAAGCCTTCAAGTATTCAGTGAAGACGATTTCCCTTCCTATTATATACTAATTGCTTTCTACTTAAGAGGTATCTTAGACGTAGACAAATTCTGTAATTATTTTTTTAATCAATACCATTAAATAAATACGAGAGCTTCGTTAATACGATCCTTCAACGGCACTGTTAAGTAAATATTTTACAATGTTTTTTATGAGTTGTTTATTAAATTAATTCTAATGATATTAATATTTGTATTTCAATAGATATTTATACGTCTTTTTAAGAACATAAAACAATAAAAACATAGACAATATTGTCAGCTAATCGGATTTGTTCCAGAAGGGTTCGGATTGGGAACGACTGGTCCATTTGTAAAAGTTTAATCTCTTTATCAAATCTTCTGCTAAGGTTTATTCCACACTAGCTTTCGCCCGCGACTACGTCCGCGTGAAATTAAAAAAAACAAAAGTGAGTAGCCTATGTGTTCTTCCAGACTATCCTCTACATCTGTACCAAATTTCATCAATATCCGTTCAGTCGTTTAGGCTACAAACTCTAACAAACATCCATCCATCCATCTATACTTTCGCATTTATTATATTAGTAAGATTGAATTCCAGTTAATCTAAAGAGCGTAGAATTTTAATTTGTTTACAGTAAAGTTTATTAGTAACAGTGACATCTATCGGTACACGTAATAAACATTAAATTATCTTAAGGCAAATCTTTGTCAAAGTTTTAATACAAGAGAAATTACACTGTGAGTTTACAAAAACTTTTAAATCAACAGGAAAATATTCTACGAATTCACCAAGTGTTTTTACTTAGCATAATATATTTTTTCTGAGAACAGTCTTGCCTTAGGCGTTGTGAAAAGAAATTACGCGGTAAAAGTTTTTCCATAAAGCAAACACAGATAAAGTGAGAAAAACATCCGCCACTTATCATAGAGATGTTGTGTCATAGAGTAAAGTAGGCAAAGAAATATTGTTTTTTACTTACAACAAAAAATCTTTTTTTGGGTTTAACTTTTATTAAATTACAAGTTATAAAAGGTAAAGTTTTACGAAGCGTCTTCACTTAACTTAGGTGGAGTCGAGGTCAAGCGCTGGTTTATTTACGTTAAAAAAAAAGGAATGGTTTCAACTACTTACATCTAAGTAAGAAAATATCTCAGTGGTAAGTCAATAAGTAGTAATCATAATAAATCTTGTACTTTCTCTCTTAAGATATTTTAAACTAATTGCGATAAACAACGTACAAGTGATTTCGTTTTTTATAAGATTATTCTCTGGACTTAAAAGACAATAAGAAATGTGTCGGGAGCAGAACTAAACCGATTTGTTCTCAAAAGGGTTCGCAATCGCCCCTCGAACGATCTATTCCTTTAATATAACTACAAACCTTTTTATTAAGGGCATAATCACACTGGAGGATTAATTTTTAACATAACAATGTTTAAGAATTCATAAATTCCAAACAAATATAGTGTCTTTTAGTTAACTTATAACAGAGTTCTAAACTCAGAGTTACTTAACGACTACTAAGAAAGTCCTTTAGTGTAGATTTACAATCAAAAATTAAATTGAAGTACTCACAATGTGTTCATTATGCTAAATATCCACGTGAATGAGCAAATGAAACAACGCTTCACTTAACGTAACTTAAGTTAATCAAATAAATGTATCTACAGAGAATAAACTTATGCTAGTTTCACACGAGGGCAGGAAAGAAAGTCTGAATACTTGAATTCAGTATACTTTAATGCAAACGCTAGAGGCACAACCATACTGTTTTGATAGCTGTACTGTGCTGGTTACTACTCTACACAGTTCTGTCTTCGTGTGAAAGCATTATGTCCCCGTTTACTTTTTTCAGATAAACTGTTCACAGTCTGTGAGACATGAAATGTTAACACAAGAAGCGGGAGTTTTCTTCATATTTCTGAATATAAAGCCTCCTCTCATAAAAACCTCTCGATTTATGCCTGTCATATAATATTGAAATAAACATTACTGAATACATAAGATGTAAGAGTGGGTTTACATTGTCGGGAATTGAACACGAAGATATCTCCATCTGTTCATTTGATATCAATCGAGGTAAGATATTGTTTTAAGATTTACGTCAGTGGAAATTCACATTTAGATTTGAAAGGAAAAAATACGTTGATGTGTATATTTTACACTTTTCTTTTGTTTGTTTGATTAATGTAAATAAGTACTTATTTTTAATTTGAATTAAATAAAGAATTTCAATGACTATTATAAATCTACTTTCAACAGATATACTGTGCAATTAAAACATTGTTTTAGTATCTTGAAACATAATTTACTGATTTTTCTTTTGAGATGAAACCTTTCTATAATTATTCATAAATCTCTGACTACTTCAGTCTGGAACTGGGTACTAAATGAAGAATTCTTTACTGAGTAATTATTACACAATGGGAAGTTTTACTGACAGAGAAATGAAGATACTTTATAGAAATTATAAGTTTCCTTTCGTTTTAAATAATGTAACACATATGTAAATGTTAGTTACTGTCATTGTACAAAGAAATATTGTGTTATTTGCCAGTCATGATCCGATCACAATCAGAGATATCACGGTTCGTTTTTGACGGATTAGGACACGGGCGACATCATCTCTGGTACGTTACGTCAAGTGTAAATTAAATCTGCTTTATTAATATTAAAAGCGGGCGCACACTTTTGAATAAACTATTTCACAAATGTTGTGCGATTGTCGATTGTTTCGCAACTCATTCAAATGTTAAGTTGCACAACTAAAAACGAGTAGTGTACCTCCATATAAGCTCATAGGAATCAAAGCGAGACTAAACAGTTGTGCGATAGTTTAAAGATGTGCGCGCGCTCTCAAGGTGTGTTTCAGCATACTTGTCTTGTGCCGAATTTCAAGCGAGATCTTAATTCAATTATACGACAGTAACATCCGGCACACCTGCGTCTGTGCTTACTGGACTGTAACACCTGCTCGCAAGACAAATGTGTACAATTTCTGAATAATTAATTATTAAATAACAAATACATGTTTTTACAATCTTAATTTTAATAATCTTACGTAGATATGATCTCATCATAACTATTTTTAGACAATAATGTAATTGGTAACAATGTAACTACACTTTGTTACTCAGTGTACTGATTACCGCCAGATGGCGCGCTTGTTCTTAATACTTCTAATGACATTGACAGCTGTCATTGACGTGCATGACAATGGTATAGTGTTGCGCCGCTACTCCGGCACTTTACCGATAGCTTCTTAAAACTATGAAGTTGAATTTGGCTTCGGGCACACACTCATCAGACGCAACGAATTACTTCCAATTGAAGCTAATCCCTAACGTGGTCGTAGTGCATTGCTAGAATGGGTTATTTGTATAGCAGTGGTATGCCTTAAACTCTACTAAAGCCAAGAGTTCATGCTGCAAAAGAGGCAGAGTTACTTTAATTTATGATGATTTCTTTATGACTTACGAAGTGTCGAATTGTCTGCTTCGTGGACTTTATCATCCAATTCAGCGACAATAGACTACGAATAAATAAAATTGTTTTTTCATACTCTAGCTGTTGCGACTATAAACTTTGGAGTACTTCTACTATAGAGAATCTACGAAACTTTTACTTCAAAGTTATACAATACGATTGTTGTATTAATTTTATTTATTCAAGTGCAATTTCAGTTTTAAAATACTCATCTGTTCTGTATTTTCTTTATTTGTAATTAACTAAATTATTCCAAGTTGTGTTTAAGTACATCTGATAACTTAAAAGCTTCTCTGATTACTTAGTGAAAGCTTCAAATGTGGTTTCCTTGTCAATGACACCTTTAAGCGTCATGTTCGCTTAAGTAGAATTTAGTAAGTGGCACATAATTTATTACACACTTAACGCCTCTACATTCTGAAACTATATACACGCGCTTTTAAGTGTATATAGTTAAAATTTCTTGTGTTATTTTAGGTAAAAGCTAAACAAGGATAATACTCAATATCTCAGCATGTGAATAATTAGTCTTTTCCGTAAGGGGAATTATCATCTCATATAACCACACTAAGGGGCTCAAAGTCTATCCTTACTTAGGGGTGCATTGTCCATAGTCAACGCTGGCCCAGTACGAATTAAGTTCACACATACATTTATTTGAATTTATTCGCAGACTAGCTGTTGCCCGCGACTTCGTCTACGCAATATTAAGATAAAAAGTAGCTTATAATATGCCCGTCTATGTCAGCTACCCTTCAGTGAAAGTCTGGTCGAAGACGGCACAGCCGTTTCGGACATTACCCGGAAGAAACGCGGCTTGCGGACAGAGAGACAGACACAAAATTGTTAATGCGATTTTCGTTATCAGCAACGCAAATATATCACCTTCCCGAAATCTGGAATTTTTCTTTTTATATTACACACCAATTTTATTATATGTATATAGATAGAAGATGGAATACACAGAAGATATGTCCACGGTTCATGACGGTGTTCTCTTCCCCTCTCTAAACATCCCTAATTTAGGATACGTTCAGGCTTCAAGAGTAGAGATGTATATGAACTGAGGATGACTAAATTTAAAAATGAGGGTCTATGACAATTGACCATCGTCACTGGTGAAC
Organism: Papilio protenor; assembly: GCA_029286645.1. Classification (NCBI taxonomy): domain Eukaryota; kingdom Metazoa; phylum Arthropoda; class Insecta; order Lepidoptera; family Papilionidae; genus Papilio; species Papilio protenor. Next base: position 201,325 of record JAGSMZ010000056.1, read on the forward strand.
TCGAATCAACGAAATCTTATTAATCTTGTGTGTCAAATCAGTATTTTTAGCAATTAGGCTATTGGATGTTCAAAATTTAACATTTAGCAACTGAAAGAAGATACATAAAGGATTCATTAATCATGATATTTAAAGAAGGCCCAATTTTCTAAATGAGGTAAACTCCCACACAATGTTTTAACGTGTTTTAGGTAATCAGAAATTACGATTTCAAGAAATCTATATTTAATGTAAGAACTCTTATAAAACTTTCAAAGTCTGTATTAATATTAAGCGGGGATGAAAACTTATATTCAGGTTCGATGTCTGATGGAAATTATAGGAAGTTTGTTTTAAAGTTTTCCTTCGAGTTGAATTTTACTGCAATATAATGAGTTAAATTTCTAGTTTGATATCTCCCGTTTGTTTTTCTTTATTTAATTGTTGAATAGCTCAATATTTATTTAGGGCTTCTCACTTGTAGGGGTCCGACGTCAATAATTTTTAACCCATCAAGTTTCGTCTCTAATGGCTGATCGATATTTGATCTTTGAGATTGATACTAAAATTATGTTTATTACTTTGTATGGAACGAAGGACAATTTTTTCGATGGCATTCTAAATGATTTATCCAGTTTTTAGATTAGAATATTGGTGTTTATTTCAATTATGTTGAAACGAAAATGGTACCTAATCCTAATTCAGTACAGTGCGAATAAAATAGAAAAATTTCGAGACTGTTTATTCAGTTTGGCAGTTAGCTAGTAATAGTAAGTAATGTATTACACTGTCTATCCGGTTGAAGATAGCGTGCTCGTTAGATTTTTTTAAAATACAATAAGTTAAATCTGATATAACGCTGACTAAGCGTTCATTGCATAGCTGCCTCTTAAAAGAATATTTTGTTTGTAAGAGAAAGGTTGCTATTTTTAAATTAAATTTCCTACGAGACCGTCCGGTCTGTGGATCTCTCGCAAAGCAAACTACATTCAATGCATTCCAGTTGAATATTCTAACTGCACTGTAAAACATTCTCATTAGAAAACTAACGAAGCGTGGGGTTTTAAATTGAGTTGGAACATTTTATGAAACTTACTGTTTTACTGTACATTTGTGGCTTCTTTTCTAACAGATATTTTCATGAAGTCTAGAATTTCGTTTGTGATTTTAAATGAACGATGTTCACAAATTAACTGTTGAAATTTATTATTATATAATATTTACTGGAGACTGGAAAGATAGTTTAACTTCCACACTAAGACACATTAAGAGCGGGCGCACACCTTTGACTAAACTATCGCACAACAGTGATTGTCAGATCGTGTGCACACCTTTGACCACAACTGTTGTGCGATTGTCGATTGTTTCGCGGTCCATTCAAATGTTCAGTTTCGCAACTAAAAATCGAGTAGTGTGCACACTATAAATAGGAATAAAAGCGAGATTGAACAGTTGTGTTATAGTATAGTGAAAGATTTGCGCACGCTCTAAGTTTACTAACAGATTAGTGTAGATATCTCTTACTAAATCCACACTAATGGTAGACTCTAGGTACAGCAATATGATTTATTTTTGTACGCCCTCGTTCGCGGTCGCAGTATGCCTTTAATCTGGTTAATAAATAACGTCTAATCAGAGTTCAAAGGGAAAGTTAATTGAGTAAGTTTTGCCAACGAACAGCTTTGCTGAGAGAAATTGTTTGTTATACAATTAAGCGACCCGTCTTTGAAACGCGAAATATAGACACTGCTGGACACAGAGTCGTTAATTGGTAACTCAGGAAGACCTTTAGTGATGACTTAATTTATCAAAATTATTTAGATTAGGCGCCAACCCAGACCAGCTATTGCAGTTTGATTCAGTAATTTTGAATTTAATCTTTACTCAAAAATTGAAAAAAAGGTTGGCATAATATCAGTATATTATCTTTGCTTTTGGCATGCTAAGTTAAACTTGTATCTTTGATTTATAACTTGGCCTCTAAAGAACTTGATATAATACATTTCCACGTCTAGACCTCAAGTCTAGTCTGGATTTTGCTATTGGCGCCATTAACTTGGCTAAGCATAACCGATGGTGGTCCAATATTCCTTTGAACCGTTTTTCAGTTGTCCTTGTATGGCGGCCTTTTAATTAAATATCAAGTTAATTCCTTCTGTCGTTGCGTCGCCTGCAAAGTTACTTAATTAAATTTTGCGGTTATGTTTAGATTTGATAGAATAAACACTAATACATTATTATAAATGACAAAGGTTCTCTGAATATTTTATACCTATCATATTTTATATCTTTCTGTGTGTATGAGTTTGTGTATATTGATGAAATATGATATGTTGTATGTCATATGGCTTCAATTAATTGTTTGGCGTTAAAATGATGCCTTACGTATCCGAACCGATAACTTCATAAACAAAATACTGCAAATTGAAAACTCCTTTTGCATTTAACTAATATTCTTTACTTAAGGTTTTCTTTTTTCTTTAAGAAAAATTCGATTCTTCGCCTTCTATTATCTCAGCATGTCTAATTTCACACAAGGGCTGAAATTCAATGTAAACTAGTAGACAGTGTTGTGCTAATATTAAAGCGCGCGTACACCTTTGACTAAACTATCGCACAACTGTTTAGTCTCGCTTTGATTTCTATAAGCTTATATGGATCGCACACAACTCGATTTTCAGTTGTACAACTAAACAGTTGAATGCTGCGAAACAATCGACAATCGCGCAATAGTTTTGCGTTTAGTCGAGGGTGTGCGTCCGCTCTTAAATACAACAGCGAAATAGAACAGTGTTCTGTCTTCGTGGAAAAGTAGCATTAGGGTCTTCTTTGTCCCATGATTTACATATTTAAAGAAATGACATTTCAGTAAAACGAAATCCAAAGGCAATTGTGCGTCAACAATGAAGTATCCTTCAGAATATCCGAAGTCATTAGATTTGATATCGTAGTATCATCGCGACAGGCAAAACGATGCCGTACAATGGAGAGTTTCCGAGACATTAAGGGCTCGTTAGCGAGACTCCTAGGCTTTATACAACGACTTATCACATTTTATTTGTTGAATCGACGAACAGATCAGTAAGCGAAACGTTTCTTTTTTTAAGCAAAAGGCTCTTTAAGAATATCTTTGTAGATTCTGGAAACGATTATCTAATTCCTGATAGTTTTCTCATATATTTTTATAAAACAAACGAGTTCTTAAGGGGCTTCATTCGCATGATATTGTAAAAACTTCATTTTATTGTTTAACATTAAAATTTTCAATTGCATAATCAACATTTTCTAACTTATTCACCCCCTAAATTAAAAATCCTAAAGCATGTTTGTAGGGCTTTTTGTTAAAAAAATATTATTATAAGAATATGCTATGGTCATCCTACATAACATAGAAGTGTGTGTTTACGTTTTATTATAATATATTAGTATACTTTGCATGGAAAAAATAAATAAAACGTTATTTCTTGTTAGCACGTAATGTCGGGAATTAACTAACATATCATGTCTGTATCCTCGTAAATAAATATAAATTGAAACGAATCCAAGAAATTGATATTCCGACAAGCTACGCCTGAAGTCGCCTCGAGTCGGAGAAATTTTCAGGTCAGAGATTCAAAGTTTACTTTCACGTTTTATTGAATCTGTGGTCTGCAGCGTGTTTGCTGCAAATATTGCAGATTTGCAGTAAATGTCAATGAAGGTAAATACATTAACTGAAAGAAAAAATAAACTAAAAAAAATATTATATTGCGCCTGACGATTTTACATAGCAAAAATGTAAACAAATAAAATGATGGGAATTTTCTGTACTAAATGGCGAATACCATGAAAATAATGAAAAATGGATAACAAAAAATTACGTCATAGACCCACAAATAATTTCTCGCACAAATCTCTTTCCAAATTTTGTACCAGAAGGGTAAAAAGGGGAATTAGGCCTCCTGCACGCACTTTTTTGTAAGCGGAATTGCTTCCAATTGACGCCCGTACTATCTTAAGTATTTAGCAAATTATTTGATAGTTTGTAACCTTTTTTTAGCAATTTTCACGTAGAATATAAAAAATAAATAAGATAAGTAAATAAAAAGAATCGAAGACATCTACAATAAGAAAATATAAAATTTTTAATCAAAGGTCATTCACCTCACTCGTATATTCTGTGAGGTTTCATGTTTAAATTTGAAGATGAATTTGTTGTAAAACTAGATTAAAAGTTTGAACATTCAAGATAAACATTTTGATTAGACTTTAATTAAAAAACTTTGAAATGCACTCTGCATTATCTTGATATTTATTTAGTTACAAATTAGATCGAAAATACTCGCCATACTGTGAAAGAAAAACAACCTAAAAAGCTGAGAAACACATTATTTTTTAATAATATGCATTTCTAATCTAAATCTCTTTAATAAAATTCATAAATACAGTATACAAACTAGTATAATACATATAACGGGATAAAATACGCATTGCATACACTTTAGTTGTTCAGAGAAAGCAATAATCTAGAATTTCTTTGTGTAGTCAAGAAATAACTTACAAAGGCACGGCTGAATATATTAGAAAACATCTTTGCACATGATATTTTTATTATCGCGACTGCGACGTATTTCAATATCAAAAGAGAGTAATATATTTACTTTATAGTAACAAGTTGCAGGGACAATGTAATTCGTGCTGTAAAATTATGATGTATTTATGGTACAATTACTTCGTAATTCATCGTACTTTTCAGATATCTTGATGGCTCTTAAATTCACAATTCACATTACATTTTATTTAAACTGTTGTTAAAAGCAGAACGTTTTACGTGACGACCTTTTTATAAAAAATATCCAGTAATTTACAATTTACCAACGCGTATAATACTTAAAACGTTAGATTTTTTTCTTATTGTAATACAATGAATTATTTAAAATACAAAACGCTTGCTGTTTTCATTCAAACAGCGGTTTGCAGGCAATTATAATCGCGTCTTGGCAGAAACAAAAGGCGACACGTATTCAGAAAGCTACGAGCGGCTACGAGCAACGCCTCTCAACTACAACTGTGAAAAGACGACGAACAAAGAAGTTATTTTGTACTATGAAACATTTGGACGCGACTGTACTTTTGAAATTTACAATAAAATGGTACGTTTTTATACAGTTGTCAACTTTCTCACTTTTGGAGTCAGAGACTAAGAGATGGCGAATGCTGATTGGTTGACTACACACATCATTGCATCTAATTGTTTAAGGGCCTGTCCCACCACAGGCTGATAGAGGCTCAGATAATTTAAAAGTGACGTCACTGACAGATAGAGTACCAAAATCCGATTCTATCACATATTTTATAAGTTGGATTGTTATCTGACAATTTACAAGAATTGTGGGACAGGCCCTTAATATAATATGTTATGGTGTACAGTCAGCTGCATAAATATGTTATGGTGTACAGTCAGCTGCATAAATATGTTATGGTGTACAGTCAGCTGCATAAATATGTTATGGTGTACAGTCAGCTGCATAAATATGTTATGGTGTACAGTCAGCTGCATAAATATGCGTACATTATAAAACATAAGAAAAATATATACGCTTTTGGTTTGAAAAATATGAATTGAAAAATGCTTTCGACCATTATAATCTTACTAGCTTTCGCACGCGACTCCATCCGCGTGGAAAAAAAAAATTTGTGAGCAGCCTATGACTATCCTCTACATCTGTACCAATTTTCATCGAAATCCGTTTAGCAGTTTTGGCCACAAACTCTAACAAACATCCATCCATCCATCTAAACTTTCGCATGTATAATATTAGTATGAAGTATGATAGTATGATTTACTCATACATTCATGGATACGTTTAAAACCAAAAACTTATACAATTATGTAGCTGACTGTACAAGATTATTCCATAGCTCTTAACCATAGATTATGTTTTTTGTAAATGCACAGACTATTAAACTATAGTAGAATCAGTATCAGGTCAGTGTCGTTCAAAGGCTATATTTGAATAATGTGAGTACACAAGTCTCTGATATGCCTCTAACCTTCCACTTTGTACACGATAGTTGCGGAATTTTGTTATTAAATGTCAATAGAGTGGATTAATATCAATCTATCTAAAGTACAAAGAAATGGATTATGGGAATCCAGAGGTTACGGTTTTACATTCTACGCGGCCTTTACATAAAAACATATTGTAAGATTTGTGATTGTTAACCAAACCAAATAAACGATCAAAATAATTGAAACGTACTATCATTATATATTGTGATGAATAATAACAGCGTACACACCTGTAACTAAACTATCGTACAACTGTTTAGTCTCGCTTTGATTCCTATGAGCTTATATGGAGGTGCGCACACTACTCGATTTTTAGTGCAACTAAACAGTTGAATTGGCTGCGAAACAATCGACAATCGTACAACAGGTTTGTGATAGTTTAGTCAAAAGTGTGCGCCCGCTCTGCAAATATCAAAGCTTTAAGCAAACCAATGTATCGTACAGTGACCTATATGGCTAATTGTCAACGACACGTACATATTATATGTACAGTTGCGGAAACGCGCGGTGACCCACTTACATTAGTCTTGTTACATGCAACGAGACATCTTCGCCTCTAACAAATGACCAATCAGATAGTAGTGAGTTGCGCAAACAAGATAGTAGTAAAGAAATTATCCGTGTAACTGTCCGACCTTTTTTTACAAACAAGCTGCACCCTATTGGTTCACGTCATCTCAATGCGTATTAAATTTTCAAACGACTGTAGCTTTTAAGATGGAACCGCAAGATTCTCTGACTGTAGAGACAAATATATTAACACAGCATGCTGTCATAAGAACATGAAGCGTTTGGTACACGACTAAATGAAAATCAGGAAAACTTTAAACTTAGCAAATCCTTTATTATGTAAAACAAATCGTTAACATTTTATTTTAATTAAAATCTCTACAATTTAAACATTAAAGTCTTAGCTAGATGGGAAACTTAACGACTCCCCATATCGAGACCGGGCAGAGTGTAGGAAGACGCGCTGAAAGCTTCAGTGCAAATGTCAAAGTGCGCACGCACTCCGCGACTGGCAGAGCGAGCTTCAGTGCAAAGCTCTCAGTGTTTCAGAGCATACCTGTAGGGCAGTGCGCGCCGCTCATTGTAGTTCGCGCGACGGGAAAGTTTTATACTGACTTCTGAAATAAAATAAAAAACGTATTAAAGCAATTTGTGGTTAAAGTATAGTGTTGTGAGTTTTGTTGTAAGTTTATTTTTTTATTTGTTCGAGTGTTTGTGTTAATTTTTTGCAGTTAAATAGCCGAAAGGTAAGATTGTTTGATTATTTTTTTACTTAGATAACAGCTTAGAAAAAACATTAAGAAATGGAATAAAGTTCAAGTTTCTATAATCTACCTGATGAGGGAGAAGTCCTGCTCTTTATTACCATAAATATTTATATTGTTGTATAATAAATTTTTTTGCAAAAATATGTCTTGTTGTGAAATACGTCTATTAAAATAAAACATCTTTTTTTAAGTAAAACAAGCGTTCAGTTAGTCCTCTTGTAATTTATTTAATTACCTATCATTAAGTGTTAAGATTTGAATAAATTAATTTAAGTTCGTTTTAAATCACCCATTTTTACATATGATTCTACTAATATGACAATATAATTTAATTACCAAGTATGAAATTGAAACAGAATATATCAGTAACCGAAAACCCATCAACCCCATCCCAGTGGAATAAGTGTAAGAAAATTGTAATAATAAAAACTACGTTGAAATATACATAAGATATTTTACATATAAAGTAGCCATGTCTATAAAAAAATAAAAATATCCGAGCCACCTTCCCCAGCGGCCTACTTTCATCCATCCCCACGCTACCCCTACCTCGCGATTCTTATCTCAAACTGTATGGAATTAACCGATGTTTTTCAACGTTCGAGGAACGCCTGTTATTAAGCTAATTCGGTCGACGTAATTCTTATAAAAGTCGAGTTACCGACACTCCTGAAATAATTACGTTTCAGAGATAAGTTCGTCTAGCACGCAAGGAACACCCTGTATACACTTTGTACTAAGTAACCTCACCTCTATTTTATAAGCCGTAAGGTCGAATATAACTGCTTTATATGCTGAAAGAAAGTAGTGTTACAAATGTAATAAAGAATTGATAATTGTTTCTGCAAAGGAATAATTGGAAGTTGTGATTTTCCTTTACATGTATTTTGGGTTATAAAAAAAACAATCACACTTGCGTCTCTACTTTTTATTAAAGCTTTTAATCCTGAAATGATTTTTCAGATAGTCAAGAAACGAATTAAATAAAATCAAATAATAAAAAATAAACAGAGTCCAATCCCTTTGTCATTTTAAATATAAATATCGACTCTGAAAATAAATACGAAACAAAAAAGACAACACAGAGAAGTACGTTCTATTAATTAAGTTGTCATTTCAATTATATTACGAGTACTTAACTGTAGGGCATTGTTCCCTCGTTATTACAATATTAATCGCATTTACAAGCGTCGATAGCCTGTTCAAATCGGGTCAAGAGTCATGTAATGCGCTCTATTGTTAGAAACTTTTCAATGCTTTATTAATATAAGAACTTCATTCGAATAGGAAAGAATCAAGAGTTTTATAATGTTAATTGAATTATTATGAGAAATATTGTTACTTCAAATAGTCACTGGATATTTTTATATCATTACTAGCTTTCGCCCAAGACTCCGTCCGCGTGGAATTAAAAAAAAATAAAACTGAATAGCCTATGTGTTCTTCCAGACTATCCTCTACACCTATACCTAATTTCATCGAAATCTGTTCAGCCGTTTAGACTACAAACTCTAACAAACATCCATCCATCCATCTAAACTTTCGCATTTATAATATTAGTAAGATTTTATGACAATTTTCTTTCGAGAGTTACATTATTGGCATACGAGTATAAGATTTTAAAAGCGGGCGCAAACCTTTGACCAAACAATCGACAATCGCACTGTTATGCAATTGTCGATTGTCGATTATTTCGCAGACAATTCAACTGTTTAGTTGCACAACTAAAAATTGAGTACTGTGCACCTCCTTATAAGCTCATAGGAATCAAAGCGCGACTAAACAGTCAAAGGTGCGCGAGCTCTAAAGGCTGACGTCGCATTTACGTTTACGTGTTTACGATAAGCAGTACATGGTTTTGTACGCGGAATAATCCAAGCGGAAATTGTTAGTAGTTAAGTAAAAGCAAAGTAACTTCCTACAACGCATTGCGTGCGAATACTGCATCGATTTATTTGTTTTTTTTTTTTTCTATCTTTGTGCTTTGTCAATTTTTTATAATGTTTGACGAAGTAATAGACAGACTCATGTGGAGGACTGACTTTATTTATTCTCATTTGAATGTATTAATAATTATTCTTATCTACAATACCAGCTCACGTCTGTTATGCAGGGGGTAGGCAGTGATCACAAGTTTCCATTTGGAGGAGCCTTAGCACCTGTCCCGTCACATTACGTCTATGCAAAATTACACGCCGGTTGCCTAAAATAAATAAATAAAATAATTTATTTATAGTAAACATCGTACATTTTCCAGCTATTTGGAGATTAATTGGCATCAGTCAATTTCCATTAGTATTTTTAATGACATTAGCTCGTACTCGATATCGACATTTACCTGAGCGAATTTAACTGATTGAAGCCAACGCTAAAAGCTCACCAAATACATTCATATATTCAGTAGGATTTTAATGTGCTTTAGAACAGTAATGGAGGTACTTTAATGCTGAATTAGATTAATTTACCTTTGTTATTTTTATTTAGTAAAAATAGCAGTTTTAGCCATGATCTTGAAACTATCTTATAACTTTTTTATATTATAAAGTGACAAAGGAGGAAGGCGTCTTATAAATTCTCAGAAATAGCGAATAAACTTATGCAGTAACTATAAAATTAAGGACTTTCCTAATATTATAAAATGATAAAATTAGCAATGGTTGTTTTTTTTAATTACTAGCTTTCGCCCATGACTCTCCAAGTGGTATTAAAAAAAAGTAAGCAGCCGTGTTCTTCCAGGCTGTTTTACATCTATACTAAATTTCATCGAGATCTCAGACAAACATCCATCCATCTAAACTTTCGCAATTATAATAAAATTAGCAAAATTTGGTAGCTTACTAATATTTTTTGTAACATTCCAACTAAGATTGCGGCTTGAGCAATATGGTTTACGATAATGTCGAATGGCGGGATACGAACCCTCGACTCGGATTATTAAGCCTTTAGCGTTTTAACTCTAAATTATGTTTAACTTAAAATAACTTACTTCAGTTTAAATGTTTATCCTAAAATATATAAATTATTGTAGGCTATAAATCTGCAGCAAACAGCGACAAAAATCAATTCCGCCTGTCAAAACTTAGCCGAGGTCTTCCGCTAAGAAACCAATTTCAAGTCGCTGCGAAACTCGAATAATCTGATAATAGACATTCGCTTCTACTTTTTAAGATAAACATACTTTTTTTTCAGCTTAAATTGACATCTCATTTTCAGGTTTTGTGTCATTTTGGTAAAATCTTAACATTTCAATGTACTTGACTACAGCGGTACATTTCTAGCAACTTAATATCTTAAAAGATTTGTATGTAATGAGTCAACTTAAATACTATTGGACTAATTTAAAAAATACTTTTTTCCTTAGACAGCTTTGTTATCGCTTAGTGACATAGGCTATATTTATTGGTACAATTTTGAATGAAGTCGCAGGCAAAAGCTATTAATCATAAAGATTAGAGAATTTACCTACGTAATCATTGTTTTCTATGTTTAGATTTTTTTCTACTCGATTTTGTAAATTGGAATAGCTAAAATATTAACTACTCCAATATTTATATTTTTATAGTTATTTAATCGGCCACTCTTCAACATAAAAAAATCTATTTGTTATAGAAAATATCCAGATAATTGTTTTTCAACTTTAAATTATCCATAAAATATTCCAAAAAAAACAATATATAAAACACTAAAGAATAAAGCCAAAAAACATTTACTCGGTCGTAATTCGATGAAGCGAATCAAATTACTCGGTAGAACGAAAGCGGCGTCTCCTGCTCATTGATACTACCTAACTTCTGTACAAATATATGTTTATTTAAATAATCTTTATGACCGGTTTTAGGATTACCGACGCCTAGAGCGAGATTTCTACGGCGTCTCCAAACTGCAATACGACTCACATAGGACCCAGACAAACATTACTTTTCGAAAAAGGATTTAATAAATTTTCTCTACCGCAGCTGAAGGTATGAGGTAACACATATAAAAAAAAACAGAATTGGTAACCTCCTTTTGGGATTATGACTAATTTTTTTTTTTATAATATATGGTTGCAAACGAGCAAGCGCCTACCTAAATCCACTGAAATGGCGAAGCGACCGCTGCCCATAGACATCCGCAATTGCAGATGCGTTGCCTACCCTAGATCGCCGGAGGATAATCACATAAAGAGCATTTTTCCCCTTCTTATGCGTCTCCATCACCGTCAAATCCACTTCCCCGTCCAATCCTTTCCTTATAAAAAAGGGTGGAGCGAGAAAGGGACTAAAATATCCTAACAGTAAGCTGTTGAGACAGTAAATATTTAGACCCTATACTAAGTCAATATTAGTATTTAAATACAGTATTTAGTTCTATTTTAGTAAAGTTCATGTTAATGTAGTTGCAATAATGTAGCGATTAAACTGAGACAAAGCGCGCTAATGGAGCAACAAAACTTCTGGTTACAATCGAGACATGATGCGAAACAGGCCAGCGAATTGGTTCGCTTCCAATCCTATATCGATTGTATTAAGAAGAGAATGTTATACGAATTCTAGACATATCTAGAAATTGAAGAGTTAATCTACTTTAAAAAAGTAATTTTTAGAGCGTGCCTTTCTAACTATCGAACAACTGTTTAGTATCGCTTTGATTCCTATGAGATTATATGGAGGTTACACTACTCGATTTTTAGTTGTGCAAAACAGTTGAATTGGTTGTAAAACAATCGACAATCGAACAGTTGTGCGATAGTTTAGTGAGTGTGCGCCCGCTCTCATAAATTTCGTATTACATTCATGTGTGTGTTTCTAATCTTTTTGATCGCTAAATGAGGCCTTTTGTGATATCTATACTATTACGAGTATAATAAAGCGTAAACACACACTTTTTTGTTGTCTAAGATGACAGCAATTACAGCATATTTTTGAATAATTCTTTTTTAATATCAATACTTAGCGTTGCTATAGTCGTGTATGTTTAGTTTACTGTACAGTTCGACTGTTGAAGTATATAGGGAAATTAAAGTGTTTTCTAAATTGTACAGTTCTCAGTTTTGATTCTACACGTCAATTTTAACTGTACAGTTGTAACTGAACGTGTGTAGGAAGTTTAACGTGATGATGAATTTGTATCTGATAAAAGAAAACATATGATATTTTAACCAATTAGAAAAAGGAATAATTTGTATGTCTGTTGGTTTCATTTTTTTTTTTATAATTCCACGCGGATGAATCCGCACGCGAACAACTAGTATTTCCATAAGGTACAAATGACTGTATCTTTAAAGCGAAACACTAACAAATTCCCCGATAGTACATGTGTACGACTCATTTATGTTACCTTGCGTGTCGCTGATTACTGCTACGGTGCTGGAAGCGGGGAATAAAAACTTTATCAACGGAAGTGAAAGTTACTTTCAACTTAAGCGTGCTACCTTTTGTAGACAGTAATAAATCAAAACACACGCGTTGTCTTTTTTAATATCAATACTTAGCGTTGCTATAGTCGTGTATGTTTAGTTTACTGTACAGTTCGACTGTTGACGTAGGTAGGGAAATTAAAATGTTTTCTAAATTGTACAGTTCTCAGTTTTGATTCTACACGTCAATTTTAATTGTACAGTTGTAACTGAGTGTGTGCAGGAAGTTTAACGTGATGACGGACGTTGTATCTGATAAAAGAAAACATATGATATTTTAACCAATTAGAAAAAGGAATAATTTGTATGTCTGTAGGTTTCATTTTTATTTTTCTCTTAACTCCTATTTATTTAAATTAATATCAAATAGATTTAAATTAATTATATTAGCCAATACTAAAGTTCCATTTGTATGAATTAGTTTTGCATCTCGTCTCTATCTGTAGTTTGTAGAGCTGATTTAATAAATATAAATTAAATTAAAATGTAAGTTGACGCAAGGCTCGAAGACTGTGCGCTGCGAGCGGAGGGTCATTCAATTTATTCCTGAGCACGTTAGCTTTGATGCATTTGATTATCTGACATTACAGAATATACAAGAAACATCTTACTAGTACTAATATAAATGCAAAAGTTAAGATGGATGTTAGAGTTTGTAGCCTAAACTGCTGAACGGAGCTAGATGAAATTTGACAAAGATGTAGAGTATAGTCTGAAAGAACACATAGGCATTCACTTTATTTTAATTCCACGCAGGTGAAACCTAGTAAAATTTACAAATTTGTGTAACATTTTTTTTTCAAACGATTAAATAAATTTTATCGTTTATTTAAACAATATTAACTAGCATATTGAGTTTTAAATTTTAATTTAAGTTTTTAGTAAACATTAAAGGCTGAGTGAGAGTTGGTAAACTAAATTTATTAAAGCCAGCTGAGTATATCATAAATTTCAGATAAATTCTTTCGACTTCATCTGTGTGTAATTTAAAAAATAAAATCTATAGCCTATGTTAAGAAAATGTAACTTTCTAATGGAAAAAAAAACGGTCTAGTACTGTTTTCGTTTATTCTTTACATACAAAAATAAATAATTACAAGTCATCTTCTTTTATAATACATCCGTAGATGTAGATTTCTTGTAGTCATTTCTTTTATTTAAAGTTCTTATATCATTCACAGAACACAAGATTCCGAGAACCAGCTTAAAGTAGCCGAATTAAGAAACTTGAGAAGTTTCAAAGTAATCCATCAAAGGGAAAGTTTTGTCTAAAATCTAGTCGTAAATGTAATATCCAATCGGAATTCAATCTAAATCAGAAGTTGTAATTCAGTTGCCAGTTGCTTTCACACGAAGGCAGTATTGCAACCCAGTAGAACAGAACATTATTACTATTGTTCGAACGTACAATAACGCAACGAGACAAGTGAGCATCGTACTGCATTATCTACTGCTCTGTTTAACAGTTCTGCCCTGGTGTGAAACGAACATAAGTCATCCGTCAGAGTCGTCGCTACCACAAATAACATGACAGGCTCTAACCCGGTTTTCGATCGCTAAATTACATTCCGATTTCAGGTTAATGGGCTCAGGTAATTTCGTATTTATGTTTTTATATCATGTATTTTCTTTATACAACATGAATAGAGTTCTTACTACACGCACGTTAGAGACTAAGCATATAGACACAGTAAAATATAGACACGACTTTCAACTTTACCTAGTTAGAACACCGTAGGATTCTGTCGTATCTATGTAAAAATATATTGATATCTCTATATTTTTCAATGTGTGAAAATGAAAGCAAATTTTATGGATGAGAGATTTATTTTCTCACAACCACAAAAACTCTGTTAAGAGATTTATGTTCGCTGTTCGATTTGACTTTAACATTTTATGGAGAACTACTTAGTGCTCGACTTTACTTCTTGTTGTCAAAACTTGTTCGTTCCTCAAGAATTATTAAAATACGTTGGGTAGTTTCAAAGTTTGCCCATCATTACAACATTCTATTTTATTTTTTTACAGCATGTAATTTACTTTTATATTGCTTGATAGAAATGTAAGGAAAGAGAATAATGTTAGCAATTAAAATATTTATATCATTACTAGCTTTCGCACGCGACTCCGTCCGTGCGAAATTAAAAAAAGAAACAAATGTGAGTAGCCTATGTGTTCTACCAGGCTTTCCTCTACGTCTGTGCCTAATTTCATCAAGATCTTTTCAGCCGCTTAGGCTACAAACTCTAACAAACCTCCATCCATCCATCTAAATGTTCGCATTTATAATATTAGTAAGTTTTAAAATTTTAAAATCACTTGCCTTATTTTAACTTAACAAAGTGATAGTAAATAACAATATCTAAATCCATAATTAGTACCGCAAGCCGAATGGAAAGCAGTCTGTTATCACAGCGCTAACAAAGGCAGTCGCTATCGGCCTTTCCGAACGACCGCTCTCGGCGGGCTCTCCTACCCCGTCATTGCGCAAAGCCGCCGTGCGGACAGAATTTGAAGACAAAAATAACTTACAATCGCTTTCTACGTAGATATAATGCATCAATTCATGGGTTACTTGTTAAGGCTTAAATTGTACATTATGAAAACTTATGTATTACTAATTTTAGTGTGTTTCCATTGCTGTAATACTTGTTTAAATTATCATTACTTTCAAGTGGAAAAGACTACACATAACTACTAAAACAATTGAAAACTTGGTTGTCTGTAAATCGAGTACAACAAAAATGCTCATGATGACGTCACAAGTCGAATGCTTAGACCGAACGTGCCTCTCTATCGTTTGTTCCGCGCTCTCGCTCGCACTCTCGATTCACTCGGAACGTGACAGTCATGCTTCGTGCGTGTATACGATTTTTAAGACATAAACACGCCAAAAATTATTCAATATTTTTTTTTACAGTTTTCTAAATGGTCTACCATCTTTAATCGATATAGTTTACAATTCCGTTAAGAATGTCCACTTCATTTTTTTTTCTATTACAAAAATTGTAGTACTTATTTGTATGTAGCACCACAGCGCGCTCTAGTGGCCCGCGTAATGAAACTCGTCGTCCGCTGTGCTAGTGTAGCCTATTTGTTGTGCAGATATTGGTAAGTATTTTATGTTTTATAGTCACCAATATTCTTATTAGCTACTTTGTCCTGGTTAAACTGAATAGTCTACGATCTAAGACAACTATTCTCTGTCACATTTCATTTAGATTAGTTCAATCGTCAATTAAAATTGTTCTTTTTCGTATTTTGCGAACACTCTGTATAATCATCACATATTTTATAACATTAATTTCGCTTAAATGTTTATAATAAGAAAATGCTGGAATCGAACCCTAGATGTTTTGATTATACTAAACATTAAAGTATTGACGCTTTCTAACTAAGTGATTGTAAATATTATAAGGGTCGCTGCACACGGACTATTGCTTAATGCTGTATGTGTAGCAGTTCTTAGACAAGTAACTGAATACGATATCAAGGGCCAGTCCCACCAAATTGTAAATTGTCTGATAACAATCGAACGTGTAAAATGTGTGATGGAAATATCGGATACGTTACCTTATCTGACAGTGACGTTATGTTAAGCTATCTGAACCTCTATCAGTCAGTGGTGGGACATGCCCTAACTGATATATCGTGTTCGTAATATAACATTGTGTTTAATTAGCTCTTTGACTTTTAGTTGAGGTGTTATATTAAAGTTGGAATTATGTTAATGAACGGATCTAACACAAAGTTTGCAAAGTTGATTACATTTGTGATACCACAATTTATGCGAAAGCCTCCTTTAATTATGAAAATAATTATATTTCAAGGTCCAATAAATATTAAACATTAATTACAAATATTGTGTTTGTTTGAATCCAAATTAATGTATTATACAAATTTTCTTATAGCAAATATTAAGTCATTTGGTTATACAGAATTAATTAGGTTTGTCTTAGTTTACACATGATTTCTGTTACAAACAATTTTAAGTTAATTTCAGTTCATGTCTGAATTACTAATTAGAAGTCATTAGCGAAATTATTTGAAAAATAAAAGAAATTTCAAGACCAAACTAATGTGATTAAAAATTGCCAAAACTTTGTCAAAACTTGTTCAATTTCATGCAGAATGGGTTTATCCATGTTTAGCGCGAGTTAGATTCGCCTTCAAACTGTCAGCCTGTCGGCCAACTTTGACAGACGGAATTAAAGCTCATAGATAAGCTCAATTTGATAGATCTAGTTCGGTCTGGATTGCGTGAACTTGTACCTATAATACTTACTTATAATAGGTAGTAATAACTTCTAGTATATTATACGTATGTTATTATTGAAGTTACGTGACCTAATTCTAGAAATGTACCATCATCATCAACTTGCCCTTATCCCTTATGGAGGGTCGGCAGAGTATGTGCTGCTCTTCCATATATCTCTATTAGCCGTCATATCTGAATCCACTCCTTTCTTAAGAATATCCTATACTATACACCGAGACACAACATCCTCTTTCACACAATCCATCCATACTTTCTTCGGTCTTCCTCTTCCTTTGTAGCCATCCACATTCATTCTTAACACTTTCTGGTTTATATCCCCATCGTCTCGTCGCAGAACATGCCCATAATTCTAGAAATGTACCGATAAAAAATAAAGGTTCTAATCATTGTAAGTTTAAATACTTCTTTATTTTACAAATAATTATATTTGCAAAAGACAACCAGAAGCGAAGTTTGGCGCAAATTGATATGGCGTTAGCGAAGTGTAGCACCTCTACGAACGTAGAGCTTTGGTTCCTATCTACGCGCTACGCTTCAGTTCTACGCTTTGTCATTTGTCCGTACAAACATTATCGCTCTATTTTTAACGGAATATTCGAGTTTTCATCGAATCTGAATTAGCTTCCCACTGACAGATATCAGTTAAGTTTTGGCAGAGTTCGATTCCGAAGTTGAATTGATTTTTGTTGCATATTCCAGAGTTTTTTAGTTCTGATTTAATTAATATTATTTCAAATATTTATTGTTGAGTTACGGCGATGTTCTGTAGATATTTATAACATTAATATTTCCTTGTATGTAAGACAAACTGTACACGTAATATCTAGATAACGTTATACCACAACATACATTCCACAAAGTTTAGTTTGTGGCTTGTCGGTGTATGCTAAACAGTACCACAGTTTGCTAATATATCAACTTCCATATTATAATATAAAATATTATATTAAGAGCGCGCGCACACTTTATACTAAGCTATCCCATAACTGTTTAGTGCGCACACTACTCCTTTTTTAATTGTGCAACTAAATAGTTGAATTGGCTGCGAAACAATCGACAATCGCACAACAGTTGTTCGATAGTTTAGTCAAAGGTGTGCCCGCTCTTAGAGATAGATTTAAATAGAAATTTCAAAGTGATTTTTTCACAATTACTCTTACCAGAACAATAACAAGATGTTTTTCGTCAAAGAAACGACAAAAACATTTAGCCCTGCGTAATTCGATCAGTCAAATCGGATTACTTCGGATGAAGGTTTCTCGCAGGGGAAGGGGAGGGGATGAAAGCAGAAAACAATAGATAAGCAACATAAAAATACATAAAACAAAATTTCAGCAGAGAACAATCCTCTAAAGTGTTGATGCTTTTAAATTCATTCATGGCTAGCTGTTGCTCGCGACTTCATCCGCGTGAAATTAAAAAATATATCCTATGTTACTGACAGATAAATTACCTTTCTAACGGTGAAAGAATTTTTAAAATCGGCCTAGTCTTTTTTGAGTTATTTCAATACATACAAAAATACAAATCTTTCCTCTTTATAATATTGTAGTACAGATATCAAAACTGTACTATGAGTATTATTATTTCTATACGTGTATAAAAGCCATAAAATCGGAGCATTTAGGACTATAACAGACGGACAAACACTCTGATTCAGCTATTTTTATAAAGATTTGTCCTTATCTTCAGCGCTCTTGACCTCGCCCGGAATTGTTCGGTTCGTTACCTCGGCTAAAGGGTTAATTTGGTAACGTCTTGCTATTTACTTAACACGGAGAAATAAATGAACGTGACATATAGATGTTTGCTTTTATTTTACTTGATAAAATCTTATAGCTAACTTTTTCGTGTCTTAAATAAGCGTTACAGAACTCTTTGTTATATAATTTAGAAATTGAGATGACACAAATACAGTAACTTCTTTAAAAATACTAGTTATAAGAGCATGCGCACACCTTTGATTATACTATCGCACAACTGTTTAGTCTCGCTTTGATTCCTATGAGCTTATATGGAGGTGCGCACACAACTCGATTTTTAGTTGTGCAACTAAACAGTTGAATTGGCTGCGAAACAATCGACAATCGCACAACGCTCTTAGTGTGATTATAAACGTCGCATCTTCAGATAATATGCACATATGTGCATGTGCAAATATACCACAATTTAAGGTGCATTTCCACAGAGGCAGACAGACGAGTGAGTGTACAAACAAAAGAGCGTAGAGTACGGATTACCACATCACAAACACTGTTTGAAGTTGCCGAAAGCGTTTAAACTCACACCCACTCGCTTTACTCTACTAGTACTAAATATAGTATTTCCCTCGACGTTATGTACGAGTATGTCTATTTCTGTGTGGAATATGAAATGCAAATGACACATTACGTGTGATTACGCTAAATGTTATGCTATAGGTTGAAATATGTATAATACCCGATGGACATTAGTCAAACGAGCGCCTCTCGGTGTAAAATGTGACAAGATTATTATACTTAAGCTGTCTTGTTATTTTTGTATGACCCCCTTAAATAAATCTAAATTATAGCTCACTAGCACCCTCATTTTATGCCATTTTGTCTATGAAAATTTTACATATTCTCTGACAGAATTTCAAAGAGAAGCAGCGCCATCTCTGCGGGCTAGCATCCTTGTTTTGACTACAGTCAAAATATCTCATCTCTCTGTTAACACGATTATATTTTTAGTATTAGGACGACAATGGAAGCCCACTGTTAATCGTTGGTGATATCAGTGTCGTTCATTATGGAAACACCCTCTTACATAAATTGTAATTGGTGAGCAATTATAGCTGATAAGGCATAACGATCTATCAGAGCCGACCCCCGCTTGCCGCCTCGCACCCGCCTTGCTGCTTTAATCCACGCAGGGTTGCCACCTTATTAAAAAAATAATTAAAAATAATTTTGATTTTATCTCTAGAGAAAATGCAGTATTAAGTAAACCAAGTTTATTATAAGTATTTAACTTAATGCTATCGTTCTTTATTATTTAAACTAGTGCTTTATTCTACTTTATTTTGTACTTAAACGCAACCGCTTACTTCCTCATCGTTTATTTCTAACATCCACTAATTGCTAACGAACCCTTAGGATATATAAATGTTACAATTTTCTAGACTTTTAATAAAAATATTCCAGGTGTTATTAGAGGTTATAAAGTTACAAGAAATTTATTTAATTGCAATTTACAATTTTAATTACACATTTTTCCAGATTATAATCTATCTAGAGATCCTTTTACCCTTTCTAGAGTTATAACAGTCCATTCATCCATACAAAATTTCGCACTTATAACATTTGTTAAGATTTTTATATCATTACAATCTGTTGCACTGGATTCTATAATTTTATATTCGATAGCTAGTTCTTACAATTGAAATTTTAAATAAAAAACCTTGGTGGTTAGTTTTTTTAATTCTTCTTTTATGCAGTTGTGGTAACCCTATCAAAGAATAGCGTGCAATACCTCATTGTGTGATAACTGGTGCTGCCCTGAGCATTATCACAGCTGGAGTGATCTATTTATGGTATTACACAGACTATCTAATGCTTACAGACTTCAATGCTAAGTATAGTTCGAGGCAGAAGTAACTTCTCTTTGGTTGATAATTTATTGAGTTAGATGTCTCGACTATGAACAGTTTCAAACTACACATTAATAATGGAGCACAGTTCTATGTTATGCAAGTCAGTTTACACTTACTTAGATGCTTTGCCGATCGTTTCGTGACGTCATAACAGAGCTGAAGGGCTAAGATGGTAGTCAGTGTTAAAGGAAAGGAGGAGGGGGGAGTTTCGGCAAATATGTGCACAGTATAGCAACCTTTTTTTATTATTTACAAAATTGCTTTATTTTAAAAATATAACTACAACATTATATACCGCAATTTCAATAAATTGAAAACCTATTTGTTCGAGATAGCGTCGGCGCCAAACCTGTGTAGTTTGGTAACAATCCAAATAGTAAGTATGGTACAAACATAATGCATACGTATTCCTATGAGAGGTTTTATAAGATTCGGCATAAAAAGCGTAGTTCTTTGTGAAATAAAAAAATAGCCTTTGTGTTATTCCTATTCTCTACAACTATGCTAAATTTCACTGAGATCAGTTTATTTATTTAGGCGAATTCTAACAAACATTCATCTAAACTATCGCACAACTGTTAAGCGATAGTCGATTGTTTCGTAACCAATTCAACTGTTTAGTTGCACAACTAAAAATCGAGTAGTGTGCGCACCTCTATATAAGCTCATTGGACTCAAAACGAGACTAAACGGTTGTGCGATTATTTAGTCAAAGGTGTAAACACACCATCGGTGTATATGACATAGGTATATCTTAATCGTATATGACAAGCTATGACACTCGACCTGTCTCGTGGTTTACCCGTTATACTTGGTGACAGGACAAGGGTCGCCACCTCACAGGGATTGCGGTAAACTCGCTAAATGAGAAAAGGGACGTTCTTGCTGATTTGCATTTAATAACGTAACTTAACACATAAATATTAAAGTATTTATTAATTATTATATTCAGAAAATTATTTATATTTTAAGTAGAGAAATAGTAAGACATCGATTCGTTTATAAGATTCTTTAACAAATATTATAACGAGGAATGATTTTCTTTTGTATGTAACGAATAAACTCAAAAACTATGGGACTGATTTAAAAAAATCTTATACCATTAGAAAGCTACACTATCACTTAATGACATAAGCTATATTAATTTATAGATTTTAATACCGCTCAGACGAAATCAGCAAAAGTAACTTACGTTTAGTAGCTTCACTTGATTCAAGTGAAATATTAAAGTTTCAACAACCAATATCGCCGCTGTTAAGTTTTGTATACTAGTTAATCCAGGTTATAAATAAGGACAGAAACTTATTTTTAAAATATTAAACTTCACATGAAGTCGCAGGCAATAGCTAGTTATGTATGTACTTCGACATTAACTAATTTAGATGCATTAAAGGCACATTTGATCTTAACTACAACTCTATATTGCAAGGTAATAGGATTTGATTGGCTTATAACTTAACTAATTAACATTCATTAACAATGTACATAAGGAAACAGAGCTAAGGCGATTGTATACTAAATTAGAAATTGTACAAGAAACTATTTTCTCAGTAACTATGTAATTATGTTCCCAACGAAGATAAATATAGACCGATTACACAACGCGGCCGATATCGTTAAGAATGTAACACACAAACTGAGAAAGCATAGCTTTAGCTGATTTCTAGTCTTTGTCAAATATAATGTTAAATTCCTTTCGATGATTAAACTTTTTGTTTTGACTATTTGGGTGTATCGGTTAAGAGAGCTTGTAGATTAAAAAAAAAAGATTTTTATCAGAACAAAAGAACAAAATGATCTTTTCTACAATGTGACCTATATAATAAACTTATTTTAGAGTAATTATTACGACAAACAGTAAACTGAATATAGATTTGTCATGAGTAACGTGTGCTGATGGTTGTCAGTGTGACACCTGCCTTAAACCAACAAGGGCACTAATGTTACCTACACAATAAAACGTTGAGGCTACTAAGCCCGTATCGATAGCCCCTGATGCCACAAACATAAATTGTCAATTAGACTTAACCCTCAGGTAAAACAGGTTGAGAACTATTCTAATACATAACAAGTACAAAACGGTATGAATAGAGCATGAATTGATGTATATTTTTGAAGTTTTACATTATTTTACTAATAATAATTAACAGTTTCACACACACAGTTTTAGGTTTGGAGGGGAAGACCGGTAGAGGTAGACCTAGAAAGAGATGGATGGATTACATGAAAGGTGATATGATCAAGAAGGGAGTGATGACTGAGATGACGTATGATAGAGTTATTTGGCGGACGAGAGAAACGAAAATACCGATGGGCCCACCCTATGGGAGTAGGATAAGGTAGAAGAGATGATGACCTTAAGATTAGACGTGTTTAAATCAGCTCTGAACTTGCACAAAATACTCGAACCATAAAATTAGTAGCTCACTGGTCTACGGAGTCAGTCGTTGACTCGCAGCTTGTAGCTCGAAATGCAGATCACAACTCTTTGTAGATACAAACTAAGCTAAGTTGTGAGCCTCTTCACACATGTGAACTATAAGCTGATCTGTAGACCATCAATTTTAGTTGAGTTACCTTTGATTTAGGGTTTTATTTTAACATTTTGTCGTTAAACTTCTGAATGCTGTGCCACTGTTGCATACACTTTCTAAATCCTTAGCCGCTATCATTGGTTTGTTATTGATTTTACAGCTTCGTTGTTAAATATTAGATGAGTATTATTAGTATCAATTGGTTTATAATATCCAGTAAACATAATACAATATCACGATCGATATCCGGCGCGGCGTGTATCAGCCGAGATCTCGGACCATTAGGCAATTGCTACTGACTATACGTCGATTGTATTGTATCGAGATTGTGATCGACATTCATTGCTAAAGGTGTCTACTGTTCGTGTAATGTTACGAGGTACATTCGCTGCGAACGGCTCGTTGCTCCCTGGATTCCCTGTAACACTAAGCACATACATGAATGTTCGCTGTGTAACATGTTTATTACACCGCGTAGCGTCAGCACATATAATTAAAGATAAGTCGACTAAACAATCGAGCAGGGCGTGGCATGGCACAGTTAGGCAACCACCTTGGGCTCTGGAAGGAAATGGGCGCCACAGGTATGTGAATCACATGAATATTGAAACAAAGATAATACTAGAAAGGCTGCATAGAAGTCTAGAATGTATCTAGTGCCCTCGTCAGGCGTACACTGCCTCTACTATCCCCTGTAAGTAAAAATGTGTGGTCTGTCTGTTGGTACACTATCACCAATCTGCAATCACTCCACAAAGTGATTAGCGAAGCTGTAGGAATTACTACACCCTAAAGCAGATAAATGTGTGTCGATTACGTTTAGCGATATATCACAGCTACGATAGCCTCACACGTGTGCTAATGTGCTGCATTAATCCTGTACGACCCTTTCCCAACCACATACCCGGGTTCTATAAGTACGAATAGTGATTCAGTTACCAACAGAATTTAAAAATAATACTTTTTTATCGTATATAAACTAGCGTTTAACCACGATTTCACCTAGACTTAGTGAAGATGTGATCGGTGGGTACTTATTATTAACTTTTGCCCGCGTCTCCGTGTGGAATTAAAACAAAAGTGTCTATGTGTTCTTACAGACTATCCTCTACATCTATGACCAATTCAATCGAGATCCGTTAAGCAGTTTAGGCTACAAACTCTAACAAACATCCATCAGAGTAAACTGTTGCATTTATAATGTTAGTTAGATAATCTAGGTATTTTCTGATAAAAAATTAGCCTCCAATATTTGTTTAAATAAAGATACGAAAATGCAGAAAGTTCCTTCAACTGATCCGGAAAACTACATGATTCATAAAGAGAAAGAATTTTAAGTTTCTGTTCAAAGATAGATAACAAGACTCCATATAACGTTAACGTGAAGGATTTTGCTATTATTATTTTAATCTGCGGTCAATCCATTTTGTCCTACAATAATAGACGGACCTTCAAAAAGTTTAAATCGGTTCAAACAGAAGGGAATTTTGTCAACCTTCTTAGACCCGATCTAACCCAGACACTTTTAACCCTCTGATAATCCTTTCTAAAACAAATATAAGCGGAGTTTAACATAAATTAATTTCAGATTAAAATTTATAATTAGATAGCTCGATGTCCAACTCAGAACTTAGTGTACTTTTAGTAGAATACTTAGTAAACGTTTCGGGTAAAGAATTTCATGTCTATCTGTTCTTATTTCCGCAAAAACTGGATACAAAGTTTTCCCTCGTATCTATCCTATTAAGAGGAAATATTTGTATTTTTTATAATACATATAAATAAAAAACTACTGGACCGTTTTTAAAAATTCTTTCACCATTAGAAAGGAAATTTATCTGTAAGTAACATAGGCTATATTTTTAATAATTTTATATCGCGGACGAAGTCGCGAGCAACAGCTAGTAAAATAGATAGAGTGTAAAGTGTAGTAAATTAACTGCGGAAGCGCGGCTATTTCGACAACGTTTAAAAGTGAATCCATCAATACGTGAACTCCCTGGGACGATGTAAACAAAGATCAATTTCAGATAAACACCAAATTTATTAAGACAATTACAATAAATTAAGACAGTAAGCGAACGTAAAGCTCGGATAATAGTGATAGAAGCGTAAAATTTACTATCTTGGATATATTCCAAAGTAATAAATTTCCAAGGGAATAACAGTCAAAGTATGAAATTCGCTTCCCACTTGCATCAAACATCATATAGCAAACTGTCACTATAATTTTTTTTTAATATCATAAGGTAAAGAGAAGCGATCATTGCCCATATACATCTGCAATTGCAGCCTACCCATAATCAACGGAAAAGGAGACGCACATAAAGAGTATATTTCCCCTTCCTATGCATCTCCTCCACCGTCTAATCCACTTTCCCTTCCCATCCTTTTCGTATAAGAAAATGGGGGGAAGGGAAAGGGACTAAAATTATGAATCCGGCATCACATTCATCAGACGAAACGCGGAATTGCTTCCACTTGACGCCTGTCTTCTGTGTGGTCGTAGTATTACACCAGACAAGCCGGCACATTCGTGCGAAGATTAAAACGGGCTCTTCCACTGTCAAAGTTTAACGCTTTTTAAGTTTTAAGTTATCTTTGCACTGTGATCATCAAATCACATTCAACCGATGGGTAAGATATTTACGTCCCCGACTGTATAGAATGTGACCGTAGGTTTTCACGTAGGTTCCTAAATAATTCAATAGAAAGGCTTGCAGCTGAACCGACAGCTGTCGGCCAATCGATTGCACGAGACCTTGTGGTTATTGTCAGCTCACTATAGAACTGTAAAATTATTTTATTATATTACTGGAATGCAATCATTTAAGAGTACACACACCTTTGACTTAACTTTCGCACTACTGTTTATTTTCGAATTGATTCCAATGAGCTTATATGTAGGTGCGCACACAACTCGATTTTTAGTTGTGCAAAACAGTTGAATTGGCTGCGTAACAATCGAAAATCGGACAGCAGTTGTGCGATAGTTTAGTCAAAGATGTGCGCTTTTACTGTTATGTTTATTCCGGCTAATACTAGAATAGTCTGTCTAGTTTATGGACCTCCTGGAAACAAGATTAGTGTACTACATAAATGTCAGTGTGTTATGGCAATGAACATAACATTTACAAGTGGGCTAATGGCGAGGCGAGGACAGGTGTACACAGGATTGCTCTCTTGTGATATATCTACACTTCGGTACAAAATAGATCCGTCTTTAAATGATATTATTGAAATCATTTCAAATATTTATACTTTACTAGCTTTCGCCCGCGACTCCGTCCGCGTGGAATTAAAAAGAACAAAAGTGCGTAGCCTATGTGTTCTTCCAGACTATCCTGTACATCTATGCCAAATTTCATCGAGATCCGTTCAGTCGTTTAGGGTACAAACTCTAACAAACATCCATCCATCTAAACTTTAACTTTAGAAGTATGAAGTATGACTAGTATGATAAGTAAACATGATTGTGGTTGTTAAACAAACGTCGTAAACGTAGTCATGTCAAAATCAATAGCCATGTTCTTGAATTTTAAATGTAGTTAAATATATTTTATTAAAACACATTATCTTCATATTTACTCCATTACTCACCTCCCGGGGAGCTTTTATAAGTGTTCGTAAAGCCCGATAAAATACTTTATGGTGCGGAAGACTTAGCGATGGTGTCATAGCTTAACTTATAGCTTTAACTTAACAACATAATGTCATGAAATGTGGAACCTTTTATTTTAAAGCTGTTGGTCGCGACTTCGGCCACGTGAAATTAACAAATAATAAAAAACTAGCATATGTTACTCACATAAAAATTACCTTTTTAATGGTGAAGGAATTATTGAAATCGGCCAAGTAGTTTTTATGTGAATCGAATTCATACAAAAATCTCAAAACACAAATCTTTCATCTTTATAATATTAGTAAAGACAAGTCAATAATTAAATCAGTAACGGCCGAGTATTGAAACGACATTTAATCTGTAAGCAACACGCTTAAACTCCAAAACTCCTTTAAATGTCTGACAGATTGTAAGACGCAATATCAAAGCGAATTGTTAAGTTTCGTTTCAGTATACGTTGAGAGAATAAACGCGTAGCCACTTTTATAAATGTTTTATGTTACATACAAGTTTTTAATTGAAGTAAATAGTAAAATCAGATAAATGGTACCCAATAGCGAAGTACGACATAACTCGCCCGTAATTTATCCTAGTTAAGCTCATTAACTGCCGCAAACCTGTGTACCTTTATCAACGACCAGAGTTACAAAATTATATGAATTCTTTCATATAAAAGGTACAGACTCAAGTAAGAAGTCATGTAAAAATGCGGCTATCACTTTGAGAAATTACATTCTTTTTATTCTTTGGCATGTGAACTAGATATTTTTATAATAATTATTTTAAATTACATTGATCTATGTAACTCGATATTGTTGTACCCATAACTAAACGCAAGTTTAAACTATTTCGACTTTCTGCGAGGAGTTTAAAAAGAATTTCTTGACCAGTTTGTGTTCTTCTAGATTAATTTCTACATCTGTACTAATTCGTCAAGATCCGTAATAACAACCATCTAAACATTCGCATTTATAATAATAATATTAGTTAGATGTGTTATTTCTTGTTCGATTGAGAAGCAATTGATTTATTAGATCAAGTGTTCTATCTACCTCAGAGGTTGCACATCTAAGATATAAAATTCCAATCTAGTCTCACGTTTTCCTTCAGCAATCGGTTCGTTACGTGCGACGCGACTTGGGCTCTAACGTTATTAACATTTGGGGCGACCTTGTACGAAACGAAGCTATCCTACTGACGTTTTATTAAAAAAGAATTCAATTCTGCTATCTTTGTGTTTCTACTGCTATGTATAATGTAGATTTTAAATATGTAATCATTTTTTTACTTAACAATAATAAAGTTATAGTTGAAGCTTAGCTTAGGTGGAGTCGTGGTCAAGCGCTGGTTTATTTATGTTTAAAAAAAAAGGTTAGTTATCGATTGGTGATAAAATTTTCAGGAAATTTGATGAGGGGTTTTTCCTTCAAAAATTGCCCACTTCAGAGATCAATTAAACATAGCCTTGCCAGGCTAGGATTAGGCAACCCGGTTACAACATGTTTAAAAACATGTACTCTTAAATAATGTTGGTTTTATCAGGAAATCTGATGAGGGAAGGAAAAACGCTTTGGATCTTAGCCTATTAGTAATGAATTAAATAAAAAACATAGATACAATACTCTTTAATAAAAATCTGTTGTCCGCAGCAGGATGAATTTTTGGGCGGGGGTAGGTAATGTAACGTGTGATTTTCATTTCTTACAATCAAATAACCGTGTATTGTAAACTGCTCTTGTTCTATCTAATCGTAGACGTGGATATCAAAACAAAATCATAATTAATTATTGTTCGTTTGTTTATAATTAGTTTTAAAAGTAAATGACGTAGCAGCACCTGGCTCAGTTTGAAAGTGACATAAATCTAGAGAGTCATTAACGTCTTGAGGCAATTGGAGTTACTGGCGGCCTCCCAAGCTGTCACATTGATACCTACCTATGTGTACACTAGGGTAGTATCATAGAACACACATACTGCAGTACTATTTTTATAGTTAGTGTGCATTCAAGTGATAGCAGTACTGTTCGTAATTCACTGTGCTACCCACGTGTGAAATATGTGTAGGAAGCGAGTGTCTTAGTTACAAGATTGGAAATATAACCGTAAACTTTAATAGTCGAAATATTTATGAAACATAATCATCTTTGTTTTTTTTTGTATAAAATTAATAGATTATAATAGGGTGTTGTTTACTTAATGTCTAGCAAATAATAAATCACTTTTTAAATCTTTTTTCGATATACATTCGCTTCAAGTGTGTATTTTATGCAAATAAATATTAAATTTTCAATACAAATAAAGTTCATTTAAATTATATGCTTCAAAAAAGTATTGAAGTGTGGATAACAAGAATTTTCAATAACTCCATCAGACGTTGACGACCTACAATGTCAGACTTAGGGCAACTTGTAAGCAATATGCATTAATATTACAAACTTTCATCCATCGAAATCTTACTAATATTATAAATGAAAGATTAATATTATTATAATAGATCGGTCTGAGAGTTGTGTAATGTTAGTTGATATCACTATCCCACATGACGAGAATCTCGTGAAAGCCGAAAAAGAAAAATTATTAAAATATTTGGATCTGGCTCACGAGGTTACCGCCATGTGGCGTATGAAATCGACTACCATTATTCCGATGGTCGTTTCGGTGCACGGGCTAATAGCGAAGAGCTTCGACCAACATCTCAAGAAGCTCTCGCTAGACAGTTGGATTAAGGGCCCGATACAAAAGGCGGTTATTTTGGAAACCGCACGTATTGTGAGGAGGTTCCTGTCTCTGCAGCCCTGACCACTGGTTGCTTGAGTCATCGGATTCCGCAGCCGGTGGAGTTCTATTTTTTTATATAATATGTTTTATTTATTTTTTATAACAAATCATGTAAAATATATTATATATAAAAATAAGAAATTAAAGATATATGGAATTATAAATGAGAAAGTTTAGATGGATAGATAGATGTTTGTTAGAGTTTGCAGCCTAAACGGCTGAACGGATTTCGATAAAATTCGGCACAGATGTAGAGGATGGTCTGGAAGAACACATAGCTACTCAGTTTTGTTCTTTTCAATCCCACGCGAACGGAGTCGCGGGCTGAAACTAGTACTTCATAAATTCACATATGAAATAAAAAACTACAATTATCTTTAAGTGATTAAGATCCAATATCTTAATGAATTATTATATTATTTAATTCAAAAACCTTTATATCCTAGTTCCTCCAATTCGCAGGCATAGTAATAAATATCAACATTCAACAGAAAACAAAGGCTTTCAAACAAAACTGACAGAATTAAACGTAAATATTGGAATCATAGCACTACAATAGATGGCAATTAAAGCATTCAAAAGGCACTGATAATAAATTTTAATAAATCCCCTTCAACGAGAACTCAAATTCGTGCCACAGACAAAAGATTGCAAATAATTAAACAATTGTTTTAATCTGTAGTGATAAAATCCAAGTCTGTGATGTTAATGGTCTCAGATTAGCTATCATTAATATTTCAAATTACGACATATTTTATAACGCAAACTGAAATGACCAACATTTGATTTTAGCTTTTGAAAACTTGTCATAGTCATCCATTGTCTAAATATGTCTATCTAAGTATATGTTCACTGTTAAAATATCTATAAACTAGCTGTTGTTTGCGACTTCACCAGCGTGAAATTAAAGAAAAACAGTCTATGTTACTCACAGATAAATTACCTTTCTAACGGTGAGAGAATTTTTAAAATCGGCTCAGTAGTTTTTACGTGAATCGAATACATACGAGCAAACCTTTCCTCTTTATAATATTAGTATAGATATAGTTTTAGTCGTATATCTTTTTATTCTAATGAAAAAAGAGAGATGAAAAGAAGTAATTCCAAATGATTTATGGATGTAAACATGTATTCTAACTCTTTTCAGTCAAGTTGTCTACATGACTGTATTAGTATAGGTTTTGTGTTCGCGATTGTACCTATGTAGTGTTTATATGCGCGACTGTACGTGTCGGTATCTTCAAAGCGCTCACACACTCGAAAGCGTCAGAAAGCAATTAAGCTAATGCCCCAAACTTTTGAAACGAGCTTTGTAAATGCTACTTTTAGACTTTATCATTTATACTGTTAAAAATATAGGCTTTTGAGTTCTGAATTCTGAAACTACGTTAAATTAAACAACACAAGCAAATGAATATTTTGGTAACATACAAGGAAATCTTTATTTTTCATACCAATATCTGAATTAAATTTAAATAAAACCCACCTGTCAGTCGGCAAAGATTAAAATTAGCGTAAAACAATTATGTGGCAAGACAGTACGAATTTAAATTAAAGCTTTAGCAATAAAAGGCGAAAGCTCGAGAGGCAATAAGATTCCTTGAAGCTTTAAATTATTCCCCTTCTGTAATTAGCGGGAAATAATTCTTCACCTTGTTAAGTAGACTGAAGAATTACCTTATAATTTTATAGAAGCATTTTTGCTTGTCATTTTTATCGCTTAGTTAAGCTTTATTAAGTAAAATTAAAATAAATTACTACAGTAAAAATCTATCACAAAATTTAAGTTACCTTAAGTAGTAAACTTAAAGTTTAACTTATAGTTAACGATGAGGTATGACGACTGCCGTGTCCGTAGTAATCTCACCTTACCAAAAATCCTACACTTGTAAAACCCAAATAATAATTTCAATAAAATTTTACAAACAAAATTTTAACTGTAAGTCACAAAACAAAGCAGATATCTTTACAAGTTTAAAGGGATTTCCGAAACGATTCATTTAGAATAATCTGTTATATGTTTGTTTCCATTTCGTTCGATAAACACAAATACATCGTAAATGCGAACAAATAAGCCGCCGCGAACATAAATTGGAACAAATGGAAACGAACGAGTCAATATTTACGAACCAAATCCCAATAACAACATTCTCATTACTTCAATTCTGAGTGTTACAATTCCACGTATATCATTTAATTACGTTCACAATTCATATTTATTTCAAAGAAAATATTAGTACATGACTTTTGAATGTTAGGAACAAAACTTTAAAAACACCGACAATAGCGACATCTAGTTTAAACGTATGTAAATTTTAACTACTTAACAATAAGTACGTAAGTAGGCCGAAATATAATTGTTAATATCCTGTCACTTTACATGAATTACATAAAACTTCCATAAACAACAGCTCTAGACAGGTAAATAATTTGTTAGCGACATTCTGACTTCAATCGTGCGTCTACAAATTAAGATTATTCGATCAACGTGTATAAATATTTATTAATAATGTTTTTCTCTTTATTACATTAGATGACGCGAAGTAATATTATTTAACCCAAGCAACGGTTACGTAACACAGCCTCTCCGCGAAGTCACGATAATTGATTAGCTCAGTAATTAATTCATTATTACCCATTGAAAATAACTTCGTTAACTTCCTCTTCTTTTAATTAATTAATTTCCTCGATCAATTTTATGTTACAAGGAGAACGTTAGTTATGAGTGTGGTACACCGGTAGAGGTAGACCTAGAAAGAGATGGATGGATTGCTTGAAAGGTGACATGATCAAGAAGGTGATGACTGAAATGACGTATGATAGAGTTATATGGAGGACAAAAACCTGTCGCGCCGACTTTACGGAAGTAGGATAAGGAGGATGATGATGAATTGGGGTCGCAGATGTTAAGAAACCTTAAGGTTCAGGTTCAATAACGAGGTTTGTCTTTTATATTTGTTATTCAATTTTTATTCTCACATTTATGAACGTAGTAGTAAAATACAGATATGAGAATATTTTTAAAAAAGTCCCACGACACAAACGCAAACAGTCCAAATAGCTTTTCATAGCCCCGGGCTGAAAGCATGCCGACCTAGAAATATCTGTGAAAGAAACTGTTCAGTCTAACGTCGACCTATGTGGAGAGCTTTTTTATTTTTCATTTAATCATTTTTTCACTGAACTCAACAGGTCATGAAATATATAACCTCTATTGGTCACTGAATTTTAATTTAGTAAAAGAATAAATAACATGTGATGTAATTGATATCTTTGAAATTATTTTTTTAACTCGGAATTTGAGATTTCAGACCTATGACGTCACAATATGGCGCGGGTTAATACATCGAAGGGCATGAGAAATTAGAATTAAAAATAAATTAAATTATTTGATATCTCTAACATGACATATAAATATATTTTAATGTAGGATAGCTACAAAACACACATATGTAACTGTCATCTTATTAACTTTCATTCTATTTATACGTCCCCTTACCCTTTGTGTTTAAAGTAAATGGGTTGAGAATGGATTGTTCCGTTACAATGAACACAAAGAGTTTTGTTGCTAGAGGGCGCTACAGTAACACGGAAATGACATCACCTTTAGGAACTAATTAATTTACGCGTAATTAATGTAGTAAATAAGCGATTGCAGCGCTCTCAAGTTAGGATTTTTATATTCTCGCTTAGCCTGCAACAGGCCATAGCTAACTGCATAAACATTAACTTCCAATAAAAACACATGTACAAAAATATCGTCATATTCGACAAAACTGTCATCTAGACTATTTTATATCTATACTTCTATACTATTATAATAAAGCGTAAACACACACTTCTTTGTTGCCTAAGATGTCAGCAATTACAGCATATTTTTGAATAATTATTTGTTTAATAAAAAGCCCTACACTTGCGTCACGCTTTAGGCTATATATTTTAACGCCATTAAACATAGGGGGTAAATATTTTGGATAAAAACCCTAATGTGGGAAAGAGACCATAAGTTGCTGCCAACATCAAGGAAGCAAGGTTGTCATCATGTCATGTTATTTTGACATTTGTAATTGATAATTTGACAAATGTAAACAATAAAATAAAATTTTCATAATTTCATGCGGATGAAGTCGCACGGGAACAGCTAGTCATTGATAAAAATAGAGAATGCGATCAGTTACATATGTTTCATAATGGTAACAACACTACTTAATAAAAATTATACTTACGGCCGAATTATGAAACGTTTTTTGTAACAGAGTGTTAAATTATAGCCACGTTTAAACTCAAAATTCGATTAAATGTTAAAGTCTGATTGTAAGCTGTTACGAAGCGAAGAATTTAGTATTAGCCCGTTATTTTTTCATGTATATTAAAACAAATATTATTTAAATGCTTATAAAATTTTTATGTTCTTATTTTTCAAGGTTTTGCAGCAATAAATATGTTCAACATTCTTCATTCAGATTGAAGGTTATGCTAACAAAATGTCATAAATCTTAGCCACCATTAACGCCTTGTTTCGATCAATTTGTCATATTCAGTACTAAGTTATTAGGTCAGTTTACAAAACACAAAGTTGATTTGAGATCATTTATACAAAGGCAGTAATATTATGTTAAAGATAAATGGAGTTAAGCTGAAAATTTCAATTCAACAAAAAAATTAATATTGTCACATTATTTCAAAGCTATAAATATAGTATTAAAATTCATTGACATTTATTGGCCATCGTTTCCATGTAATGTAATAAAAATGACAAGTTGTGTGCTTTGGGTTGCTTTAATGGAGCATAAAATCATGAACAGTATAGGAAACCGTGCGTGCGCTTAAATGTACTAAGAATATATAACTTTTACATTACATTTAACATACTATCTTTACATTTTTAAATACTGTTATATCGACCTTTATTGACGACGAAAGTAGCTACAGACAACGGGGTTAGGTATTTACAAACGTTGTACAACGCCATCTATCGGGCGTAAGTACACAAACTAATTATTCATACAAATTTTGTCGATGACGTTACGATTACTATCTAGCAAAAGTACTAGGACTCCTGATAATATTGTTTAAATAAATAAATATTACTGAATCTAGAAAAATACTTTTTTCTATAGTGTATTTGACGTTTGTTTAACGAATAAAGTATCAAATTCAAACGCTTTTGATTATAGTGTCATCTGTCGGCGGTTATTGGAACTAATCGACTCTAATTCGATACTTATAAACTCAACAAAAATAACACTAATAAATCACAAAAAAACCATTTACATACAAAAACACGGACATATAAAAGTCTAATGGAGTTTATAAATCACTGACTGCGTGTAAGTCGACTTCAAAAAACAATAAAGGAAATTGATTTGAAAGCAACGGAACCCAATGCTATAAATCTTCGCGCACAATTAAATGCGTTCCCTCTCACGGTTATGGACATCCGAGACAAATTTACATGCAATGTGACGTCATACATCATACCATTTAATGTTAGAGGAACCGAAAATGTCTGGAGCGGGCGCACACCTTTGTCTAAACTATCGCACAACTGTTGTGCTATTGTCGATTCCCATTTAACTGTTTAGTTGCTCAATTAAAAATCGAGTAATGTGCGCGCCTCCATATAAGCTCATAAGAATCAAAGCGGGACTAATCGGTTGTGCGATAGTTTAGTCAAAGGTGTGAGCATGCTCTTAATATTTTTAAATACCAAGATTTTCTTTAAAAAAAACACGCGAGTACATAAAATACATTTTAACATACAATAATGTGTTTTACTATGAAAAAAGGTATTAGGGCGTCTTTTGTGTTTCGCAGACAATAGGCCCCTAATATTGGTTGCACGACATCTTTTGTAAAGGATCTCTTCGTTTTATGTACTATGTAACATTAATTATTGGATAACGTTACATTTTTATTAAATTACTAGCTTTCGCACGCGAGTCCGTCCGCGCGGAAATAAAAAAAACAAAAGTTAGTAGCCTATGTGTTCTTCCAGACTACACTCTATATCTGTACAAAATTTCATCGAAATCCGTTCAACCGTTAAGGCTACAAACTCTAACATCCATCCATCTAAACTTTCGCATTTATAATATTAGTATGATACGTGCATATAGTGTTACAAATGAAAGCTAACGCGATCAGTTCTTCTAAAGTCAAGGAATTTAATAATCGACCCTTAACTGCGGTCATAGAGATTGTATTTACAATACTATTATTGCAAACTGTAGCTTTTACGTAAACCCTGTTGATTTATTAAAGGTGTGTTTAATTTTGGACAACCCTATTGTTGTAAAATTGCTGTTATATTATTCGCAGGCGCTTGTATTAAAATCTGTTTTAACATAAATCTAATTTACTACTTTTGTATTTTCTAAAACTGTATAAAAAAGTTTTAATACACATTTTAAATAGAGCTTTTGTGTAGTTTACTATTATACATTTTTGCAACAATATAAATAAAAGCCCTATAAGTTACGAAATAGAAAAGAATTGCTTAAAATTCATTACATTTGAAACACAAATTCAGTTGAAGTTGCTCGTGGCTATTGTTTTGAGACAATAATATTAAACAAAAAATCTACGACATTTAATAAAGGGTTCTGTTATAAAGCTTCACGAAATTGAATATTTTAAAGCATTTATTTAACCTTCTCCAATATTTTTCTTTTGTGTTGCCGCGTAGGTTACGTTGAGTTCAAAATAGAAACAATGTGGGTGTAGTCCATTTGAACAGTGTTTTATTGGGATAAAAAAATATATTTGGAATTTAAGCAAATAAATAATTTACATATTTCTAATGGCAGCCTTTTATATTGGGAACATAGCTAAAAATAAATTTGAAAAAAGGATTTTGTGGGATTTTGCCCACTAATAAAAAGTTAAGATAAGTTGTTGTTAGTTTGTAAGTTAACTGGATAAGAATTAATATTAAATATTAATAATAAAAAGATATAAAATAATTTTTGAATTCTAAATCCCCCAATTAATCATATTTCATCTAAGTTCAAGTTATTTTTCAAACTTTGTCCTTTGAATTTTTCCCACTTCCCTTAGCTCAAAGTTAATTGATAAGCTTTGTGATTAATTCATTATTCCTGATGGAATACTAAACGACTTCATTAATTCGAAGACCGCTCATTTTTAAGCACAACATTTTCTTCCATTTCATTCCGATAATACTTTTCATATTGAAAAGAAGTTAATTATCTGGGAAATTAAAAAGATTCCAATTGTTATACTGAAAATTGCCTTCATTATAAGTTCCCACGCATTTATACAGAATTATTTGTTATAATTTTATTATATCGAATTGTAATAATCTTGTAGACGCTTCGGATAACAGGAAAATTTTAATCATTATGAAAAGCATGTATTTTAATGACTTATTTTATTAAAATACTGGCTGTTGCCCGAGATTTCGTCCACGCAATATTAAGATAAAAAAGCATCCTATAATATGCCCGTCTATGTCAGCTACCCTTCAGTGAAAGTCCGGTCGAAATCGGCGCAAAAAAACAAACAAAAATGCAGACAGACAGACAAAAAGTTTTTAAATGCGATTTTCGTTATTAGCAACGCAAATACATCATCGTCACGAAATCTGGAATTACTCTTTAGATGTTACAAACAGACACTCCACTTTTATTAAATGTATAGATAATTTTATAGATAACAGTGTTTCAACTAAAAAATAACATGTAAAATGAGATTCCGAAAATCGGACAATATGATCAAGGATTATGGGACAAAACTTTGAATTTAAAAATGTAAATTGGTTTCATACCATACTGGCTTTCGCCCGCGATTTCGTCCGCTTGGAATTAAAAAAAATCTAATTATTGAGTTTACATCAGAAATGTTAACACTCACAGCAAGTGCAATAAATGGCATAAGTTTATCTATACTAATATTATAAAGAGGAAAGATTTATATTTTTGTATGTATTGAAATAACTCAAAAACTACTTTACTATTTCAAAAATTATATCTCCATTAAAAATGTAAATTGGTTTCATACCATACTGGCTTTCGCCCGCGATTTCGTCCGCTTGGAATTAAAAAAAATAACATGTAAAATGAGATTCCGAAAATCGGACAATATGATCAAGGATTATGGGACAAAACTTTGAATTTAAAAATGTAAATTGGTTTCATACCATACTGGCTTTCGCCCGCGATTTCGTCCGCGTGGAATTAAAAAAATAAAAGTGAGTAGCATATGTTTTCTTCCAGACCACCTATGCCAAATTTCATCAAGATCCATTCACCCGTTTAAGCTACAAACATCCATCCATCCATCTAAACTTTCGCATTTATAATATTAGTAAGAAGTAAGATATATGAACTGGTAAATATTCTCTATCGAGTAAATATTCAAAACAAGAGACACTTGAATCACTCGAGGCTCTATTCAGCCTTCGATAGCTCGTTGAAATATTTTTCTATGAACATTCTTTTCAATGCACGTTCGATTTACTCTACTTCTAATCATAATACAATATAATTAATTTCTAAAACGTTCTGTGAATTAAAAAAAATCTAATTATTGAGTTTACATCAGAGATGTTAACACTCACAGCAAGTCCAATAAATGGCATAAGTTTATCTATACTAATATTATAAAGAGGAAAGATTTATATTTTTGTATGTATTGAAATAACTCAAAAACTACTTTACTATTTCAAAAATTATATCTCCATTAAAAATGTATCTGTGTGTGTATTTATCTAGATCTTTTATTATTTTTTAAATTTCACGGGCACGAAGTCGCAAATAACAGCTAATTATTTGTAATATTGTAAATTCGTTAATCTTATTTTTTAGGCAAACAAATATAGTTAATAGAAATCTAACTCCATAGTTACGTAGCCATTTGCACGTGCATTTTGTCACTAATGAATTTGGCCAAAAGATTTGATGCCTCGTTAACTCTGTCAATATACAGAGTATACAATGCACAGAGACCACATTTGTCAGTCTCACTGCACATCTCTGATAAAAGTTGTTCTATGTCAATGTTACAGTAAAATTGTAATTAGAAAATTAGACAAGTGCCTTAAGTAAAGTTAAAAATAAAGCGATTAAGTGATTATTAAACGTCTCTAGGTACAGTATTATGACTATAGATACTATATCTTATTCTCAATCTATCTTTAGTAAACTTAACAAGTTCTTGTCTAAGCCTGGAATTTGACATAGTTTTGTTAAGTTCGGTTGTCTAATCCAATTAAGAATTACGTGAGTTGCTTCTCGAATGTTCTGGAACTTGGAACATGCTCGTTACATACAGCGTTTAAATATTATTCAGAAGGTTTTATTTGTTATATCTTGAGCCATTACATTTTAAGAAACTTAGACAATTGAATATACATTTTTACACATAATTGTACATACAAAAACATGAGGGAGTTAAAAATATTTTACATTTTAAATAAACATGTTGATTTTTTTTTATTTATAACTAGCTTCCGCCCGCGACTCCGTCCGCGTGGAATTAAAAAAAAATATATACGGCCTATGTATTCTTCTAGACTGTCTTCTATATTTATGCCGAATTTCATTGAGATCCGTTCAGCCGTTTAGTCTACAAACTCTAACAAACGTCCATCCATCCAAACTTTCGCATTTATAGTATTAGTAAGATAAGAAGTAAGATTAACCTAAAAACTGACATTATTTTAAGTTTAAATGTTTGGTTTTCTAATCTTTCTTTTTTCTTGTTTGTTTCAGATTTTGTGTAATCAGTGGGCATTGTAGTTATAGCAGATGTGCTGAGGTATGTCTTATTATAAACTAGCTTTCGCCCGCGACTCCGTCCGCGCGGAATTACAAAAAACAAAAGTGAGTAGCCTATGTGTTCTTCCAGACTATCCTGTACATCTAAACCAAACTTCATCGAAATCCGCTCAGCCGTTTAGACTACAAACTCTAACAAACATCCATCTATCCATCCATCCATCTAAACTTTCGCATTTATAATATTAGTATGGTTTAATTGCATTTAAAAACATTGTTTAACCTTTCTTGTCTTTTTTCTTTGCAATTTTCTCTGTCATTTTGTCGTTTTTTTTTGTATAACATAAAGTGGCAAACGAGCAACCGGCCACCTGTATCCGCCAAAATGGCGAAGCGACCGCTACCCATAGACATCCGCAATTGTAAATGCGTTGCCTACCCTTATCCGACGGAGGAGGAGACGCACATAAAGAGGACACTTCCCCTTCCTATGCATCTCTTCCACCGTCAAATCCACTTTCCCTTCCCATCCTCTCCTTATAAGAAAAGGGTGGTAAATAGAAAGGGACTAAACTTAGGCCTCTGGTACCACACTCATCAGACGAAACACGGAATAGCTTCCATTTCATGCCTGTCTTCTGTGTGGTCGTGGTATTACACCGGGCGAGCCGGCCCTGCAGTGCTAAGATGTTAAAGCGGGCTCTACCACTGTTAAATCGTGTTATTCTTATCATCCTTAAGCATTAAATATAGATTTAAAATCACTCAGTTATAAATATAAAATTTTCTCGTCGGATAAATGAGTAGATAAGTAGACTCGACTTCGCTTTCGCTCGAGTAACTTTATTCGCTTCATCAAATTACGTCTGATGTTTGCAATTATGTTGTTACTATTAATAGACTAACTGCTTCTAATTTATATTCATAATTTTGTACATCGAGTTTGTAGAGAAACCAAAATTAAACCTACTTAAAATGTATTGAATTACAGAAGATGAGAACAATTTGTTTTGTAAATATAAATAAAGGTTTATAGGACATTTTATTTAAAAGAAGTTGGTCTGTGCTCCAATAAAATACACACAAAGTAATAGAAAATATTATTTTTCAAATGTTAGAGATTCAAGCGCGCCGGTGGCTCAGTGGTTTAAGCACTTGACTTGTAATCTATAAGTCTTGGGTTCGAATCCCGCCATGTACCAATTTGATTTTCGATTTTTCGAATTTTCATATGTACATAATTTACCCGACGTTCTTACGGTGAAGGAAAACATCGTGATGCAACCTGCACATATCGGGGAAGAAATTCAAATATATGTGTGAAGTCAACCAACCCGCACTTGGCCAGCGTGGTTGACTATGGCCTAGTCACCCCTTACTTAGGGTAGGCTCCGAGCCCCTCGGTGGGGACGTATAGTGAACTGGTGATGATGAAATGTTAGAAATTGTTGATATGTGTAGAAACGGTGTTATTGGTAAGATGATTCTGTACAAATTCAAAGAAAACATAAGAGCTAAAGAAAACATTTTTTTATTAAAGCATAATGTGGCTGAAATTAACATCCTTGATATTTGATTTGGAATATTTCAGCAATAACGATAGCAAAATATAGGAAAATAAAATATTATTGCTTAAAATTAAACCACAAAAAATACCATAAAGATAAGTATCGATAATCTATGTTTTTGGAACAAAAATGGTATAAACAGCTTCAAATAAAACAGCTTAAAAGCTATTATTAAATAACAATAAACGTTATCGAATATCGCTCCGCGTTGTCAATTGTTTTATTTCACATGCAATAAAATTTCGAACGAGCCCCTCGCCGGCCGGCCGTTATATATTTACTGCGGGATACGGCTCTTTTATTAATCCCACCATTGTTTGACAAATATACATATCGACGTACGTTTTTAATGTACGGACAGCATCAAAAGTAGTATGTCAGTTGGTAAATTTGGAGCGTTTTATTGTAAATTGTAAAAGTGTATTAATTCTTTTTAACCAATTCCGTATTTTTCAAATATCTTAGACAGAAATTGTTTATGTCATTTTTATCAAACTGTTACTAATATACTACTGCTGGATTGGTTTCTAATATTGTCAAAAGTTTCTATTTTTTATGATTCCT
Source organism: Papilio protenor (assembly GCA_029286645.1). Taxonomy (NCBI): domain Eukaryota; kingdom Metazoa; phylum Arthropoda; class Insecta; order Lepidoptera; family Papilionidae; genus Papilio; species Papilio protenor. The sequence continues at coordinate 242,729 of JAGSMZ010000056.1, forward strand.
AACGACAAAGATTATGTACACTGTAGTAGAGTACGATGTTCACAAACAACTAACAAGTCCGAGCGACAATTTTATGTTAAAGTACATTTAACTCAAGAAAAGCTTTCCTTGTTACCAGTATTGTAAAGTGAACAATAGTTACGTTATTTGAAATATTAGATTTGTTATAAGACAGTGTATATTTTTCACTTATAACAGGAAATGTTTATAAAATCACGAAATCTTACACTTTATTAATTCATTAAATGCAGCTGGCGACTTCGCCCGCGTGACTTTAAAAAATAACAAAAAACCTATGTTACTCACAGATAAATTACCTTTCTAACGGTGGAAGAAGTTTTAAAATCGGCGGAGTAGTTTTTGAGTTATTTCAATACATACAAAAATACAAATCTTTCCTCTTTATAATATTAGTATAGACTAGGTGTTCCCGTGCGTCTTCATCCGCATACAATTATGAAAATTTTATTTTATCGTTTACGAGTACATGTGTCAAATTATCAATTACAAATGTCAAAATGACATGACGATGACAAACCATGGCATCATTGCTTCCTTGATGTTGGCAGCAACTTAGGCTCTCTTTCCGACATTACGGTTTTTATCCAAAATATTTACCCCCTAAGTTTAATGGCGTGAAAATATATAGCCTAAAGCGCGACGTCATTGTAGGGCATTTTATTAAAAAAAGAGTTTTTCGAAAATAAGCTGTGATTGCTGACATCTTAGGCAACAAAGAAGTGTATGTTTACGCTTTATAATATTAGTATAGATAACCCATCCCTAGTTAGATTTCAAACCATAAAATTATATTTAAATTTAAATTCATATTGTAATATGGTATCGAGAGATAAATGTTAAAATATGAAAACGAAACATTTAACCAACGCATTCAACCATAAAGCAGTTATCCGATATTAAAACATTTGCTATAACGCTCGCACACAAAAGGTCATAATACTGACCACAGATGTCCCACGCGGCCGTTTATATTACCACGAACTGCGCAGATTCTCTCGGGACAGCGTTGCCGGAATGACAAATACTCTAACATAAGTACTCTGTACGAGTATATGTTCAACTAGGAATATATTATACAATAACTTGACTGCAGTGCCACTTGTCAACCCTTTGATTAAAAAAGCAGATAGAATAGCAAGGTAGTGAATTCAATTGCTACGGCGTAGTCCGTAGGCGAGATTTTCGTAGAGGCTACTACATCTATACATATAATAAAATTAGAGTGTCTGTAATATCAAAGGAAAATTCCAGATTTCGGGAAGATAATGTATTTGCGTTGCTGATAACGTAAATCGCGTTTAATTTTTTTTCTGTCTGTCTGTCCGTTAGCCGCGTTAGTTCCGCGTAATCTCCGAAACGGCCGATTTCGACCGGACCTTCGCTGAAGGGTAGCTGACATTGACGGGCATATTATAGGGTACTTTTGTATCTTAATATTGCGCAGATGAAGTCGCGGGCAACAGCTAGTTGTCCATAACTCGCGTAACGAATAATCCAATGCGTAGTTATGTTGCATGACGTCACTGTATGACGTCACATTTGTTACAATTGGATTATTCCGGAGCTAATGGATTTTTTAAATAACAATGATTTTCTAAAAGATGACACCTTTCTATTTTAACGAGCACCAAACCATTTATCTGGAAAGCGTATTTGTGGAATTTTAAAAATAATAACAAGAAAAGAATTTTCGCTAATGGCCCTCAGTTTCCTGTTCATCTGAATTGTTACGGAAATTCTAAAGACAAATATTTGGTATAAAAATATTCCACCGTCTAATTGCTGGGAATAATTATACGTTTTTGTAGAAATGTTTTCATTTGTTTTACATCTTTGTTTTGTTTAAAGAATACTCGAGAACTTTCTGTAAAATTGTTGGTCGGTTATTAATGTAAGTGGTAGATTCAATAAAGCATTTTATAACTAGAAAATAAAGTAATTGTCTCAATAGATGGTTAACTAGTATTAACTAGTTTTTTCTCATCTTCTGTGCGCATTTAAAATAAATCTAGTAATAAATACTTCCCATGTTACTCAATGGGAGTGCAGATTTCTAATGAAGAAAGAATCTTTGAGATCGGCCCAGTAGTTTTTGAGTTATTTCAATAAATACAAACACAAATCTTTCCTCTTTACAATATTAGTATAGTTTACAATAATAAATGATTTAATTCAAAGGATATTATTTTTAACATAATAATCTATAGTGTTAGATTATTTTATTGACGTATAACGTCAATGTAGCGGCCAAGAGCGCCCTCTTGCGAATGGCTTTTCAATTAACTCACGCAATAATGGAAAACGCTTCGAAGAGTCCATTCAACATTTTCCGTATTTACTTTTAGGAAATGCAGGCCTTAAGTGCATGCTACTTAATAAAATGTTTTAAAGGAAAATATTTTTTTTATAATTATGTGTTAATTTGGTTATAAAATGATTCGTGCAAATTAGGCTGCATCATAGATAACTAGTTAATGACAATATTCTGCTGAATTAAAAAAAAATACCATACTTTTAACATAGCATTGTTGCTGTGGATTACTGAATTGTTAAAAAGGCTTTTCAATGTATTTTTTGTAAATATATTTAACTAACTATTAACGAATGTTAATTTAATCTATACTAATATTATAAAGAGGAAAGATTTGTATTTTTGTATGTATTTAATTCACGCAAAAACTACTGGGCCGATTTTGAAAATTCTTTCACCATTAGAAAGGTAATTTTTCTGTGAGTAACATAGGCTATTTTTTTTTAATTTCACGCGGGCAAAGTCACGAGCAGCAGCTAGTTCAAAATAAAATGATTTCATGGAAATTATTACATTCGAATTTAATTCATTATTTGTATCACATTTATTACATCAAAGAGTGTATTTTGTAAAACTCAAAGAGAATTAACTAGTAGAAATATTCACATTTAAATACTCGTAGTATTTATTATTTTGAGTCTTATGAAATTAAATTGTACTATATACAGTTGAACAATTTTATTTCTACAGATTAAATTGTATTTAAGTAATGTTAAAACTAATAGATTGAAATAACAATAAAGTGTGATTTTTTTAAATAAATTAAAGTACATTTTAATATCTTCAAACGCACAAGAAAATAACTAAAGAAATGTTCTTCAGATTAATAAAGATTTCTTTTATCTTAAAGAACCGTCTAGAAACAAATGAGTTGAATAATTAATGAGAGAGATTCATTTACAGTTGCTTAATTCTAAGGATTTCGTTTTATAATTAGCTTTTTAATTTGCGTTTGTTATGAAAATTTTAAATGAAAAACTTTGAATTCTTTTACATTAATAGAAAATGTTCATAGTAACTAAAACGAAACTATTGTTTTGAGTTTTATAGTGGAATATAAAAAGGTAAAGCAAAATTAATTTAACAACAGTAAATTTATAATGTTGCCCATTGGACTCTTTTTTTCCCGTTCTATTTATTGATTGTATGGATTCTATTAGCCCAATGGGAAAGAAAATCCAATTGGGTTCATCGACTCAACAGAACACAACATATTTAGCTATTATATTTTTCCTAACATGATCTCTTTAAAGTTTCTAGGCTACAGCTCAGCTGTTATGTTGAATATTTGAATTTTTTGAGTCCATTTAAATGTATTGGATCCGGCGAGAACACACGACTATCGGCCGGACGATCTCTTTTCAATGGTTTTTCAATTAACTCAGAGTTTAATGGACGTATCGCTCGAATGGACATCCGCTTATGTTTGTTTGTACGTTCTATTTAATACACAGCGAAAGTAATTGATATGAAAAAAACGTTAAATAATAGTCTAGCTTGGTATAAATTATTTAATACCATTATAGACAAAATGATGTAGTTTTGTTTAATTGGCAGAAAAGGGAACTAATGGAAATCACAATCTAAAATGCGTTCCTTTTCTATATTGTAAAACTTTGAATAAACGTATCGATGATGGTAATCAAGTAATGCAAAGCAGAAATTTGTTAAGTAATAATTAAAGATAGATCACATTCTGAAATAGCATTAATAATAGTAATTTATATTATAATTGTTGTAAAACAACAGTCTACAGTTCGTAAAGTAAGAACGTTGTAAACTTAAGTATTTAAAAACTTTTGTATACTTTTAGTTTAAAATGTAGGAAATAAATGATCTCAATTTGACAGTAATGACCAAACATCTTAAAATCCGTCGCAAAAAAATCCTCTCAGCAAATAAACAGCAACACAATTCGTGGAGTTTCACATTAAAACGCTGAAGGCTGACGTAATGAGCAGTGATTTTTCGCTTTCCACGAAATTCAGAGGGCGGGAAATAAATGGTTTGAATATTGTATAAAAAGACGCCTTATTTATAAACTCGTAATTGTCAGAATACGAATAACGCGTTCAAAATTAAAAAGATTTTATTGAGAAGAAAAATTTAAATCATCTCGACGATTAGTCTTACCATGAAAGAACTGAGACAAGGTTTCAAATACATTTTAGCTTAAAAATGTGTGAATGTGTGAAATGTGTGAAATATTTTTGGAGGAATGCGGTTTTAGTTCTTCTATACTATCTTGCTTCTTACTAATATTATAAATGTGAAAGTTTAGACGGATGGATTGATGGATGGATGGATGTTTGTTAGAGTTTGTAGCCTAAACGGCTGAACAATTCTCGATGAAATTATGCACTGACATAGACGTTAGTCTGAAACAACATATAGGCTATTCACTTTTGTTTTTTTTTAATTCCACGCGGACGTAGTCGCGGGCGAAAGCTAGCAATAATAAAGAGAAAAACTTTGTTTGTTTGATTGTAATGAAATAACTGAAAAACTACTAGGCCGATTTCAAAAATTCTTTCACCATTAAAAAGCTACGTTGTCAGTGAGTAACATAGGCTATGTTTTATATTATTTTTATTTTCCCGCGGACGGAGTCGCGGGCGAAAGCTAGTACTAAATATAAACAAAAGATATTTTAGTTACTTTTCTTAGGTTTTAAGATAGAATTTCTCTCTTATTCAATTGTTTGTTTAAAATAACCGTCGACTTTCACTACAGTAAAAAGCCTGTAATCTTAAGGATTGTTTTTTCAACAAAATACTTATATTTATGTTTATTTTCGGGACATTAACTTAAAGTAATATGTCAAAATGACTTATGTATTCAAGAGCTTTTATTGTGCGTCATTTTTGTACCCTCCTCACGTGTCTCGTTAAGGGACATATATTTTAGGAACTCATAAATATTAAATGGAACGATTTTAACTTTGCTACTTTGTTAGCTTATAAATCAATCTTATAATATTTGTTTAAACTAGGAAACTTTATATCAGTTTAATTAATTACCTTAGTTGATAAAAAAATTAGAAAAATTTGAACACATTTATGTTTTATTAAAGGTACACTCGACTTTGTTATTTTTATAATTACCTATTGCTTATTAAAAATCTAGTATAATAGTTTTTTCTAAACACAATACGCTATTTAAATAATAGCTAGACGTTAATTTAACGGTAGGTGTAAAGAATCCATTAAAATCTCAAGGAATTTCTAAAGGAGCATAAATTTTATGTTATTTGAACCCTCGTCAAGTGGCGACGGTGAAATTAAAACGTGTTTTAACTATCTCTAAATCACTTCGCCTTAACTTATCAATCTTTAGTGTTTTATTATTTTTTGTTTCCCATTTTCGCAATAGATATTTCCTTTAAAAATACTTTTAAAACATATTTTAATATAGAGGGAAGCTGTAAACGTTTGTCTATACTAATATTATAAAGAGGAAAGACTTGTATTTTTGTATGTATTGAAATAATTCAAAAACGAGTGGGACGATTTCAAAAAATCTTCCTCCACTAAATAGCTACAATATCGGTGTGTAACATAGGCTATATTCATATTTTATTTTCAATTTATGGCAGACGAAGTCGCGAACAGTCAGTATTTAATACATTTTTTTTTAAGCAAATTAAACAATGTTACTTGAGGAATTTCAAACATTGAAAGCGATGAAATTCTAAAATTTTACTAAAAGCAGTTTTTTATAATTATTAGCTAAAAAAACATATTTTCAGCATATAAAGTCGTTAGTCTCACGAGACACGTTTATTTTGCCGTCTCCCGTTACGTTAATCGTATCGGACAAGATAATTTGTGGAGGGAAAAATAACTGGCATAGGAAAGGCAATAATCTCCATTGATACTCTCGGACTGATAGTTTGTTGAACATGTCAAAGTAAAAATATAATTCTGTAATTTTAGTTTCATTGAACTCTTATTGCAGTCAAAAATTTTTAACTCTAAAACTTTAGGAGAATATTTACAAAAACGTATCGAGTTCTCGTTTTATATAATACGTATAATCGTTTTTATAAACTGTAACCATCACGTGGTATCTTGTTATAGTTTTATTCTTCTTTAAAATATAGCTACATATTATTTGCAGTCTGGAAGAAATATGAAATGTAAAATGAGGTTTACATAGTACACGAAGCGAGGCGGCAGTGTGTCACCAGCTTGTTGTCATTCCGCACGACTCCCGCCTGCATCCCGCAGGAATCGTAATTTAACGTCCGGGGAAATATTCAAGATGCCTAATTTGGTCGTGGGGCATTTTGTAATAAATGTAAATTGATATAATTCGATTTATCATACTACATACTAATATTATAAATCCGAAAGTTTAGATGGATGGATGGATGGATGTTTGTTAGAGTTTGTAGCCTAAACGGCTTGACGGATTTCGATGAAATTTTGTATAGATGTAGAGGATAGTCTGGAAGAACACATAGGCTACTCACTTTTGTTTTATTTTAATTTCACGCGGACGGAGTCGCGGGCGAAAGCTTGTATTAATATATGTTTTTAATAGCTCGTACTTTAATTTACGTGAGATATAAACCAAAAGGACATAAAAGAATTTTTTTTAGTAATCTTCGAGAGCACCAGATTATGAATTAGCAGTTTGTTTCACAAATTTGAAAACCTAAACGCTTTTTGTAAATACGACACACCGTAATAAAAGTATTAAAAATAGTAAATCGTAAAAAACAAAAATAAAACACAAACGGTATAGAAACGAAGCCACACGTTGGTATTTTCCAATATCCCGCGTCCTAGAAACAATCTCAACATTTTATATCTGTACAATAATCTTGCTGCATCCAATATTGTTTCCAATCACAGCGAAGTAACCTAGGTGAACGATATATAGAACGAGTGAATGACTGAATGAGTGAATGACATTTATAGTAACCACTGTCCATTGTCAACAAAATTAGAAGGTTGCAGCTCTTAATGGATGTGAGTGAATGTGTATGAGACGTGATATACTCGTTCACACTGAATGTGTTAACACTTCGCTCGCTACGTGCACTTTCATAGTTACTTTGTGTACAAATGCAGCATGTCCGTTGCAGCTTCTTACAGAATACCTGAACTGCATATACATTGAAAGCTAAAAGAATATTCTATTGGAATATAACCAAGTTTTTTGTCTTTCAAATTTTAACGTTTCAATCTACGCTTGCCTACAAGTAATGTGGTCGATAGATCACTTATGTTTACTGTCGTTATTGCTTTATGTGTATAATCTGTCATACTTCATACTAATATTATAAATGCGAAAGTTTAGATGGATGGATGGATGGATGGATGGATGTTTGTTAGAGTTTGTAGCCTAAACGGCTTGACGGATTTCAATGAAATTTTGTATAGATGTAGAGGATAGTCTGGAAGAACACATAGGCTACTCACTTCTGTTTTTTTTTTAATTCTACGCGGACGGAGTCGCGGGCGAAAGCTAGTACTAATATGATAAAGCGTAAACACACACTACTTTGTGGCATAAGATGTCAGCAATCACAGCATATTGAATACTTTTTTCTTTAATAAAAAACCCTACACTTACGACACGCTTTAGGCTATATATTTTCACGCTAATAAACTTAGGGGGTAAATAAATTGGAAAAATTCATGTGGGAAAAGGACCATATACTACAAGCTGCCAACATTAAGGAAGCAAGGTTATTATGGTAACGGTAATTTTGACATTTGTAAATGAAAATTTGACAAATGTAAACAATAAAATAAAGATTTTATAATTTCATGCGGATGAAGCCGCACGGGAACAGCAAGTCACTAATAATTTACTGCTGAAATATTTTTTAAAGTTTTGCAGTTTAAGAATACTGTTTCTTTGGTATTATAGAGATGTTTTAAATTAATCCGTTCGTTAGTAGTTTAGAGTTAAATCCGTGCCCGCTGGCGGCGCGGCGTACTGGGCTCAGCAAAGCAATTAGAAAGCCAAACAAAGGCTACATTCAGCCGGAACAGTTAATTAGAAGACTGATCGCGTAGGCCCGACGTGATCACGGCGCAAGTCACAAACTGACAGCGAACAAACAAAACTTGCAGGTTATAAATGTTACGTCCTTTTGTGTTCGTCTGAAATGTGCTTTTTTTTATAACATATCAACAGATATTCACTGGCGCTGTTTATGGTGAACTTTGATAACCGACAATTTTAAACTAACAAAAAAATAAAATCTTCGCCAACTATATTAATTATTAGTCTTGCATAATTTCTTTAATAAAAAAAGGAATATTTTACGCTGTCGCTTATAAATTGGACCACGCGCACTCAGTCGTACATTTCAATGGGTACATCCAGCCTTCCGTTAATCCATTTGTAAATCGCCTCGACGAATTTACACAACGCGGTCGAATACCTGGATCATTTTCTAATTTACCAACGTTCGATATATCACAATGTACGGACAGTTTCATTCATGTTACTCGTATGAACATCACGTACACCGTCTGGCAAATTTAACTCTATGTTAGGTACTCTATGATTACCTGAGATTATCATATTATTTTAGTTCGTTTGGAGAGACATTATAAAACAATAAAGAAGTTTTTATAATTGCTGACACTATTCCGTTGCAACTTTGAATGGATAACTGAAATAATTTTCATCAAAGTCTCAGCCCATCTATAAGTTTGGACCCTTGCGGCTTAAAAACTTCGACAATAAATTGCACTATAACTCCTAGAAGACTTTGAAATCTCTTAATGCGTTTGTACTTCGTAAAGTTCTAAATTGAAAGTTAAAATGTGTTTATTATTTACATTTAATACATAAGAAATACGTTGGAAAAATACAACTTTCTTGAATTAAGCCGTTATCTATTTATTTTCTTTAATTCACAGTGACCTAACCTGGCACTACAGTTGTTAAATCTATGTCTCTATTCTGGCTCTATAGTTGTTGATCCTTTGCCTGGCTCTAAATTTGCTAAACCTTTGCCTCCAGCTTGGCTCTACAGTTGTTAAATCTTTGCCTCTGTCCTAGCTCTATAGTTGTTGAACCCCTGCCTGGCTCTAAAGTTGCTAAACCTTTGCCTCTAGCCTGGCTCCACAATTGTTTCAACTTTGACTCTGCCATGGCTCTACAATGGTACTATAATTATAGTAACTGCCTCCGTTTCCAGTGGCTTTATAACTATTTTACCTTTGCCTTTGTTCTCAGGGCGGCGAGTATGGCGTGCGGCGGGTAGTCGCGGCATGCGGTGCGCGCGGCGGGGCGGGGCGGGCGCAGCATGCGCTCGCTGAACGAGACCGCGTGCTCGGCGCTATGGCGCGACGTGCGCTGGGACGAGCCCTCCAGCGTCGCCAGCCTCGCCGTGCTCGCGCTTATAGACGTCCTCGTCGTTGCAGGTCAGAACTATCACTTACCTTAGAAGACTGTCAACTTGCCCTTGTCCCTACTGAAGGTCGACACAGTATGTGCCTTTCCATACATTTCTATCAGCCGCCATATCTCATTCCACTCCCTTCTTAAGCATATTTTTCACACAATCCATAAATACTTTCTTCGGTGTTTTCCTACCTTTGTAGCCATCCACATTCAATCTTATCCTAGAAGAGTTCTGTTTACTTATTGTACACTAATGTTTTTACTACATTTTAAGACCGCGCTTTTTTATTCTTTGTAATAATTTAAATACAAATGAAAGTCTTTTTGCGTACTTCTTTTTAATAAAACCAGCCAGTGTTGGTTTGTATAAGTGAACACTTTAAAGCCGAACCGCGTGAAGTGTTTTAATAAGTTATACAGGGAGCTCCATTTATCTGAGAGAGGGGCTGGGGGAGCGCGGGACGCTAACAGACGCTAACGGACGCCCGTATTCATTTATGCTGTGGCGGGGACGCCGCGACTTGACGATTCCATTAGTAGATTACAGCGTCACAGTATAGGTACGCAGATGTACCAATATGTGTTTATACGTCACCGAGCAATCGTGAATACGGTACGTTTGTAACTTGTCTAGGTAAACTGCAAACTGCATTACCATAATAAGTTATGATAGTATATAATTTGTTGCCAATAAAGAATGCAACTAACAGTCAAACTTTAACACCATGTAAACCGGAAAATGTCGAGTCAAATACGAAGTTTTTTTCACAACCAAGCCGATTAAATTATCTTTAACTCAATAGTTCGTAAACCTAGGACTCAAATTGTACACGCACATCTCATTTCATTCCGTAATAAACAGCAGTTCCGTCCCATTTCCGTATTTGCTTTCGAGTGCAAATAACTCGCTTGATTGCAGCAGAATTAATGTCGTTTTAATTAACATTTTGCGATCATTTCAAATAGATAAAAACAATATTCTCTATCTATCATTACAAATTAGTGTAAGTTTTTAGAAGCCCAAAATAAATAAATACTGGGTCATTGTCATTCAATCCTAAATTCACATTTTATTTCTATGTTCAAATCTGAATTTCAATAATATTTGCTTTATGTTCTTCATTTTTTATTCGTATTTCAGATATTGTGTGCAATAAATTCACCTGGAATATCGACGGCATACATTTTGCATTTCCCGTTTGCTCTTTCCTGTCTTTGTGCGGGCTCGAGGGCCCTCCATCGCTTCCATCGTTCGCTCGGTTTTCTGCCTCGTATTATAAACATAATAAAGAGTTGAATTTTAACACACATTAATAGGCGACGGTGCTGCCATCTATTTTTTTGATTCGATTTTCAAAAATTCGAATCTTTTAACAAATTACAAAGTAAATAACGAAAACGGGTTGATAAAGAAACAAATTTATATGTAGGTCTTAAAATAACAAAGAGCCAGCGAAAGTTTTATCTTGAAATCTTGACAAGGGTTCTTCACGCTACAGTTGGCATTACTTTAAGGATTTATTTACGTTGTTAGAACCGGTAATGCTTTACTACAAATATAACATCTATAAATAGGTAAAAAATACTATTTAAGAGGTCCCCTTTGGGGGCCCTTGTCAATTACTTTATGGAGCGTCCTCCGAAGCGATCGAACATGTCGACTCTCTCTCCTCTCCTCTACCTCTCAATCCGGTATTAATAAAGAAGTAACAGCCTCAGCCGAGGCCCCTGAACCTCGAGCTTTGTTACTCATAAAGGCTTAGGCTAAGCGTTATCTGCGCTTAAACCTCAAGCCCGGTGAAGCTGTGAATGCCTCTTCAAGTCAAACAGTGACTAAAAAACATTGTTTTTGGGTATTCATTTTTAAACCGATAGATGGCGGTCATCTTTTAATGAGTTGAATTACGTAATCTCTCGTTATTTTTATTATAAAATAGCTTTCGCCCGCGACTTCGTCCGCGTGGATTAAAAAAAACAAAAGTTAGTAGCCTATGTGTTCTTCCAGACTATCCTTTACACATACGCCAAATTTCATCGAGATCCGTTCAGCCGTCAAAGCTACAAACGCTAACAAACATCCATCTTAACTTTCGCATTTATAATATTAGTATTAGTTATAAATATAAATTTGAATTTTCAAATGTCTTTAATCTGTAAATATCTGAACAAAGAAATAAATGTAAATAATCAGAAAATGTATTTCCAAGATAAAGGCAAGTAAAGAATGCTTAAGTCAGTAACTTCGAGAACTTCTGAAAACCTATAAGGCTGTAAGTTTCCCTCCAAAAGTCGAAACTCGTAGACGTAAACGAGTTACTGGCAATTCGGAATTTTTTTCACAAAACCAATGGATCTGAAGTACTTGGCTAAGTTTTCTTACGTATTTAGAAGTGGATAAGGTTTTGTTAGATTCATCTTCAAAGAAAATACAAACAATTATTTTATCTATTTTAATATAGTATTAGATTTTATAAGAACAATATAATAAACTATCCGGTACATATTGTATTAACTATTACATTTCTACAATTGTTTTTCAATAAATTTACGCAAAATCTTATACACCTAAATTATCGTGATGAAAGAAAAAATCGCTCGATATATTTTTATTCCAAACTGACGTCTATAATCTGATCTGACCTTGAATCACCTTGAATGTAAATTTGGTATTTTAAAATGTTCACAAAATTTTCTAATAATCTACTCAAATTATGCACCGACAATTTAAAACACACACTAGCGCAAAGCCTATGTAGAAAAATGCGTCAATAATTATTCGGATCGTGTAAAAAAAACATAACACTAACATAACGAATGTGTAAATACGGCAACGTCGCATTTTGTAAACAACATTAATCCGCAAATGCCCTTGACAAGGATGCAAGCGCAAGTAGTCAAATAATCAAGCAGTTCAGCGCCGGCGCCGGACGGCGATGGTTGTGTCGGTGAGTCATTAGTCTATTCAAATTAACGAGGCGCATGAATAAAACTTACAATGCGTTCGATCTATGAATGTTGCACACACTTTCGTCTGCGTTAATCGAATAGCAGATGTTTGCGGTATTTATATTACGGTGCATGCGCTTTTTTATTATAAAATCTTTATACGATTTTTAAATATTCCTGTAGTAATCGACTATGGTAATTAGAGAGGTTGGAAATTCGGTGACAGACTACGGAAGTTTGAAATCAATATTAAATCTCACGCCTTCATATGACGCGTTTAAATTGTTTCGCAGAACTACGTATCTCCAAAACTACTTAACAGATCTTGATGAAATTTAGTATCGATGTAGAAGATAGTCTGGAAGAACACTTAGGCTTAGCAATTTTTTTAATTAATTTCGCGCTGTCAGTTACGGGTAACAGCTAGTAAATAAATAAAGCGTGTGAATCTTTAAAAAGATTGACTAATCTCAATCAACATTGGAAATAAATGCATCAGAAGAACTAAAATCAAAACGGCAGAAAGCAGGTCGCAATGCGCGTAGCAGTAAAAATAAAGCATTGTTCGGGAAATCTCAATATTTTTATATTCCAGCGACAATGCCATTCAAAAGTATTGTGGTTGTTGGAAATTCTGAAAGAAATCGCTTCAGAAATAGAAAAGCAAAACCCGACGGATTCCGAGACTCAAAACTAAAAAGGAAATATTAAAAAATGTCTCAGATAACTTCAGACTTAGGACAAAACAAAACTACCAGTTCTAATATGTATATTAGAACGTATGAAAGCAGAAGGATGTGTAACTGCTCTCAGGATTGGGGAGGAAGCCCTTTAGTGTATATATCAGTTGCCCGCGACTTAGCCTATAATATGCCCGTCTATGTCAGCTATCCTTCAGTGAATGTCCTGTCGAAATCGGCCCAGCCGTTTCGGAGATTACCCGGAAAGAACGCGGTTTGCAGACAGACACACAAAACATTTTTAAATGCGATTTTTACTATTAGCAACCCAAAAACATAATCTTCCGGAAATCTGGAATTTTTCTTTTGATTACAAACAGACACTCCAATTTTATTATATGTATAGAAGATGTCCAAAACGGTTTAAAGGTTATTACTGAACACATATGCTATTTATTTTTTTCGGTCACACGAAGTCATGAATATTAGTGTATCATATTTCAATAAGGATATAATATTTTATTCTAAGAAATTTAAATTATTTTCATACTGATATTTTGCTAGTTGAATGTATTGTCGAATACTGCGAATTTTCGTATTGAAAATGCCTTTCCGATATTTGAATAGAAATTTCGAAATTCCATTTGTGCTACAGAAACTCAGAAACTCTTCATGCCACTGGTATTAGAAACTAGGCATTTACAAATCTGTACAGATAATTCTTAACTATCTATACTTCTATACTATCTATACTTCTATACTATTATAATAAAGCGTAAACACACACTTCTTCAGCAATTACAGCATATTTTTGAATAATTCTTTTTTTAATAAAAAACCCTATACTTACGTCATGCTTTAGGCTATATATTTTCACGCCATTAAACTTAGGGGGTAAATATTTTGATAAAAACCCTAATGTGGGAAAGAGACCATAAGTTGCTGCCAACATCAAGAAACAAAGATTGCTAAGGTTTGTCATCAAGTCATGTCATTTTGACTTTTGCTATTGATAATTTGACAAATGTAAACAATAAAATAAAATTTTCATAATTTCATGCGAATGATGTCGCAGGGAAACAGCTAGTTAGAAATACTTTGACTAAATTGTCGTACAATTGTTTAGTCGCACTTTGATTCCTATGAGCTTATATGGACACACTACTCGATGTTTAGTTGTCCAACTAAACAGTTGAATTGGCTGCGAAACAATCGACAATCGCACAACAGTTGTGCGATTTAGTCAAAGCTGTACGCTCTTAGAAAGCGCTTGTAAATGCAGCGCTTACAAAGGAATTGGGTCGATTTTAAAAAAAATGTCTTTAGGGAACTAAAAATAACAAAGCACCGACCGCGCGGACCTCGAGTGCTTGGCTCTTGAATTGACAAGGGTCCAGGTTCAATTATTTCAGAACGATGGTACTGAATTTCTATTCATGAATTCTTTTTTAAATTCCAAATTGTTTGTATCCATTAACTGACGCACTCAGAGTAATTTAGTCCCTTAGTGTACATTTTACATACACTGCACTAAAGGCTCACTTAGTTACTTGTTTAGACATGAATTCTGCCGACCACTTTAGGTCAAGGTAAAGAGCACGGTTGTTTTTTTTTAATTTCATTTATCAGAATGTATTAATACATTGGGTTGGGAAATGATAAATAAAAATAAATTTGAAATAACCTTTCCACAAATATAGGTATTTTTATAAAATGGAAAAAGGGTTAGCTTGACTTCAATTATCGGGGCGTCTGCCTTCCTTTTATTTATTCACACTTCAAACCTTTTGTTAGATGTAAAAAATATATTTATCTATACTGATATTATAAAGAGAAAAGATTTGTATTTTTGTATGTATTGGAATAACTCAAAAACTACTGGACCGATTACAAAAATTCTTGCATCATTAAAAAGGAAAGTGGATTAGACGGCGGAGGAGACGCATAGGAAGGGGAAATATCCTCTTTATGTGCGTCTCCTTCTCCGTCGATTAAGGGTAGGCAACGCATCTGCAAATGCGGATGTCTATGGGCAGCGTTCGCTTCGCCATTTTGGCGGATTCGGGTGGTCACTTGCTCATTTGCCACCTTATATTATATAAAAAAAAAAAAGCTATCTTGTAATAGCTATATTATCTTTTAATTTCACGCGGGCGAAGTCGCGAGCAACAGCAATAACTGCATGATAATGCGTTTCGAATACGGTTTAAAAACAATTCCTTTTAGAAGTTTCTCTACTCAATGACTCATTCAATGCGTTTCGCTGAACTTATGCATATTCCTCATTAATATTAATCTGAGATGACTATAAAAAAGAATAAAAACGACTCATGAATTTAAACAAACTGCTTTTACGTTTTATTATCAATCTTCAAGTGTTACGAAGATATAATTCATGGAAAACTAGCTTACGCACGCGACTCCGTTGGTGTAGAATTAAAAAAATAAAATCTATGCCAAACACCGCGATCCTTTCAGCAGTTTAGGCTAGTAACTAACAAACATCCATCCATCCATCTAAACTTTCGCATTTATAATATTAGTATGATAAGTAAGATGGTTGTTTAAACCTAGGGTTGAACACCCTACTAGCATATGTGCCGTAAAAGTATGTCCATTTCAGTTTTGTGAATAGAAATGAAAGGGATGACAATAATGTTGTTTTAAAAGTGTTCGACTGGAATCCATACAAAGCGATAATTGAAATCCAACCCTCGTCATAATGTAAGCTCGGATGAACCTTTGTTATTTTGAAAAGCCTTTGTGATGACAATCGGAATTGATTTCCTATAACAAATAAAATAAAGATATTTTAATGAATAATTACACATGTTTGTATGTGTTTTACAAGATTTTGAAATCAAACGGATAGGAAAAATTAACTAGAAGGGTAAAATTCGTAATTTTAAGCGAAAATCAAATTTCTCAAACGTCTACCGTTTGAAAACTTTTCATTGTGCTCATAACTTAATCAAGAGTTAAAGAAAGTAGGAATAAGTTAAAAATCTACATAAATCTATGTAGGAACTTTTGCAGGTGTCTATCATAGAAAAATATAATAAAAAAGTTTCTACTCCTCGATATCTTATAAAATATTCATACACCTAGCTGTTCGCGTGCGGATTCATCCGCGTGAAATTATAAAAACCTTATTTTATTGTTTACATTTGTCAAATTATCAATAGCAAATGTCAAAATGACGACATGACAAACCTTAGCAATCTTTCTTTCTTGATGTTGGCAGCAACTTATGGTCTCTTTCCCACATTAGGGTTTTTATCCAAAATATCTACCCACTAAGTTTAATGGCGTGAAAATATATAGCCTAAAGCATGACGTAAGAGTAGGGCTTTTTATTAAAAAAAGAATTATTCAAAAATATGCTGTAATTGCTGACGTCTTAGGCAAGAAAGAAGTGAGTGTTTACGCTTTATTATAATCTCTCTCCTTTCCTTTTCCTATGTCCCCAAAGTAGGGCAGAGGGCGTCCACAGTACGCCGCCAGCTATTTATTATAATAGTATAGATAAAATAGAATTTCAAACTTTAACCATATCAATAGCAAATATATTTTTTACCAGTAATACTATTACCGGGAAGTCAACGTATTTGAAACATTTAAACTTATACAATCTATGGTATTTAAAACATTGCAAATGTCTAGCTATTTTTTGTAATCTATGGTCTATTTTAGCGATAACGTGAGTCATCGTCAACGAATCACTAAAATATTTTGCTATAAAACAAGAAACGAACATATCAACCTCTTAACACACTCACTGCCGATATCGCCCTGATGCGGTACTCCAGCTGGAGCGGACGAAGAAAACTATGTCTCTCTCGCTAGTGCGAAACGATTATCTCAAGTGTATACATTACATAAAATGTATACATTATGTTTCCACAATTATTATAGCAATTTAATCTACCCTGGTGCTGGTGGGTCTAAAAAGACCTGCCACGCACTAGCAGAAATATTATGGGGGGCGTATTTTGGCCCGCCGCCGCACCAGATGAAGAATTATGATTTTACTTGCCGCAGTAAACGTGTTAAAGGCCGGAATGCATCTGCAGTTCTTCAAGTACTACGGTGTTGGGTGATCTCGCAACACAGCCCCCTCATCTTGTAAAAAAATGCGTTTATATGATAAAAAGATTATTTAGTCATTGAATTAAAATCTTAACAAATCACAAAATGATGAATAAGTAATCTATTTTGTCAATATTTAAGGATCGAGGATCAAAATTGCAAAGTTAACAAATTCTAACTTTTATATTGAATTATTGTTAAGTACGAAAGTCGGTGGAGTTTCGAGTTCGGTTCGTAACGAAGATTTACACAAGATACTGCGGTGATATTGAACACAAACTTTTGTATTGTTACTTGGGAGCCTATTCTCAAAACCCGCAATTTCTTATCGTATACATTTCAGATTTGTTGACTTTGTAATTGTATTTGCTAAATCATTTTTATTTTGCTATAATATAGTCATTTGTCCTCTTCTTTTAATCCTTTTATATCTTCCATTTTTATTTAGTTATTAGTTTTCGCCCGCGGCTACGTCTGCGTGGAATTAAAAAAAAACAAAAGTGAGTAGCCTATGTGTTCTTCTAGACTATCCCCTACATCTATACCATATTTCATCGAAATCTGTTTAGCCGTTTAGGCTACAAACTCTAACAAACATCCATCCATCGTATCTTTCGCATTTATAATATTAGTAAGATAGTATTATATGATTACAGGAAAATTATGTTGATGCAAAAATTATTAATAAAAACCTATTTTCTATCTTTTTATAACTTAACTTTTAGTTTAAATTAAATACGTGATATTTGTTCTATTTATTCTAAAACTGTAATAAAAAATAGGATGAAATAATTATATTTGTGTGTGGAATGCGATTTTGCAATACTTGTATAAGTGGCATTCTGTGAAGTGAGGGAAAAGTATTTTAAATAAGTATTGGAAGCGGACACAATCACGACCCACTCCTCACGGAACGAGCTTCTTACCTCGAGTGCAATTGGAAATAGACCGGACGTCGCCGTGTACTCTCCTTTTCCACTAGCACGACTAGCGCATAACTGCTGTAGTGTAGCCGGTGATCTAGGCGGGCAATTATTAAATTCCAAAGTGAATGTTTCAATGAAAAACTGATTTTAAGTTTTTAAGTTATCTTACTAGAGATTTTAAGAACCTTAGTAATGAATTAAATACACCTATTTTACAATTTTAAAACTCTTTAGGGCGGTCAGTTGCCCCCCTGTGCCCCCTACCCTGGCGACGCCCATTATCGTCCTCTACGACTCATAGAAATTTACCATTTTCATTGTTTCTGCGACATAGAAACAGCAGTCATATAACATCAGTTGCATACCTCGTTCTTTAATACTTTTTCCACTTGGCTTCTAGCAGTGAACGCATAAACGCTATTTGCATCGCGTTTTACTTTAACAGCGACTGTATAAAATAATAGCGACTAAAGTGTCGCGTTTACGTCTACGTGGAAATAGTTATTGAAAAAGAGGTTTTATTATTGGTGTTATAGGTTTGTAGAAGTTCAAGGTCTAACCTCTGCCTGGCCACGTGCAATCTGAAATATCAAATCGCTTTTCACTTTACAAGGAAATAGCTTTTTAAGTTTATCGTGTTCGTTGTTTTCAACTGGCCGATGTATTTTTAAATTTGCCAAGCGACTTGTGACTTTTGAAATTCTCAATACTGTATGTGTATCTGCAGGCAACTGTCTCGTGATAGCGGCGGTGCTGTGCTCCTCTAAGTTGCGCAGCGTTACCAACTTGTTCATCGTGTCGCTGGCCGTCGCAGACCTGCTCGTAGGCCTCGCCGTGCTGCCATTCTCCGCTACTAGGGAGGTCTTTAAGGTACGTTAATGAAACGTCCCCGATAATTTGCAAAATTAGACATATTATAATCTTACTAACGACTAAACGACAATTTAACTGCCGATATCAAACAGTCTTATCGTAAAGATGATGTTTTGAATGTTTTCCTCAATTTTTGATGTTGTTTTCAATTTTAATTATGCTTTTTGAGATTATTATGTGACGATGTTTATAATGCCTCATTGTCTAAAAGCGCCATCTGTTGATTAAGATATGAAATTAACGTTTCTAAGAACATTATTTTTACGAAAAAAATAATTTTATTACAGCAACTATAAATATGGTACTATGAGGTTAAGCTTATAAATATTAGCAAAATAAAAGTAAATATTTACCTTTCAATCACTGGTTGAACATAAAGGAGTCTAATTTTGTTAATTATTTTCTCAGAATTCGGATAATTCGCTTAGTAAATAGCGTTGAGAAATTCCTTCGTAATGTCGATGAAAATAAAACCGACGGCAAAACCTTGAATGACTCATCATTTTTCCTAATTAGAAGCTTTTCAAAGCAACAGATGGGGCGGCTCGTACACGTTGAAATATCAACCTTATTCCAAAGCATTATAGTTAAAATTTGAAAGACAATTCTTCGAAAATCGACGTAGGCGTTGTCATTATAGATGTTATTTTAGTCATATTTTACTGTGAAGTCCTTGAATAGAAGTATTTTGTTAAATTAGAATAAACTTTAAACTTACATAAAGTTCATTTTTAATCGTAAGTAAAATTATGATTGAACCATGTTTTATAAGAATCAAATATCGATGTCCACTAATATGATCACAATTTAATTCTAAAACCAATTTTGTATGTAAAAATGAGAATATTAATTACTAGCTATTGCTCGTAACTTCGTCTGCGTGATATTAAGCCTATGTTCCTCACAGGTAAATTACCTTTCGAACGGTGAAAGAATTTTTAAAATCGGCCTAGTATTTTTTGAATTATTTCAATACATACAAAAGTACAAATCTTTCCTCTTTATAATATTAGTATAAATTAATTACATAACCTCACAAAGTCTTTAATTATTTGCTATACGTCTGCCTTATTATAGTTTATTTGAATAATCTGCACTAGCGATTAACTGTACATTTATTTGTTTTTTCAAGTGTATTTTATTGCCAATTTTAATTTAATTTCGGTATAAAACGTCCATACAAATTCTATACCAACGAAATGTCTATTACTTATTTAAAAAGAAACCCTTTGAAAACATACTCGCGCACACTCAACATACAAAAGTTAAATTCAGACTCCAGTATTCAAAGCCTGCATTTAACAGGATTCTGTACAGATTGCACTAATTATGCTATTTAAAATTCAACCGGTTTCGTCTGTGGCTTTTATTCATTTTAAATTAACAAGAAGCTTGGTCTAAAAACTTAAATGCTCTTCTCTCTTTTTATCTTTGGCAATTACGAAGAAACTATTAACCCTTTTAAATTTGGACTTTGCCAAAGTAATATCTAATTATTTCTGGATGTAATATCTGTGTAAAAAATCTCATAATAAAAAATATAGAAGTACTTCTAACGCCATCTATTAGAAAATTACGAAACTGATAAGTTATGTATCAGTAATGTCTCATACATTTATCTAAGAGGTATGTTTTTATTTTATTTTAGATTCTTTTATTTTTATTTTAGAGACATATATAAAAGCAATGAACAATTTTTTGTGTTAATATTTAAATTGCTTGGGTGCAAAATAAAAATTCACGATATCTCCTTACGTTCAGTCTCCGAGTCACGGATTTGAAAGCTTTTATCTTTATTACGTACTCACAAAAATGTAATTTGTTAACACGTTTACTTTGTGCTGCGTCTTTTATGTGGAGTAATCGTGCGAACGTGATTTTGACTGACACAAAGTTAAATCGAAACGTAATGTAGAGTAGCTACGTTACCTTATATACGAAAAACTAATACTTAAAACTCAGATATGGAATGTCCTGGTCAATAGATGGCGCTGTATACTAAAACTAATTTGAATCGTATTCTAATGTTTTTTTTGGAATTAAATAACTAAAATTTTTTACAAATATCGATTTATGTATTTGATACGTGTGTATTTGGTCCTGCTCGAAAAAAAATGTATCAAAGCCCGACAGGTAGCCAGCCAGTAATTTGTGTAGGCGTTCGAAGGGGCATTATTTTATCCGGTTGTGTGAAGGGGCATTATTTTTTGTAGTATGAAGGGGCATTTCGGGGGTTCGTGTGGAGAGGCATTATTCGGGCGGTCGCGGCTCGTGTGGCACTTCCGCTCGGATGCAAATTGCGTCCCCTGGCGCCCCCTACCAACACTTGTTGCTCTTTATAGCCGAACGTAAAGTGCTGCGAATAAATCACACTGGATTAAATTAATTTTTTACCTGAATACTGCTTTATTTTTATTTCTGTGGTGTGGATTCTAAAAATGGTTGATATTACGAATGAAAACACAAAACTAATGTGTAATTGTACCGAAAAACAATTGGCACTAAACATTTTAAATATGAGTCTAAAAAACGTTTATCGGTCGCACGCAACCATAAAGGGTAAAGGTAGGCCTAGAAAGAGATGAAAGGATTGCATGAAAGGCGGTGATGACCGAGATGACGGAAGATAGATTAACCTGGAGGACTAAACCTGTGGCGCCTTTTTTTTTATAATATAAGGTGGCAAACGAGCAAGCGGCCACCTGAATCCACCGAAATAGAAAGCGACCGCTGCCCATTAACATCCGCAATTGCAGATGCGTTGCCTACCCTTAATTAACGGAGGAGGAGACGCACATAAAGAGGACATTTCCCCTTCCTATGCGTCTCCTCCACCTTCAAATCCACTTTTCCTTCCCATCCTTTCCTCTTAAGAAAAGGGTGGAAAGGGAAAGGGACTAAAATTAGGCCTCCGGCAGATGTTAAAGCGGGCTCTACCACTGTTAAATACCTCTACCACTGCCTCCATACAGGGAGTAGGTTTAGTACGGAGAGATGATGAATAACCATAAAGGGGACACCTAAATTTCACATTCATATATTAAAGCAACGACATATGTTTTCAGATATGGATATTCGGGGACGTATGGTGCTCGGTGTGGCTCGCAGTGGACGTGTGGATGTGCACAGCCTCCATCCTCAACCTGTGCGCCATCTCCCTGGACCGCTACGTGGCAGTCACGCGGCCAGTCAGCTACCCCTCCATTATGAGCAGACGGCGTGCTAAAGCGCTCATCGCTGGTCTTTGGGTGCTGTCATTTGTGATATGCTTCCCACCGCTAGTTGGCTGGAAGGATAAAAAGGTACCAGTATATTAAGTAGCATGATTTGTTTAGTAAAAGTAGTAATAAATAAATACGAAAAGACCCTACACTGACTGCTATAACTTTTATCCCAATAACTTCTGCAACAAGATAATTGATAGAATAAATTACAGCCCGCGGGCGCAGAGCTCAAGCAAGACTGGTCTCCCAACCCACCCTGCAAGTGGACCTGCGAGCTGACCAATGACGCCGGGTACGTGGTCTACTCTGCCATGGGCTCCTTCTACATCCCAATGCTCGTTATGCTGTTCTTCTATTGGAGGATATACAAGGCCGCGGTCAGGACTACTAAGGCCATAAACCAGGGATTCAGAACTACTAAAGGTAGGTGCAGTTTGTACTGAAAATGTGAATTTAATAAAATTAGACCAAAGTAACGGTTACATTATTAACGTTAAATACATATTTGTATATTTCGTGCATCATGACGATAAAAATCGTTAAATAAAACCCTACCTGACTTAAACATAAAAAATAAAGACGCAACATAAAAAATTACATTTATTATTCACTTTAGAACCGAAATAAGAAAAAGAAACGGTAACAATTTTCTGAAAAATGAACGTAACAAGCGAACAACAAAATAGGGTTTAACAACCCTAATACTCGTAACATTTAACGAGCTAGGGCTGTGCCTTAAGAAACATCCCTCGCCCTACATATTTAATTGTTGAAGAACTCGAGCTATTGTATTTTACAGCCCGACCTCGCCTTTGTCCATTGATAATTATGAAGGAGGGTCGTGCCGGCCCTAACATAACAATGTTACGGCATTTGGCCCTACTTTACATTCAAGTATCTACTTCCCTTTATACTTCACATAGTAAAATGTACTCATACGGGGCTCTATAATAGAAGATTTATAAGATATAGTAACACTTCGAAACATTTAGAATTTATTAAAATGTTCATTCAAATTTCAATACGTTTACGAAAGTAAAGTCGAGATAGTGTCAAATAGGGTACGGTAGTAGTAGTAGGGTTGGGCAACCGCCCAGGGCCCTGGACAGAAGGTTTTCGATTTACAGTCTCACATAAGACTGTGAACCCCCATAACTAGTAAAAAGGGGCGCAGCAGGAGTTTCGCCCAAGGCGGTATTAACGCTAAAACCGATGCTGGGTCGAGGATCTATAGTTCCTACACATTTTTGTAACTTCGTAATAGAATATCCATTCGACGCTTACAAAGTTTTATTAAAATATCATATATGCATTCCAGGCAAAGGTCTCGGTAACCGTTTTGACGACAATCGACTGACGCTGCGTATCCACCGCGGTAGGGGGTCTGCCAGGCCGCACGGCTCCCCGCTATCTACTGCATCTAATCACTCCACCAGCACCTCGCTCAGTGCGTCTCCAGAGCGACTGAGAAGGTAATTTGAATAGTTGCTACTCTGAGAATGTTATTGGTACTTAAAAATCTGCATTGAGAAACAACTTAAGTAACTACACATCTTCACTTTGGTCTAGGTGGGATCGTGGTCAAGCGCTGGTTTATACATGGTAAAAAAACTAATAAATGACTATGTCGTCAAGTTATTTTCGGTAAACGATTTTTTACATAAAGCGTTTTATTCCAAGCAACACATTGTTTAATTCCAGACACTCCAGCGCGCGGCGTGCACACGAAAAAGTAAAGATCTCGGTATCGTACCCGTCATCAGAGCAGATATGCCCCGCTCATGAGAACTCGCGCTCACCGAGTAGATCTCCCAGTCCGTCCCTGTACGCGGTGCACTACGAGAGAGACGGGAGGGAACTCACCGAGAGCCGGCTGAGGGTCCGGCCCTCGCACCACCTGGCGCCCGGACCTCTGTATGATGAATTTGATGATAAACCAAGGACAAGGAGAATGGGCAAGAGGAACATTAAAGCGCAAGTAAGGATATAAAAGATTATCTTAAGGGGCTGTGTTCGGGACAATTTGCGTTTTTTGGGGGGAAGAAGTAGGCGCGCGCAAACAATGAGCGGGGTGCACCGCACGGTTAGATCGCGTGAGTCGAGTCTCGTCGGTCTTCGCGGCCGTGTCCTTAACATCGAACGCCGCGAAGCGCCATCCCGACTCCGATTTAGATTTTTACATTAAGTTTATTATAACTAGCTGTTGCCCGCGACTTCGTCCACGTGGTATTAGAAAACATACGAACTATATAAATAACAAAACGGCTGTAGTAGTAATAAAACATTTATTTACTCTCACTAATGTTATGGTATTATTAATTTGAGAAAACAGCGTTTTTTTATTTCATTAGTTATAACAATAAATCTGTCGATTCCAACTTCTATAAGAATAAAAATCGATATTGATAAGATTCATGACTGATTTTACACAACCCATCCCTACTAAATTTGAAATGAATTGTCAAACTAATCTAAATTATTTAGACACGCTATAGTATAGATAATACTGTTTTGTGACAAAATCGTCCGTTTATACTTAAAGAATCGCTTAGAATTTGGAAAATATTATTTAATGAAAAAGCTTATTTTCCGATTCATTATAAATTTAATTAAATAGAAATATGTAAGTTTTTAATAAAATAAAAAAAATAATTAATATTTATATTCCATTCGCGTGGCGCTTTCTGTATTGTGGGAAGTTCCATTTTATATAGATCAGTGTTTTACGTTCGGGCTTGATAAAAAGAGAGCGAGCTATCGGGCAGACTATCGCCCTTTCCGTCGCTCACGTGGTCACATAAATGCGGGACGCGCAGGGGGTTTCGCCGGAGCGACGAGCACAGGTCCGCTTCCATCGACGCCCGCGGGCGGTCTGACGCGAAATCCGAATGGTTTTGGGAGCTCATTTTAATTAAATTCGATTAAAAATTAACTAATCAATGTATTGCAAAAAGCTTCGGGTTAACCGAAGATAAAGTACTCGTGTATCAAATAAACCACTTCGAGTTTTTACCTTCGTTGTTGTATTGCAGATATATGGTGATCTTTACAGAATTAGGCACATTTTCAAAAAATAAATCTATCGAGAAAAGTTTGTCCAATCGTGATTCTGTTCCACGAGGCTTTAGTTAAAGGACTGAAGTTACACATACTAAAATATCACGAATCAAATCTTTGTAGAAATCCTGTTCTATGTTTCCAAAGATGCGCAATTTGCCATAACCCGCTTAGTCAAAGATATTTTTGGACATATTTAGACAGGAGCAACACTTTTTCACCGGTAACTTCTTTGTACGATAATATTGTTACGGTAGTGTTGGACACTAGGCGGCGCTAGTGAGATTAAGTGAAAAATGTTTCAAGTGAATCTCTTTGTCTTTTTTGATGATGATTTTTTAAATTATCAATGTATACAATGAGTAAAATGTATTTTTAATACCAGGTGAAGAGATTTCGTATGGAGACGAAGGCGGCAAAGACACTCGGCATCATAGTGGGCGGCTTCGTGTGCTGTTGGCTGCCGTTCTTCAGCGTGTATGTGGTGCGGGCGTTCTGCGCACACTGCGTCACTCCCATCGTATTCTCCGTGCTGTTCTGGCTGGGATACTGCAACTCTGCAATCAATCCGCTTATTTACGCGCTCTTTTCTAAAGACTTTAGGTAAAACCGTTATTAATAACTGTTAAGCTAAAAGCTGTTCTGCTACAACAGTTAAAACTGACGTTATTTTTTCGCTCAACGTTAAAAATCAAAACGATTAATCGAACGCGATACTAGCGCCGCGTGTGAAAAAATATTTGTTTTACAAAAAGAACAGGAATACGTTCAGCATTAAATTAGTATTTTTTTTTACAATTTTCTTGTTTTTTGTTTGTAGATTCGCGTTCAAGCGTATAATTTGCAAGTGCTTCTGCGGCGGCGGCGGGCGGCGGGAGTCAGACGGCGAGTCCCGACGCCCGCGTCTTCCTCAGGAACACTCGCACTCGCTTGAGGACAACGACTCCATACCACAAAGTGACGTCACCAGGTATGTTTGCAAGAGATGTTAAAAAATCTCATTGACCGTATCTACTTTGGTGGTTCTAGTATAGCGAATAAGAAGGGCCAATAAATGATGAGTTGCTTATTGTCCAGGGATAATACACACTTATTAAATTTGCAGATCAAGAGAATTTTCATACGTTACGTTACATATCTTGAGGATTTTGGATCTCAATGTGCCACTAATTAAAAAAAATATGTTGAATTATCTTTTTTCTTGTTTTCAGGTGACGCCAAGCTCTGCGACGGCAAAATGCTCAGTTCCAGTCGACCGTCGCATGTGTCTAGTTAAATACGTATCAAGTGAATTAAACGACA
Organism: Papilio protenor; assembly: GCA_029286645.1. NCBI lineage: Eukaryota > Metazoa > Arthropoda > Insecta > Lepidoptera > Papilionidae > Papilio > Papilio protenor. Next base: position 269,532 of record JAGSMZ010000056.1, read on the forward strand.
TAGTTGTTTGTTATCAATGGACGATATAAAAAAATAGCAAATTCCTCTACTTCTAAGTAAATGTTGTGTCTAAATGTCAATAATATGTATAAATAGCATAAACCATAATTCATTTATGTACTATTTATTTATATTATAATTTAAAAGAAAGCGTTTTTCTGAAATATGAATCATTAGTTGTAAAAGAAAGTAATTGTTTTGAAAGACTGTATATAATACTATGTTTTTTAGATAGAATTTAGATAAGTCTGTATCGGGAATGAACGAAAATTTGTGAGAAAGTATTTGTAACGCCGTCGACAAAATTTGTACTAATATTTAGCTTACCGTAAAGAACACCGAGAAATCTGATATAAACTTTGTTCATAATGTTACGAATGCTTTCTCGCAAATTTTTGTCTAGATGTCCTGTTAAGTCATTTTTCATTTAGAATTCTCATTGAAATTCGTCTAATAGATGGATTGTGTTACTGAATAAAAGAATAGATTGAAGATAAATTAAATCCTAGAAGTTCTTATCTAGAAAGTAATTGGGAGCCTATTTTTAATTGAATTACTAGAACTCTTGTGGGTGTTGCCCCATTATTCCAGTCCCCAGTCACCATTATCTCGTTCCGTCAATTAATGAAAAAAAAAAACGCTTTTTTGCTTTAATTATTATTTTAAATAATGGGAGAGTATTATTTTAATATGTCATATTAGGTATGGCCTGTTCAGTATTAAAATTTAATTTATAGTTCTAGTCAATAGTGTTAAATTTGCTTTTTTTCTTATTTACAATGATTGTATGTTGCAAAGTCATTTGTAAAATAAAACGATTAAATAATATAAACTTTATTGAAAATTATAAGATAATGCAATGTAAAAAGTCACTAATAGTTCATATTTTATACACGTTTAATGTACCTGTTGCAAATACTGATTCTTGATTGTATTTATTAAGCTAGCGCGTACCACCTTTCGACTACATCATCACTTTCATCAGGTAGGATCGTGGTCAAGCGCTAGCTTAACGAATATAAAAAAAATACTGTAATTTGCTTGTTCATCACTTCTATATTGCAGAAGCAACAAATAACAAATGTTTTAATTATTTTTTAATAACGTTTACGATTAAGACTTCTAACTCTAGTCAAATTAACCAAATAGTAAAAAGTTATTTTGAACTTACTTTTGTTATGAATTGCCAGGAAAATATAAAAAAGGGCTTATGAGACTGAAGGGACATATCATTCCTGTTTAACCAAACATAAAATGGTATTCAAAATCCCTAGTTATATTTAGTAATCATAAAACAAAATACTTGGAACACAAATGTAAGCAGTTATTAACTTAGACACAGGAACACTTTCTTTTTCAGTAAATTCAGGTATGCAATTTGGAAAGTAACAATAATTGTAACAATATACTTTAATACTAAACCTACGGATTACTAACAAGAATGGCGCGCTTATTTTTAAAACATGTAATACACATGACAACTGTCATAGGGAGGGGGCGTGAATCTCAATCTGCCCCTCAGTTGGGTGTTGCGCCGCTACACCGACATGGTATCGATTTTCTACTTAACAGTAGTAGAAACTAAAAAACATTTGAAATATAGATGTGATGAACATTTTTTCGACGTTCCTCAGATTCTTGCTGTGTGTTCGGTGTTACATTGTAAGTTAGTCCAATGTTGTAAAAATAATAAAAAATGTGGAATATACGAAACGTTATGTTGTATTTGTTTTATTTTCCTATACCTATATGTACAAACTGACATATCGACCATGCATAATTAGCAATGTAATTAATAAACAAATATACGCAACGATGCTAGATTTTTACTACAGGTTGCAGACAAACAACGTTTTTATCAAATGATTTATGAACAAGAACCGGTGAACGAGTTAACAGTTATTTATTATGTTATTTGTTATAACTATACATTAGCAGTTAAAACGATAACTACGCACCGTTATAACGTTTCGCACTTGACACATGGAGGCGCGGCATTGAAATGTCACTGTCAAAACCAAACAAAACGAAACATTTTCCCATCTGTCAGTTTAGTCAAGCGGTTGCATTCGTGGCGTGAGTTTGTCGTCTAATTTAACGTGTTATCTTATCAAAAACAGCGACGAGCTGTGTGTTTATTATCAGTGTTACCGCCCACGCTTTTCCGCTTGTAAACAAATCTTAAAATGAGCGGTAAAATGTATTTCGGAGGTGTAGAAGGGTAAGTTGTATTAGAATAGCACTGCACGTGTATGTAATTGTAGTTTTGTTGAAAGTAGAAAGGCTTACCTTGGACGTGCCTAAAAGTTACGAAACGATATTATAGAGAACGATTTATGTGGTAGGTTATTAATAATTTTAAAAGATATTAGATATGTTTTGCAAAGGTAAACATTAAATAGACAGGGTGCATATTCAATATTGTTTGAGTCCACCAATCAGAGGATAAAATAGCGAGGTGTGTCGACACACCGACTATTGTGGTAAATATCAAAATGCACTTTATAACAAGTGAGGTAAGACTTAATATATTTATTATATTTCGGTATGCAAGGAATTTGCATTGCTTGTAGACCTTGAATTGTTTAACATTTACTTTTGTATATCAATGATGGATTTATTTGTCAGTTTGTTTTTCCTCTTTTTTTAAAAAAAGGAACTACCTTCATACATATTTAAAAAAATAAAATTGCTGATGCTGCTTTGAAGCTGGAATAATTGTTCGTATTTTACTCATTATATTCCTACAAACAAATTATTTATATCCAACCACTTACTAAGATATTACAATATATCAAAGAGTTCTTTACTATTTTCGTAGCTTTAGTCAAATAAGACTTCTTTTTAGAAATGGCAGACTATCTATCAAGTTGCAAATTTCAAAATAAAACCCAAACAAGCATCGCCGCGGCACAAACTAAGCAACTGTGCTTTATTTATTTGACCTCTACTTAATGCCAATGATTGTACTCTCAACCACGCCTATTTATTTTTTTTATTTACATTACGACAGAAACAGCCAAACCAATAATCGATCTTTACAATCGATTCGAAAATTTATATACGTTTGGATGGAAATCAAATTGATATGGTAAATTCCCTACTAACAAAGAGCTGTACGATTATGTTGTTTTAAAATAATGTTTTTTTAGAAAGCGCCTAACATTTAAAGGTATTGAGTACGTCGACCTCAGAACCTATTGCTACACGCATCACGTACAATGTGGCTTGGGTTATTTATCAAGGAGTTAGTAAATTCAACAAATATCCTTCACACAGCTATCTCCTAATCTCACAAATTTAAATGTAAGAAAACACTACAGACCTTCACAATTGATATAAATACAATATAAAATAACAACAGGAATCTCAAATCTGAAGTTTTATCGAACTAACGGCCGATTACTGGAACGAATCTCAAATCTCTTCGCTTCGTAAGCACTGCTTACAATCTGACAAACGTGAACATTTTACTAATGTAAAGAGGAAAGATTTGTATTTTTCTATGTATATAATAACTTAAAAGCTACTGGGCCGATTTCAATTCTTTCACCATTAAATAACTACGTTATAACAGACTCTATTTATTACAATTTTTATTTCATCGCGGACGAAGACGCGAGCAACAGCTAGGCATTTATAATGCTACACCTTACTAAATTATGAATACGAAAGTTTAGATGGATGGATGTTTGTTACCATGTATCTCCAAAACAGCGTACCCGATCTCGCTGAAAGTAGTAAATGTAGATAGTTTGAAATCCTATCTTACGGAATCGCGGGTGACAGCTAGTATTTAAATGTCGTTTCAGTATTCTTTCATATCACTTGACTTATTTCTAAGGTTATTTCCCTTAGCTTTAAGCGTTTCACGGAAAGATAACGAGGATTTTCAGTTGTCTTATCGAAGGATCAAATTGTACGAAAACAAACACTTGAACGAACCGTTCCGACATCGTATGGCGAGATTATAGTTAAAAACAGAATAACAGTCTATTCTAGACAATCAACGTATGTTAATACTGTAAAAAATGTCTTAAAAACAAGGAAGGGGTGTCCCTTTCACTCTGTAACTCATCGCGGCATGTTTTGGTCTACATTTCAACTACACAGGTTCTATAAGCCTACGGAAGATCTGGAGTGTACGATGTTGGGAAAACAAAATTGAGAGTTCATAACAAAAAGAACCAAAGGGACTGAAGGCCCTACTTTAGTCCGTTTCCCTTCCTACCCTTTTTCATATACGTGGATTTGACGGTGCAGGAGACGCATAGGAAGTGAAAATGTCCACTTTATGTGCGTCTCCTCAATCGATTAAGGGTAGGCAACGCATCCGCTATAGCGAGTGTCTATGGGCAGCGGTCGCTTCGCCATTTTGATGGCCGTATGCTCGTTATCCAGCTTATGATATAAAAAAAACTAACTGCGGGTGTTCACCGAAAACGTAGTAGCAGACAACTCTGGTTTGAAGTTTTATGTCTTGTAATTTGTTTGAAAGAAATATTTACCTACGTTCCAATCGTTACAATGTCTTGTAAAGGTGATAAGTGTGTTCGTGTATTACTAGACACGTCATGTGATAATAAAAATCAGCTCTATAAACACTAATACGACCAAAAATCCATCAATTGATAAGACTAATGAGATAGCCACAACGTAATAGACTCGATATCGGGTAATATCGATAACATATCGCTGTTTATTCTTCAACTGTTTTCCCATGAACTTGGCCCCCTGCCGCCTGCCTTGTTAAGTAAATACGGTTATTGGGATCTGATAATTTCGTGGCTCAAGAATTCAATGCTTACTTAAGCAATAAATTGTTACAAAGAGATTTTACAATCAGAAACATTTAATGGTAACTTAAACGTTCCCTAAGTGTATATAAACAGGAATTTAAAATTCGTTTGTAGCATTCAATACGATTTTGTGTTTATATTTAATCTGCAATAGGATAGTAATGCTAATTTTATCCGCAGGGGCGCGACACATTCGAATCTGGTGATCTGCGATGAGACGGGCAAGGTTGTGGGGCAGGCGAAGGGCCCCGGCACAAATCACTGGGCCCTTGGCATTGAGAAGTGCGCAGCGCGTGTTATAGCCATGCTTCACGCTGCGAAACAAGATGCCGGCATACAACTAGATATGCCGCTGGATTCACTCGTAAGTAGACTTTGCAGTCACAGAGTAGAGAACAGAAATAGTAGAATATACTTCATATTCTACAGATCCTACTGACAGGATGTTTGCTCTGTTTCTTTGTAAACTGTATAACAAAACTAGACGATAGTGCCTAATCTAACAGACTCATTTAAAGGACATTAACGGCTGTATTGTTTTATCTAATCTTGTATGTCAGAGTGGTATCTTTTTACATATTTTGACTGTCTAGTGATTACTAGACTGTCAAAAAAGTGCCGATATGCGATTATCGCTTCCTTTTCCGTCTGATGTGACATTTTAACTAATTTTAGTCCTTTTCCCTTTCCACCCTTATCTTAAAAGGAAAGGATGAGAAGGAAGGGAAAATATCCTGTATATTTGAGTCTCCTCTGCTGTCAATTAAGGGTAGAAAACGCATCTGCAATTGAGGTTGTCTATGGGCAGCGGTGGCTTCGCCATCTCGGCGGATTCAGGTGGCCACTTGCTCGTTTGCCACCTTAGGTTTTAAAAAAAAAATTACACTGGAAATAGTAGAAAATTCTCGATCCTAAATCCTGTATCTATCTATATACTTAACTGATCCATAGCACAGCGTCTAAATAAGCAACCAATTTAGTGTAACAAAGCTTCGACCAAATTAACCTCTATTACGATCAATTGTCCACCAGGGGCTGACGCTGTCAGGGTGCGAGCAGGATAGCAGCAACGCGGAGCTGGCTGCGCGTGTGCTAGAGGGAGACAAGTATAGTGCACGCAAGGTGTACGTCGCTTCGGACACCGCCGGCTCGCTCTTCACTGGGGCGCCCTCTGGTGGGATGGTGCTCATTGCTGGTGGGAATTGATTCTATTTTTAACTGCTAATCGTTATCTATTGACTATTTTGTCGTTGCTTAACCCATTACATGCTTAGCTACCTCTTCAAAAATCATTCGTTCTAGAAAATTACCTTTTAAAACCTTGGTTGTAATCTAAAATGATATAATTCGTCCTTTTCCCTGATTTAGTGTATTTCCGAAAAGATAAGATCGGAGGAAAGGTCGGTTTATTGACACGATACGTTAAATTAAACGAAAGCGCATTTCCTTCTGGTAAAATCAGTTGAGAATTAAATAAATGGATTTTTATTTTCGCATTGTACATAAATATTTTTAGAATCTTTGGCTTTGTTTTAATAAGTCAACAAAACAGTGAAAATACTAAACTATTATTCTATAATATAAATGTAAAGATAAGTTTTGTATTGTCTATTTGTTCATAATAACGGTTATTTCATTGGGGAAGGCCAAGGGTTGGGGGCTATCAGCCGACCCAGTTTCCAACCGCGTCCCCATTTCGTATTTGTTTTGCATCTTACAAATAACATCTATACCATTATGAGGAAAGATTTGTTTGTTTGTATTGAATAGGTTTTGAAATTAATTGATTATCTTGGAAACTAATATTACAAATGCCAAAGTTTAGATGGATGGATGTCAGTTTGTAGCCTAAACTGCTGAACGGATCTTGATAAAATTTGGCATAGATATAGAGGATAGTCTGGTAGAACACATAGGCTACTACTCTTTTGTCTTCTCTTAAATTAAGCGCAGACGGAGTCGCGGGTGAAAGCTAGTATATAATAGTAAGGCTATATTTAACATTAACTATTTAGAGTTGCTTCGATTCCTATGAGCTTATATGGAGGTGCGTACACTACTCGATTTTTTGTTGTTAACTAAACAGTTGAATTGGCTACGAAACAATCGACAATCAACAGTTGTGAGACAGTTTGTTCAAAGATGTGCGCGCGCTCAGTCGACAATTATTAATGTTCTCGAATATTCGTGGTGTATTTTTGTTCTATTAATAGGAACGAAATAATTTTTGACATTTTCGCCAGTATGATAATATCGTTTGACATTTATAAATGATCCTGACAAGTTTGACAACATATATGTTGGTTCTTCTGTTTTTAATTATGTTCATACTAGCTTTCCCCCGCGACTCCGTCCGCGTGGAGTTAAAAAAAACACTGTGCCAAATTTCATCGAGATCCGTTCAGCCATTTAGGGTACAAACTCTAACAAACATCCATCCATCCATCTAAACTTTCGCATTTATAATATAAGTTAGATGGATAATAGCTTTCGCCTGTGGCTCCGCCCGTGTGGAATTAAAAAAAAAAACAAAAATTATGTTCTTCCAGACTATTTTCTGTATCTGTGTCAAGTTTCATCGAAATCCGTTAAGCAGTTTAGACTAAAAACTAACAAACATTCATTCTAAACGGTTGCATTTGTAATATTAGTAAGAAGTAACAATGTGTGGGAACCTCAAGCTATATAGCTTTGTTGTATACTAAAATATTTTTTATGTTAATGCGTCAAAATTAGATAAGATCTATTATTTACTGCAATACATAATATATGTTCAAATTTAATTCAGGCACTATAAAATATTATACAGCATATGTAGTAAAAGTATTGGAATATTCAGGTTATCTATGTAAGTATATAATTTTAATTTATATACATTGTCTAGATAAGTAGGGTTTACAATTTCGCCGACCTAGTTTCAGGGCAAGTACCTCTGAATATTAACAGTTCACAGACACTCGAACGCAGTACTAAACGTTTCTAAATGTACAATCACTAACAAAAGTGTTACAATAAAAATTGTACAGTCACTAACAAAACTAAAACAATTTAATTTTATGGTCTAGTTATTAAACACTGTTTTGTTAAAATCTTACTAATATTATAAATGTGAAAGTTTAGATGGATGGATGTTTGTTAGAGTTTGTAGCTTAAACGGCTGAACGGATTTCGATGAAATTTGGTACAGATGTAGATAGTCTGGAAGAACACATAGGCTACTCACTTTTGTTTTTTTTTTTTTTTTTTTTTTTTTTTAATTCCACGCGGACGGAGTCGCGGGCGAAAGTTAGTAATTAAATAAATCGTATTAGTATTATAAATACGAAAGTTTATTTTAATTTAACTTCAGAAGAGCCAAACAGAAATAATTCAACAATCTGGCAAAATGCATAGGCTACTAAAATATTTTTCTGGAGACAAATCTAATTTATTAAAAACATTACTGGTATGCGATAAAATTATCTAAACGTACATATTCTGACAAAACCAGTTAGTATAGAGGTCCCCCGCCGATGTGAATCGGAAATAATTATTATTCAATGTCGCGACTGACTGATTAACATCGATTTTTTAATCGATTAATCATTAACGAGACATCGATAACTAAATCGATTACTGTTCAAGTTTAACGTACTTGCAGTATTCTTCATGTTAATAAAAAATAGTTTTATTATTTTTTACGGTTGTAGTAAAATCGTATTTCAACTACGCCTTCATCTATCTGAGCCTTTATCAGCCAGTGGTGGGACTGGCCCTAAGTTAAATTGCTACTGAGTAAATTTGTTGAAATCCTCTCAAGTCTTAAATACATTTAATTATGGTTACCGGTAGTCCAAAGTCTATTTGTATAGTAATACGTGGTTTAAATCAATGTGCAGACAGACAAATCCTTTATAAATTATGTTTATATGATAAAACTGATGCAATTTATATAATGCCTCTTGTTATGTAAATACGCATAACGGTACTAGTTAAAAGCAAACTTTGCAGTATTGTGACCATGCTTTTCGATATAATTCAGGACAATAAGACTGTTTAACTGGCTTTTGCCGTATTAAAAAGAAGTAAGTAGCCTATATGGTCTTCCATACATAAATTTCATCGAGATCCGTTCAGCCATTTAGGCTACAAACTCTAACAAACATCCATCCATCCATCTAAACTTTCGCATTTATAATATAAGTTAGATGGATAATAGCTTTTCGCCCGCGACTCCGTCCGCGTGGAGTTAAAAAAAACACTGTGCCAAATTTCATCGAGATCCGTTCAGCCATTTAGGCTACAAACTCTAACAGACATCCATCCATCCATCTAAACTTTCGCATTTATAATATAAGTTAGATGGATAATAGCTTTCGCCTGTGGCTCCGCCCGTGTGGAATTAAAAAAAACAAAAATTATGTTCTTCCAGACTATTTTCTGTATCTGTGTCAAGTTTCATCGAAATCCGTTAAGCAGTTTAGACTAAAAACTCTAACAAACATCCATCCATCCATCTAAACTTTCGCATTTATAATATAAGTTAGATGGATAATAGCTTTTCGCCCGCGACTCCGTCCGCGTGGAGTTAAAAAAAACACTGTGCCAAATTTCATCGAGATCCGTTCAGCCATTTAGGGTACAAACTCTAACAAACATCCATCCATCCATCTATTCTTTCGCATTTATAATATAAGTTAGATGGATAATAGCTTTCGCCTGTGGCTCCGCCCGTGTGGAATTAAAAAAAACACTGTGCCAAATTTCATCGAGATCCGTTCAGCCATTTAGGCTACAAACTCTAACAAACATTCATTCTAAACGGTTGCATTTGTAATATTAGTCAGAAGTAACAATGTGTGGGAACCCCAAGCTATATAGCTTTATTGTATACTAAAATATTTTTCTGGAGACAAATCTAATTTATTAAAAACATTACTGGTATGCGATAAAATTATCTAAACGAACATATTCTGACAAAACCAGTTAGTATAGAGGTCGCCCGCCGATGTCAATCGGAAATAATTATTATTCAATGTCGCGACTGACTGATTAACATCGATTTTTTAATCGATTAATCATTAACGAGACATCGATAACTAAATCTAATTTATTAAAAACATTACTGGTATGCGATAAAATTATCTAAACGTACATATTCTGACGAAAAAACCAGTTAGTATAGAGGTCGCCCGCCGATGTGAATCGGAAATAATTATTATTCAATGTCGCGACTGACTGATTAACATCGATTTTTTAATCGATTAATCATTAACGAGACATCGATAACTAAATCGATTACTGTTCGAGTTTAACGTACTTGCAGTATTGTTCATGTTAATAAAAAATCGTTTTATTATTGTTTACGGTTGTAGTAAAATTGTATTTCAACTACGCCTTCATCTATCTGAGCCTTTATCAGCCAGTGGTGGAACAGGCCCTAAGTTAAATTGATACTGAGTAAATTTGTTGCAATCCTCTCAAGTCTTAAATATCGTTACCGGTAGTCCAAAGTCTATTTGTATGGTAATACGTGGTTTAAATCAATGTGCAGACAGACAAATCCTTTATAAATTATGTTTATATGATAAAACTGATGCAATTTATATAATGCCTCTTGTTATGTAAATACGCATAACGGTACTAGTTAAAAGCAAACTTTGCTGTATTGTGACCATGCTTTTCGATATAATTCAGGACAATAAGACTGTTTAACTAGCTTTTGCCGTATTAAAAAGTAGTAAGTAACCTATATGGTCTTCCATACATAAATTTCATCGAGATCCGTACAGCTGTATAGGCTATAAACACTAACTTGTATGTGTTGTGTACTTGTGTACTTGTGTATCAATTTATGGTCACCCTAGTATAGCTGACATCGTTGCGCATACTGTATCAAGCTAGGCTTTAATTGTCCCAATAAATTTAGTGCATATACGATAAATATAATAGTGTTTACGACTTACTAGATATGATTGCAGTTATATTTGCTGTAATATAAAGACTTCTGTGAGATTAACTGCATGCCATACATCTATACTAATATAATAAAGCGTTAGCACACATCTTTGTTATGTAGGATATCAGCAATTACGATATATTTTTGAATAAACCTTTCTTAAATAAAAAGCCCTACACTTGCGATACGCTTTAAGTTATATATTTTCACGCTATAAACTTAGGGAGTAAATCATTTGGAAAAATCCATGCGTGAAAGGGCAAAAACTACAACTGACAGGAGCAAAGAAGCAAGATTGCCATAGTTACGGTAATTGTTAACCAATGCTTTCATTGTCATTTACGCAATTAAATTTTGACAATTGCAATTGAAAGTTGTATAAAAGATATTTATAAAATTAATTACTCATTGATATATTCTGATTTAAGTTTTTTTAATTACAGGGACCGGTTCCAATGCTTTACTGCGCACTACTGATGGCAAACAACACGGCTGTGGAGGCTGGGGGTATCTGTTAGGTGATGAAGGAGGAGGTAAGCTTATAGATTAACTAGCTTTCGTCCGCGACTCCGTACGCTTGGAATAAAAAAAAAACAAAAGTGAGTAGATATATGTTCTTCCAGACTATCCTCTACATCTATACGAAATTTCATCGAGATTCGTTCAGCAGTTTAGGCTACAAACTCTAATAAACATCCATCCATCTAAACTTTCGCAATTATTAGTAAGATTTTGACTTCAGTTACATTGTAAGTAAAAATAGAAATGTTTATATAGGCCATAAACTGTCGTTACTTAACAATAACTTTCAACATTAAACGTGACATATCTTTTCAGTACAATATCTAACAATGAGTTAATATTACCGTAGTAAATATATTAAAAAATAAAACTTTGTCACGTAGAAACAATAAATTCTAAAAGCAGTAATAAATATGGCAACACTTTAATGGAAACAATGTTGCCAACACATTGTTATTAAGTTAAGTGTTTTTAAGGTTTAGGGCCTGCCCCACTACTTGCTGATAGAGGCTCAGATAGCTTAAAATGACTGTCAGATAAGGGAACAAAATCCGATATTTCCATCATATTTTACATGTTGGATTGTTATTTGATTTTTTAGATAAATAGATTTATAATAGATTTTTATTTTTGTATGTATTGAAATAACTCAAAAACTACTGGGCCGATTTCAAAAATTCTTTCACCATTAAAAAGCTATGTTATCAGTGAGTAACGTAGGCTATATTATTTAATTCCACATGGAAGAAGTCGCGAGCAATAGATAGTAATTTAATTACGTATTCCCAGCTTACTGGATAGCCCACCGTGCGGTGAAGACAGTGTTTGACGAGGTGGATGGTCTGCGCCTCGCGCCGCACCCCACACACCGCGTGTGGGAACTCATCCGGGAACACTTCAACGCTGACACCAGGGCTGACCTGCTGCCCCATTCATACAAACACTTCGATAAATCACACTTCGCTGGTGAGACTGTTACTACGATTGCACACATTACTGAGCTTATAACATTCAAATTCTACTAAAGTTGTAATTTCCAAAAGATTAAAAAATGTATAGAGTAAGTAGCTTTTGCGCGCGATTCTATCCGCGAGAAATTTAAAAAATAAAATGAGTAGCCTATGTGTTCTTTCAGGCTATCTTCTATATCTATACCAAATTTCATCGAAATCTGTTCAACCGTTTATGCTACAAACTAACTAACTCTAACAAACATCCATCCATCCATTTAAACTTTCGCATTTATAATATTAGTAAGGTAGTTGACAGTTCACTAGAAACATCCACATAATCTCACTAACAGCGGGTGCACACCTTTGAATAAACTATGGCATAACTGTTGTGCGATTGTCGATTGTTTCGCAGCTCTTTCAACTGTTTAGTTGCACAACTAATCGAGTAGTGTGTACCTCCATATGAGCTCATAGGAATCAAAGCGAGACTAAACAGTTGTGCGATAGTTTAGTTAAATATGTGCGCGCGTTCTAACGCCTCTATTGATGGATTCTCAAAACCAATCAATAGGTTGTTAAATAATATTTTAAGGTTTACATTTCATTTTGTTTATTTTATAACAAAAGATGGAGCTTGTATGTAAAATGTTTCATTACATATTACAAGATAGTACCTTTCAAAAAAAGTATCGGTGAAAAAAATTGTTTATTGCCTCATCTATATAATTTTTAAATGCATTTGCTAATCTCTCTATGTATAGTAAATGAAGCTATTTAGGGTCATTCTGTAACTAATCTAGACTTGTACATCTAGGTTTAACAGCGAAGATATCCCAGCTGGCTTACTCTGGGGATGCATTATGCGCGCACTTGCTGGCGCTGGGCGGCGCGGCGCTCGGCGCGCACATAGCGGCACTGTGCGCACGCGCAGCCCCGCCCGCGCCCGCAGCGCAGCGCCTGCGCGTCGTCTGCGTGGGCTCCGTGTGGCACAGCTGGCACGCTCTCAAGCCCGGCCTACTCGCACAGCTCGCTGATAGGAAGGTTAGTCACATTGTTAACCCTTCTGAGTTAAAATTCACCTTTGATCCATACTTCTATACTAATATAATAAAGCGTAAACACACGCTGCTTTGTGGCTTAAGATGTCAGCATATTTTTGATTAATTCTTTCTTTAATAAAAAGCCTTACACTTACAAAACGCTTTCGGCTATATATTTTTACGCTATTAAATTTAAAAGGTAAATAAAGTGTAAAAAACCTTCATGTGGGAAAGGGACCATAAACTACAAGCTTAAGGAAGCAAGGTTATTATGATAACGTTGAATGTCAAAGGCCTTCGTTGTCATTTGTGCATTTGAATTATGCTATTTGCAATTGAGAATTTGACAAATCTAAACAATAAAATAAGTTTTTATAATTTCACGCAGATGAAGCCACACGGGAATAGCTAGTGTTCAATAAGCCAGCGCATGACAACGATTCCAGCCTATGTTAAGCGTTAATATAGCCGAAAGAATACATTCTAGCATAAATACCTATTCACTTTACTCTTAAAAGCCCCGGCGTCATACCTATTGTCTATGGTCAGCGGTCACTTCACTATTGTAGCATTTTCCGGTGGCCGCTGGCTCGTGTGTTTCTTTAAAATATTTTTTTAATGTAATATTTATCTTCTAGGTAAAAACCGAGCTAGAACTAGTCCGGTTGCGTGTATCTAGTGCGATGGGCGCGGCGTGGCTAGCTGCTAGACACGTTGACTATGACCTGCCGAGAGACGACTCTGCGTTCTGTGATGTCTTCTACACTTACAGACCTTCCGAGGTCAACGGTAACGTTAAAAATAACGTTAATGTTAACGGTAGCAGTAACGTTAACGGTAGCGGTAACGGTAACGTTAACGGTAACGTTAAAATTAACGGTACCATCGAAAATGGTTATCAAGGTTGCGGATGTGAGGATTGGAGCAACTGGAGCTAATGTTTTTGTAACGCAAATTTTAATGTTACAAAGTAAAATAATGTTACATTTTATAATGTTACAATATAGAGTAACAATTAAAATGTAAGTAATGTGTTATTAAATGTTTGTGTAAAGAAATCGAATGTTACGTTACAGGGAACAGTAACATCAATGTTACATAATAAAGTAACTTATTAAAATTAAATTGTTACATGAAAAAATAATAGTTTAATATTACAATACAGGGAATAGTAACATTTCATAGTTAACATATTAAAGTAACTTTAAACCTTAAGTTACAATGCCAATGTAATGCAATAAACTTGAAAATTATGTCTTGCTTTACCTCCAATTGTAACACATTAGTATGGAGTTAAAAATGTCTCGATTGCTCAAAGATTGTTAAAAACATGGTTGGTTGAATTATGTAAGTTAATAAGTTAAAAAAGTAAAAAAAACTATATTAAATCATTATTAATTATTTAGTATGTAACAATAATTAAGTTCACATATCAGAAATAATGTTACATTCAAATAGTGTTACATGTGAAGTCAATATATAAATATTTTTGATCATTTAATACAGTCTAAAACTTTCTTGCTTTTATCATGTTTTTCCAACTTTAAGTTTTCCTAGTTTCAAGTTAATGTTACATTATAAAGTTATTTGTATTTATTAATTTTAATACCAGTGTATATCATAGTTTGTATAACCGTTTATAATGTTAAAAAGGAAATTAGTACCGCGCTGTAGAATTGGCGCAACACTAGATTATTGGCATAAACGTCACATCCCTAACTGACAGCTGTCAATGTCATTAGACGTATTGGATTATTGCGCGCGATCCTGGCCAGAAGTGTGGCTCTAACTTTTTAAGTTATCAAGATAGTATCATTTATATAATTCGTTTAAAAAATATAAAAATTATTTTTATTCTTGCCTTTATATAAAAAGATCTGAATACGTTTTGAAATTATATTGAATAAATTAAATTAGGATTATGGCTTTATGAAATTAAATATATTTAACTTTTCATATTGGTTAATTTTTCATATTCAGATCTGAAATAATAATTATGTATTTTCATACCAAAGTAAAATAAACTGAAATTGTAAAGCTAGGTAGATATTAATTTCACTGCTTTCGATTCAGTTCTTAAACATTCGTTCATTGTTTTAATTTAAAACAGATCTTGTAAAAAAAATCAGTAAAATTAATCTCTATTCATATACAAATTAATAAAGAAAAATATTTTATTGTAAAAACAATGAAACAGAAATAATTGTATAGTCAATAAATTAGTTATTATTTTTTTAAAAATTAATCTCTATTCATATACAAATTAAAAAAGAAAAATATTTTATTGTAAAAACAATGAAACAGAAATAATTGTATAGTCAATAAATTAGTTATTATTTTTTTAAAATACAAATAGTTCCTAAATATATTATTTAAAAGGAATATTGTTATATGCTTTCGTTATTTTTTAAAATTAAAACCTACTTGGAATTATGAACAATGTCTTAATATTTTATACACCGTTTTTTACTCGCTTTTTTATGTAAACACTTGGCTGTGAAGCTTCAGAAACTTATAGGCACGAGATTATGTAGTGTTTTATATTCTAAATTTTTGGAATAAAGTACATAACAATATTCAACGTAGTCATCTGTTTGTTTTAAGTTAATGTTTAAGCACAGTTAAATTCAAATAACATGAAATTCGGCCTTAAAAACAATTATGTGCGTGTAAAAATTAAGCAATGTATTAATCACTTTGTTTTTATTGTTACATATTATTGAAATATACGATTATCTAGGCATTTACTTTTAGTTTTATTTTCTATTGATAAGGGTGGAAGATTTATATTTCTTTATAAATGTTAGTTTATAACGTTAGTATCATTACGTAGGAAGAATTGTCATTTTCGTACGTTATGATATTAATCGGCACTTCACTTAAAATAACAATCGAAATAGAAAATAACGACAGTTATTTAGCAGTTATGCAAGCGTTATTCGGTTTTTCGTTACATTTTTTTCATCTGTCCTGTAAAATAATGTTGCAAGAGATCATTAAGCAAAATCAAGGCGAGTTTTTTTTTATGTTTTAACTCTTTTAAAAATATTGTTGTACTAACTATTAATTGAAACCCGTTTATGAGATATTTAATATGATTATTAGATTATGGTGGATTTATTAAATGTTTCACATTTCTCTCCCATTCTTTTGATTTTGTATATTGCAATATTTTTTATTCGAGTCAATCATAACATTAACTGTCAATGTCAAACTTATCAATGTCACTTTCAAAATGTCAATGGTTCGGTCTCTTCTTAGATTTTTAAATAAAAAACCAATTTTGAATATTAATTATAGATGTTCATACCGTGCGATTACTACTTTTAAGCAACGAAAAAGTGAAAAAGACAATAGTTATATTTTTAATGGGATTTTACTGGCTGCAGCCGGTGTTATAGGTTACGTGAGTGTTAAGGAGAAAGTTTCAGCTGCTAGTATAGTGAATGATAGTTTAAAAGGTAGAAGAGAGAAATATAACTTTATAGCGGACGTTGTAGCAGTTTCTGCACCTTCTGTTGTGTATATAGAGATCAAAGATGGAAGAAGACTGGACTTGTATACAGGCAGTCCGATAACATTGTCTAATGGATCAGGGTTTGTGGTTAAGGAAGATGGGTTGATTTTAACAAATGCTCATGTTGTTGTCAATAAGCCTAACGCGATAGTAGAAGTCAAATTACTAGTAAGTTACCTTATTATTCATATTTTGTTTCATAATTCTCCTGTCAGTATATGACGATTTTTATTATAGCAGCAACCAACAGTATTAAACACTATGTTGTTAGTGATAAAATTAATCTTAGGTTTGATAAGAATATGTTTCAAGTTGATTGCATCATCTATACAGGATGTAGTCATTTACAAATATTAAATTGTATGTACTAGGTCTAGGTTCCCTAACATTAATTATTCAACTAATTTATTAAGTTATATCTCCATATTAATGTTCTAACTTATTTATTTCTCAATATTTCATATTTCAGGATGGTTCCACACACAAAGGTGTAGTTGAAGATGTAGACTTGAAGTCAGATTTAGCAACACTCCGCATCCCACTCAAAAATCTACCCACAATGAAGCTTGGCTCGTCTGCAGATATTAGGCCAGGAGAATGGGTAAGACTGGTCTTTAAACTTTATTAATTCTTAACCTATAATTTCATTGTGAATACATAGCTTTTATTTCTTTTTAACCTACTATCTGCTATATGGGTTTTGTCTGTAACTCTGTCTGTGTGGAATTTAAAAAAACAAAAGTGAGTAGCCTATGTGTTCTTCCAGACTATTGACTATGCTATGTCTATGCCAAATTTCATTGTTCAGTTGCTACAAACTAACAATGATCCATCCATTCATGTAATCTTTGGCATTTGTAATATTACTAAGATTGAAATTCTTTTTATATTTCAGGTAGTGGCTATGGGCAGTCCTTTAGCTTTAAGCAACACAGTCACAGCTGGGGTAGTGAGTTCTGCGCAGAGAGCTAGTGAGGAGCTTGGTTTAAGAGGTATGTGTAATTACATTTATCTTAACTGAACACCCCCCCACCCCTCTGTTAGGGTAAAAAATAGGGTAGAGGAATCTAGCTTTAGGTGCTAATTGCTTTTGTATAAGAAAAATTTTTAGAGAGAAAATGTTTTAGTATTTATCAATGTTAAAGAAAAAAAAGTAAAGTTTTGTTTTTAATCTAATATAGATGAATATTTTTTAATTCAACTATGTTTTAAACAGGTAAAGACATGGTATACATACAAACAGACGCACCAATCACATTTGGCAACAGCGGAGGGCCGCTAGTCAACTTGGATGGAGAGGCTATCGGCGTGAACAGTATGAAAGTGATGTCAGGGATATCATTTGCTATACCAATTGATTATGTCAAGGAATTCCTAGCTAAAAGTATGTATATTTTTAATCTAAAAACTATTTTTAAAGTACAGTTGCGGAAATTTGCGGTGTTACAGTTACAGAAAATTACCTTTTTTTTATAATATAAGGTCGCAAACGAGTAAGCGGCCATTTGAATCCACCGAAATGGAAAGCGACCGCTGTGCATAGACATCCGCAATTGCAGAAGCTTTGTCCACCTTTAATTGACGGAGGAGGAGATGCACATAAAGAGGATATTTCCCCTTCCTTTGTGTCTCCTCCACCATCAAATCCACTTTTCCTTCCCATCCTTTCCTCTTAAGAAAAGAGTGGAAAGGGAAAGGGACTAAAATTAGGCCTCCGGCACCACACTCGTCAGACGAAACGCGGAATTGCTTCCACTTCACGCCTGTTTTCTGTGTGGTCGTAGTATTACACCGGGCGAGCCGGTCCATTCGTGCGAAGATGTTAAAGCGGGCTCTATCACTGTTAAATTTTTAATTTAATAAGCTGTTACAATTTAAATTCAGCTCTAAGAAAGATTTCTAAGTTTGTATTTTTGTTTGTGGTATGACTTTAGGCCGCAGCAAGTCACCTCCGGTGTCGAAGCGCTACCTGGGCATCACGATGCTCTCCCTCACACCCAACATACTCATAGAGCTGCGGATGAGGAATCCTGAGGTACAATTACATTTAATGACGGATTCTGAGTCACTTAAATATTTTTGTTTCTGATCATCATACTTCATACTAATATTATAAATGTGAAAGTTTAGATGGATGGATGTTTGTTAGAGTTTGTAGCCTAAACGGCTGAAGAGATTTCGATGAAATTTGATACAGATGTAGAGGATAGTCTGGAAGAACACATAGGCTACTCACTTTTGTTTTTTTTTATTCAACGTGGACGGAATCGCGGGCGAAAGCTGGTACTATTATAAATGTGAAAGTTTAGATGGATAGATGTTTGTTAGAGTTTGTAGACTAAACGGCTGAACGGATTTCGATGAAATTTGGTATAGATGTAGATGATAGTCTGAAACACAGGCTACTCACTTTTTTTAAATTCCACGTAAACGGAGTTGAGGGCGAAAGGTAATAATAAAACAAATTAATATTGGCTGTTTTTTCAGATGCCCTCAGACATCAAGCATGGTATCCTGGTGTGGAAAGTTATAATCGGTTCTCCAGCTTATAAGTAAGTTTTTTTTTTTCATCTTAATTTACAAATAATTTAAAATAATATGTATGCTTCAATTCAATTGAAATGTGAAATTTTTAGTATTTAAATTAATGATGAAACATATTTTTTGTAAAGTTAGTTAAGAATTTTTAAAATGGCCCAGTATTTTTAGTATTTTTTGAATATATTACTTAATACTTTGAATAATATAAATAGAAAATAGTATTTAATATAAAAACCATGACATTTCATTAATTTTGAATGATATTTACAGTGGAGGTCTACAACCTGGAGATATTATAACGAACATCAACGGGAAACCAGTTTACAGGTTAGTTTAATATGAAAGTAAATGAATGTTTTTAAGTTTGGATATTTAGAAAATTACCCGAAATGTGTACAAAAGTGTTTATTAAAAATAATACTAGCTTTCGCCTATGACTCCCTC
This sequence comes from Papilio protenor, assembly GCA_029286645.1. Lineage (NCBI taxonomy): Eukaryota > Metazoa > Arthropoda > Insecta > Lepidoptera > Papilionidae > Papilio > Papilio protenor. The sequence continues at coordinate 289,286 of JAGSMZ010000056.1, forward strand.
CGGGGAATTAAAAAACAAAAGTATTTAGCCTATGTGTTCTTCCAGACTATCCTCTACATCTATACCAAATTTTATCGAAATCCGGCAAACAGTATAGGCTACAAACTCTGACAAACATCCATCTAAACTTTCGCGTTTATTATATTAGTAAGATTGTAAAGAGGAAAGATTTGTATTTTTGGTATATATTGAAATAACTCAAAAACTACTGGGCCGATTTAAAAAAAAAATCACTATTAAAAAGCTACTTTATCAACGAACATAGGCTATATTTGTAAATATCACGCGGGCGAAGTCACGAGCAACAGCTAGTTGATATATTTAATATTTGCAGTGCGACAGACATCTACTCGTTGCTGGAGAGCACCTCGGGGCGGCTGGAGCTGGAGGTGGTCCGCGGACATAAAAAGATGACGCTCACAGTCACACCGGAGATACACTGACCAATTTCGCCAATTTAGCGAATTCAATCCGTTAAACCATGAACTTATGCTTCTGTAAGATGTAGAGAAATAAATAAAATTGTATTTGTTAATTTGATATTTGAAAAACAATAAAATAAATATGTTTAGTGAATTCGATTACAATTTAGTACTATCTGGAAATCTGGCGGTATACCACTTTATTTATTTATTTATTTCACACATACTTCCTTATTAATTTAAAAGTACACTATTCTGTAATTTAAACACCGCAAAGTGTCCTGACTGTACAATGATATAAGTTTTCTGTTATGTAAAATTAAATAACCTACAATTTTAATTTTCATAAACAATAATAATTTATTTACATAGAAACATATGAGCTTCAGAAAGAGACAATTGCGATTTGTAGAGCGCTGTCTCTGTCGCACTAAGTGTTGATAAAAATCATCTTTCTATTGAAAAAAGACGTTTTTGTATGTTTTTGTATTATAATAGTGTATATAGTATTGAATGTTAAGTTTGCCATTAAAAATATTTTTTTGATAAAATGTGTTTTATTACAAATGCCTCTTTTTTATAATAAAAAAACAATTACTAACAAAACTAAAAAATAATTGTGTTAAGAATGCTATTCTGCCTTAATAAAAAAAGGATTAATAAAAATTTGGAAACAAAAATAGTAATGTTTCCGCCCGGGATCGAACCGGGGACCTTGTGCGTGTGAAGCACACGTGATAACCGCTACACTACGGAAACTTGCTATACTCAATCAATAAATAGATTTACTTATTGCATTGCTTTTATCATTATTTACTTAAACAAAACTAGTAAAAAACAAAGGAAAATAAAACATAAACTTGGTATAACAATAATTTTATTAAGGAAAATAAACCATACTCGCAACAGTATAATAAATTTTGCCGATCCGTAGTCTAAACGGTCACTGTTTTGTATGGGTTTGTACTTAAAGCTATAGTAGAAATGTCGGCCAGGGTGACGGTAATGCTAAAATTAGCCCTGATAAGGTGGCAAACGTGTAAGTAGCTGGTAATGCCACTATTGAAAATCTAATCCAATTATTTGCAATGAAATACTATATTGAAGTTTTTATAGTTTAACTGCAATTGTCTATTTTATACTTCAGTCATTATAAGACGAAATTATTCAACAAACAATGGTAATGATAATTTTAAATGAATTTAATTTAAAAATCCATTAGTCTAACAATAGCCGTGTAAAATGTTAATTAATTCTTCTAATCAGAAACAGAAGTCGCTCTTTAATTGTTCTTTTTTTAACAAATTAATTTAATTTGAACACCAAGATGGTTGATTCCAGTTTAATTGTCAAACGCAATAGTCGATTAGTCATTTTTTGTGGTTGTTTTTTGCAATTTTTAGACGTTTGTTGTTTTTTACATTGCGTAATTTAGTTGCTAAAAATTGATTGAGTATCCCCTTTAGATGTGAAAGGAGGACCGCATTTTGTGGAAGGCATTGGACAAGTTCTATGTCCAGGTGGATGATGATGATGATGGTCATTTTAAATACGTATTTACGTTACGTTTTTCAACTATTAGCAATGCGCGGATTTGGTGACAAATGCATTATGCATACAATTTCTATGTATTTATTCAAGATATTTAGGTCGTTGCTTAAATTTGTGAAAATCTATCTGAAAGTCGAATAAAGAACATTAAATTTAACTGATAGACTTCAAAAGGCTATTATATAGAAAATTTAGAACCAAAATTTGCATCAACTTTATTTTGCCAAATTGAGGAAAAAATATGGTAATCATTCTTATACTGTATAGACAAGATGGAAAAGAAAGTTCCTTTCTTTACGATGTTAATCCGTCGTTTAGAAAATTTAATGCAACGTTTTATGTCGGGACTCTGAAAACATTTTGCATACGCCTATGGAAAAACTTTGCCATGGGGAAACATAAATTATGAGTTGTAGCTTATTTTGTTCCGCTTATTTTTCCTTTTTATATGTCTTTGAAATAAAGTAAAATATAACTTTAAAAAATAATAACACATAGTAATCTATACTAATATTATAAAGAGAAAGATACACAGCTTTGTATGTATAAATAACTCAAAAACTACTGGGTCGATTTAAAAAATTCTACACCATTAAAAAGCTACATTATCACTGAGTAACATAAGCCATATTTTTTAAATTCACACGGACGAAGTCGCGAGCAACAGCTAGTTATATCGTAATTTTTTCAGTGGCTGAGAACGTGTTAAGTTAGCCAGATTTTCTTATAGATATGGTAGTTATTGCGTTATCTATTATACTAATGACATCGTTAACAAGTAACTCCGGGGGTCGAGTATGAGTGATGTCGGCTATTTGCTGGCAGGGGGCGCTGTTGATGTATTGTGGCTGTATCCCTCATTAGTACCACAATAGTAGGCTATTATATTACTCCGTATATTATTATTTCCTGTATTGTTGAGAAGGAAATACGTAATAAAGCATTTTTTTCGTTAATAAAATAATATAAGGAGTTCCGGACCTAATAACATTGATAGAATTTAGACAAACAGTTGTGTGACTGTTTAGTCAAAGGTGTGCGCCCGTTCTAAAGGTCAAACCGACGTAAAATCTATCGTTTCCAAGCCGTGTCCTATCCATTTAAACAAATCAGTGTTTAAAGTACAAACAGTCGTTTTTATATGACAAAATGTGTTTGTTAGATATATTGAAGCGAAAAGTTCTACTACAACATATTTGCTAGTAACATTTATTCTTCAATATAAAATTAATTAATATTATCAACTATGAAATCTACGTCACGCTTAATACCAATTAGCGGCCGCAAGGTACTGAACATATTACCCTGCACCACTGCCGTGTATTGTCATCCTTTGGATTCTCTTTGATAAAACAGAGACAGCAATATTACCACAGCAGTAGAGTTCCACGGTTACCTGTCTGCAATGATAAACAGCTTATTTAGATTACGCATATTGGAAATGGGGACAATCGCGTATTATAGTATAATTCTTTGCAGTTTTTAATAACTATATTGTGCTCTGGGCGTCGTTAGCCGATGATCAGGGAGGAACAACAAGGGAGAAAGTCAAAAACTTTTAAAATACAAAATGTTAAATTAAAACGTAGCTAGAACGTGTTTATCTCTCTTTTTGCATAATTCGCAAGTTTAAATTGGTTTCTATTTTATATTATTTTTAGGAAAGTAGTAACTAAATGAAGTTTTTTCAAGCCTAGCATGTATGGCGTTGATCGATAGAATTTACGATGGACTTACTTCCGGTTTACAAGCGTAGCCTTTAGATTTACGATCTTTTAACACGACAATGTAAGTTATTGTAACTTAACTGTAAAAATGTTTTTATTAAGTTAGATATCGAAAAAAATACAGAATGGTTTTCCACTCAGACAACTTAATATTACAGGTTGTTTTAAAATAATAACTTTGATACTAGCCTTTTGGGGTTCAAGTTTTAGTGAGACTTGAGTCGCTAAATTCTAAGTGGCCATACTCGAGTGCGATTTGAGTGTCCAGCGATCTCCAGAAGAACGCACCAGTACTTTCACTTTGAAATGCATTAAAACGTTTCTAAGTTTTCGATTTCCTGTATTATATTGCTTACATTTCAATCTCTATAATATTATTTAAATCACGTCCCTACCCCATGTCGAACTGTTCCATCGTTTCATGTCACTTTCGATGACATGGTAATAAGAATGAATATTATTCGATTCCTTTTTCTGATATACTAAGAAATAGATGAAACGTATAAATCTGTTTTCTGACATGTTTTGTTATTGATCAAATATTATTTAAAAATGTTACGTGTTCTTTAATCGGTTTTATTTTTACACTAGCTTTCGCCCGCGACCACCCATGTGTTCTTCTAGACTATCCTCTACATCTATACCAAATTTGATTAAAATCCGTTCAGCCGTTTAGGCTACAAACATCCATCCATCCATCTAAACTTTCGCCTTTATAATACGAGTATTAGTAAGATATGATTACTTTCTAATATTCGTATATTAGTACCATATTTTTCTGACATTTGGTGAGAGTTCTTATGTTCTTAGTCTTGCTTACTAATTAACTTTAAGCATACTCGTGCGATTTGTTCATTGACAAAAGTAAAAACAAGCTTTTCAAACACGAACGGAACGAAGTGATGTATGTGATTGCAAATTGTATCGACAGATGGCTCTGAGTGATAACTGGGAAGTTAATGGAAAACGTCGTTACTAACTTTTTATCTAAACAATGGACACTTTGGACAAAGGTAGACATTTTGATATAGAGATTGGATAGAAACAAGTGGCCGGAAAGAAAATTAAATCGTAGTGTGCCGAATTCGAACAATAAAAACCAACTATCTATAAAGATAAAATTCTTTCGTAACAATAAACATGAAATAATGCTTTAAAAATGTTATGAAACATTTAAATAAGAATTCAGCTTCATAAAACTATTCAAACCGAGTACAATATCCGTTGCTTTTGGTTACTGAACGCTGGAACACCTCAAAGGCGGGAAAATTTAGAATAATTATGCGAATACCGAAAGAGCTTGCACTTTGAAAGGCAATGCTATAGGATGTTCTTGTATAGCTCACATTCTGTAATGCAAGTCACACACGTTGGGTTGATATGGTTATAATCAGAATTAACCGAGTCATGATCACATTACATAGTATGCAATTGCACATAACTCGGTGGATCCCATCAAGATTTATAATGTTACTAGCTTGCGCCCGCGACTGCGTCCGCGTGGGATTAAAAAAACAAAAGTGAGTAGCCTTTATGTTCTTCCAGACTATCCTCTACGTCTATACCAAATTTCATCGAAATCGGTTCAGCCGTTTAGGCTACAAACTCTAATAAACATCCATCCATCCATCTAAACTTTCGCATTTATAATATTACTAGCTGTTGTTTGCGACTTCGTCCCCGTGAAAATAAAAAAAATAATAAAGTATATAGTCCACGTTACTCACAGATAAATTACCTTTCTAATGGTAAAATAATTTTTGAAATCGGCCCAGTAGTTTTTGAGTTGTTTCAATACATACAAAAATACAAATCTTTCTCTTTATAATATTAGTATACATAAATACGATGAGATATAAAACCTAACATGTGTAGCCTACATAAGCTGTACAGGATGTTTTAGCATTCGGAGTGAGCATTGTTTGATTTCGCTTTATGTATTTTCTCTCAGATATTACGGTACTGAGTTTTATAATATTAAATTGCTCTGTTTTCGTGTTTTCAAATGTGACAGGCGAAAAGCGGAGATTTAGGGAAACGTAAAATTGAAATATTCTTTAACGTATCATTGTTAGTAATATTACTAAAAATGTAATGCCAGCATTTATATTATATTGGGATTTAAAGAATCGAATTTCGATGACGTCACATTGTTGAATAGAGCGGGTGCACACCTTTGACTAAACTATCGCACAACCGTTGTGAGATTGTCGATTGTTTCGCAGCCATTCAACTGTTTAGTTGCACAACTAAACATCGAGTAGTGTACCTCCATATAAGCTCATAGGAATCAAAACGCGACTAAACAATTGAACGATAGTTTAGTCAAAGTGTGTGCGCGCGCTCTAAAGCGCTGAACGGATCACGATGAAATTTGGCATAAATGTAGTCTAGAACACATAAGCTACTTTATTTTTTTCGATATTGTAATACCGCGCGGACCGGCTAAAACTAGTTTTAGCATATTTACTGTAAAATTACGAAATGGTACTAAAAATTCTTCCATTAATTAAATTGTATTTATTCTTTAATTCGATTACATTAACAAAGCATGTGTACATTTATCTGACAGGCGCTTTGTTGGATGTCGGATACCGCGGGAGCACAATGGCCGCTTCTCACGCGTGAAGATAATCCTTATCTTGAACCTCAGTCGGAATACTATAGGGTTGACAACACAGACAATTATATGACGGTCATTGAGTCAACCCTTGAATTCTAAAATCTAATTTAAGTAAAATCTATTGACGTAAATTGTTTAAACTTTCGTGAGACATTAGCAAAAAACGATTTTCCACTGAAGGCAGCGACTAGTTTCGGACCGGATCGGTCCGGTTATAGACCATATTGAGGTGAAGATCGGGCCCGAAATTAGTTAGACCTTCTATAATTATTTTTTTGTATATTTACTGTGCATTAAGTCTATTTCGATGAAATCAAACCCGTAGTCTAAACTTCCAAAATTTGGGTTAAAGCAAAGAGGTGGCAACCCTAATTGTAAATTGTTAAACCAGAGACAGAGATTCCCTTCTGCCATTCTCACACGAGAGTATCAATGAGGTAGAACAGTTTGCAGTGCAGTAATGCTATTGTTTAAACGCAAACGCCAAAACCGTACTGGACTTTGTGTATTCAATAGCCTGCTCTGTTATACCCTCGTGTGTAACTAGCATTATGTTGGTAAGAAGATTGTTACATTTAATAATTCAATGGAGTTATCTCATTACGCTTGATTTCCGTTTGAATGGAAATGTCACTGAGTTTCGATAACAAATACTTGTATAAAATCGTATTCCTATCCTTTTTATTCTCGTAAAAAACAAAAGACAATACAAAGTATTATAGCAATGGAACACCACTATTACGGAAATAGAAATCAATACATAACCAAAAAGGCTCTAATATTCTAGCATTGGCAAAGTGCCAGACCTCAAACAGCTGCGATCTCCGCCAATATTCGGACAATAGCCTCGTTTCGTTCACACGTGTTTTGTAAAATACGCGGTCAAAAGTATTATTATTGGAGTTATTCTGTCATTATATATAATTTACATTCAATACTACACTTATCCTCTCTGTCATCTTCCTCTTTATCCTACTCCCGTAGTGGCGCAACAGGTTTTTGTCCTTCACATAACTCTATCATCCGTCATCTCAGTCATCACTCCCTTCTTGATCATGTCGCCTTTCACGCAATCCATCCATCTCTTTCTAGGTCTACCTCTGCCGGTATACCACACTCATAACTAATGTTCTCCTTGTTACATGCGATTCATCTCTCCTCATAACATGTCCATGCTAACTTTTACTCCTTACCTTCCTACCACTGGGACTGCTCTCAAACTTCCTCTAATTCATTTCTTATCTTATCAATTCGTAATACACTAATCCTTTAATGTAGAAACTGAAGTGAATTATTGTGTTCTTCAACTTAACTGTAGCTCTGATTTATGCATTTTAGAGCATTTGCTGCGATACACAGGTTCAATTTAACTGCACAGTTTAATTGTTCAGTTAGTCAAACAGAGATGACACATCGATCTAATGGACCAAATCTGGTGCGTCGACCCGAGTGGAACAAGGACGGGGTAATGATGAACGAAATTTAGTAGTGTCGATTTGAGCTGGAAAATGACATGATTTTATAGAAAATAAGAAAGTTAAAAATTCCAATTTATTTTAAACAGTATTAAATAATAATCTAATATACTTTTTAAAGGAATATTTAGTTATATGTCAGAATTTAAAGAAATATAACCTAAGACGCCGTTAGCGAGTGTCAGATCGTGTAATTTCCGCTGCAGATCGGGCTTGACTTCTCAATTTAATGAAAAATTATTTTCATATTTTAACGATTTATTACAGAGCTTATATCAAAGGTCGTATAGATTACATCGTATATATAACTTAATATCCTTCTAGAAAACATTTCCAAGTATTTAACTGATAATTATAATCTTGAGTAAAAGCTTTAAAAACCAATTTAAAATGTTTCCGTTTATCCAAAAAATGATTTTAATCTTTCGAAGCGAATTCGAAAATCATAATCTTTATTGAGATTAGCAAGATGAAAATGTTTGTATTTAAAACAATGTTCTTTTACCATTAAAACTTTTGACTTTATCTTTAAAAGTGAATAGACGATGAAATATATTTCTCGTACTAAATCCATCCTAAGCCCTAACTATTGTGTTAGATAGTAGGTCTTTAAACTATTTTTACTCTCCAGTTTCTCTAATATACCTTTTTTGGTTTTCCATTAAGTAAGCGTAGTTTATAACCAAAATGTCTCACTTATTTATAAATTTTCTCGTTCGTTACATTATCACAATATACGTTGACCCTTTCAACATTAATTTATCCCGGCAATAAATAATTCACAGTGAGGTCAATTTTAGTGATGGTTAACTCGAGTTCGTAACTCGAGTCAACTCGAGTTGGGCGTAACTCGAGTCGACTCGAGTTGAATTCTCTCCAACTCGAGTTCGAAAACCGAATGGAACCGACATGTAGCGAAGTTTGTCGATCATTTGAGTGAAACTATATTCATTTCGTTTTCTGATATTTATTTTTATTCATTCTTAACAAGCAAACAAGCGGTATTACATTAGATTTGAGGTTAGGGTTTAGGTACCGGTTATTATTTTAGTTTTTGCGTGTTATGTGTTATGTTTTTGAAAAATGCCGGGTCCTAAAAGAAATTCTTTAGTTTGGGATGTATTCAAATCGTCGTCAGTGAGTGGACGTGTCATGTGTAAACAATGTTCAGATTCATTCAATAATAGTGGAAATACGACCACATTATTAAACCACATTAAAAAGAAGCATCCTAGTATCATCGAGGATTGTCAGAGTTCATCGTCAACAAATGAAAGTAATACGAGTACTTTGATCGATTCAACTTCATCGCCGTTACTGGTATCGACAACCACCTTGAATGTTGAGCCTGAGCCTCCTCAAAAAAGGTTATATTTATAAATATTTACCCCTAAGTTTAACGGCGTGAAAATATACAGCCTAAAGCGTGTCTTAAGTGTAGGGATTTTATTAAAAAAAAGAGTTAGTCGAAAATATGCTGCGATTGCTAACATTTTAGGCAACAAAGTGTGTGTTTACACTTTATTATAATAAGTATAGATTAGGAAAAAATATTCTTTGTGATTCTAATTATCTTATTTTCATGAAAATATTGTGATTATTACTGATTATAAAACAATTATGACTCTGTAAATGTACCTACGCACATACTTGCATCATAATGTTAGTTTGATTTTATTTTAAAAAGACCGTTATATAATTTAATTGACAGTAAATTTTATTTTTAATTAAAATTCGAGCCAAAAATACTTAAATAAATTATTTAATTTCAAACAATAACTTTTTTGTTTCTTTAGGTAATAAGTTTAACTGTCCCAATTCATTATAAAAATGCAAAGAATAAAAAAACAGTTAAAAATATAATTTGTCTGTTCCAATTTTTTAAAGTAAAGCTGATGGAATAATTTGGAAAAAACTCGAAAAAATATTTACTTGTCCATCCAGTTAACTCGAGTTACGTAACTCGAGTTCAACTCGAGTTATGTGGATTTTAACTCGAGTTAATTCGAGTTGTGTTTTACCCGAGTTGGCACATCACTAGTCAATTTGCCTTCGGGGAGGCATGTGCCTTTATACCTTACAAATTTCGATTATAATAATAATTGTTTATTAATACCTAGAGCAAGTTGAATGGAAAACTTAGGAATTAATATATTAAAAGCACTTTTAGGCCCTTTAATATGTTTTAAATAGTTTTCCGTTCGATAAACTGCGTTTTAAATATCAAATCTATAATCTTACTAATATTATAAATGCGAAAGTTTAGATGGATGGATAGATGTTTGTTGGAGTTTGTAGCCTAAATAGCTGAACGAATTTCGATGAAATTTGGCATAGATGTAGAGGATAGTCTGGAAGAGCACATAGGGTATTTGCTTTTGTTTTTTATTATTCCACGCGGACGGAGTCGCGAGCGAAAGCTAGTTTGCAATAATTTTGTCGCATTTATGAAGCAATTGATGTCTATTATATAAACGTTAAAATACTAAAATGAACTGTAGACAAAAGCATTAAGGCTCAATATTATTTGTCGAATAGTCATCGGAGGAAATGTTTCTATAAGTCAAATCCGATAACGTCAGTCCATTGAATACGATTGAAGCAAAGAGATTCAATAAATGTATAGAGGGAGCTTAGTTGATAATTTGAGACATTTTTCACATGATCCACTAATGCTATCTATCGATAGGTTTTCATAACCTTGTGTCACTATAATTAATTGTACTTAAATGAATTGGCACTAAATCATATTTATTATAAATGTTTTTATTTTATTTTGTGACACTGTTTGGTTTATTTGATAATAAAAGCTTTTTGTAATTTTGTAAAATGTTTTATAACATGTTAATACAAGGACATAATATGGCAGTAAACTTGACAATTAACATTTCAAAGAAGTTACCGGTGAAAAATTGTTGTTCACTATGTCTAGTCTATATATTTGTTAAAGGTCTTTGGATTGAAACAAATTCAACGAACATTTGATTCAATGATCAAGTTTTGACAACGATTGAAGACTTCATTTGGACTATTGATAGATTTTTAATTACGTCTAAAGAGTTTTAAATAAATCAAGTATAGAAGGGACAGATAAAATATTTTAATATAATACATAGCAGTTTAACGTTTTAAACTAGGCATGTAAGACAAAAATAAATGCAACATCAAACTTGTTAGTAATTACGTTAAATTAGTTCAGTACCGCAGCTTAATATTCTATGTGACATAGAATGTTCTCGAATTTAAATCCGGTTTCGGAATGCATCAGCGAGCGCTATTCAGTAGAGTTTTATTCGGACGGATAGATGGCGTCAGTGATGCGATTATCACGCTCGGCTAAACTTAAGCGAGCACATTAGCGCTTGCAATACGATAGTTGCAAATCAAAGAGCTGTTTTAGTGTGAAATACGCAGAATAGTGTTGTTCCCTTCTTTGATAATCGATGTAATGGAACTTTGAATAAAAGTTAGCCATACCTAAAAAGGACCGAACCATACAGCGGACGCCAATCTTGGGTTTAACACCATATTTAGAAACTACAAACCTTAAATATGTGACCTCATCTACGGAAGACCCATTTATTTTTTTCCTTAGTTCGTGAGCGGGTACTTATTTCAGCGCCCCTAAATGCTCTGCCATCGTTATCCCGTCTATAATGACGTCATCAGGCAATACTTGAACATTAGGTATGCCAAAATATTCGTCATAATAATGGAATGTCCCTACGCTCGAAGACAAGCTGTAAACAACCCTATTGTAGCGAAATATATCTCGGTGAAAGTTAATTACAGTATATTTACTGGTTCCGTCTAATTCTACCTGATTATATGCCTGCGTTGTTGCCGCTCTGCCGTGCGCTGTTGCCATTCCGCCGTGCGCTGTTGCCGCTCCGCAACGTTGCACGTCCGCGCCGCTCCGCGCGTAATACGCACTTATAATTACACGAAATATTTTGTTTACGTTATAACTAGCGTATAAGAAAGATCCGTTTAATGTATTGCACATAATACGATATCGTCTTAATTGCTAGGGTAAATGTAACAGTTCTTTTTCACAGAATCAATGTTGCTTAGTAGAAAAGGGGCTTAAATATCTGACTTGTTTCACTATTGATTTAATTATAAAGTGTATTTCCTTTGTAATGATTTTTTACAGTGAACTCTCAGTGAAAGTGTCGAACACCTTGTTCGTGTAAACATGAGGGAATGTTTAAGGTCACACCACATATATTCCAAGCACGTACGCGACCTCGTCTGAGAGGCAATCTCTTATTGAACATGATTCTTATTTTAGTGGCTTACCAGATACACCTACATATCGCAACACAATTTTTTTTGTTATACTAAATTTTTATTTTTATGTGGCGTTGAAAAGGTTAACTAAGAATAAACACAGAGTGAAGTTAGTCTAAGAGTTAGGTTAAGTTTTTTTTATATCATGACAAACGAGCAAGCGGCCACTTGAATCCTCCAAAATGGCGAAGCGACCGTTGCCCATAGACATTCGCTATAGCGGATGCGTTGCCTACCCTTGATCGACAGAGGAGGAGACTCACATAAAGAGGATATTTCCCCTTCCTATGCGTCCCTTCCACCGTCCAATCCACGTTACCTTCCCATCCTTTTCGTATAGGAAAAAGGGTGGAAGGAAAAGGAACTAAAGTTGGGCCAAGTTTATGAATTTTTGTATTTCAATATCAAACCTAAAACATTTCATCAAAACCTTTGCATAGAATAATGGTTTTATGTTCTTCAAATCTTATCTTATTTTTTACTTTTGTTATAAATGCAAGTTTAGATTGATGGCTGTCCCAGATGGAGAACATAGTCTAGAAGTAAAGATAAGCTACTATTACTAAATTAATCTTACTAATATTATAAATGCGAAAGTTTAGATGGATGGATGGATGGATGGATGGATGGATGTTTGTTAGAGTTTTTAGCCTAAATGGCTGAACGGATCTCGATGAAATTTGGCATAGACGTAGATGGTAGTCTGGAAGAACATATAGGCTACTCACTTTTGTTTTTTTTATTCCACGCGGACGGAGTCGCGGGCGTAAGCTAGTTAGAAATATTATGTAATCAACGTTAAATACATATAATATTAGTTTTATCTTTTAGTAGACAGTAACAGATTACTTTTTAAAAACGTCGGCGCCAGTTGTAATAAATTTAGCATACGAAACGTATCATTCAAAAACTGAAAGCTTTAATTCACTTGTTTATTTGAATAGAATTTTGTGTTATTCAAATGGATTATGAATAGCTAGAAACATTTCAAATATTCACCGAGTTGACATAAATCTGTAAAAACGACCGTTTACTTTGCAATTGTTTCAATGTGACGTCATAAAAAATAAATTCGAGACTGAACATGAGTTACTTTCTTTTTCCCGACTTAAAGATTTCATTTAACAATTTCTGTAGATTTTTGCGAATAAAAACATATTTACAAAGATATTTTTTTCCTCTTTATAACTTTAACCCTGGTTCACATTTGGCCAATACAGTAGGACAGGAGCTCCGGCTATAGTAGGCTATAATAAAATTGGAGTGTCTGTTTGTAATATCAAAAGAAAAACTCCAGATTTCGGGAAGATGATGTATTTGCGGTGCTAATAACGAAAACCGCATTTAATAAATGTTTGTCTGTCTGTCTGTCCGCAAGCCTTGTGTGTTTCGGGTAATCTCCGAAACGGCTGGGGCTATTTCGACCGGACAATCACTGAAGGGTAGCTGACACGTGCGTATTATAGGCTACTTTTCTATACTAATATTATAAAGAGGAAAGATTTGTATTTTTGTATGTATTGAAATAACTCAAAAACTAATGGGCCGATTTTGAAAATTCTTTCACCGTTAGAAAGGTAATTTATCTATGAGTAACATTTTTTAATTTCACGCGGGCGACGTCGCGAGCAACAGCTAGTATCTTAATATTGCGCGGACGAAGTCGCGGGCAATAGTATTCGATATAATATTATGTGATAAAATAAAAACTTACATCCAAATATACTCGTATCTGAAAGTTAGTATACATTTTATTTGTCATATTGAAACATAATTATAATTGACGACGCTATTAATGGTCTACTAAATTAATAATAAAAATCACCACGTATTAAATGCCTTTTATCAGGCTACCTTTATGGCTCATGTTTCATTTAGATCTCGTCATAAATTGTTATAAATACAGTGCAATAAAAAGGATCTAGGTTCTTTTAATTATAATAATACTAGCTTTCGCCCGCGACTCCGTCCGCGTAGAACTAAAAAAAAAAGTGAGTAGCCTATATGTTCTTCCAGACTATCCTCTACATCTATACCTAATTTCATCGAAATCCATTAAGCCGTTTAGGCTACAAACTCTAACAAATATCCATCCATCCATCCATCTAAACTTTCGCATTTATAATATTAGTATAAAGTATGACAAGTATGATGTGTCTATATCTATACTAATATTATAAAGAGGAAATATTTGTATTTTTGTATGTATTGAAATAACTCAAAAACTATTGGCCCATTTCAAAAATTCTTTCACCATTAAAAAGCTATGTTATCAGTGAGTAACATAAGCTATATTTTTATTATGTTTTAATTTCACGCAGTCGAATTCGCGAGCAACAGCTAGTTTAGGATAAAGAAGTAAAGAAGTGATTGTCAAATAAGTAATAAAAAATCCACATGTCAGTTCAGTTTCTTGTCTATGGCACTCCCTTAGAATCCACATGTCATCTCATCCATTATCATGTTAACTATGAAAATATCGCCCCAGAGTCATTAAGTGATCACTAAGTGTGGCCCTTAATGTTGATATTGTTTGAGAAATGGAAACATAACTATGCAGCAGTTAATTGGTTCGTTAAATATTGTTGAAAAATCTATACAATATAAGTAGTGTGTATAGAGACGTCTCTCTGAAAACGTATAACGTAAGTGTATCAAGACAATAATTTCTAAAATAAATACAAATCAAAGGCAACATACAAATTTAATTGCTAAGAAACATTGTCTGCTAAAGTATTTGAAAGTAAATCTTTGTATAATTTTGCATACGCTCACACCACGCCGCTTTTATCTTGATTATTTCATAGATTTTAATTAAATTTACTCAAGACGGCTACGATTATCTTAGAAATGTATAAGAAATGTACATTTTCAAGTTAATAATCTTACTAATATTATAAATGCGAATTTAGATGGATGTTTGTTATAATTTGTAGCCTAAACTGCTGAACGGATTTTGATTAAATTTGGCATAGATGTAAAGCATAGTCTGGATGAATACATAGGCTACTTTGGTTTTTATTAATTCCGCGGAGTCGCGGGCGAAACCTAATAATATTCACGGGTATACAAGTCCATTCAGTTGTGACCTTTGTGATTGATTGATTTTATAAAGTAATATGAATAAAAGTATAAATTAATTAGTAATTCATACGAGAAAAAAGGCAATGAAATGAGTAATGTAATTACTTGTATAATGGAAATATGAACAAGGAACAAATGAGATATTGAAGTGTGCTCGGAAAAGCGCTATTTGCGTTAGTCTCGAGCCTCTACGGCGTAGCTACCTGCAGCTACGCGTATTCACACAATTAAGCGCTAGACTATATGAGATTAGTATAGGGATTTTCAATTGAAATTTAAAAATCTACGATGGTATCATTTAAATAAAAGCTATGCAGAATGAATTTACAACAATGTGATCGATTTTTTTAGGTAACAGATGAAAAAAAAAGAAAAACGAAGAGGATTCTTTTTCTATTAAAAACATAACGATATTTCATTCTCTAAAGTGTCTTCATCTATCTCACAGCTTTTTAACTTTAGTTTTGATAAGATTGATATGTTCTTAGATGTTCTTGGGTGTTATTTCTAAAACATATATATGTGTCAAAATATAAGCGTATGTTAGAAACTTCAACTTGGGAACTTAAAGTCCATAAGCTTGAGGTGTTGCTTGACAAGTTAAAGTAATTTGCGGCTGACATGTGAAGCTTCCGCACAGTACTCCGTTAAAAGTTGAAAAGTGCATTAACGCGAGGAGAGGTTTTGAAGCGAATGTAATGTTTTTATTTACGTATTCTGTAATGGTTTAATTTAAACCTTCATTAATTATTACAAACTTAAACGAATGTTAGTCTCAAGAGACACCAGATGTCCAGAATCTAAACCTAATATTAGGTAACATTATTACAAAACTTTCAGGCGAACTTTGCGAGATCAAAGCCTGTCAGGTTCATATTATAGTCCTCTATTACTTCACTTAGTTTTGTAATTTAAATACATTATTAACAGCTTTAAACAATGTGCGACTTAGGGTCCTTCAAGAAGCGAGCCTACAATTTTCTAAAAGGCCGGCAACGCATCTGTAGTTCCTCTGATGTTGTGGATGTCCATGGGCGTCGTTGCCCACCTCTGTGTTCCCGTCATTCGTTTTCCTCCTTTACTTGTATAAAATATATTGCAATGATTTAATTAACTTACCTTTTCTAAGTATCGTTGAAGAGAAAGCTTGCAGTCACACAGGGGGACGTTGTTTACATAATGCAATCGATGTGGGCGGAGAAGTACTCGTAATTGAATGGACCCAAAAGTGATTGAACATTGAGAGAGATGCTCAAAAATGTCCGTTAGATTATTTACTTCTAGATATATTTTGTAGTTACATCTAATTGATTAAAATGATGATGATGGGCAGAATTAATCATGACGCACAGGATGATTGTTTTAGGATGAAAACTTTAGTTGATATTTGATTTAAATTTATTTTTAATAAATTTTTCTAAGAGCGCACATACCTTTAACTAAACTATCGCACAACTGTTTAGTCGCGCTTTGATTCCTATGAGCTTAAATGCAGATGCGCACACTACTCGATTTTTAGTTGTGCAACTTAACAGTGTAATAATAGCGAAACAATCGACAATCGCAGTTGTGCGATTGTTAAGTCAAAGGTGTGCGCGCTGTAAGATTTACTTGAACTCCAACGTTTTAATATACTTACCTACATATTGTAAACGAGCCGTTGCTCGCGACTTCGCCCGCGTGAAATTACAAATATAACCTATTACGTTCGCCCTTTTTTTCAACCTATTACCAAAAGTATTAACTTAGTAGTAATCTACGTAATAACAGAAATCTACCGATGCAAGATTCCAAATTTCTAAGTCCGGTAGCTTGTAAGCTGATTTTTCGGTTACCCTTATTGTTTGTGTTCGCGATATCTTCTAAACTATTAGTCCAATTTTAATACTGTAAATGACAATTTTATTCTACATTAAATTCTCCTGATAACAAACGCATTTATTTGGATAAGGATTAATATTGAAACCAATAAAAGAACGCTGCAAATAGCGTTGGATTTTTAATTCATTTTGTAAACACAAAAGTGGTTATTGTAAGAAAACCGTTAAAGATAGATATATGCTATCGCGCACTTTTCTGTAGAACTTTTTAAGATCTACAATTCTTTCATACATCATTTTTATATACCTCTAACGGTTTAGGCAGCGTAAGCCGAGAAAAGTTAAAGTTTAGTGAGTTTTTAACGCCGGCGTCCCGAAACACGCTGTTTATTAATAGTTCCTGAACATTAGTAATAATAAAATATAGCCTATGTTACTCACAGATAAATTACCTTTCTGATGGTGAAAGAATTTTTAAAATCGGCGCAGTAGTTTTTGAGTTATTTCAATACATACAAAAATACAAAAATACAAAAATACAAAAATACAAAAATACAAAGTTTTCCTCTTTATAATATTAGTATAGATATAGATATAGATATAGATATAGATATAGATATAGATATAGATATAGATATAGATATAGATATAGATATAGATATAGATATAGATATAGATATAGATATAGATATAGATATAGATATAGATATAGATATAGATATAGATATAGATATAGATATAGATATAGATATAGATATAGATATAGATATAGATATAGATATAGATATAGATATAGATATAGATATAGATATAGATATAGATATAGATATAGATATAGATATAGATATAGATATAGATATAGATATAGATATAGATATAGATATAGATATAGATATAGATATAGATATAGATATAGATATAGATATAGATATAGATATAGATATAGATATAGATATAGATATAGATATAGATATAGATATAGATATAGATATAGATATAGATATAGATATAGATATAGATATAGATATAGATATAGATATAGATATAGATATAGATATAGATATAGATATAGATATAGATATAGATATAGATATAGATATAGATATAGATATAGATATAGATATAGATATAGATATAGATATAGATATAGATATAGATATAGATATAGATATAGATATAGATATAGATATAGATATAGATATAGATATAGATATAGATATAGATATAGATATAGATATAGATATAGATATAGATATAGATATAGATATAGATATAGATATAGATATAGATATAGATATAGATATAGATATAGATATAGATATAGATATAGATATAGATATAGATATAGATATAGATATAGATATAGATATAGATATAGATATAGATATAGATATAGATATAGATATAGATATAGATATAGATATAGATATAGATATAGATATAGATATAGATATAGATATAGATATAGATATAGATATAGATATAGATATAGATATAGATATAGATATAGATATAGATATAGATATAGATATAGATATAGATATAGATATAGATATAGATATAGATATAGATATAGATATAGATATAGATATAGATATAGATATAGATATAGATATAGATATAGATATAGATATAGATATAGATATAGATATAGATATAGATATAGATATAGATATAGATATAGATATAGATATAGATATAGATATAGATATAGATATAGATATAGATATAGATATAGATATAGATATAGATATAGATATAGATATAGATATAGATATAGATATAGATATAGATATAGATATAGATATAGATATAGATATAGATATAGATATAGATATAGATATAGATATAGATATAGATATAGATATAGATATAGATATAGATATAGATATAGATATAGATATAGATATAGATATAGATATAGATATAGATATAGATATAGATATAGATATAGATATAGATATAGATATAGATATAGATATAGATATAGATATAGATATAGATATAGATATAGATATAGATATAGATATAGATATAGATATAGATATAGATATAGATATAGATATAGATATAGATATAGATATAGATATAGATATAGATATAGATATAGATATAGATATAGATATAGATATAGATATAGATATAGATATAGATATAGATATAGATATAGATATAGATATAGATATAGATATAGATATAGATATAGATATAGATATAGATATAGATATAGATATAGATATAGATATAGATATAGATATAGATATAGATATAGATATAGATATAGATATAGATATAGATATAGATATAGATATAGATATAGATATAGATATAGTGGGTATTATTTCGTGAATTCCATTTTAAATTCCGTTAATTTCGTATTTATTGACAACCTGCGATACTTTAACATACTATCAGTTATTGAGGCTAGTAGTTATCTTACTAGTATAAAAAATGAAAGGTTAGATGTATGGATGGAAGTTTGTTAAAGTTTGTAGCCTACATTTCTGCACGGACATCGATGAAATTTGGCATAGATGTAGAGGATAGTCTGGAAGATCACATATGCTACTTGCTTTAGTTTTTTTTTAATTTAACATGGGTGAAGTCGCGAGCAACAGCTAGTGATGTATGTAAATCAAGGATTTTTTTAAAAAAATAATATATTGAATTTAGTCAACCTTATTACCCATTTAAAACCACAAAAGAATTATTTAAAAGAATAGATGTTTTTAACTCGTTGGTTAAACTCATTGTAATCATTATCTAGTAAATTGTAAGCTCAGAGGTTTGATGTAACGAGGCTGTTAAATCTGCACTTTGCTACGGAGTAAATGGTCCATTTATTTTGCTTGTTTTTTATATAAAAACCTTCCCCTTTACACGATTACGACTTGAAATATCTTTTATGTTTAAAATAAAAGATAACGTTCATTTGCAAGAAAAATCCCCACTAAGTGTAAATAACTGTAATGGAATGTTAGTAATGTAGTTTAGAGAATTATCTTATAACGCTCTTGCTAATCCTGAAATATATAAACTTCGCTTAGCTTAAAAGCTTTGAAATAGCTTCTCCTGTAAGCTTAACATTAAGTGTCGATTACTGATCTAATAGTCCTTAATTAAAATCATTTAAACGTTATTTATCGTTCTATATTAAATCTATATTAATTTTATAAAGAAAAAAGATTTGTATTTTTGTAAGCATTGAAATAACTCAAAAAGTACTGCGCCGATTTTGAAAACTCTTTCACCGTTGGAAAGGTAGTTTATCTGTGAGTAACTTAGGCTATATTTTTTAATTTAACATGGGTGAAGTCGCGAGCAACAGCTAGTGATGTATGTAAATGAAGGAAATATTTTAAAAAATAATATATTGAATTTAGTCAACCTTATTACCCATTTAAAACCACAAAAGAATTATTTAAAAGAATAGATGTTTTTAACTCGTTGGTTAAACTCATTGTAATAATTATCTAGTAAATTGTTAGCTCAGAGGTTTGATGTAACGAGGCTGTTAAATCTGCACTTTGCTACGGAGTAAATGGTCCATTTATTTTGCTTATTTTTTTTAAACAATATTTTTAAACTGGCAATGAATACAATATTGTAAAATAAATTAAGTATTTGTATTACTTGTTATTTTTTTCCTATCTATCTCTTACAATATTAGAATTGTCCCTTTGCTATTTTTGAAAAATAAAAATTTTTACTGCACAAAAAATCCTCCATCCATTAGTCCATGTTGCCCTGGCTCCTTTACTAGTACAACTGTATTTAAGGAGCCAGGGACTTTCCCTACTTACTTTACTTATCTATTCTAATATTATAAAGAAAAAAGATTTGTATTTTTGTAAGCATTGAAATAACTCAAAAAGTACTGGACCAATTTTAAAAACTCTTTCACCGTTGGAAAGGTAGTTTATACTCGTATGTGAGTAACTTAGGCTATATTTTTTAATTTAACATGGGTGAAGTCGCGAGCAACAGCTAGTGATGTAAGTAAATCAAGGAAAAAATTTTTAAAAATAATATATTGAATTTAGTCAACCCTATTACCCATTTAAAACCACAAAAGAATTATTTAAAAGAATAGATGTTTTTAACTCGTTGGTTAAACTCATTGTAATCATTATCTAGTAAATTGTAAGCTCAGAGGTTTGATGTAACGAGGCTGTTAAATCTGCACTTTGCTACGGAGTAAATGGTCCATTTATTTTGCTTGTTTTTTTTATATATTATAAAAACCTTCCCCTTTACACGATTACGACTTGAAATATCTTTTATGTTTAAAATAAAAGATAACGTTCATTTGCAAGAAAAATCCCAACTAAGCGTAAATAACTGTAATGGAATGTTAGTAATGTAGTTTAGAGAATTATCTTATAACGCTCTTGCTAATCCTGAAATATATAAACTTTCGCTTACTTTAAAAGCTTTGAAATAGCTTCTCCTGTAAGCTTAACATTAAGTGTCGATTACTGATCTAATAGTCCTTAATTAAAATCATTTAAACGTTATTTATCGTTCTATATTAATGTTATAAAGAAGAAATATTGAATTATATTTTTTTAATTTCTTGGACCATTAAAAAGCTATATTATCACTGAGTAACATAGGCTATATTTTTATAATTTTATAGCAAGCAACAACTAGTGGTTATTTTATTATATCTAAGTATTATTAAATATCTAAAACAGGATAAACCTAACTTTTCTCATCTATATCAAATGTTTAAAAAATATCACGTAATTCTATAGCCATATATCTAGCGATATCCGCAGCCATTCTGTCATGTTGGCAACGCGCCAGGGATCCGCTGACGTCACAATACCTTACACTGTACAGGTAATTTTGAAACGGGAATAATTAGCAAAGACGTATTCACGAATAGCGTATATTGAAATTAACAATATAATGCGTCAAATTAGTTTAATTCGTGTCACATGTGAATATAAACTATTGGAATCAAATTGTGATTTAAATTTTGAATTAGGTGCACCGTGTTCTGCTTAGAAAGCTCTACTTTTTCTAGGATAATAAAAGAAATGTAAAGAGGGTCTATCACGAATATTAGCGTAACAGTTGAGAGAAAATACTTGTTACTTAATTGACTCGTAATTTTCTATAGGTAGCACAGTATGTGCGCTACACTTCTAATCCAAATTTTGTCTATGACTTTACAAAAACATATAAATATTGGTGATAAGCGTCTTGTTCTATATCTTCAGTGTTAGTACGGTTCATTATAGTTCATAGTAACAAAGACACAAGAAGATATTCAAAGGTTTACTTGAGAGCAACCTATCTCTACCAACCTACTTTGTTAGAATATTTCATGAATGTATGTCAAGATAAGGACAAAAGTTTTCGGCGTCGGATAGTCTATAGTCAGTTGTACATTATCCTGTTTTATTCAGGTTTATTGTTAAACTTTTATATGTTTATCTAAGACATATATCTATGCTATAACATAAATAGAAAGGTTCAATTGTTTGTTTGAATCGCATAGTAAAAGTTTCATTATTACCGTGTGATAGGCTGTTTTTATTATTAGTTTTAAAACGAACTTAAATTTTCAGTATACGATTGGTGATTCTAATAACTATAAAATGTGAACTAAATGAATGTATTTTTTTCTATTTTACAGTAAACCGGCTGTAAAAGTTCTAAACTGGAACAAATAAAGTGTGCCGCTGAAACTTTGTCGTGCGAATGTCGAACGATTTGCTTTTTATTTGCTCTGCGGAAAAACCGGACTGGGGCTATAACATTTTACACTTAACTGACACTATTATATGTTTGTTAAAATACAATAGACATGGATTAATACTAAAATTACGTCTCTGATAATGTAAGAAATAATCTCGTAAAATAACACGAAAGAAATAAAAAACTAGGCTTTCTAACAATGAATACATTTGCTACGATGAGCTACGCAGTACAATGAACTAAGCAGTGCTACAATACGATACGATAGTCAGTAGGGGTGTGCAAATATCGTTCGAATCGAATATTAAATACGATTCGAATTTCGAATTGAGTGATTTGAAAATTTGAAATTATTCGAAGAGATTCAAATAATTCGAATGAATCTTAGAATCGAATTTTCGATTCGAAGCGAATAATTAATAAATTTCAATTCGCACACCCCTAATAGTCAACGACTTGCTATTGCTACGCATTATTGCAATGAAATAACCAACGCTACGACATGCTACGACAATGCTCTAAGGGCTACGAATTGATGCTAGCATTTACGTCATACATTAAAAGCTATTTTTGTTTTAAAATAATTATAAAAAACAGCAACAGGTAACAGACGATTTTATTTTTGTATGTTTGGTTAAATTAACATTTTAAAACCGGGCGCACACCTTTGACTAAACTATCGCACAACTTTCTTGCGGTTGTCAATTGTTTCGCAGCCAATTCAATTGTTTAGTTGCACAACTAAAAATCAAGTAGTGTGTGCACCTCCATATAAGTTCATAAGAATCAAAGCGAGACTAAACAGTTGTGCGATAGTTTAGTTTCATGTGTGCTCACGCTCTTATACTTCTCAGACTTGACTGTAAGACATATTTCAGTAAACACGTACAATAACTCACTGCGGCGCGCTCTCGGGTTATTTCTAACCGGCGAGCCGACCGCCGCTGAGTTATGATCATCTATCGCTAATATTTTAGCGTGGATTTAGCGATATGCGCTTTTAGTCCGTCGTAATTTAATTGATGGATCACTTATACTGCTATTTATTTCCACAGGTTTCGCGGCTTGAATGTTTTAAACTAAAATTTCTATACACTAGCTATATTCGAATATAGTAATAGTTACAGTAGCAGATAAGTCAATATTTATTAATTACTCTTGTAATTTGATAGCAGCCAATCAAAAACAACAGTTTTGAGCAAGATATATGATTCGTTTTTAGTATTACGTATTAATGTTTTGGTGTTGTTTTGTTTAATAACACACGTCAGATATCAGAGGTATTTAACGACAAAGCACGTTACCTAATGTCTTTCCATTAGCCTCGCACTCCGCACTCCGAACTCCGCACTCCGAACTCCGAACTCCACAGCTCGACAATCTGTCAATCGTATTATTTATCTCATCCATCAATTTGAGAATCGAAAGCCTTAGCTAAATATAACTCCTTTACAAAGCTTTATACCGAAAAAACCTGAAAAGGCTTTCATTTTTTCAATTTGTATATTTGTAACTTTGTTAACAGAATGCAATTATAAACTGAATAATAGGAATATATAGCTAGTCATAGAATCAGAAAGATTATTGAAAATTTGTATTATAAGAGACTTATTCTGTGCAGAATTATTGACCTTTAAAAAAGGAAATATAGGTACATATTGTATTTAGTTTTGTTTTACATAACACAAACGAATGTAAAAAAATTGACGCACGTGACAGGTTTATAAATCGATAATCGTGGTCAACAATTGTTGACCAATCATCCGAAATATTTGGATTAATTCAATCGCTTCAATAATTTTGCAAGTTACAGTTTAACGAAATCATACCTTATTGTATCTTCATTTAAATCTATTTTCAAATGTACGATAAAAGTATTAAATAGTATCCCATAGCGATTATTAAGCGAAAGCAATTACTATTCATGCGTAGTGTAGTTTCAGCTGTCAACAGAGTGTTCGGTCGACGTTTAATTTCGGTTGTACAAATACCACAGAGTATTACGAAACAGACAAAACAAAAACAATACTTCTGTTGTACTGCGGATGCAAAATGTTATCTACGTCGAAGCTAAAGTCACACGCCAAAAAAAAAGAGAAATATCAAATTGCAGACTTGATATCGTTACCCTTTAAAGTTAAGAGCCGGCGCAAAGCTTTGACTAAACTATTGTGCGACTGTCGATTGTTTCGCAGCACAACTGTTTAGTTGCACAACTAAAAATCGAGTAGTGTGCGCACCTATATTAATGGGAGATTAAACAGTTGTGAGATAGTTTAGTTTTAGGTGTGCACACGCTCTAAATATGTATGTTATCTTTTAACATCAGATGTAAAAGAAATAAGCGCGGAATTCACCCTACCAACTGCAATGAACTGGGCTATGTTTACAAAAAACAAGCAAAGCGCTGCGAGCGCAGATTTCCCGCTTTATCTGCGATGTTTTGACTCAAAAAACATTTTTTTTAATCATCATCATCTCAGTTTTCGGTAAGACGGCCTTTCAACTTACTGAATAGAATTATGTGCCTAAAGTAAAGTAGAAAATAGCCATATGCATGTATTTGCGTACTTCCACACTAACTTTTTCCTCTATTTTACATTACAATCATATATGTAGATTAAGTTACAATAGCCAGTCTTTTAACAGATTGCACACGTTTGACTAAACTATCGCACAACTGTGTAGTCTCGCTTTGATTCCTATGAGCTTATATGGAGGTACACTACTCGATATTTAGTTGTGCAACTAAACAGTTGAATTGGCTGCGAAACAATCGACAGTCGCATAACACTTATGCGATAGTCTTTTGTGTGATCTCGGATCAAAGCTCTTCTAAAATCCGTAATGAAACATTTTCGTGTTTTCCTAATACATTACGTATTGTAGCTTAAAATGAGGGGTGAAGTGAAAAGCGGAACAGATTCACAATACGTGAATAGGTCGGCAACAACAAAGCGTAGTATTGTGTTGCCGGCACTTACTAACTATTGTGGTATTAGCCTCCTTTGAAATATGGTCTTATACATTTTATTTTTACTGAAGATTAATGAAAAGGGAGTATTAGGAGTACATAATAAGCATGGATATACATCCAGATATATATATATAATATATATATATATATATATATAATATATATATATAATATATATATATATATATATTATATATATATATATATATAATATATATATATACAATATATAGAGGTAGACCTAGAAAGAGATGGATGGATTGCGTGAAAGGTGACATGATCAAGAAGGGAGTGATGACTGAGATGACGGATGATAGAGTGCTTTGGAGGACGAAAACCTGGTGTGCCGGCCCTACGGTAGTAGGATAAGGCAGGGGAGATGAGATGATGATGATATAGGTGCCTGGATTCGGGAAAAGTAATTTCTGCCAACCCCTTTGGGTTACAGTCGTGGGTTCAATGTTTATTTAATTTATGAAGTCTTCAGTAACTTGACGATAGTTTTCTCAGTCTTATTTAAATCATAAAACTATTTCAATATCAAGTATAATTTAAAATTAAGAAAACATAACCTTTGGATAGAAAGGAGTGCTAAAGCTTGATTGAACTTGTTTGGGAAATTTCCAACAAAACCTTTTTACGAAGATAACATAGTAAGCTATGAAAAAAGCTAACAAAGTGTTAGCAACCTTTTTAGATTATATTTTTCCTTAGAGATTTAATGGTAAACAATATTACATTCCGGTCGGGATTTTCATCAACTCTAGATAATAAATTGGTTGTTTTAAGAAAATTGTTCTCTTCAAGATTATGGTGTGTTTCGAATGTTATGCAAAAACGTGCCATAAAACTGTATTATTAAGGCTTAATTTTAGAAGTATATATATTACTGGCGGTTACAGATACAACATCACTGCCATGCACATTATTTTATAGGCATGGTTATGTTTTATGATTTTACTATCTAGCATTTGTAATTAACTTGGATTTAGTTAGAAGAGCAAGCGGCCACTTGAATCCACCGAAATGGAAAGCGACCGCTGCCCATAAACATCTGCAATTGCAGATGTGTTGTCCACCCTTAATTGACGGAGGAGGAGACGCACATAAAGAGGATATTTCCCCTTCCTATGCGTCTCCTCCACCGTCAAATCAACTTTTCCTTCCCATCCTTTCTTCTTAAGAAAAGGGTGGAAAAGGAAAGGGACTAAAATTAGGCCTCCGGCACCACACTCATCAGACGAAACGCGGGATTGCTTCTACTTCACGCCCGTTTTCTGTGTGGTCGTGATATTACACCGGGCGAGCCGACTCATTCGTGCGAAGATGTCAAAGCGGGCTCTACCACTGTAAAAAATTAACAATCTATCCACAAAAATAGATTAGATATTAAGCTATTTTATTCCTAGCTTGAGTAATTAAATAAACTTTCAATTTAATGTTTTGGGCCTTTCAAACTTTTGTAGCTTACAAAGTTGCTAAAATACTCGCAAATTAACTTTAACCGGAAAAGTTCGGAAGCAAAACCTTAAAACACAACTTCGACACATTTAAAATTTAACTTTCCCAGTCCTTCGGGTAATTTAAAAATCAATAGTTAACATTCTTGGTAAAATTAAAAACTTTTAGACCTATGAAACAATTTGACTTTTTATAACATTCGTGAGTAATCTACTTTTGAATATTCTATTTTATTTTACAAGGAAAATAACCAAGAAATAATCAAATATATCTTTAAGTGCATAGACAATATTGTCTTCAATTATAATGAATATTTTAAACGAAGCAATTCTATCACCCTTTAATCTTAATAATCAAACAACTATCGATAAATTCACACATATTGGTTTCTCTATTATTCTCTTTTTAAAAAATGAGATAACAATACATGCAGATGTTCCAGCTATGAAAACCGATGTCCAAACTTGTTTACGTAATTATGTACTCTTTGTAGACATAAAAAATGTAACGTGACACAGGTCGTGTTCAATTTATGCCAGTCACGTAAACACTTAGCTTGGATACGTTGAATCGTTGTTAATGGATTATGTTAAGTGACATAAGATATGAGATGAGGTTTAATGTAATAAAATAAAACATTAAACTCAATACAGTATACAAAGAGTTTTATAAAAACCTAGCTTTCGCACGCGATTCCTTCCGCGTAGAATTAAAAAAAAAACAAAAGTAAGTAGCCTATGTGTTCTTCCAGATTATGTAGAACACATCTATGCCAAATTTCATCGAGATCCGTTCATCCGTTTAGGCTACAAACTCTAACAAACATCCATCCATCTAAACTTTCGCATTTACAATATTAGTATGATGTTGCATATTCGTAATAATAAAAAAAAAAAATAAACCTTATTAAATTCCCCAACGAAAATAAACACATTTAAATTACAATTTCAGTTTTAAAACTTCGTTCTTCTTACTAATAAAGCCCGTTACATACTGACAATTTTGACTGAGCATTTTATTTCGACCGTTAGTTAGATCTGAAGGTCTGTAACGGGCTTAACACAACAAAGTATTTATGCAACAATTTAAATTATTGCATTCTAGCCTTATAAAGATTATCTCGCTCATTCCTCAAGTAAAATTGATGTATTGTTTTCAATTGAAATGTCGATTCGTCTCCGTTGGAAAAGTAAAAGAAACCGGATCTGAAAGCGAAGGCGACTAATGAAAATGTGTTTGTGCGGCAACTGAAGTATATACCTCTTGTTTGTTTTTCGTTATTTATCTTCAATACAATTAGCTTTTATTTTTCGTATTCAATTAAGATTCTTTGATTCAAATAAAGTTTGAATTACATTAACACACCGTGTAATGATTATTGAGTAGAGATTGTTTTATAAAAGAGACTAGCTGTTGCTCGCGAATACGTACGCGTGGAATTAAAAAAATATAGCCATGTTACAGATAAATTACCTTTCTAACGGTGAAAGAATGTTTAAAATCAGCCCAGTAGTTTTGGAGTTCTTCAATACATACAAAAATACAAATATTTCCTCTTTATAATATTAGTATGGAAGTGGATGAACGTGAGGTGGGAAATGAAACTGAGGTGATTCTCGACGTGTTTGGACATCCGCAATACCAGAGGAACTACAGATGTGCTGACGGATTTTAAGGATATGGTACACTTACTTCTTGAAGGACCCTAAGTCGTACAACATCCCCTAAAAATGGTTAAGAACGAAGGTTAAGGTTTATTGAACATAATTTAAACTTAAAAGTAAAATAATATAAGATTTCTGGTTCCCAGTTATCTTAGTTAGACTTTTTTTAAATTCCTAACAAACGTCATGTCTGTGAATTAGATAATTTACTTTCTATAATTTTATAGGTCATATAGTGTGCATAAATCTACATGAGTTATTTTAACCTTAACATTTATGTTAGTGAGTCAAAGATCCACGAATTTAACAACCTTTAAGATTCCTTTAAATTCAAACTTAATAAAAATCTCAGTGCATTCGGTTGCTACAATCCGTTAGTCTATATATTTGAATTAAATAGCGTTGCTTCGCTGAAAGTTCTTCAGAAAATCGCTTTGAAATTTTTCTTTTGACTCGTTTTCAAGTAACCACTTTCCTTCCATTTCAAAGATTTAATTTCCTTTGCATTTAAACTTTAAATAAGGCACTAATAACTTTTTTATAATGGCTAATTTCTTTCATTGGTACTTAAGAAAGTAATAATGCTTTTTATATTTTAGATTAAACATATCTTCACTCTGATTATACTTTTTATGTTCAAAAATAACCTAAAAATATGCGATTTAGATACTGAAGCTAGTACTTTATGGTTGACCACGTAAACGTTACTTAATTACGTTAGCCTTGACCTAACCACCTAACTCTAAGACCTATAAATATCACACCACATCGCATGTTTCACTGCAATTTACTTTCATTGATTGTAGATAATAAAACTGTTAAACCGTTCATTTATCTTTTTAAACAATGCTTGTCATGAAAACCATCTATAAAATAATAGAAACACCTTTAGAGAAACATGTCAACATTTAAAATAATTTCAATAGACAATAATTTTTATCTGTGTCAGAAGAACGCATGCACACCTTTGACTAAACTATCACATAGCTGTTTAGTCTCTCTTTGATTCCTATGAGCTTATATGGAGGTACACACTACTCGATTTTTAGTTGTGCAACTAAACAGTTGAATTGGCTGAGAAACAATCGACAATCACACAACAGTTGTGCGATAGTTTAGTCAAAGGTGTGCGCCCTCTAACTTACGCATAAGTTTTCGTTACTAACTTGATTTTATACATTTTACTGAAATTAACTTTTCCGATTCTGTTTAAGGTAACTTGATTATGAATAATTGTTTTTTTTTTCAGTACCAAAACAATATTATAACGATACAATTTTTCATTGTTTCCCTCCCCCAGTTTACAAGTTTTGATTGATGCTGCCTCCGCGCGGGTATACAGCCTCTGATAAATCAAAGAGAATTTTTAATTATTTTCAGGGAAGTACATAATGAATAATTTTGTTTCAAATTTAGATTATAATATACTACTGAAACATATTTAATTAAGTCATCACTAATATTATAAAGAGGAAAGATTTGTATTTTTGTATGTATTGAAATAACTCAAAAATTACTGGGCCGATTTTAAAATTCTTTCACCGTTCGAAAGGTAATTTATCTGTGAGTAACATAGGCTATGTTTTTTACTATTTTTAATGTCACACGGGTGAAGTCAGGAGCAACAGTTAGTAAGTCTTAATTCTGCTCAATAAAGTTTACTGTGAGTTTTAACTGAAGAAACATGTACAAAAACATGTAACTTATAATGTAAGGAGCTCGTATCGCTGAATCAGTACCAAAGAATCAAGTCTTATGTCGACAAAAAGTAACGAAACTTTCCTGGCATTCAAAGTACTCGGAGTTTCTCATTTGAAAATTAACTCGACGCTGAGAAACAGTAAAGTTGGCGAGACGTTAAAACTCTCAGATTGTCGTAACACAATAATTTAAGCTCCACGCGACGTTCTTAACTAAGGCTCGACGAATAAAAAATTAGCGAGTTTGTAATTATGTAATTTTAGGAAATATATCGCGATTAAAAATAAGTTTGGAGGAAAATTGTTACATTGAAATAGAAGAATATAATAGATTCTACATATACATTAAATAATGTTTAAAATATACATTTTGTTATCGAATTATTTATTTCATAAAAGCCCACTATCTACGATCAGTTCTGACGTAAACTGAACAGTTAAAACTGTGCATGTATACGTAAAATTATAGCTGTCAGATATTAAAGATTTGCCTATAAACGTAAAGTTTTAACTTAACAGTTGGACTATGTGCTTTAAACTTATAACAGCAAACTGTACACAATATTTCTTATCTATATCTTTTATTTCAGTGATTCATTATCTATAATCTATAATTATCTATACTATTATAATAAAGCGTAACCACACACACTGTTTCTTGCCTAAGATCTCAACAATTACAACATATTTTTGAATAATTATTTTTTTAATAAAAAGCTACACTTACGTCATGATTTGGGCTATATATTTTCACGCCATTAAACTTAGGGGGTAAATATTTTGGATAAAAACCCTAATGTGGAAAAGCGACCATAAGTTGCTGCCAACATCAAGAAAGAAAGATTGCTAAGGTTTGTCATGTCATTTTGACATTTGCAATTGATAATTTGACAAATGTAAACAATAAAATAAAGTTTTTATAATTACACGCGGATGAATCCTCACGCGAACAGCTAGTTATCTATAATTCGAGATTCTTTCACAAGTTAATATAATAAATAATTTATATCTCAGAACTAATGTATACTGCGTAGTAACCGGAGTGTCCGCTAGAGGTCGCTCACAAGTTATTCAAGTCACGTCTATCTCAGCTTCGTATAAAGACAATTCTTTACATTGAAGCTTATTTTCATATTACATTAGTAAAGTTCTGGAAAACTTCGTCATAATTTTATCAGTTACTAGCTGTTGCTCGCGACTTCGCACGCGTGAAATAAAAAATAGTAAAAATATAGTCTGTGTTGCTTAGTGATATCCAAAAATACAAGTCTGTCCTCATTATAATATCAAGATAGTATAGATATAGATTTGATATTCATCTCTTTTTTAATAGAAAAAGCAACTCCAATAATATGATTAAAACTTCAAAGTAAGACTAAGACAAAGTACTGCCGTACTCAGAGTTAATTGGTCACTAATTGAGCAGTGTAAGCAATCGTTTTTCTGACTTTAAACAATAAATAAAGTCAAGTTGAATATATTTAGAATTCTATTATTCCTTACAGACTAGACGACATTGGAAGTGATTTATTTTAAATTTAGACGCCAGTTGCGCTGTAAAATTTATATTCATGTTGATCTTTTCTGTCGTAAATGTTGAATTAGCTATTGTGTAAAGCTAAGGGAATATAGAATAAAGATCTTTGTTACTTTTATTATCGTAAAGTAGGCAATAAAGTATACCTTAAGTGCTCTACTTATCGAAATATTAGAATTATACAATAGATTAGTTTTCTTAACATAAAGTCAAAGTCTCGTATAAAATTAAACAAAAATTACTACCAGTGAAATCTATACATTATAATAAAATTGGAGTGTTTGTCAGTTATATCGAAAGAAAAATTCCAGATTTCGGGAAAAAGATGTATTTGCGTTGCTGATAACGAAAATCGCATTTAAAAAAAAATTACTACCAGTGAAATCTATACATTATAATAAAATTGGAGTGTTTGTCAGTTATATCGAAAGAAAAATTCCAGATTTCGGGAAAAAGATGTATTTGCGTTGCTGATAACGAAAATGGTATTTAAAAAAAAAATTGTCTGTCTGTCTGTCCGCAAGCTGCGTTAGTTCCGAGTGATCTCCGAAACGGTTGGGCCGATTTCGACCGGACTGGAGGGTAGCTGACATGGATAGGCATATTATAGGCTACATTTTTTTAAATTCCGCACTGTCAAAATGTATAACGGGTGGTCCAAATTTGCACCAACGAAGTTTGCGGGCGACAGCTAGTTTTAAACTAAATGCCGTGTATTAAACAGTTCATGCAAGTTTTCTATATATAATTTAGAAATTCAAATAACTAAATATTCATAGTGATATCAATGTAGGTCGAATGTGCAATTCACGTTACCATTAACGCATAGTAAGCAATTTTTCCGTAGAACACATTCATAAAATTATGTTCAGGAAATTTTGTCGAGACAGATCTTTCGATATAATGATGCTCTACGACTAATTGTGTATGCTTCAGTAAACGTTACGACATTGTACGAGAATGTTCTTTATAACATTCTTGCGTAATCCTAATTTTGATTTACCATCGCCAAGTATTGCTTTTACATTATTTACAACCTCCAGCCTTGATGATTTATGGTAGATATGTCTCCCCGCTACCTTGTCTGCGCTAGATTTAAAAAACTTTATAACTAGCTTATGTCCTATACCTGTCTAGATCTGTTTAGCCTCTAGATATACCTTTTAAAAATTTCCATCGATCTCTAGCATTTATAATATTAGTAAAAAATATAACTAAAAAGGTATAAATTATGCAAAACCTTCATATATAAACTTACTTTTGTACTATTGTTTTACACATATTTTTAATACGCATCGACTGCTATTTGAAATACACTGACACCAATGGGGTCACTAGACTTGGAATTGATATTCTGAACCTTTTAATAAAACGTCACTTTCATCGGTCTGCAGCGGATATAACATCATTTCAAGCCACATACATCTGAGAGAGTGGTCTGTGAACAAACAATTGAACACGAAATTGCGATATCACTAAAAGAAAAATCACTTTATGAGACAGAAGATTTCTATCGGAACAGCACTTAAAATCTTTGTCTTCTTAACAATTTAAATTGTCATTTAATCTTTATTTTTAAATAGTTTCAATGTAAAAAAGATACTATTGTCTATTAATTACAAGCAGCTAAAATCATTGTTAAGTTATGCTTTTCGTAAAAACATGAGTAGTTTTGTGACGTGCAAGATGAATATTTAATTTTGTAACGTAACTGCAGTTTTGTAACAACATCCAACTCTTTAATCTGCGCCGGGAAAGTTGTTGGCGAATTTAAAATGTTAGACAGTTTAACGTATGTAATCCAATTACGATACGAAACTATAGAAAATATAAAAAACTAGCGTTCGCAGGCGACTCCGTCTACTTATTTATAACTAAAGTGAGTAGCCTATGTGTTCTTCCAGACTATATTCTACATCTCTCATACAACTCTAACGAATATCCATCCATTCATCTAAACTTTCACATTTATATTAGAAAGATAAGATATTATCCAATGCGAGCTTGGTATATTTACAATTTTTCTTTAAAATCTCGGAACATGATTTATTCCTTATCGACTTTTTTATTAGTAGTTGTGAATCTAGAACTCACTGCGAATAAATCTAAGAAATTTTTTATTTTGCTAAATATATAGGACAATTTTCATTTTATTAATACTTGTGAAAATATCTTAAACAGCAAAGTGTACTAAAAGTTAATACTTAATTTAGTTAAGTATTTACTTAACAAGACAGTAATCATCTATTTTGAACCTAGAAATTCTAGACTCTCAAGTTTCCATTATTCTCCGCTAGGCAGCGCTATGTTACAGCAACAACACTCGACAACTTTGAGCTTCGTTAAAATTTTGCTAAAAGCCAGTTAACGGGTGAGAATTTTCAAACTTTACTGGAATACCTGGCACTTGACATTTAAATTTCACTATTCAAATGTCATACTAATGGGTAGTAAATGGTAGTAAAAAATATTTATATTTCCTGAAAAAAAACTGTAAAAACTTCTCATCATCATCAGCCTCCTTATCCCACTCCCGTAGGGTCGGCGCGACCGGTTTTTGTCCTCCAAATAACTCTATAATACTTCATCTCAGTCATCACTCCATTTTTGATGATGTCACCTTTCACGCAATCCTTTCTCTTTCTAGGTCTACCTCTACCGGTGTACCCTTACACACTCTTAACTAACGTTCTCCTTGTAACATGCGATTCATCCCTCCTCATAACATGCCCATACCATGCTAACCTTTTACTTTTTAAAAATCTGTAAAAATTCTACCGTTCTAATATGAAAAGGTACAAAAGATTAGTTATTAGAGTGTCTGTCTGTATTTATGGTTTCGTAGAAAATTGAATAGTTACCCTGCTTCTGGATGGAAGCTAAGTTATGTGGGGGGTTTCCCCACTATAAGCCCCATTGTGGCCTTCATATAGATCTAGACCGAAAGGCAGGGCTTTAGTATCTCCGAAGGAACATTTAATAATGCTTATTTTAATAATATTACTTAAAAAATCCAGTAACTTAAATAATTAAAATGAATGTAATAAAACCTTTATTGCAAAATTGTATCTCAAATACAAAATGCTTTTACAATCGTTTTAAAATTTCATTCCCGCTTTTGATTTTTTATTTGTTTTAAGTTAACAATTAAGCTTTCAAAGCTTTCAAATACTCTGATATCGGAATACTGTAAGCATTGTTATTCATAACGAAAGTTGAGATTAAAATCAAAGTTGGCGCGAGAAGTTTTTAATAGTTCCACAAATGGAGTTCGTATTAATTTCCTGGTAATTAAAATGTTCTTCAATAAATTCAATATAAAAAACTATCAATATTAAGTAATGTATGAGAATTCCAGTTTTTTTTTAACACAAATAAACCAGCGCTTGACCACGATTCCACCTAAGTTAAGTGAAGACGCGGCCGAAGGATAGAGCGCGCTAGCTCAATAAGTGCCGATTCACCCTGCTCTTGAAGGCATCCACGTCATAACTAGACTGGAAAACTGAGGCCGGCAACTTGTTCCATACCTTTGCTGTGCGCACGAGAAACGATGTCTCGAATCGCTTCGTTCGAACTCGTATTCTTTCTTTATAAGAGAAGATACTCCGAGGAGATCATCGACGCTTATGGACATCCTCATACCAGAGGAACAGCACTGCGTTGCCGGTCTTTGAGGTAAAGTTACGCTCGCTTTTTGAAAGACCCTAAGTTATTGGTTTTGAAATTAGGTAAATATTAACGTAAAGTTACTCTTCAATTGTGTATTTTTTATTACGTTGACTTTAATGAAGAGTATGTACTTTTTTGACAATGATAAAAGAAACATAGACGTTATAGAAAAACATATGAAAAAAAGAACTAAATTCCCAAGTTCCATTTTTATTTAAATGAAAGGTTGTGTTAATATTCGAAACTCGATTGGAACGACATTTGCACACCCCCAATTTAAATTATATTTTGCGTATAGTAAGTGTGTATTTTCTGTTTAAAAGATTTGATATTCATTCTTAAAATATATTTAACTAAATATTTTGTATCTCGCTAAGTTTTCTAAGATAAATTTGTTCTTAAATCATTATATCAGAAATACGGTTATGTGAATAAGAACTGTAACAGTCTTGTGCAATTTCCTGCTGTCCGTCCATCCTTCCGTATAAAAAGTCGCCAAAGCAATTTAATCTTGCCCCACATTCCGTGCGAGCCACGCGATTACTTGAAACTTACGCTTCAAATGCGATAAGCACATTACTAATAAACTATACAAAATAAAAATAATTGTATATGTATAGTTGCTAGCTCATTTAAAACTGAACAGATCGGTCTAATCAAAGGGTACATCACGATATTTGCGTTACAGTTGCGAGTAATTCGTAACGATATCGACAAAATGTATAAGACTGGTTGTTACATTTCACGCGCGGTACACGCTGCATAAATATAAATTTTGTCGATGACGTTATGAGAACATTCTCACTAATATTCAAAATAAACCCTCAGAAATATTAACCGTAGCACGGTCTACGTCTTGCTACGAAAATATAACAAATATGAGATAGTGAATAAACGAACAATTGAACATCATTCTAAGTTCAAGCTATCATATTTCAAGTTTAAGCAGCCACAGTGGGTTGTTATCCACAAGTTTGTGTAGTATATTGTCAAACTGTTTACAACAGAACATTTCTAAAAGTTGCTTAGAATACAATTCACGTGGGATTGCATTGTAAAGTTTGAAATATACTATTACATACGACAGCGATACTTTTCATGGATGCACTTTCGATACAAAAAGGCTTTTCACAACTCTGACATCCATCCTTATATCAACTTCTTTAACAGACTTTATCAACATGTAATCTGCTGTACGTAATACTTGTACAAGAATTATTAAAACGTAGATAACAACATTTACAATAACAACATAATAAAGTAAACGTTAAACAATATAGTACAACAATTTGCAACAAATTATTTAATAACATTTAACACCGTCGTAAACGCGTTATAAACGAGGAACAGCGATCTCCAAATCCCCGGCAATAACAATCATAGTCCGCAGTTAAAATTTACTCAACAGACGCCAGACTTTCTGCTTCGGAAGCCATTAGGAGCGTTCGATGATATTTGTTCGCTCAGAGATACTTTGGCTAACATCCAAATACAAAAGTTACAAACTTAAGGCTACATCAGTCTTAAACCAATGTCGACAGAGCCAAGATATTAATTTTTTAAGGATTTAATTAGTGTAAGTATGTATACCTTTATTATGGATTTAGTAAGAGCGGTTTACCTTTGACTAAACTCGCACAGCTGATGTGCGATTGTCGATTGTTTCTCAGCCAATTCAACTGTTTAGTTGCACAACTAAAAATTGACTTGCGCACCTTTATATAAGCTCATAGGAATCAAAGAAAGACTTAACAGTTGTGCGATTTCGTTTCAGGTGTTAAGATTTTATTTTTCTATCGATAATTTACTAGTTATATGACGTTTAGACAAAATGGTTGATGGTGCCAACGTAGACTATCGTAAGACAAAATTTGCGTTTTTTTATTAACTTGATAAATTAAAACCTTAGAAAGGAGAACTTTGAACGGTTGTTTATCGTATTCTTTGATGCGTCGTAATTTGAATCGGCGATTTTACCGGGTTTATTAGTCATGTGTTAATAGTAAATAGTTCATACTATAATGGTCGGTACTGATCGATATAAGAAGTATTGTAACATGTTACACGGTGCGTGTTCATGCAATTAGTATTTAGCGTTACGCCAAAGCGAATGTTACACTTCGTAACATCAGTCGGTGTATTGTAAAGTCAAAATGTGCGATAAGTATTTGTCAATAAAAATTAAGGCTCTTTTATAATATTTTTGAAAATAGAATTTTTTCTCTTGTTTATAGTTTTACAATGTTGGACGTCAGCCAAAATTGTTCCTTACTATATTTCGCTTAATTCCCTATTCGTACTTTGATAGGTTTTCTTTGTAAGTTGGTAACTTAGGCGTGATGTAGACTTCGTATACTTGGGATGACTGTTTATTCTCACACTTTAACAAAGTATGTAAGGAGTTTCGAACGCGTTTAATGATGTGGTAAATTTACTTAGACTTTTTGGAAGGATTAAAATTAATGGATTTCTTAACTTTAAGAGTGCGCACACCTTTGATTAAACTATCGCACAACTGTTTAGTCGCGTTTGGATTTCTATGAGCTTATATGGAGGTGCGCACACTCGATTTTTAGTTGTGCAACTAAACAGTTGAATTGGCTGCGAAACAATCGACAATAACGCAACAGTTGTGAGATAGTTTAGTCAAAGCCGTGCGCTTTCTCTTATGCAACTTATTTCTTATAATGCATTTTATGTTATGAGAAATAAATTTACTTAGAAAAAAAAGAAAAGTGTAATATGAAATGAGAAAATCTTTGTTCTATTTGGTTTGGTTAAAAAGAAACAAGACAAAAATATTTAATTACAGCAACCGAATACAGTTACATCACGAATCAATTCCCTGACCTAATATCCAATAATATTGACCTAATAAGTTATCTATTCCGAGTGGCGACACTTCGCGATGCACTCCCAGCGCTTCTAGTCAACATCGCTGACAGCTAAGATTGCAATATCCGCAACATTGTAAGATTATTTTAGAATCAACTAAAAATACACAACAGTTTTTTATTTCGTTTAACATTAACAGCCTTACAAATAAACGCGGTATAAAATTAAACTTACATAAACTGAGTATAAGCAAATATTCGTACTAATTTTGCTTTTTTTTTTTTTTTTTTTTATAATATAAGGTGGCAAACGAGCAAGCGGCCACCTAAATCCGCCGAAATGAAAAGAGACCGCTGCCCATAAACATCCGCAATTGCAGATGCGTTGCCTACCCTTAATTGATGGAGGAGGAGATGCACATAAAGAGGACATTGCCCCTTCCTATGCGTCTCCTCCACCGTCAAATCCACTTTTCCTTCCCATCCTTACCTCTCAAGAAAAGAGTGGAAAGGGAAAGGGACTAAAATTAGGCCTCCGGCACCACACTCATCAGACGAAACGCGGAATTGTTTCCACTTCACGCCTGTTTTCTGTGTGGTCGTGGTATTACACCGGGCGAGCCGACCCATTCGTGCGAAGATGTTAAAGCGGGCTCTACCACTGTTAAATGCTGCTTGCTGCACTGCTTACACTCAGTTTATTTGTAAGGCTGTAATTGATTTAATTTACTACATCTTACTAATGTTTTAAAAGTGTAGTGTAGATGGATGTATGAATGAATGGAAGTTTGTTGATTATTCAAGGGCGGAGGTGTTCCTTAGGTAAGGGAGATATCCAGTTTCTGTGTGTCCTCAGTCGATTAAAGGAATCTTTGAATGATGTCTAAGGGCAGGGCAGGTCACTTCGCTATAATGACGAATTCGAGCGTTTACTTGTCTAAGATATTGTTTATAATTTAATCTAATGGGGTAAAGTTGATTTTTTTCTAAATGTTGTGTCACTTGGCCAATTATTAACTATGTCAATTACCCGTATCCTTGTATGTAATGTTGGTTAGTTTGTACGCGTTATTCAGAGCATTTTCTTGTTTTATTTCTCTGAAACAAAAACCGAAGTACACAAGGTTAGACGCTAAAAAATAACATTTGTACTACGATAAAAAATGTATTTAGCTAGGAATTAAATAACTTAAAGCAACTTATGACATATTATAAAAGTATATTAAAATATATATTTATTGGTACCTATAATTATTTAACTAAGCTATATGAAAGTTGCTTAAATTAGAAGAAATTAGAGAATTTTTTTTTGTTTGTTTTCATTTTTTATTTTTTTTATAAGCGTTTTTTTTATAACGCAGTAACCTTGTTCTTTTATGTCGAATTAATAATATTAACTTTAAGGGCAACTTTACGTAAAAAGACATCGTATTTGACGACCAATAAAAACTCTTTTAAAGTTATTGCTTCCTCTTACGTAAACTTAAAATACATGAAAGCAAAAGTAATATTTTATTTATGTCGATTATTATTTAGCGTAAGATATCTTTCGTTTATTTAATACAAAGACCAACTCTAATCATTTGTCATTACTGTATTGTATGCAATTAGACATTGAAATAAACACAAAAAGCATCAAGACCCGACCCTTGAAAATCTATCAGCGAATATAAACAGCACAGAACGGCCCATCGCCCCTAATGAACCAGAAACATTTGATCTTCCCCGCCCCCCGCTGAGGCAATAAACTTAGATCTCCCCGGGGGATACGGATATAACATAGGGGTCATTTTATATTTGTCAGGTAATACCGCTGGCAGGGTTATTCAGTCGTGTTAGAGACGCCCCAGAGTAAAGACGCGTCGTAGTTGCATGCGTTACTGAAGTTTGCGTACATCTTACAGCTGTTTTAATTATTTTTTTTAATTCCTGTGCAACGCTCAAGTGGTACTTGGTGCTGCCATTTAAAGTAAACGCTCTCAGGTAAGTCGCGACATGCTTTTCAAAGTACAAAGTTACGAAACTAAGTTGAAAAAACTTTTCGTTGACATATATAAAAAAATAAATAGACGTAACATATCGTTTCTGGAAGTTAGCGTTAAAAATTTTGTTACGCTTTTTCCTCACAATTATTAATTAATAACTATTTTTAATTAATAAGGTATTAAAGATGTATAAATTAATTTGAAGTGAGATAAACAATTTATAAAATTACTTTTAAAAATAATGTTTTTCTCCTTTATTAAAAGAATACAACTAATTTAGTCAACATGTCGCTAATTAATTTTTAATTATTGTATTTTTAGGTATACATTTTATTAATTTCAATGACCCATATTAACTGTCTCAATACTCTCTTACATAAACACTCCTTATAATAATACAGAAGAAACAAAATACTAAAACATGACACAATTGAAATACGCTCAAATTCAGCCGCAATAGTGTTACATTTTCAATTAACTTTTTTCACGGATGTCATAAATATGCAAGAGGCGGTCAAAAGGTTAGCCTCGTCTAGCGTGCAATAAATTGTTTGTGAAATTGGTCTATTTTTATATTTCACTGTAACACGTTTTTAACGTTGAAAAATACTTC
The DNA here is from genome assembly GCA_029286645.1 of Papilio protenor. Classification (NCBI taxonomy): domain Eukaryota; kingdom Metazoa; phylum Arthropoda; class Insecta; order Lepidoptera; family Papilionidae; genus Papilio; species Papilio protenor. The sequence goes on from JAGSMZ010000056.1 coordinate 330,433, forward strand.
CTATTTCTTGGCGATTAAGTTCTAATTTGACTTGCATGTTTTAAAAATCTAAATTAATTAGCAGGAATTTCCGAATGACCATTTTAAATCTATCTAGTTGATTTTGATCTGTTAAAATAATAACACGTTAATTTTCAATAATACGTGAATATTTTAGATAGAACACATATTAACGTTAATGTAAAATAATGGTCCTTCGAGCTGGATATTCCTATATTATAAAAGATCGTTTATTTACACAATATTTAATTATTGGTAATAAAGCATTAAAATCTATTATATTCGTAAGTGATATTCACGATATTTAACCCCTAAAAGCCTGATTTTTTAAATCGAATTACAAAATGTATATGTAAGTATACACTTTACTGTGTTTTTTACTAACGGGAAAAATAGTAAAAAAAATCAAAACGGTATTTTTATATATTTTCGTGATATGCTCCTTTTTTTCTAACTTATAGATTATTAGTTAAAGGTAACATGCAAACAGCCTAATATTAAAATAAAATCGATTGTAGGTGTCCAATGCGATTTTTAACCCCGGTATCTAATTTGAAATTTCAGCTATTTAAGGGATAACATCTTCCTCATTCTTCACCATCAATTCCTTTCTACTTGTGTTTTCTATGTAAAAAAATAACATTAAACCAACTTATTGTGTTCATATAAAAAATGTTTACCGTTCCGCAGGCTCCATTGACAATTCGGTCAATTTAACTAACGTACAAACGTAACGAACCGATTTATTTGAATTCAAAGTAAAACGTCACGGTAGTTAGTTGCTATTTTTAGGTCAAACGATGTTTTTTATTAGTCACATTGACATATCATACTAATATTATAAATGCGAAAGTTTAGATGGATGGATGGATGTTTGTTAGAGTTTGTAGCCCAAACGGCTGAACGGATTTCTTTGAAATTTAGTATAAATGTAGAGGATAGTCTGGAAGAACACATAGGCTATTTTTTTTTATTAGTCACATTGACATATCATACTAATATTATAAATGCCAAAGTTTAGATGGATGGATGGATGGATGGATGTTTGTTAGAGTATGTAGCCCAAACGGCTGAACGGATTTCGATGAAATTTAGTATAAATGTAGAGGATAGTCTGGAAGAACACATAGGCTATTTTTTTTTATTAGTCACATTGACATATCATACTAATATTATAAATGCCAAAGTTTAGATGGATGGATGGATGTTAGAGTATGTAGCCCAAACGGCTGAACGGATTTCGATGAAATTAGTATAAATGCGAAAGTTTAGATGGATGGATGGATGGATGTCAGAGTATGTAGCCCAAACGGCTGAACGGATTTCGATGAAATTTAGTATAAATGTAGAGGATAGTCTGGAAGAACACATAGGCTATTTTTTTTTATTATTCCACGCGGACGGAGTCGCGGGCGAAAGCTAGTTTTGCATAAATAAGAGAAAACAAACATCATAAAAAAAATGACTCGTTTATTAAAAAATCATCCACATACGAAAGTCCTGCGTAATATTTATTCCAATTTTAAAAGTTATTTTTACTTTATTTCCAAGTGAGGGTATGTTTTTGTTAATCTCGGAATTAATGAATGTTGGACGATTCGAAATTTAAATGTAGAGAGATCTTGAAACTGTCCTTTGCGCTGTCGCTTACTGTAATGAAGGTACTCGAAAATTTATTTTTCATTCAATGTTCATCTTAAAAATATTCCTCAAGTTGACTTAACCGAGGTGTTCAACACCAAGTTAAGAATCACTTAGCCTATTTAAAATAAACGTTTTGATGTTATTTTAAAAAAGTCCTATAGAAAAGTAAATTAATACTTTTTACTTTTATATAATAGTCTATTTTTTCTATAAACTCTTTTTCTATAAAGGAAAAAATACGCGCATTTCTATCAGTTTTAATTAAGTAGTTAAAACTGTGTTTGTGTAGGCAATATTTTAACTGTCTGCTTAACTGTACAATTAATTGTCAAAGCAGGCTGTAGCGGACTTTAAAGATTTAACGTAACTTTAGAAAAAAATAATTAAAACTCGTTAACTCGATGTTAAAAAAACTTATATCCGAATATATTTTATCTGGACATTTCAGCAATACAAATAAACAAAATGCTATGAAACCAAACCACATTTAAGAGCAGGCGCACACCTTTGACTAAACTATCGCACAACTGTAGGCGATTGTCGATTGTTTCGCAGCCAACTGTTTAGTTACACAATTATATAGAAAACGAGTAATGTGCTCCTCCATATAAGCTCATAGGAATCAAAGCGAGAGTTAATAGTTATGCGATAGTTAGGTGTGCGCATGCTCTAACCATGCAAAAATAAAAATAATACGGCGAGTGAATAATCGAACAAAGGCTTCTTTTATCGAAATCTCGTTAGATAAGTAAAGTTGGCCGGATCAAGCTAAAGGAGGATATTTGGCTCAAAGCGCACTAAATGAAGCCAGCCTGAAAATGTTAAATCAGTCGTTATTCGAAATGGCTGTATCTCTTTCCTTAGTTCTTTATTGAAAATTGAATGTTATTTTATGTTGCGGATCGACTGTGAATTTGTTCAAATTTTAATAATATCAGGTCAAACATTTTAAAACTTTTTAGACATTATCAACTGTAATGCCGACAGTTTGTCTATATTTATATCTATATATCTATACCAATATTATAATATAAAGAGGAAAGATTTGTATTTTTGGATTTTTGTATGTATTGAAACTCAAAAACTACTGGGCCGATTTAAATAATTCTTTCACTATTAAAAAGCTACGTTATCAGTGAGTAACATAGGCTATATTTTTTAATTTCACGCTGGCAAAGACGCAAGTAACAGCTAGATTTTCAATAAAATCCTATTAGAATTAGTAAGATAACCCTTATTTCTAAAACTCGGGTAACCAATTACAAAATTGTATTAACCGTAATATTCACAGATTTTATTAGATGATATCCCAAAAAAGAAAATGAAACCTAGCAAAAATGTGCTAAATTAAAGAGGGAAAAAAGCAAAACGCTTTGAAATGTCTCGTCACAAGCGTGCGGTCCGCCGGTCGCGGCTAAGTACAATTGTCATTTAAATCTTTGGAGATATAAATGCGGCTTCAATTCACGCCTTCACAGAACCTGAAGATTAAATTATCTTTTGACAGCATTATCTTAAATTGTTAGCCTCAAATTGTAGTTAGAGTAGGAAGAAATATATATTTTTTTACATTATAAAGTGGAAAACGAGAAGGAGATGCATATAAAGAGGATTTTTCCCCGTGCTATGCCTCTCCTCTGAGAAAGATGGAGGTTATTACAAGGACATGCAGTCCATACCGGTGGAAAAAATGTTGTTCGTTGTCTCGACTATATCTTTATGTCTTTGATTAGGACTGACGTAGTTACATATTATTACAAAGGGACAAAAAAGGTATACTTTAATTCGGGTTCTCTGACCCGAACACATTTTCTCTTAATTAAAACGGTCGTAGGAATCTGAATACGTGTTTATTTTTTAAACACAAAGTTTCCATCTATCTATACTAATATAATAAAGCGTAAACACACATTTCTTTGTTGTCTAAGATGTCAGCAATTACAGAATATTTTTGAATATTTTTTTTAATAAAAAGCCCTACACTTACGTCACGCTTTAGGCTATATATTTTCACGCCATTAAACTTAGGGGTAAATATTTTAGATAAAAACCCTAATGCGGGAAAGAGACCATAAGTTGCTGCCAACATTAAGAAACAATAGATTACTAAGGTTTGTCATGTCATTATGACATTTGCTATTGATAATTTGACAAATGTAAACAATAAAATAAAGTTTTTATAACTTCACGCGGATGAATCCGCACGCGAACAGCTAGTTTTTAATAAATTAGATATGCGTTTACATTGTAACAATTTGATACTAGCACGCACACCTTTGACTAAACTATCGCATAACAGTTTAGTAGCGCTTTGATTCCTATGAGCTTATATGGAGGTGCGCACACTACTCGATTTTTAGTTGTGTAAAACAGTTGGATTGGCTGCGAAACAATGGACAATCGCACAAATGTGTGTCCGTTAATAACATTTACCCAGTTTTCATTAAAACGTCTTTTGTTTTCATTTGCTGTCAAGTTGCACGTGGAAGTCGTCTCTTTCTATCTCTATGAAGAAAAAAGAGATACCATATTCAATACAAGAGTTCCTACAGTATAATTTCACGGTAATAATTTACGACAACGAAACATATGTTACATGAAAATGTTTTTCTCCTTTTTCCTTATGTTCCATTAAGGTAAATGGAAAATAAATAAAGATACGGCTGGAGTTCTAATAAAATAAGGATAAACATAACTATATCTTATGTTTGTGACATTGTCTCTTAGCTTTACAATTATTTACTTATTCACTTTACTATATTGACGGCTGATAGGGATGTATGTAAAAGCAGAACATAATGTACCGACCCTCCGTAGAGACAAGAGCAGGTTAAGACTGCTACATATAGTTCACTTATTTAAAAGAGAGAGAGAGAGAGGCGCTGCCACTGATCTGTATAAATGGATAGGCGATTATTTGGAAATACTTTAGCTTCGTTCCTATTTAAACGCGCCTTTTGATGTTAATCGCAGTTTAGTTTATTAATATTATTAGGCATTTCGAAAACTCTTCACTGCAACCAACCTCAAGCATCAATACCAAAGTGCACAGCAGTTTATAGCCTGTCCATTTTAAGAGGTCAGTGACGCTGCTATCGCGATTAGTTTTATCAGAAAATATGTAAAACCTATTATACAATTACAGATAAAATAAAGAAAATTACATGACATACAATAAAGATTTTATGATACTTTTTAAATTGACGGCAATGCGGTGTCGTAATTTAGTTTGATCTATGGCCACCGAGTCTAACAAGTTTGTCGGTCTATACGTTTCTAATACGGTTTAATGGTACACTCGTTTATGGTTTCTATGCGTTAAATTTAGTGTAGATTAAAATATTTTAAGTAACCGCTTTACATCTGTGTACAGTGAAACGTTTATCAACCACAATCAAACACCGCAGCGTTGAACACTGTCTACTGTTAAATGAAATCCTACTGAAATTTAAATGACAAAGAATGTGCCTACGAACTCGACAATGGAAAAGCTTGTTAAATGTTAATTCGGCTACTGGAACCAGTAAGCTATTTATTTCTATATAGCTCAGAGATTTCCGAAACAAAACACGACGCGAAGCGACGACGTAAGTACACATGCCAGTTAAACGTAGTGCCTGGTATGCAAACTACTGGCACAATGCGTTTACCCACTGGCATACCTGGTATGCCAACTTGCTAGTTACTCGCATATCGCCTACTGACATCTATAAATAGACAGGCTATAAACTATTTTGTGCATATTTAATTTACGCAATTTTAGCGTGTATGGTTACGGTTGATCGCGGTAGGAAGTTTTCTAACTAATAATAGTAATAGATCTAACTATCATTAATATTATATCGCCTATCCATTTATACAGATCAGTGTCCTGGCCTTGTATTTACCAAAAGAAAATCGTGTCTAAGTAATGCATTCTCTATATTTTTTTATTGTAATTAATTAAAAAAAAACATTTATACAAAGTAACAATTATTAGTACTTGTTTGCGCGTGCAATATATAATACTAGCTGTTACTCTCGATTTCGTCCGCGTGAAATTAAAAAATAATCAAAATTATAGCCTATGTTACTGACAGATAAATTTCCTTTCTAATAGTGAGAGAAATTTTAAAATCGGCCCAGTAGTTTTTACGTGAATCAAATACAAGAATACAAATCTTTCTTCTTTTAAGTAGTATAGATGTAGATAGATAATAATTGTTACAGCAGTATGTCCAGCCCGTGGTTGTGTTTGGTCCTGGTCGTGCTGGTGGCTGGTACAGCGAGTGGCATCAAGTGCTGGCAGTGCGGCCAGTACAGTGATGGAGTTGGCTCCATCACACCTTGCAACAATCGCAGCGCCACGCGCCTTGCTGACTGCCCGCCCGCCGCTAAATACTGCATTGTAAGTTTATTGGATTTAATTACGCTCTCATATTATTAGTATTATTGTAGCTCAGCTGTTCCCGCATGTTATTATAAAAAAATTATTTTATTGTTTACATTTGTCAAATTTTCAATTGCAAATATCAAAATTACTGTTACCATAATAAGCTTGCTTATTTAATGTTGGCAGCTTGTAGTGTATGGTCCCTTTTCCACATGAAGGTTTTTTCCAATTTATTTACCCCGTAAGTTTAATAGCGCGAAAATATATAACCCAAAGTGTGTCGTAAGTGTAGGGATTTTTATTAAAGAAAGAATTATTCAAAAATATGCTGTAATTGCTGACATCCTACGCCACGAAGTAGTGTGTTTTCCTTTATTATATTAGTATAGATATAGATATAGATCTATTCTCAATTTCTAAATAAACTTTCCCCTTGATCAATGACAGCATCATTTCATTTGACGGAGTAGTTTAATCAAACCGGTGAGCCGTCGATCAAGATAATTTACGACCCAGAAATCGTTGGGGTTCTAATAAACTTCACCTTTTATCTTTCAAGTTTTTTGATGTTCTATAAATAGTAGATTTAGTGTTTTAAATCTACATAATTTAATAATATCGTCAAAAGTAATAGTTGCAATGTTAAGATATAATTACAGGTTTTATAATATAAAGATTTGTTACAGAAATACGTGAGTGAGCTGACAGTTGTCCGCGACTGCGTACCGACATGCACGGAGAAAGGTAACCTAATCATTTTGTATGTTAAAATGTATATCAAAGTTGCCCTTGACTTAAATATCAGACAAATGTTGCGCGATTGTCGATTGTTTTGCAGCCTTTAAACTGTTTAGTTGCACAACTAAAATCGAGTATTGTGCGCACCTCCATATAAGCTCATAGAAATCAAAGCGAGCGATAGTTTAGTCAAGGGTGTGTTTTTGTATAGCAACCAAAGCAGTGGAAATAAGTCCTCAAGCCGCTGGGATAAGTCGCGCGGCGAACTGCCCAGTGGAAATTTAGTTTATTGTAAATGTTATATTGTTACAGAATGGTGGGGGGCCCGAACTTTCTGCTGCGAGTCGGATGAATGCAACACAGGATACATACATACGTCTGCAACTGGTTTTGTCTTCGCTGCCCTCGTCTTGGGGGCGGTGATTGCGCGCTGACGGATTCCTTAAGTTATAACATTAGTTAATTAAACTCCTGTTTAAATTTCTGTTATTTTGATGTTTTATTGAATTTGCTATGAATGGTGTTATAGTAGTGTCATAATTAAATTGTCAAATAAGTGACACCATTGGTAACAGATAAGATGTTATAAGTTATTGTTATGTTATATGTTTATTGTTTGTGTGTGTTAATAAGAAATATTATTTTCTGCAATAATTAGTTTAAAGTAAGGTTTATTTATTTTTCTCTTTTGATATTTCTAACATAAAGTCAAAATTAATTACAAATTAGATTCTTTGTCAAAATCGGTGGTATTTAATTTATTTTTTCAATTAACAATGTTACCTTGTCTCCAAATATTTTTAATTATTAATACAATCTAGTTAATATAAAAAACCAAACGCTTTATAGAAATTCTATCACATATACATCAAGAAAATGAATTATTCTAAATTATCATTAACTTATTGAAATAATTTAAATCCTAGCGTAGGGAATAAGGTCTAAATAGTTTTAAGATAATAGTCAAAGTATTAAAAATATATTATGCACTTTAAATTAAAAGTGTTTTTAAAAATCTTTAGATAAAATGCTTTTTAGGAGTTTCTAAATAGTCTCAGAGTTCACATTCCACATAGAATTCAAATTATTTTAAAATAATTATATGAAACTATTAATAGTTTCTTTGTTCCATTATTTTTTAGTCTAGCAAAACTAATATTATATCATCATCATCATCATCATCACCAGCTCACTATACGTCCCCACCGAGGGGCTCGGAGCCTACCCTAAAGTTAGGGTTAGTTCCAATATTATATGCAACATTTTATTTATTAAAAAAAATGTATACTGTTTTGTTTGTGTATTTGTGCATTGCTATTAATGATGGTTGAAATTTGTATATGTTAAAGTATTTTGCGAATCATGCTTAAGTAGAACACTAAGTACAACTTTAGCAATACTTAAATGTAAGTACAACTTTACAATACTACGCTGTATTAGATTTTGTTCCTAGATGAATAAAGACCAATTTATAACTCAATTGCTAATTTTATTTAACATCCCTTAGATGTAATTAAAATAACACAATTCTAAGATAAAACCATTTAAAACAATACACTTGAAATAGTAAAAGTAGTAAAACTAATACACAAATAACATTTTACTAATTATCTGTAACTAGCTGTTCCCGTGCGGCTTCATCCGCATGAAATTATGAAAATTTTATTTTATTGTTTCGCATTTCTCAAATTATCAATAGCAAATGTCAAAATGACATGACATGACAAACCTTGACAATCTCGCTTCCTTGATGTTGGCAGCAACTTATGGTCCCTTTCCCACATTAGGGTTTTTATCCAAAATATTTCCCCCTAAGTTTAATGGCGTGAAAATATATAGCCTAAAGCGTGACGTAAGTGTAGAGCTTTTTATTAAAAAAAGAATTATTAAAAAATATGCTGTAATTGCTGAGATCTTAGGCAACAAAGAAGTGTGTGCTTACGCTTTATTATAATAGTATAGATTTGTAGCTATGTGTTGCTCGCGACTTCGCCCGCGTGGTAATAAAAAAAAAATGAAACATAGCTTATGTTACTCACTGATAACGTAGCTTTTAATGGTGAAAGATTTATTTAAATCTGCCCAGTAGTTTTTGAGTTATTTCAATACATACAAAAACACTTAGTATTGATTAGCTTTCGGCTGCGATTGCCTTCGCGTGGAATTAAAAAAGAAAAGTAGCCTATGTGCTTCAGACTATCCTCTACATCTATGCCAAATTTCATGGAGATCCGTTCAGCAGTTTAGGCTACAAACTCTAACAAACATCCATCTAAACTTTCGCATTTATAACATTAATAATTTATTTTATTACATACTAGCTGTTGCTCGCGACTTCGCCCGCGTGAAATTAAAAAAAATATATATCGCCAATGTTACTCACAGATAAATTACCTTTCTAACGGTGAAAGAATTTTTAAAATCGGCTCAGTATTTTTTGAGTTATTTCAATACAAACAAAAATACAAATCTTTTCTCTTTATAATATTAGCATAGATATAGATTTAATTATTTGCATATTAAACATCGTAATCCAATATTTTAAATGACACACTAAATAGATTTTAAGTCACTATATTCTTTATTTTCTACGCTTATTTCTTCTTTTCACAGCTGATTCAATTTTGCTTAATTCTGTAAATAATATAGTAAACGTACAAATTGATTGACCGTTTACTTCGATATCCGTCTCCATTCTCTTAAATGGATCTAATTTACGAATGTGATTACCTTTACCAATGAACTAAATAGTCACAATAAATTGTACGAAATTGATGAGAGCTTCAAAACAATTGCCTGTCTTATAAATGTTATTGGAAGATATCGAATTCTGTTCTCGAACCTTCCATAATTATTGATTCATCGTTTTTTGTGTTCATCGTTACTTTATTTAACAAATTTTAAGCAAGTTATTAGTTGAATTAAATAATTGTAATTAAAAATACAGACGAATTGATAGTCAGTGTAAATATCTTGAAGTTTATTTTAGACTAGCTTTCGCCCGCGACTCCGTCGGCGTGGAATTAAACAAAACAAAACTAAGTAGCCCATGTGTTCTTCCATAGTATGCTCTACATCTGTGACAAATCTCATCGACATCCGTTCAGCCGTTTAGGCTACAAACTCGTAACAAACATCCATCCATCTAAACTTTCGCATTTATAATATTAGTAAGATTTATTCGTTGTACTCGTACAATAAAATGGGTAATCATTTCAGCTCAAAAGCAACGAAAACGTTTGCCTTGTAAAGTCATTGCTTGCAATATTCCAATTATTGTGAGGAAAGCAGTTTCAACTTTATAATAACTTTCGATTTAAGATTTTTAAGTAATAATAAGTATGAAGGAAGTATTCATGTCAGCATTATGGTTTTTAAAATTTCGCCACAAAACTTATCAATAAAGAATTATTCTAATCAAAAGAAAAAAGGTTTTTACAGAAGATAAAAATCAATCAAAACACATCATAAAATTGTACAAAATCATAGTATAATAAAAATGTATTAAAGAGATCTGCAAAAGAATAATAAATAACTACAGCTTTATTCGTCGTAGAATCGCTTACAGGTTCCTCGTTTCCGTTTGACAAATCACTTTTTAATGTCTGCAGCACTAGCTGATGTAACTCTGTACCTTTTGTCGCCTAATGGATTCCTAACAATAAAATCAATTCATTCAATAAACAAGTACAGATAAATACAGAAACTTATAAAAACAAATAAGAATATATTAGTTCATTCTCTATTATAATTTTACTACCGAATACTAAATGTTAAACACTTATCTTTTTCATCGTCGTTTGTAATTTAATAGACTTCATGATTTTAAACATGAAATTTAAGCGTGGTCTTATCATTTAAGCTACATATTTAAACGTCGTTTCAGAACACAGCCGTTAGTTAAGTAGTAGTACTTAATAATTGTAATCATAGAGTTTTTTTCGGTCAAATCACGAGTATGTACATAAACATATAGTCATCCCTCTCACTCCTTTTATTAAAACAGAGATAGCATTATGTTTGTCAGTTAGGTCCACTATGGAAATCTACAGTTTGCTAACGCCATAGTAACACATTTTGAAATATAAATATAATAATTAATACAAAGCAAATATTGAAAATATTTTTAATAAATCATTTTACAATTCCGTTATTTTAGAGATAAAATACGCCGTGTCTGGCTTGTGGCCAGGGGATTTGATGCCGCGTAGCATAAATTGAAACAATCGGGCGCATGCAAAAATTTTACGTTCCGTTTCAAGTAAATTCTGCAATTGTATGCAAAAATCTTGGCATGAATTTTGGAAGTCAGAGAAGAAAATTTAATGTGTTTACTATAAAGTCAATGAAGTTTTAAATATTTTTTAAAGAATTCGTCTTTTTATCAAACTGACGGTTGAATACTAGAACAAATCTTAAACGCCTAATAACTAGCACTTGTGCTGAGTGGCTTTATAATAAATAAATAAATAAATAATAAACGCCGTTTACAATCTGACAGTCGTCAACATTTTAATGGTATTTGGAGTATAAACATGATTTAAGACGCTGTTGAAAATAACGTAAACCAAAACATGAACAGTATCCTTGTTTTGTAAGATTAACGCCAAAGGAAACTAACTCTAACAAGACTATAGTCGTAAGTAAAATTGTTATACCGAGTAAAATCAGATAAGCGTAGGCCTACACTGCTAAATGTAAACGTTTGCTGTTATCTGTGACCCGGCCTACAGTGATTACATAAACTGCTACTTTCGGTTATAGATGGCGTTGCAATTTCTTTGCGTCTTACGAATTGCTTTATATAAAGTTATTAAGAATGGAATGTGACGACTTTGGCTAATAACTGACTTGTATTTTTTTTTAATTTATGTTTTGTAAATATCGTTTTTGTTTTTGGTCAAAAATAGTGTTTTATTTATTTTATTTATTATTTAAATCATCCACTTTCTTAACCTTTAAGGCTATATATTTTGTATTCTGAAAATCTTACACATAAGTGGTAAAATGCAGAAAATTTTGTTCTTAACCTCATTCCAGAGCAACGCGTTACAAGAGCTTAGTAGAAAATTATACTAAAACATGTATTCATACATGTTTTCAAATGAAAACGCTGTTTCGCATAACAAGCATTAAAATTTAGAATTCATATCACTAAAACTTATTAATCTTCAACTTATCTATACTAATATAAGCGTAAACACACTACTTCGTGGCGTAGGATGTCAGCAATCAAATTCTTATTCTTTCAAATAAAATTCTTTCTTACGACACGGTTTAGGCTATACATTATTACGCCATTAAACTTAAGGGGTAAGTAAATTGGAAATAAACCTTTATGTGTGAAAGGGACCCTAAACTACAAGCTACCAACATCATTAATAGAATTGAAGATTAATATTGCCCATATCTTTTAAGAGGCTGTTACATACTTAAATATTGTTTCAATCTTACTTTTTAATTTCAAACTTTTTTAATTACAATTTTTCATGATCAAGATCACTCAGAAGTACTTCTGGTTATTGTCTGTCTGAAAAAAAAAACGTTCAGTGCCTCTATACTTCCAGAATGAAAACAAAGCTTTGTTTTCAGTTCGACGTGTGGAGACACTTACCCAAGGTCATATAGAGGTCAAGTTCGTTTGTAACAAAAGTTTATGATTAGACAAAGAATACCTTAATTTGCATAATCAATTGTTATAAATTAAATCTAACTGTCTCACTCATCGTTAAGTGACCCTTAGCGTAATTTAAGTATGCGGTAGACTCAAAGAGTTAAACGAACTATTCAATCTTTCGTTCATTTATATCTTACTAATATTATAAATGCGATAGTTTAGATGGATGTTTGTTAGTATGTAGCCTAAAGTCCTGAACAGATCTTGATGAAATTCGACATAGATGTAGAGCATAGTCTGGAAGAACACATAGGCTACTTACTTTTGTTTCTTTATTTCCACTAGGCCCTTGTTAGTTTGTTATAAATACTCCATTTAGTCTATTTAGATACATAAACACGCAGTAATCAGGTCTCTCCAAAGATAATAGCCGTCTGCCTCCGACGTTAAGGGTCACATCAATAAAATTAATTCTGTTACGTTTGTTGTTACACAAACGCTTTATATATTATTTATCTCTACGTTCGTTGTGGATAAAATAATTAGCAGGAATGTTATATTTACTAGGCAGTTAAACTATCCAGTTAAATTTTTGCCTGTACACGCACAATTTTAAACATTTCGCTGTTTAAACTGCTACATAGAACGTATGGCTTAATAGCGTGCGCAGACTTTTGACTAAACTATCGCACAACTGTTTAGTCGCGCTTTGATTCCTATGAGGTGCGCAAACTCGATTTTTATTTGTGCAACTAAACAGTTGAATTGACTGCGAAACAATCGACAATCGCACAACAGTTTTGCGATAGTTCAGTCAAAGGTGTGCTCACTAAATATTGTGAACAAAATATGCAGAGATTTTGTTTTATTTGGCAGCGTTCAATTTCCATTTAGCTCGACAGCGCCATCGGCGGCCATTTGGTAAATTGCACGTATCTCGCAACACCGGTGTCGATACACTGACAGACTGACTGATGGATTACAATGTTTTTATATAAATACTGTGAGAGCTTATTTTACAGTCGGAAAACTTGTATGAAAATGTATTCATATCTCTTATCAATACTAATATTATAAAGAGGAAAGATTTGTACATTTGTAACGAGTAAACTCAAAAATTAGTTGACCGATTTTAATAATTCTTTCACCATTAGTAATGTACATTACTACTGAGAAACAAAGGCTATATTTACTACTAGAATTTGTACGCGTGGACGATGTTGCTAGCAGCAGCCAATTATTAAACAAAAAAAACAAATGAATACGAGCTTAATTCTGAAACGAATCTCAACTCAAACACCCTTATCTTCGCAAGCGTCGCTTACAATCTGTCAGATGTCAGTTTAATAGAACTTGAAGTTTAAGCAAGCCTTTAACAGGTATGCTGCAATAGAGTTGCATAAATTTACACTATTTTTAATTGTAATTTTGGTATTTAAACAAACGTAGAATAATAATAGTAATGTATAACCTCCAATTCGACTGGTTCTAAGCAGGATAATTTGGCGTTATGCCAAAAGTATTACATCCTGTATAAGCGTTGAATTCCTTCATATAGCGTTCAAGTGTTCAGATCTAAAGCATACCCGATGTCTTATTCCGAACCATTTCCAAAACGATCGACGTCCCCGAAGCTAATCGAAGCGATTTCAAACTTCAACCATAGAGTTACTTTAGATAAACTTTTATGTGATTTTACTGCAGTGGAACTTATTTTATGTATTTGACAAAAAAGGTTCTTATGACCATTTTCCAAGCCCTTATAGAATTCTTAGATAGGACCTTTAGTTAAGGGTGTCTTTAAAGCTAAAGCAAAAAGCTTTTAAATTTAAGGAACAGTAGGAGAAAATATTCTTTAAAATAAACATAGGGTATTTAAAATATTTATTTATTTACTAGCTTTCTCCCACGACTCCGTTCGCGTAGAATTAAAAAAAACAAAGCCTATGTGTTCTTTTAGGCTATCCTCTACGTCTATGCCAAATTTCATCGAGATCCGTTCAGCCTTTTAGGCTACAAACTCTAACAAACATCTATCCATCCATCCATCTAAACTTTCGCATTTATAATATTAGTAATATTTAATACTACCTTATGCTTGTAACTTTGTGTACTCTTAAATCTACGATTATTGACATATAGTTACTCTTTTTATTCAATAGATAATAATATACCGAATATGATCAAAAAATAATTGGATACAGAGTATAAAAACGGATCGACGATAAAATGAAATAAGAGATTCCATTTCATGGTGATTGGACCACGTTTTTACGAAGCCAATACAGTTCGACTGCTTAACGATTATGTCGGAAAAAATATGTATGTTATCTTACTGATATTAAAAATACCATAGTTTGGATTGTATATCTTTTGTTTCGCAGCCCATTCAACTGTTTAGTTGCACAACTAAAAATCGAGTAGTGTGCGCACCTCCATATAAGCTCATAGGAATCAAAGCGAGACTAAACAGTTGTGCGTTAGTCAGGTGTGCACACGGTCTAAAAATTATTGAAATATCTCAATCTCCTATGGATAATCTCGTAAAAAAAGTAACGATGGGGATTACGACCCCTTCGACACTATAAAGTGCGATTGCGCTTAATATTCAAGGGCCATAGTCCGCGTAACTTAGTTGGCGCGTTGCCGAACTTCTGTTCCCCGCGAGTTCACTTTCCAATGGCCAATAAAAACTAAAAATAGTCAACTAACAATTATACTACTAATGAAAAAATGTAGGCCATCCCTTTTATTCAATTTTATACATAACTAGGTGTTCGCGTGCGGATTCATCCGCGTCAAATTATGACAACTTTATTTTATTGTTTACATTTGTCAAATTATCAATAGCAAATGTCAAAATGACATGACATGACATGACAAACCTTAGCAATCTTTCTTTATTGATGTTGGCAGCAACTTATGGTCTCTTTCCCACATTAGTGTTTTTATCCAAAATATTTACCCTCTAAGTTTAATGCCGTGAAAATATATAGCCTAAAGCGTGACGTAAGTGTAGAGCTGGTTATTAAAAATATGCTGTAATTGCTGACATCTTAGGCAACAAAGAAGTGTGTGTTTACGCTTTATTATAATAGTAAAGATATAGATTATTATTCACATAACTGTATATGAAAGTTAAAGGCGAAACAAAATACATTTAGTGCAACAAAATTATTAATTAAACAGCATTAAATGTGAAAATTCCCTTAAAAGAGACATTCATTGACGTAGTTTGCGACTGAAGATTCTTTGTAATTTAAGTGTTAATATCATTAAGGAACCAATTTCATGCTTCCACGAATACTGAGATTAAATTTTCATTCAAAAGATGTTGAACATCAAAAAATAAAATATGATTATGCAAGTTTTATCATTATTTCGACAGTTACAATACATTTGACTAAGCTATCGCACAACTGTTGTCTCGCTATCATTCCTATGAGCTTATATGGAGGTGCACACTACTCGATTTTTAGTTGTGCAACTAAACAGTTGAATTGACTGCGAAACAATCGTCAATCGCACAACAATTGTTACACCATGTAACGTAACATGATACACGGCGAGTATTCTTGCAGTACGTATATACGGACAAGCGGGCAACGAGCCGCCTGTTGCGAATGTTACAATACTCCGCGAAACGTTTCCTTACTGTCCTGCAATTGTTTTTTTAACAAAAGAAGGGTGCAATTGAGTGATAAAATCCCATAGTCTTCCGCAGTACCAGAGTACTGAAAAGTAGAGAAATAAATGTTTAAAGTAAAAATGTGACTCGGTCTATCTGGCAGAGGACCAGTCTTGCGCAAGGTATTGGCCGGCGACGATAACTGGAAGATTTATTACACGGCAACTTCACTCTTAAACCCCTTTACCACGAGCACGTTTAGCTCACGACTATCGACGCGCCGCAGCTATTCGGAATTGATGCTCATGAACAGTAGCCGTACACTGCATGCGTCAAATGTTTGACCAGTGGAAAAGTGTTTAACAGATATTTTGCTTTTTATTTCACAAAACTTTCTTGCTGAAGGTATATTACGTGCAGTTATGTCGTGCTAACGTAAGACGTAGATATAATATCACATCGATGTTTTATTACTTTGAAGTGTATTAAAATACGTTAGTTATATGTTTGGTTGCCAATCTATACTTAATATACTAAAGCGTAAACACACACTACTTTGTGGCGCAGGATGTCAGCATGTTTTTTAATAATTCTGTCTTTAATAAAAATCCCTACACTTACGACACGCTTTAGGCTATATTTTCACGCTATTAAACTTAAGGGGCAAATAAATTGGAAAAAAACCTTCATGTGGGAAAGTGACCATAAACTTCAAGCTGCCAATATTAAGGAAGCAAATTTATTATGGTAACGGTAATTTTGTTTGCAATTAAGAATTTGGCAAATGTAAACAATAAAATAAAGTTTTTACAATTTCATGCGGTTGAAGCCGCATAGAAACAGCTAGTTTCAATATTTCCTAAAGACATTGTTAGTTAAATCTGTTTAAATTATAAACTAGGTATATAAAAAGATTATTTTTAAAATAAATGCTTTCGTGTATTCAGAGATAACGAAATGGTTCTTTCACCGCTGAATATTCAACACGCTCTATTTAGCTGGAAATACGAATTTCAAGTAGTTCGTAAAATTACATTGTTGCTTATTTTGTGCATTTTACTACAGTGAATTTTCAGTAAAAATAATTTATTAGATTAGTTATAGCCAGGTAGTAAACTTCGTTAATTTTTTTTTGTGTGAGTTATGTTTTAATAGCCATGTATGTTTAAGCTTGGATGTTTTTAAAACATTGTCTTTATGGTAAGATTCATAGAAACTAATAATAATAGAGAAAAGTATTAGGTAAGAAATGAAAGGAGGAAAACGTTTAAAATATGATTTATTCATCAATAATTTTGTTATACTCTTTGAAGTCAAATCGATTGTCGATTGTTTATTATTTAGAAAAAAACTAGGCTTAAAATAATGAAGGTGATGACAATAACCTTTTATGCAATTTTAATACAGTGGAAACTAATCACTTGGATACGTTTTCTTAACCAACACGTTTTAAACAAAGCGTGTACGAGTTTCAATGTTCTTGATACTTGGAGCTTCGCCAAGCGGTGCCTTTGTAGCAAAGTAGATTATTGTCGTTTTAAAATTGAAGTATTCAATGAAATAATATAAAGTGTAAGACAAAGTAGATAAGCATTCTTTACTAGCTTTCGCCCGCGACTCCGTCTGCGTGGAATTTAAATGAAAAAAAAATAATATCTTAATAATCTTTCTTCTGTTGGTATTAAAATGTGCTGTTAAATGGTTAACTTACTGTATACAGTTTGTTATATTAAATAATATACTATAGAAACTAAATCAATTAATTGCTTCAATGAATATCGTCTCCGATCATGTGGCACAGCACTAATTGGGCAATTTGCAGCACAAGTACAGGCTTGTGTGAGTTTGCAGGATTAATGCCTCGATAAGCACGCCCCCTGGTGGCCAAGACGAAACTGAGCTAATAACAATTCAGTACATATCAACGAAAATTATTGTTATGGTAAGCATTAATAATTATAAATAAGCTTGTAATATCCAGTGTGTTTATTTAATCTATACTTCTATACTATTAAGCGTAAACACACACGCCTTTTTGTTGCCTAAGATGTCAGCAATACAGCATATTTTTGAATAATTCTTTCTTTAATGAAAAGCCCTACACTTATTCCACGCTTTAGGCTATATATTTCCAGGCCATTAAACTTAGGGGGTAAATATTTTGGATAAAAATCCTAATGTGGGAAAGAGACCATAAGTTGTTGCCAACATCAAGGAACTAAGATTGCCAAGGTTTGTAATATCATGATCATGACCAAACATGAAATAATTACTTCTTAGTTCAGTTGAATAACAATTTTGTTAGTACTCCATTTCTACATAAAATGTTTTCAACTCAGATAATATAAATATACTCAGTGTGAAAATTTAAGTTTTCTGCAAGTCTAACAGAATACTAAACAGGTCCACGGATGACATCTGGCGGCAAGCCACGAAACTCACTGCTAGAATTTTAACTACAGTTACTGTGGCTTTACCTCGAGTTAACACACAATATAGTAGGTTTAAGAATCTTTATTTACCTTAATAAAAAATTAACAATTTACTTAAGGTAATAACTTATGCTAAATATAATATTTTGCTCAAGCGTACTGACAATTTATTATACACTAGCTGTTCGCGTGCGGATTCATCCGCATGAAATTGTAAAAACTTTATTTTATTGTTTATATTTGTCAAATTATCAATAGCAAATGTCAAAATGACATGACATGACAAACCTTAGCAATCTTTCTTTCTTGATGTTGGCAGCAACTTATGTTCTCTTTCCCACATTAGGGTTTTTATCCAAAATATTTACACCCTAAGTTTAATGGCGTGTAAATATATAGCCTAAAGCATGACGTAAGTGTAGGGCTTTTTATTAAAAAAAGAATTATTCAAAAATATACTGTAATTGCTGACATCTTAGGCAACAAAGTGTGTGTTTACGCTTTTTTATAATAGTATAGATATATAGTATAGATTTACTAAATGCGGGTAGCTACGAAACATTACGTATACAAACTATTACTATTATCAAGTTGCATTGAGATATGGTATACTGGATGTGGCATGAAATATGTTCATTAATTTATTCTTTGAATTTTGTTTTGCTTTATATTTTTAATATTTTTTTTTAAACATATCTTTTTCCTCTTATTATTATACATTTATGTATATTATACACTTGTATTTTATGTAGCCTGTTATATTAGTTTATGTTGTAAAACCTATAAAATAATTATGATAGTAATTTGTATTACTAAAGTATTACAATAAATAAAGAAAAGAAGCACAAAGCAAGCAAAATTATGCTCAATAACAAACCTTTTTAAACTCCGCACAAAAACCAAGCGCAATCAATTTGACATTCGCTTTGTTTCTGTCGCCGCAATCATTTTCGCAATACAACAGTAAGTCTTTACAGCTTCAAAGCCTTAATTACAGCTGTCTTTTAACAAACCCCCGACATACATAAGTTTAAATAGTTACTTACATGACCCTGTAGAAAATGTTATATCTCACGTTGTACTTCGACGGTTAAAAATTATGGGGTTATTTTCACCTTTACGTGTAAAAGTATTTGGTTTTCATATATTTTCAGCATATTATCGCAAGTTACAAGGAGAACGTTATGAGTGTGGAAGGGTACATCGGTAGAGGTAGACCGAGCAAGAGATGGATGGATTGTGTAAAAGGTGACATGATTAAAAAGGGAGTGATGACTGAGATGACGTATGATAGAGTTGTGTGGAGGACAAAAACCAGTTGCGTCGACCCTACGGGAGTAGGATAAGGAGGACGATGATGATATTTTCAGCATATAATGTACACATACCTCTCATGCCTCTAGCGTGTATTTGTTGTGACAGGCTTCGCTTAGCTGTCTGTCATAACAACTGCCAAGATAGAGCCTTATTGCATTTATACACACGCCAGTAAAATTATGTAAAAGTTGACATGCCAGCTACTGATGCAGTGCGTTTACAAGTCAGTAAAAGATGCAGTCGTTGGCATGTCAGCTACTGGCGCAGTGCGTATCCAGGCCAGTAAAAAGAAGTAGTTGGCATGCCATCTACTGGCGTAGTGCGTAAATGTTCACGGGATCGCACACAAGGAGTATCAGACTCAAGTTTCGTACTAGCTTGCTTGCTGTGTACTTGCATACCATTTTATACAATACAAACTACATGTGTATTTCCAACCTTATATCATCCATGGATTACCATTGTGATACTTTATGTACATGTTTCGTCAGTCGAAACTCACTTTTATGTCTCTATTCTCGTGACGTAATGCGTGAAATCTTCTAACGAACCGCTTAGCCTACCCTTGTGCTAAGAATGTGTCATTACTCGTGCCCTTGTGTTTATGTTAGGGTCAGTCTGAAATAAAATACTCAGAAAATTGTTGTAGTGGAATTGTTACACTGCGATAAAATGAGTGAACATGATATTAAAACAGAACGATCAAATAGTTAAAGTTGCGTTTTTATGGGATGCAGCAACAGAAGTTGTAGAACAGCAATTGCACGTACTCGTACCGTCACTGTCTGTTACTACCGTTTTCCGTAAACAGAATCCCGTGAAATCGCACCTTAATACGCACAGGTCTATATGAAAGGATCCTTTACGACAATCAGAATTGAATACTTCGCCTGTTTTAGGTTATTAATCTTTAGTCTTGTTAATTTTCAATTGTTATTAGTGTTTTAATAATGTACAGCTCAAATATAGAGTGTCTCTGATTGCAAGAACTTGAATGAACCTTATTACGTTTTGTGACGACGTGCCATATCTACATCTATTCATATTGAGCGCTTGCTGATAAGAGAAATGTTGAAAAAAGGTTAAAATTAGCACAGTTTTCTACAAAAAATATGACACGAATAATGTTTGCACCCGTTCCGAAAATAAAGACCGATTTTTTTATTGATTGGTGGTTATAATTCCTTGGTAGAAATTAGGGGCCGATTGTATGTACCACGTGTTTTATTTTTAAATTAATTGTGATTTGTCAGTCTCTGTTTGCGCTCTAAGATAGTAGGGTTCTCTATTGACGGATGACGTCAGGGAACACATTGTATTCTCACAGTAAAGTTCGGAAGAAACGACCTTGAAGAAAGGTTTTAGCCGTTTCTTTCATATTGTATAAGTTTTATTACCCATGGCCGAAATCCCAACTAAAATAGGATGTTTGTAAACAAGTGCAACCGCTTGCAAATTCCGTTTATAATTTCTAGTGTCTCCCAAGGGAGGCTGGTCTCTTATATCAAAGAATACATTTATGCAACCTAAGACGATGAAAAGAAATTTGAGTTTTTGAAACGACCTTGACCTCTACTGTTATTACGATAAACTACAAAAAATCCCATAAATTGCCTACACCTTTATCGTATTAAATTTTTTGAGTTGATACATTGAATACTAGTGGGTAGCGAATTTAATTCTTTGACTGCAATGTTAAGCACATCGTGTGAAAACTTGTGGCGCCCTCTAGCGTCTCGTTTGTGTTTGACACTAATGACTCTTGTGCCGGCCCCACACGGCGAGCCCTTTGTCACAAATTATTATGTTTGTCTTGGACGTACGGGTATCTGAGATACCAAGTTGCAGGAATAAATTACTTAGGATAACTTATTACTTAGTTAATTAAATCTGTGAAGCTGATAGAATAGATTGTTTTTAAATTAGAAAACTATTACTAGAACAGTATTACAACACAAAAATTAAATACTCGCTTGAGTATATTAGAGGAAGTTTGAGAGTAGCCCCAGTGGTTGAGAAAATAAGGAGTAAAAGGTTAGCGTGGTATGGGCATGTTATGAGAAGGGATGAATCGCATGTAACAAGAAGGACGTTAGTTAGACGAAAGGTTACCTCTAGGTAGACCTAGAAAGAGATGGATGGATTGCGTGAAAGGTGACATGATCAAAAAGGGAGTGATGACTGAGATGACGGATGATAGAGTTATTTGGATGACGAAAACCCGGTGCGCCAACCCTACTGGAGTAGGATAAGGCAGGGGAGATGATGATGACTCGCTTCTTAAAATCTACACACTTATTTAGAATCTATTTACTGATAAAAAATCTAGAACAAAACTATTTTCTAAGACAACATTTTTATAAAAATGAAGAATAACTCAGCACCTAAATTTCCTGTAAATAAATGGCCTAAATTTTAAGTTTTCTCTGCTATTATTTGCATTAACTTATTTGCTTCAAACCTCTATAACTTAACACTTGCCAGGGTTAAGTAATAAGCTTTACTTAAACCCAACACCTGTCTCCAACGAGCCATGAACCCCTTTGTGCAGGCCTCCGAGTTCGCCAAATCTGTTTGTTAATTGTTCGCTTTGTTGTAAGTTATATTAAAATTATAACCTTCTAATTGACAACCAAAATAAAATATAACGTGCTTTCAGATTTTGAGATATTTACCAATTTGTGTTTTTGTATTTTGGACATTAAAGTAACTATAATTAGAATGAATTGTGATAGAGCGCGCGCACACCTTTGACTAAACTATCGCACAACTGTTGTGCGATTGTCGATTGTTTCGCAGCCAATTCAACTGTTTAGCACAAATAAAAATCGAGTAGTGTTCGCTCCATATAAGCTCACAGGAATCAAAGCGAGACTAAACAGTTGTGCGATAGTTTAGTCAAAGGTGTGCGCGCGCACTTTTTGGTAATAATGAACTTTTAATGCGAATATTGGATTAACTCTATATGTATTTAGCATTAAATAGATCCATTTATTCTCTTTGGATTCAATAGAATTCATACATGCCACTTGCTGCCATTGTCATTTATGTCTACTAGCTTACACCCGCGACTTTGTCCGCGTGTCTAGCGTATGTTCTTCCAAACTTAGCTCCACATCTATGCCAATTTTCATCGAGATCCGTTCAGCCGTTTAGGTGGTAAAGTGTAACAATTATCCATCCATCTAAACTTTCTCATTTGTAATATTTATTGTCTGTGAAAATATTATGAATAGTTCCAGTGTCTTATTAAGTCAATAAATATAGAATTAATTAAATAGATTTCTTATAATTTTTAATTTCTATTGAATTTGATGATAGTTACTTCACATTTCACACAACTTAAGTCTGCACACATTGGTTATGTAACATTAAGGATTCCTCGCTTGGCATATCTTTGCCAGAAACATTGAATATGGACCAATTTAAGCATCTCTCGTCTCGCAAAGGTAAATCTTGGAGACTTGCCAATTCCCGTGTAGCGCGTTGCGCAAATGTGCAACAAATCTTTGAAAAAATACAAAAATCTTTGCTTTATGTGTGATTTAAGAGCCCTCTGGTAGCAATAGGTAACTTTAAAATAGAGAAATAAATGAATGTAATAGTTAAATGCACGAAATCAAGATTCGTCCTCAAACATCTGATTCTCGGTGTTTTTAATTCAATTATTAAGATTTTTCTTCGTCTGATATAAATATCGCAATAGGAAAAAATGTTTAGAGGTCAATCGAACTATTTGTATTCTGCATTTTCTATAAAAATTGCCACCTTTTGCCACAATCTTTTTTTTTACTAGCTCTTAGTTTGTTGTATATTTCACTGGCTTTCGCCCGCGACACCATCCGCGTGGAATAAAAAAGCAAAAAATAGTAGCCTAATTGTTCTTCCAGACTATTATCTACATCTATGCCAAATTTTATCGAGATCGGTTCAGAAGTTTAGAATACAAAGATCCATCTATCCATACATCTAAAATTTTGCATTTTAAATACTAGTTAGATATGTAGTTTTGTGTGGCAATATAAGTCTGGTTTATTTAATTTACTTGATAGCAACACTGTTTTCTGCTAAATGACAAGTAACTAAGATCAACAGATCCGCAATGAGCTTAGACAACCAACATCTGGGACGTCCCTACCAATCTGTGGTGTTTGTCTGACGCGAACTAATTCGGTTGACAAATTGTGTTGTCTTAAGCAATCGTGATAAATGTTACTTGCTTTATACTATTAGATTACTAATATTATAAATCCGAATGTTTAGATGGATCAATGAATGGATGAATGTTTGTTAGAGTTTGTAGTGTAAACTGCTGAATGGATTTCGATGAAATTTGGTACAGATGTAGAGGATAGACTGGCAGAACACATAGGCTACTCACTTTTGTTTTTTTTTAATTCCACGCGGACGGAGTCGCGGGCGAAAGCTAGTTAGATATAAAATAATTCAATACTATTTATTGCAAATACAATTTCAATGCTGGATAAATCAAATTAGAATTTATTAACGCAATTTGAACTAAATTATTAACCAAATTAAAATTAGTGTCTCTTAGAGTGTGCACATCTGAAACTAAACTATCGCACAACTGTTTAGTCTCGCTTTGCTTCCTATGAGCTTATAAGGAGGATCGCACACTACTCGATTTTTTGTTGTGCAACTAAACAGTTGAATTGGCTGCGAAACAATCGACAATCGCATTGCGATAGTTTAGTCAAAGGTGTGCGCACACTCTTACTTTTAAACTATTATAGACATAGTAAGAATGTAACTTATAAAGTATATATTTGTGTGTTTATTTTTGTACAATCTACATAATACATTAATCCTGTAACAATGGTTCGGGTACTTAGCACTAATTCCCTCCACTTTGCCGCTCGTTAGGAGCACCGGTGCGTTGAACGCTTCGGAGAAAGTATTTAACGAAAGCAAGTTTAGGAAGTAATTAAGCTTTATATTATTACTAACAAGGATTTGGAATTAAATCATAAAATATATTTTATTATTACGTTAAATAAAGCAAATAGAATGGCAACACTGACGTCTATGGTCAGATGTCATCTGTCTGTCCACTGGAGTCTATGGTCGTTGCTGCTCACAACTTTAAAAAAATAGATTGTTTACTTTTACTAATTTGAACGTTTAAGTTATATTCCCACGTGTGTATTAGAAATATATAAAATTTGATATAAAATATATGTAAACATGATTAGTTTTTGCAGTGTCATATAAAATCCATTAGTTAATTGCTACGTAAAATTTAGCTGATGGTACTTTGCCAAATTACCTGTATTTCACACCTGCGCTGTAACATGATGTACTATAGTATCTTTTTTATGTTTTATTTCTTTTATCTGAAGACTGCGATTACATTTGCGTGGAATATTAATATTAGTAAGATTTAGGTCTGTCATGGGAACTCCTGCTAAGATTGAATAGCAAAAAAACTTGACGTGTTTTTTACTATTTTGTCAGTAAGTAAACATAACACTAGTAGGCTAGTAAATGGATGTCATCGAAATTGCTGCAATTTGAAGCGAAGCGTAAATTCAAACACAAATTAGCATGTTATTGGCTGTGAGCCGCTTTATATTATGGACAGAGAACATACATGCAGTATATGGCTCATATGTTTTAACTGCCCTACTTTTTTTTTCCTACTATCTTGTGAGGGGGGGCAGGCCGATGACCAAGGGGGGGATATTCCAAAGAGCTTATCAACAATTTTTGGGTTATCTACGTTGTTATTAAAAGATTGTAGGCACCTTAGCATTTTGAAATAAATTATTTTACAATTTTCGAATCTCATGGGGGAAGCTGCTCCCCTTCCGCCCCCACTGACGACCCCCATGTCTATAATATTAATGAAATTGTATTTTAAGGTTAAGTTATTCGGTTTTATGCCAAAGATTTACGAAGAGGTTTGATATATAATCTATACTAATATTATATTATAAAGAGGAAAGATATATACATATTTTTGTATGTATTGAAATAACTCAAAATCTACGCGGCCGATTTCAAAAATTCTTTCACCATTAGAAAGCTACGTTAGCGCTGAGTAACATATGCTATATTTTTAAGGTCAACGAAGTCGCGAGCAGCAGCTAGTATAAAATATTTTAATTTGCATTTTTGCATCCGGTAGATGGGAAATGATTTGATAATTAATTTTACTGACTTAGTTTTAACTCAATATATTAAGAGAGAATAAAAGAGATGAGAATATCCTTTTGTATAAATAATTCGGTGGAACGGTGAGTTGCAAATAAAACCGCAGAGCTGCGAGATTCCCGCTGACTACTCTACGCCCCAGTTCTCTCTGCAAGCACCTGTCATCGACGTGCATACAAACAGCACCAAATAGCACAGTACCAACATTGACGCGATTGATGTGACGTCACTTATGTGTGATTTCAAACACTGAAGCCATTTTAATTTCTGTTTATAGCAATGAAAACTAAAATATAATCTGCTAATGGCCGGTTTCTATTTTTAACCATTCGTTAGTGTTTGTATCGATAAATACATTAAATCAGAAAGACGTTACCGAACTACGTAACTTAAGTTTTAATCCCTTGAATAGGTCAATCTTACACCAATGAATCGGTTGGGAAATGTCAAAACAAGTGGAAACTTCAGAAACCGAGCATAAATGTTTGTATATGCCACAACTGTAATAATTTTCAAAACCATGTTTTGTGTTTAATTGTTTTTAAATTTCATCATTTTTTCAAACCTTGTTTTGTTTTTATTGATTTTTTAATTTTAATATTTTACAAAACGTATATAGACGTTACAAAATAAGTTTAAAACATTCTGAATTGTAAAGTCTATACGATAGGGGTCGTCTAAAACGTGTGTAATAAATGACAGACCTTTGCCCCTTTTACAAAAACCTGGACAAAGGCATTGTTTTTTCACCCGCGTCACTTTTTACAAACAGAGAATAGGCCGCGCGATAGACACGATTTTTTTAAAAAAACACCGACTACATATGAAACTTGTAGGCATATTAATTAACAAAAAATGTTATTAAACTATATACATTTTTGTAAATAGAAAGAAATACATAATTATTTATATAAAAAATGAAGTTAGTTATTAGTACTAATAGAAACATATTTTGTCTGTAATTTTTACAAATCAATAAATTAGGACGAATTTAAAAAAACATATAACTACATAATATTATCTCTCAGCAACATATTTCGTATATCTGACTATAATTTTAAAATGTACATTTAAAGTACACTTGTTCCTAATTAAAATGGATATC
Organism: Papilio protenor; assembly: GCA_029286645.1. Classification (NCBI taxonomy): domain Eukaryota; kingdom Metazoa; phylum Arthropoda; class Insecta; order Lepidoptera; family Papilionidae; genus Papilio; species Papilio protenor. The sequence goes on from JAGSMZ010000056.1 coordinate 357,460, forward strand.
ACATCCGCGGAAAATGGTTTTTGGAGTGTCGTTTGGCGGGAAATTTGCAGAATTTTAACGTTCATTTGCATTTGAAAAAAGAACTCAAACATTAGCTTGTAATGCCAACCGCAAAGGAGGCGTAAAAAAGTATTCGTGACAAAAAAGAACGTTGCTTTTGCCGCTTAATTTCCATTATTTGAACTGTTTCTGTTTGAAATAAATACATTTATAGACAGTTTCAATGAGGCTGGCGACTTCGCCCGCGTGAAATAAAAAAAAAATAGCCTATGTTACTCACTGATAACGTAGCTTTTTAATGGTGAAAGAATTGAAATCGGCAGATTAGTTTTTGAGTTATTTCAATACATAAAAAAAACTTTCCTTTTTATAATATTATTATAGATAAGGCTTTAGCCAACCGGGGTTGTATGTGTTCAAAAAGCTTTGAACGCCTATCAAAACGATCATGTGAAGACTATGACTTAGAGTAGCCCCATGTTGTAACACTGACTACGGGAAGAGTGTCTCCTTGGAAATGTATTGCTGAGGGTTCCGGGTTTCTCAAGGATGTTGGAACCCCCATCAATTGCATCTGACTTTGGCTAACGGTTTTATTGGGTCAAATCTCACATAACCCTATCATCCCTTAGAAGAAAGCATATAATTCCAAGATTTTGCCCTGAAACCAGGATAAGGCCTTCGCCGCTGTTCGAATTCAGCTTGGTTGACTTCACACACATCTTTAAATTTCGTAGTAAAATAAAATATCGTATCTTTATATTCACTTACAATGCTTATTACATAAAATTAGCATATATAGTATTGTTTTAATTCATGTACAGCGCTGCATAACTAGATTGGCGGGCGGCCAGCAACGCCGCGTTTTAAATAAAATAACCGAATCATGCATCAAGGGAATTGAAATACGAATATTTCACAGATATTCCGTTATGCGGCAACTACGTTGTGCGCATTATAAAATAATATTAATGTTACTCAGCTCTCCAGTGATTTGGAATATAAACATCATGCTGTTTTACCTACAGAGCCACGAGGGAAAGAGACAGTGAGAGTAAGAGAGCGAGATACTGAAGATATAAAATACTATAAGTGTTAGCTTATTGACTATCACTGTCTGAGTCCAATTACTTAATGCTTGCTTAATACAAATACTGCCCTAAGGGACTTCTTAAAAAAACGTCATTTCTTGCCACATCTATACATATAATAAAATTGGATTGTGTATTTGTTATATCAAAAGAAAATTCCAGATTTTGGTAAGATGATGTATTTGCGTTGCTGATAACGAAAATCGCATTTAAAAACTTTTTGTCTGTCTGTCTGTTTGTCTGTCTATCTGTCTGCCTGTCTATCCGCAAGCCGCGTTTGTTCCGGGTAATCTACGAAACGGCTGGGCCGATTTCGACCGGACTTTCACTGAAGGGTAGCTGACACAGACGGCCATATTATAGGCTACTTTTTTATATATTGCGTGGACGAACCGCGGGCAACAGCTAGTGCAACATATTATACGAGCTTTGCGGTGCGTATGGAAACCGGCGATCAACGCGACGCTCCATTCAAATGTGACGACGAAAGCGACAAAAACACCAAACTAAACTATTCTTCGTATATAAACGATGTTATTAATTCATACTTTTATTTCATTCATGAAATAACACAAAGGAAGATATAGCGTCTCGAGTGAGCGCACATTTTATTCAAAACGAGTAGACATTGAAATATATTGGACGAACAGTGGCACAGAAAGGAATAATGGAGAAAAATTGTCGCTCACTACGCCCCCAAGTGTCTTAAAATAACAATAAACATTTCTCCTGAGGTTTTTACCACTTTTAATATATTCAACACAAGCATAGAGACGTCTTAACACTGATCTGGATAAATGGATATGCTAGGTTTCAATTTAAGTGTACCAATTATTAGTTTCAATTCTCATCACCGCCACCAACAGCAACCGTCAGCGCGAAGATGGCGAAAATCAAATAGACACAAAATTAATATAGCCTGTCCATTTATTGAGGTCAGTGGTCCTATAATATCTTTAATATCTAAATTTTATGAAAATTGAAAACTTTAACGACGAAGTTCATTTAACAATGGTCGATTAAAAATCCCTTATACAAAAGAGTGGAATCTTAAATGCAATTTAAAGTTGGTAAAAATCAAATTAAAACTTCCAATGAGATTTTAAAACTTAATTAAAACCACTTCGATCAGTGTTAAAGAATGCAATCTACTCTATACTCATAGTAATTTGCTATTTTAGAAATATTTTATGATCTTCACTTTTCAAAGGTAATGAGTTTCGTTTAATAACTTCACGTAGACAGACCGCAAGCATTCGTTATCAAAGAGATACAAATATATAGAGGAGACATAACAAGTTCTAATTATTATTTTCATTGCTGTCGAATATAGGCATTACAAGGGCACAATATTAGTTAATAATTCAGTCATAACATGCGGGGAGTTCCCGCATACGGGATAACGAATGAAAATTAATTGTCGATTGCTCAAGCGATTTGTGGATAAGTTGAGGAGTATAATGCACGGTAATGAAGGACTACCTAACGCATGCGGGCACTAACGACTCATGAAAAAGGTTCATGCGGGCGCTATGGCATGCGTGTGTAGGAAATCGTTCGCACCACGCATGCTGCAACGAATAAGTTATCGACTTAGAAAACTGTGCCAAACGATTTTTTTTTAAATCAACATCTACAGACTCTTGGTCCGTACCTACTCTTTTTTGCACAATTTATATCTTTTTTTTGACCGACTTCCCAAAAGAAGAAGGTACCCAATTCATCTGTATGTTTTTTTTTTTTATAACATGAGATGGCAAACGAGCAACCTGAATCCGCCAAAATGGCGAAGCGGCCGCTGCCCATAGACATCCGCAATTGCAGATGCGTTGCCTACCCTTATTCGACGGAGGAGGAGACGCATATAAAGAGGATATTTTCCCTTCCTATGCATCTCCTCCACCGTCAAATCCACTTCCCCTTCCCATCCTCTCCTTATAAGAAGAGTGTGGTAAAGAGAAAGGGACTTAAATTTTTTATGTGTGTTACGGCATAACTCCGTCGCTAGTGGACCGATTTTGATCATTCTTTGTTTATCCGAAAGGTAGTGCTTATAGGTGAGTCCCATTTTTTTGTTTGATTTTTGGAGTTAAAGACTACTAAAAATCGCGTGACGAAATTTGAGGTCTTTTTTGCTTACTTTGCTTATATAATACTAGCTGTTGCTCGTGACTTCATCCGAGTGAAATTTAAAAAATATTAAAAAGACTATATTACTCACTGATAACATAGATTTTTAATGGAGAAAGATTTTTTGAGATCGGTCGAGAAGTTTTTGAGTTATTTCAATACATACAAAAATACAAATCTTTCCTCTTTATAATATTAGTATAGATGCTGTTGGATAAAGTAGGAGGAGTTATCATAAATAGTTTTCCTTTACTGTTTTGCATACATTTTCAATAAATCTATCTGAATAAGGTTTAATAACGTTAGTGTCAGTTCGCTGTATTAATTGCCGTTTTTGTTAATAAATTGATAAAATATTAATTAAATTCCACGCTCTGATAGTTTTTCATACGTTTAATCTATTTAAAATAGCTCATATAAATATTGAAATATTTGAAAGTTCATCGTGAAATTTTAGTTCTACGAGTAATTTTGATCGTTGCTTTTTTGATTAAATTTTTATTTATAACACTTTTACACAACTAATACAGTTTTTTTTTAAAAACAATATTTTTCTCTTTTGAATATAGAACTTGTTAGTCAACAATAACACATCTAACAACTGAATTACGAAGTTTTGTCATACAAACTCATTCAACGTCATTTAACATTTAGACTTCGTATTGTGTATTAATCTTACTAATATTATAATTGCGAAAGTTTAGATGGATGAATGGATGGATGGATGGATGTTTGTTAGTGTTTGTAGCTTAAACGGCTGAAGGGATCTCGATGAAATTTGGCATAGACGTAGAGGATAGTCTGGAAGAACACATAGGCCACTTGCTTTTGTTTTTTTTTATTCCGCGCGGACGTAGTCGCGGGCGAAAGCTAGTATACTATAATATAATAATGTACCATTATATTTATGTAATAACCACAAGTGATTCGTTCGCAGGAAAAAGCCAAATCTTATTAAGATAAATGGCTTCCTTTCCATTCAGAGCTTTTCTAATAAGAATCTTTTATTATATTAACGTTGATTAAGCTTATATGATTAACACTATTTATATAACACTAGCTGTTGTTCGCGACTTCGTCCCCGTGAAATAAAAATATGGCCAATGTTACTCACAGATAAATAATCTTTCTAACGGTGAAAGATTTTTAAATCGGCCCAGTAGTTTTTGAGTTATTTTAATAGATACATAAATACAAATCTTTCTTTAAAAGATTAGTGTAGACTAGAACAAAAATAAATCAACGGCGTGGAGTTAGACACGTGTTTAACTAAATAGTGTCTAACTATATTTTTGGGGTACAGTTAATATTTACAAAGAAAACTTTAAAATACATTTCTGCACTACATTTCCTGCCTTCACAAATTTGTGATCCAATTTGTTACTTCCCTGACAGCGCGGGCTGATGAGATATTTGGAAAAGTTTTGACAATAAATTCAATACATTTGTACGAGGGTTTCACATGAAGTGTAATGCTTAAAGTTTTCTTGTGAATCAACGAAATATGTACTGATTGATGTTATTGCAGGTGTTGAGTAATAGTAAAATTGGCTATCAACTAGTCAATTCTGATCAAGATCTGGTAGATAATCATACTAACCATACTAATATTATAAATGTGAAATTTTAGATGGATGGATGTTTGTTAGAGTTTGTAGCCTAAACGGTTGAACGGATTTCGATGAAATTTGGTGTAGATGTAGAGGATAGTCTGGAAGAACACATAGGCTACTCACTTTCGTTTTTTTTAATTCCACGCGGACGGAGTCGCGGGCGAAAGCTAGTATACTATAATATAATAATGTACCATTATATTTATGTAATAACCACAAGTGATTCGTTCGCAGGAAAAAGCCAAATCTTATTAAGATAAATGGCTTCCTTTCCATTCAGAGCTTTTCTAATAAGAATCTTTTATTATATTAACGTTGATTAAGCTTATATGATTAACACTATTTATATAACACTAGCTGTTGTTCGCGACTTCGTCCCCGTGAAATAAAAATATGGCCAATGTTACTCACAGATAAATAATCTTTCTAACGGTGAAAGATTTTTTTAAATCGGCCCAGTAGTTTTTGAGTTATTTCAATACATACGTAAATACAAATCTTTCTTTAAAAGATTAGTGTAGACTAGAACAAAAATAAATCAACGGCGTGGAGTTAGACACGTGTTTAACTAAATAGTGTCTAACTATATTTTTGGGGTACAGTTAATATTTACAAAGAAAACTTTAAAATACATTTCTGCACTACATTTCCTGCCTTCACAAATTTGTGGTCCAATTTGTTACATCCCTGACAGCGCGGGCTGATGAGATATTTGGAAAAGTTTTGACAATAAATTCAATACATTTGTACGAGGGTTTCACATGAAGTGAAATGCTTAAAGTTTTCTTGTGAATCAACGAAATATGTACTGATTGATGTTATTGCAGGTGTTGAGTAATAGTAAAATTGGCTATCAACTAGTCAATTCTGATCAAGATCTGGTAGATAATCATACTAACCATACTAATATTATAAATGTGAAAGTTTAGATGGATGGATGTTTGTTAGAGTTTGTAGCCTAAACGATTGAACGGATTTCGATTAAATTTGGTGTAGATGTAGAGGATAGTCTGGAAGAACACATAGGCTACTCACTTTCGTTTTTTTTAATTTCACGCGGACGGAGTCGCGGGCGAAAGCTAGTCAGTCTATATTTAGTTGTGATTGCGTATCAAATTAAGTGAAGTATTACGGAGTGCAGTCAGTGAGAGAATTTAATTAAAGAGATCATTATAAAAGTGTCGCGACAACCTTCGCGAGATTATCACATTTTTCCGAAGCAAAATTATCTTTGGCGCGCACTAGCTATCTCCCGCCATTTCGTCCCTGTATGCGTATATGCGCTTCTGTCGGTAATGATCTATTTAACCACTTCAAGACAGGATTTTTAGGGTTGCAAACCAGAAAGCTGCTACTTGCAATTTCCTAAATAGCAAAGCGATTGCTGCCCATAGACATTTTTATAGCTATATTGCGTACTATTAATCGACGCAGGATGGGACGCACGGAAAGAGGGTTTTCCCCCTCTTTTGCTAAATCCACTTTCCCTTTCCATAATTTCCTTACAAGAAGGGTGGAAGTGGAGTAAAATTAGACCTATGGTACGCACACTGAATAGACTAAACTCAGAACTTCTTGAACTTAACACCTATCTTCTGTGTGGTGTATTGCACAGGGCGAGCCGACTTATTCATGTTTATTATGTTACTAGCTTTCGCCCGGGACTCCGTCCGCGTGAAATTAAAAAAAAAACAAAAATGAGTAGCCTATGTATTCTTTTAGACTTTCCTCTACACCTATACCAAATTTCAATGAAATCCGTTCACCTGTTTAGGCTACAAACTCTAACAAACATCCATCTAAACTTTCGTATTTATAATATTAGTAAGATTGTAGACTCCACCGCTGTTACAATACCACTATTTATGACCACCACTACATTTTATTACTTACGCAGTTACTTCATTATTTAAAACAGTAGTTTTAATAATTTCAATTCTTTTCATATTAGATATCATTAAAAAGATGAAGTTACAAGGGAATTGCATTTTTGTATTCTTGAATTGGTTCTGGCGCGGCTCCAATATGCAGATGATCCGGCTCAGTTAGCGAGTTGGGAACCAATCTAACTTTCAACACAAAATCGTAATCACTTCACAAACTTCGGTCTATTTTAATAAAACCCGTGTCCCAATGCGTTAATAAATATTTCTTTATAGTTAATACTGTCTGTTTCTGTTAGAAAGTAGACTAGAACGTTATTCGATTTCAAAATAAATGAAGAAAACATACTTACGTGTTTACATAATAGTAAATTTTGTATTAAAAGTCTTCAGTAAATTTAAATTATCTGTAAAATCAATACTTGCAGTTGTAAATTATAGTACAAATTATATTTTAAAATATATAATGAACTAGGTAAAGTACTAAGTATATAAAAATGTTACAGAAACTCAATAGTTAACGTATAGTGCGTATCATATCAAGTAACAAACTATTTGACCTCAAGATTGAACGATGACGTTACATCTAACTCACTTTCGTAATATCTCTGTAAACTGATATCTACTCTTTTACACTTTCGGACAAAATTAAATACATCATTAAAATAATTTCTCTTAGTATGTTTGAGGGATAAATTTATGAAAACAACATAATATATCAAGGAAGGATTTGTGTTAAATATAACAAAAACATATTGATTTTGTGCTGTGACTGAAATTATTAACAACACAACGCAAGTTCCATAACCTATTGGGATAGGTAGAGCTTGTGATAGTATTTAGTTTCATTTTCTTATTTTTTTTTTTTTTATAACAAAGGGGGCAAACGAGCGGCGGGAACACCGAGGTGGTCAACGACGCCCATGGACATCCGCAACACCAGAGGAACTACAGATGCGTTGCCGGCCTTTGAGGAAAAGATATGCTCGCTTCTTGAAGGACCCTAAGTCGTATTGGTTTGGAAATACCGCCGAGGACAGACCGTTCCACAACGCGGCTGTGCGGGGCAGAAAGTTCCGCGAAAACCGCACGGTTGTGGAATGCCAGCCATCAACATGGTGAGGATGGTACCTGGCGGTCTGTCGTGTCGTAAAACGTCTTATACATTCACTAATCAATATTAATAAAGTACGTATTAAAACCTTTAAATTAACCTGTACTATACCGTAATTAGGTAACACTTGTTCTAACCTCTGCGTAAAATCTGGGCAAAGGATTTCTGAGAGCTCCCAAATTAACCACTTAACGTGGCCTTGAGTGTACGAACCCTCAATTTGTACCGAGACGTTTCCATTGAGAACGCTACACTTTGGGTAGAATTTATATTACAAACTGTTATAAAGATGCTTTTTTTATATATTAGCTTAGCTGTAAGTCAATACAAGTAATAACTTGTCTCAGCTTTCCTCAGATTGAGTATAGACTAAATCAAACGAACATTAGTTATTTTTAAGTGTCAATTGTTTTTTAGTGAAGGGCTTCAGTAAAAGAACTATAACTTACCGAGAGATGTATCAATTTCTTTATCTTGGTAACATACAGACCATAAATAGACTGGAATCACTGATCTGTATAAATAGATAGATCTTTGGAAATTATTTTGCCTCATTTATCTTTTACTAGCTTTCGCCAGCGACTCCATCCGCATGGAATTAAAAAGAAAACAAAAGCGTGTAGCATATATGTTGTTCAGCCTACGTGTATGCCTTTCATCGAGATCCGTTCAGCAGTTCAGGCTAACTCTAACAAACATTCATCCATCTAAACTTTCGCATTTGATAATAATAGTAAGAAGTAGGATTAGTAAGATTTAATCCAATTCTGGCCATCGAAACACAACCGTCAGGGTTAATATGGTGAAAATCAAAAAGGCACAAAATATCACGTGTTATAACCGATCCATTTACAAAGGTAAGAGATCGGAATGTATAATTGAGTAGATTTGTCAAAGGCTGTAGTCAGCGACGTGTGAAATTGTCTCACAGCAAAGTCGTAGAAAATGCAAATAACAATATATTTCACTTTAGAGATACCAATTCTTTAATTCCAATTGTGTTGTTAAGATGCACATTTTTAGATAAATATATGTAAATGTCTATGCGGATTTAATCTTACTAATATTATAAATGCGAAAGTTTAGATGGATGGATGGGTGTTTGTTAGAGTTTGTAGCCTAAACGGCTGAAGGCATCTCGATGAAATTTAGCATTGATGTAGGGGATAGCCTGGAAGAACACATAGACAACTTACTTTTGTTTTTTTTTTAATTCCACACGGATGAAGTCGCGAGCAAATGCTAGTTTATTATGTTACAATTAAAACATCATAAGTTTAACACTTTATTTCAATGTTGTTATTATTTTTTATTAAAATAAAACTGTGCATTATGAATTTGTCGCGAAATAGAATGTGTTAATGTATGAAACGCTGAATTTAATCTAAAAAGGACAACGGAACAATGAACTGTAATTTGCGCGGCCATTGTTCAGTGCAAGATGTAGGAATTCACTGACATACTATTGTGTACGCTTTTAGTCTATTGAAAAAATACGTGTGATATATTAAAATTTTCGTTTAGAGGGCGAAATTTAAAAAATACTAGCCTACGATTGCGTACAACCAGCTAGCAGCACTAAGGACGTTCAGCTCCCTTAGGTTAGGCCCCGAGTGCATTGTAAAAAATAATCCATTCTTATATTGGTACGTGCTAATTTACCAGTTGTTTATTTGTACTAGCTTTCGCTCGCGACTCCGACCGCGTGAAATTAAAAAATAAACAAAAGTGAGTAGCCTATGTGTTCTTCCAGACTATCCTTTACGTCTCTACCAAATTTCATCGAAATCCGTTCAGCTGTTTAGGCTACAAACTTTCGCATTTATAATATTAGTAAGATTTTCACCCATAACCATTGTAAATACATTCATTATAAAAGGATCGTTTTCATATAGCAAATGTTAAATTGTCGGAATTATTAGTTAATTATAACGGCCAACTGCGCCTCTGTTCCTGAGTTTCAGTTCTCGTAAAGTTTCTCCTTTAGCGGTGAATGTACTGCTCCTATTGTTACTTTAATTAACGTTAATGAGTTCTACAATTAATTATTAATAAGTTACGAACTTGAGTTTCCAAGGAAACACCTGTAAAAGTATTGTCAATAAAGTTTTTTCGAAGAGAATGAGAGACAGATTTACATAGGTTCAGTGTTTCTAACTTCCTAAACTTAAAAAATCTGACCACGAATCCACAATTCTTGACATTCGTGGATATGACGGTCACTCCCCGTGACATGTTTGCACAATAGAATTCGCCAAAAAAACAAGCGACCGTTGCCCATAGACGCATTTTTAGATGCGTTACCGTTTTAAATCAACAGAGGAGGGGATACAGAAAGAGAACATTTCCCTTATATGCGTCTCATCTCATGCCTAATCTACTTCCCCGTCACATCCCTTCCTTGTATAAGGGATGACTAAACTGTTGTTGAAACTGGATTGTCTTCCACTGCAAAGAAAAAGGTCATTAGAAACATTCATTTTTAACAAATCGAAAATATGAGACGGCAAAATAGAGAAAATAAGAATAGTAGCCATCGAAACAAAAGAAATAGTTCACGCATAACTCGCTGTTCTGCTGGGATTTGAAATATTTGCTTACTCCGTTTCTATTAAAAAAATAAATAACTAGCTAATCTATCAGAGTAATGCCGTCGACGGTTAGGACAATAAGTGCTTTTAAACTTCTAAATATAATGGAAAAAAAAGAAAAGAAAAAATAAACATATAATAAAAAAAGGAACTCATTAATGTAACAAGGATTACGAAACAAAAAAAAAGATATAAACTGTGCAAATAAGAGTACGGACCAAGAGTCTGTAGATGTTGATTTAAAAAAAAACTTCTAAATATATTATCTGCCATAAAACTATAATTTACCTATCAAGTTAACAAGAAAGTAGTCAAAACACGTGAACAAAAACATTATTATTATTTGATTACACACGGATATCGAATTCGCTGATTCATCTGTTGAATAGATTGAAGATAACTAGTAGGTATATCGAGTCTATTTGTAAAGAGTTAATGAAGCCAACAGTAAAGTCTGAAAGTTGCGGCAGTAGAAACAAACATGTGTCTATGGTTCTTTTTGTTTTTAATTTAAAATTGAATGTAGTTGATTTTATGCCAACGCTATAGCCTGTAGCAATTATGAGATCCTCGACAAAATCAGTATCGTGTGAACATCGCACTCAAATTGATTTGCACTGATTCTGCATACATTGGATTGCGGCCAAAGGCGGGAAATATAAAAAATGGATTTTTAACGCTACTGTGTCCAACTATTGCAGATTTTTTTTAATTTAATAAGTACGGGTATTGTGTTTTTAATGTAGACAGAGGTAAATGTGTCAAAAACGGTTAATTACTTTACGAAAATGTGTTAATTATTAACAACTTAACTACTTTACTTGCATACATTCATCATCATGCTGTCTCGCTTTCTTCTAGCAGAATGAGAGGCACGATAATAGTTTGTAAGACATTTTAAGCAACGAAAACCAGTGCTGATAAATACATACGTGTTTTTCTTTAGCCACATGAGAGGCAGTCGGCGGAACAATTTAACGATCCGCATCATTACATGTAGTGTAAGTACGGCCGCAAATTCTATTTATACTCTATTGCTCCTTTTCTGAACGAAATTGTTATTGTCATAATTTACGATTTAATGATGTCCTTATAAAGCTTTTTGGCGGGAAACAGTTTGCACTTTTACCTTTTAAGTCTCCATTTATGGGTATAAATATATTTTCCTGCATTGTTGTCCTGTATGGTGGTGTTTTTTATATTTTTTCTTTTTTACTACTCGTAAGTATGTGCCCGTCATGAAACTAGAAACTTTTACAAATAATTTACCGGTTTTTATCAAATACAGTCACCGCCATTTTGCAAATTGGTAACATTGATACTAAAAATAAACGAGACTGACTATAACTTAGCACAATATTGTTGCCCAGACGGTTGTTTTGCTCGCGTCATTACGTTAACTTCTTACGTTTTTATACCGGGACCGACATTTCTTGCAAAAACAAAGTTTTTATCAAAAAATCTATCTATCCGTCTGCCCAAACAGGTCCTAAAAACATTTAAAAATATGTTAAAGAAAATATAAGTAATTCCTTACTATATATAGCTATTTAGATAAAATTATGCACAATGTAATGTGGAATAATAATACAAAACTTGAACCAATAATTACTAAAAAAAATAATTTGCTGCCATAGACATCGAACAGAAAACAAATCTATAAATAGGGATGTGCCTATGACTAAAAGGTCGTTAAACCCATCGTCATTAATTAAGCAATACAGAAACAAAGCTGGCACTAAAGAATAGTTTTATGACGCCACAAAGCCAATCAATCACCAGAGCGAACTTAAACCGCTGACGTCACTGTATTAAGTAGCTCCTTAACTTACCGATTGGAACATACTTACAACTTTCTTAAATATTGTGTAAAATCTCATATAAAATTCTTAAGAATCAAATCATTTTTCTCTATTTCTCTAACTTCAAATGCCTGTAGTATGATAATTATTTTTATTCGTCTCATTTATTCAATGTACTATTTGAAGTACCTCTCATTTTGTAACTCTATTACAGGTAATAAATAATTTATAGTTACAACGAAAGTAAATCATCCGTATCATAATTAATTTATAATTCAATACGGATTAAAAACGTATGTAGCTTAATTAGCAAGCGTATATCAACGATTTTAATTAATTCATTAACCTAATAGTAAAATGAATTTATCGAATCATATATTAATAAGATTAGTTCGTGTACTGGAATTGATGTAGTCAATTTATGAGGCACGTTCCAGTTAGGTTAAACTAATTGGACATAACTTCATCACGTGCTATAAATTAAAAGGAATTTATAGGTCATTTGGGTCCGACTTGAAGATCTCTTGATAGTTGGAACTTGAAACTAGGCAATAATTAGATTTCAACGTATGTAGACACGGACTAACAAATTAGAAATTGCAAACGTTCGTCTTTTGGAATAGTAAACAAAACTTTAGAATTGTTTATTGTTCACTTACACATACTAATTTTGCTTATTTCAAACGTAAACTAAAGTTACCAGGTCAATGTAAATAAAGCAAATTTACCTGAAATAGCTATTTCAGAAACGAAGAAAACCTATACCAAATGAATACCGTGGCGCCTGAATGATTTTAATAGCAAACATCTAAAGTATACATTTTATTGTAAACTTTTGAGTTAAAGTCTCAATAACTAATTGAGAACAATATTAGGACAGACATTTTAACAATGCGTCTTAGTGATAAGCGTATGTTATTTTTATAACGAACTTTAAGTTACAATATGTTCTGTGCTCGATACTTTTGGGTTTGTTGTATTTAATGATGCGCAGTATTCCAATATTACAATGTGTAATTAACATGGATGTAAGAAGCAGTTATTGCCTCCATGGTAATTAGGTAATAAGAAAAATATTTATTGAAAAAGAGTTAAGATTTTTAATCTGTGCTTTCAAATCTAAAAAAAAAACCGGTACGAAGCTGAACGCACCATAGCCAATACGTAAACCAGTAATGTTACAGCTCGCCGCACAGCACTACAGTTGCCCATAGACATTGTGTTTTGACAAAGTTTTCGTGAGATAAAAATGACGATCCTTACATTTTAATTAAAAATTAAAATAAAATTAAGTGCCTTATGTAAACATGACTGTGTGGAAAAACCTTGAAAATGAGGAATGCTACGCCGTCGGTGAGTATTTTATTTCATAACTAGTAACGTTTGTTATAAGGAGTTATCAAATTTTTTGATATAGTTTTGTAATCGTAAGAACTTCCCTCCCGCGGAGTTTAGATAAATATAAACATTGCCTCATTCCCTGCGTTGCTATCAGTTCCATCCTGGTACAAAATTGCAGTTTTATATAACATCTTATTAATGTTTTTATGAGTTATTTGACCACTCCCATTAACGAATGAGTAGCCTATTGATAAGTGATTGGAAAATTCGCGGGGGACAATTTTAAATGTTTCATTCATGCTTTGGGGTGTTCTTAATTATGATTCTATTTGTTTTTATTTTCTTTAAAAGTACACAAATAAAACAACTTCATTATTTTACCTTTACAATTGTAGAAAATATGCTTCTTACATACATTAAAACACCAAAGAGATTTGTTTTACCTATCTCAGGACAAAAACTAAGCCAAAATTACCAGAGAATATTGTATAAACTCTAATCTTGATCACTTTAAAGATTTGAATGTAGCACCCATTGTAGAGACCTAAAGTTAACCTATATTTTGAATAATAGCACTGGGTGTATGCTTTTCTTATATTTTACAGGAATAAGTAAAAAGACCATAGATAAAATGAACTTCCTGTTCAATACTAACCTTAGTAAAACAAAAATAATATAAAAATTCAATGCTTTTTATTACAATGTCTATTATGACCTCATAAATCCCTGATAAGTTCTTATATAAAACAATGACCATGTATTATTACTTAAACATTGTTAAAACAATGAAATAAAACCAATTAAGGTAGTAAATAGATTGTAGATTATTAAAAGAACATCATACTTCATACTAATATTATAAATGCGAAAGTTTAGATGGATGGATGGATGGATGGATGTTTGTTAAAGTTTGTAGCCTAAACGGATGAACAGATTTTGATGAAATTTGGTATGGATGTAGAGGATAGTCTGGAAGAACACATAGGCCAGAGTTGCGAGCGAAAGCTAGTATTAACTAAAGTACTTACTAAATGAACCCATCATTTTTTAATGATTTTATCAGAAAAGTTGAAGATAATTGAAAATGTATATATGAGATTAAAAAAATAAATAGCAAAATGTAAATTTGGTTGTCATAACTCGGTATGTTCTGACATAATCACTGATAGCTGATATCAATTAAGATACTGAAAGAGGACAACAAAAGTGTTAGTTGCTTCCTCTGTTGATGAAAGGTAGACAACACATCAGAAAATGCTGCTGTTCAGTTCAGAAGTTGCTTCATTTTGATGAATTCCAGTGGTCATTTATTCATTTGTCACCTTATCATCATCATCTCTGCCTTATCCTACTCCCGTAGGGTCGGCGCACCGGGTTTTCGTCCTCCAAATAACTCTATCATATGTCATCTCAGTCTTCACTCCCTTCTTGATCATGTCACCTTTCACGCAATCCATCCATCTCTTTCTAAGTCTACCTCTACCGGTGTACACCTCCACATTCATAACTAACATTCATTTGTCACCTTATAAAATGATATTATAAAGAGGAAAGATTTGGATATTTGTATGTATTAAAATAACTCAAAAACTACTGGGCCGATTTGATAAAATCTTTCACCATTAAAAAGCTATGTTATCAGTAAGTAACTTTTTAGTTTAATTTTAATTTTAATTTAATTTAAATTTTTAATTTTATGCAGACAAAGTGACTAGATAAATAGCTATTACAAAAGTACAAAGTATAATATCAAACTAAAGCAGTAAAAACCACTTTTCGTACTTTTGGTTGTGATAAAAGTAGGTGATTCTTCTGCTAATAGATGTCATTACTAGCTATGTGTAGGTCTGTAGTTTTGGGGTCAAGTACAGGGCCTTGTTTTTAAATGAGGAAATACCTCATAAAGATTTGTTTGCTCTGGCAGATTGCAGTGTGGTTTGATTTAACCACAAATTAGTACTAACAAATATATTATTATCTCTATATTATAGAGTTATATGTTTTGATATTATTTATAGGAGCATGTGCACACCTTTGACTTAACAATTGCACAACTGTTGTGTGGTTGTCGATTGTTTCGCAGCCTATTCAACTGTTTATAGTGTGTCTAAATAAGATAGATTAGTTTGATAAATGATGTATGTGAAGTATCGAATTCAATTTGTATGAAGGCAAATGCCGTACTTAATAGACAGGTATCGTAGGGACGAAACAAACACGCATAGCTAACAATTATGAACTAGCGATATTCGGTTTAAATAAAATTTATCGAACTTAAATAAAATTATTATTTCTTATTAACTAATTTAGAGGACAATTCTAGTATTAATTATGGTGTAGAGAATTTAGCGATGACAATAATAATAGCGAAATCCAATTCGATTACGTACGGCTGTAGTAGTAATAAATATTGATTCATTCTCATTATTTGCAATGGTTATGCAGGTCATATTAATTGGGACCTAAAACAGTGTTTTTTTTTTAATTCATAAGTTATAACTATGAATCTATCGATTCCAACTTCCATAAGAATAAAAATCGAAAATCGAAAAGATTCATGCTTGATTTTACACAACCCATCCCTACTAAATTGTCACATGAATTGACATGAATTGTCAAAACTAATCTAAACTATTTAGACACACTATAGTTGTACAACTAAAAATCAAGTAGTGTGCGCACCTCCATATAAGCTCATAGAAATCAAAGTGAGACTAAACAGTTGTGCGATAATCTAGTTTCAGATGTGCGCACACCCTTAATGAATGGTTAAGATTACTTTATTGGCATTATTATATCGTACGCAAATCTTATATTATTAAACAACTAGCTGTTCCCATGCGACTTCATCCGCATAAAATTATGAAAATTTCATTTTATTGTTCAAATGACATGACATGATGTCAAACCATGGCAACCTTGATTCCTTGATGTTGGCAGCAACTTATGGTCTCTTTCCCACATTAGGGTTTTTATCCAAAATATTTATCCCTAAGTTTAACGGCGTGAAAATATATAGCTTAAAGCGTGACGTAAGTGTAGGGCTTTTTATTAAAAAAAGAGATATTCGACAATATGCTGTGATTGCTGACATCTTAGGCAACAAAGAAGTGTGTGTGTTTACGCTTTATTATATTAGTATAGATTATTGCATGCCACGGGAACCATAACTATTTCCGGGATAAAAAGTAGCCTATGTGTTCTTCCAGACTATGCTTTATATCTGTGCCAAATTTCATGGACTTTCGTTCAGCCGTTTAGGCTACGAACTCTAACAAACATTCACCTAAACTTTCGCATTGTTTATTTTTCCTTTTTCCTGTTTTAGTAATGTTTCAATTAAGTAAAGATGCGAACAATTATTGAAAACGTTACCTTATTTACCGTTTTAATTTTCGCGACCTCGTTCACAAAGGCTTTATGTCCCTGGGCCGGTCTGCCGGTTGTATGAACCGTTGTGCGACACGATTAGCTGAATATACACAACACCCTTTTGTAACTTACGAATTAATAGTGAATATGTAAACAGAAGTAGGTATGTGATTGTGGAATCAATAATCTCTATAAATGGATCGGCCAATTGAATTACAGATTTGCTTTATTCAGATTTAAATATGCCAAATAAATAAATAAATAAATAAATAAATAAATAAATAAAAAATAAAATTCTCGCCACAGCCATCAACAGCAACTGTCAGCGCCAAAATGACGAAAATCAAATAAGCACAATATGTCGTATAACTAACCTGTCTATTTACAGAGGTCAGTGGATACCACTGAGGAAATATCTGTTCAGAAAGAAAAGAATAAGGGAGATGACAATGTATGATTTTCGTATTTTTATCGCAAATGATAGCTTAGATCTTATCTATTTTTTTTAATAATCATACCATAAATTGACTATATTAATGTACTTCGAAAAGTATAATGTATGATGTGTAGTGATTACGGCTATATGAAATTGCATTCCATCGCGTCTGGGTCCCCTAAATTCGCATTGTTTATTTTTCCTTTTTCCTGTTTTAGTAATGTTTCAATTAAGTAAAGATGCGAACAATTATTGAAAACGTTACCTTATTTACCGTTTTAATTTTCGCGACCTCGTTCACAAAGGCTTTATGTCCCTGGGCCGGTCTGCCGGTTGTATGAACCGTTGTGCGACACGATTAGCTGAATATACACAACACCCTTTTGTAACTTACGAATTAATAGTGAATATGTAAACAGAAGTAGGTATGTGATTGTGGAATCAATAATCTCTATAAATGGATCGGCCAATTGAATTACAGATTTGCTTTATTCAGATTTAAATATGCCAAATAAATAAATAAATAAAAAATAAAATTCTCGCCACAGCCATCAACAGCAACTGTCAGCGCCAAAATGACGAAAATCAAATAAGCACAATATGTCGTATAACTAACCTGTCTATTTACAGAGGTCAGTGGATACCACTGAGGAAATATCTGTTCAGAAAGAAAAGAATAAGGGAGATGACAATGTATGATTTTCTTATTTTTATCGCAAATGATAGCTTAGATCTTACTATTTTTTTTTTCCTTTTTCCTGTTTTAGTAATGTTTCAATTAAGTAAAGATGCGAACAATTATTGAAAGCGTTACCTTATTTACCGTTTTAATTTTCGCGACCTCGTTCACAAAGGCTTTATGTCCCTGGGCCGGTCTGCCGGTTGTATGAACCGTTGTGCGACACGATTAGCTGAATATACACAACACCCTTTTGTAACTTACGAATTAATAGTGAATATGTAAACAGAAGTAGGTATGTGATTGTGGAATCAATAATCTCTATAAATGGATCGGCCAATTGAATTACAGATTTGCTTTATTCAGATTTAAATATGCCAAATAAATAAATAAATAAAAAATAAAATTCTCGCCACAGCCATCAACAGCAACTGTCAGCGCCAAAATGACGAAAATCAAATAAGCACAATATGTCGTATAACTAACCTGTCTATTTACAGAGGTCAGTGGATACCACTGAGGAAATATCTGTTCAGAAAGAAAAGAATAAGGGAGATGACAATGTATGATTTTCGTATTTTTATCGCAAATGATAGCTTAGATCTTATCTATTTTTTTAATAATCATACCATAAATTGACTATATTAATGTACTTCGTAAAGTATAATGTATGATGTGTAGTGATGTACGGCTATATGAAATTGGCATTCCATCGCGTCTGGGTCCCCTAAATTCGCATTAACTGTGCACGACGCGGCCCCATTCCCCACCTGAGGAAGTCCAATTGTAAACTGTCAAAGTCGTCACATAATCGAGGACGCCGTCGCCCGAAATGCAATCCCGACCCTCAATAAGGTGTAGTCAAAACAGTTCGTATACAACAATTTATTTTACTACTAGCTTTCGCCCGCGACTCCGTCCGCGTGTTTTTAACAAAAGTGATTAGCCTATATTTTCTTCCAGACTACGCTCTACGTCTATGCCAAATTTCATCGAAATCCGTTCAGTCGTTTAGCCTACAAACTCTAACAAACATCCATCTATACATCTAAACTTTCGCATTTATAATATACTAACTTTCGCCCGCGACTCCGTCCGCGTGAAATTAAAAAAATAAAAGTGAGTAGCCTATGTGTTCTTCCAAACTATCCTCTACATCTATACCAAATTTCATCGAAATCTGTTCAGCCGTTTAGGCTACAAACTCTAACAAACATACATCTAAACTTTCACATTTATAATATTAGTATGATTAGTATGATAGTATGATTAGTATGAAGTAAGATTATTTTGTTAAAATATTGGCATTTGAGCCATTTTATGCGCCTTTTTTGTCTGTGTTATTGATTTAGATGCGTCTCGTTCTAAACATATGTTTGAGGATTCTTTAAGTAATTTAACCTCAATTAAACCGTTCGTTTTTCCTCTTATTAGCGGTTCCTATACACATATAATATATCTGGCATGATACAAACAAGGCGACAACTAAGACACAATGCGTACGCAACGGGCAACAATGCACACCAAAACACGCATCGCCGCGCACCGCATGTTGATCGGATAGACATAGAATATAAAAAATATAGACGTGACATACCTATGTTACTATCGTTGGTCAGAGACAATTTGACACAACACAAATTAAGAGTTAGGATCTATGATGAATAGGTTCATTGTTGGTAGCCTTTTCCATGTTTGACCAAAAATTTCTACTGTCTAATGCAATTGCAACTTTCATAATCGTTTTTCAATACAAATACATAAGGAAATAGTTAATTTGAATCGCTCAATCAACATTGAGGTAATACCATTAGGTTACAATATATCTTTAATCTCACATTTGAGATTTACCACGCTTGGATTAACTCTTACTTCATACTATCAACGAGCAGCAATTATAACTTCAATAAATTCTATAGATAGAGAATAGACTGTTGCATCTATAAATTACGTGATCTATGACATCCGAGCCAGCGCACCTGGCATACGACACCGTAATGATACCCGTAAGTGTTTATGTTCTACACAAAATATAATATCTAGAGTACCCGTGACGTTTACTTCAGATTTTTTGAAAATATCTTGAGAGAATAATTTCCTGCAAAAGTACAAAGATATTACAAAAATATATAATCTTACTGATTCTGCTTATCCCAATTGGTGTAGGCGTTAAACATCATTTACGTATTTAATACCTAAACCGGTTTAAACGCGACAAGGGTTATGATAAAAGTTGATTGCGTGGGATGTGAAAGTAGGGTTTCACGGATTTCGCACAATGTGAGAGAGATATGGAGTATATTTGAAGTTATTTTTACTTACAAAGAAATAAATTAATTGTCAAAACGACTTCTATATAGAAAAAAAAAAACAAATACAACGTATGTTTAAATTTTAAAATGAAATAAAAACAGTTTAAAAAGGTAGGGCCTGTCCCAACACTGGCTGATAGAGTCTCAGATAGCTTAAAATGACGTCATTGTCAGATAAAGGAACAAAATTCGATATTTCCATAACAAATTCTACACGTTGGATTGTTATCAGATAATGTACAATTTGGTAAGACAGGCACTTATTATTTTTAATTTGACCATCTCAAACGGCGTTCGAATGTCGCCATTTTAAAATTAATTCCTCTCCCCAGTAAACAAAGCTAACAATTAACAGCTTTAAGTGATTCTTAATTGCTTCTTATTGTATCCGGCCCGTCTGGAATACAACTGTTGGCTTCGGAGTCCGTTAATATTGAATTAAACACATGCTCGGGCTTTCAATCGCGACTGCAATTAAAAAAAACGTTTATTAAAACACATTTAATTTTTTTTCGATAGATGGCGTTGTTCTTAATCTTTAGACGCGCACACCTTCGACGCAACTATCGCACGCTTGCGATCGTCGATTGTTATGTAGCTCATTCAACTGTTTAGTTACACAACTAAAAATCGAATAGTGTGCGCACCTCCTTATGAGCTCATAGGAATCAAAGCGAGACTAAATAGTTGTGCGATAGTTTAGTCAAAGGTGTACGCGCTCCTTAATAACTCTTGGTCTTTTCCGTTCACTGGATGAATAAACGGGCCTTTTTAATTTCTTGTGAAATGTTGGCATCATTATTTTAACGTAGATAATTTGCTTTCGGGCAATCCTGAAAATAAAAGCAAAGCCGGATATTTCTTTACTACACACAGATGTCTAGTTAGGGGCGTTATTGTTTTAAAATGTATTAACTTTGATGCGGGCTATCTTATAACAGATTCTTAGAAATACGCACGTAATATTATCACAGTTTGAGGTTGTTGTATATTCTCCAATTTAAATGAAGTTTTTTCTTTTACGAAACGCTATAAGCGTACGTTTAGTAATGGATATAAGGAAACATTGTTACCGCTGAATATTGCCTACGACACTGGCGTTGCCTAGTGCAGGCATAACCAGAGCGCATAGTTTAGTCTCGCTTTGATTCCTATGAGTGTATATGGAGGCGCACACTACTCGATTTTTAGTTGTGCAACTAAACAGTTGAATTGGCTGAGAAACAAGCGACAATCGTACATTTGTTAGTTTAGACAAAGATATGTGCCCTGTCTGAACGTTACCATAAATCACAAATGTATTTCTTATGGATTAGTATTAAAAGTACAAATTCTAATTAGTTTTAAGTTAGTATAAATGCAATTGTATTTGTTCTATCTTTGTTGTTTTCAATCAATTATATCTATCTATATTTCTTAGTATTTTTCATCTCTTTTTCACCATAAGATTAAAGAGAGACAAAATATAAGACATGATTGTACGAAGACTTACAACTAGCAGCAATTTGTCTTACAAATATTCAGGAAAAAATGCTGCCTCCCCTTGATTCTATCCCTCGTATCAATCACCCCTTAATCCTGCAGGATCAGACCGTGGCAATAAATACTCTCCCTAATCTCTCAGTTTTACATATCTACTGCGCAGTTTTTGCACAATTTTAATAAATCCCGCCCGCCAACGGACAACAAGTTGACAATATCTTGAAGACAAAGCGACTTTCTCAAGCGATAAAAGTATATTAATATTCCTCGGCCGGTCTTATTGGATTTTGAAAATTAGGGACAAAATTAAACATTTATAAGGATCTTGTGATTGTAATGGAAAGTTTGACGTTTTAATGTATTAAATAACTAGCTTTCGCCCGCGTCTCCGTCCGCGTGGAATTAAAAAAAAACAAAAGTGAACAGCCTATGTGTTCTTCCAGACTATCCTCTACATCTATACCAAATTTCATCGAAATCCGTTCAGCCGTTTAGGCTACAAACTCTAACAAACATCCATCCATCCATCCAGTTTAGATGGCTAAACTTTTGCATTTATAATATTACTAGCTTTCGCCCGCGACTCCGTCCGCGTCAAATAAAAAAAAACAAAAGTAAGTAGCCTATGTGTTCTTCCAGACTTCTCTACATATATTTCGAAGTTTTATCGAAATCCATCCAGGCTACAAACTCTAACAAACATCCATCCATCCATCTAAAACTTCCGCATTTATAATATTAGTATGATTAGTATGATTAATACATAAAGAAAACAAATCAGATATTAACAATTTTGTGTACTCAATGCTTTGTAAATATCGTCAGCTCGTCGAATACTGTTTGTAATTTTGAGACAAAGCGTTATGTTTTGTACTTAAAGTACTCGAAAGGTACATAAGTACTCTATATCGTCGTCAGTACAATCAATCTTAAGTAAAAATAATGTTTTAAGGGCAGGGCCTTCCTGGTAGATTTTAGGGTGAGATTGTTTGATATGCCAATCTAATTTCCATTAGGAAGTAAAATTAAGACTTGGAATCCAGTGATTAAAATGCGAAGTCTATTTTAATTAGGCAGGAAATGTTAGAAAGGATTCTTTGTTGACGGAAATCCGTCATAACTTTTCAAATAGCAGAGATAATGCATATGACGTACGAAATTCTCTTATCGCTGTTACCAGGCGGCAGAAGGGTTGAAATCCAACCCTAAAATAATGTTTTAAGGGCAGGGCCTTCCTGGTAGATTTTAGGGTGAGATTGTTTGATATGCCAATCTAATTTCCATTAGGAAGTAAAATTAAGACTTGGAATCCAGTGATTAAAATGCGAAGTCTATTTTAATTAGGCAGGAAATGTTAGAAAGGATTCTTTGTTGACGGAAATCCGTCATAACTTTTCAAATAGCAGAGATAATGCATATGACGTACGAAATTATCTTATCGCTGTTACCAGGCGGCAGAAGGGTTGAAACCCAACCCTAAAATAATGTATTTTTATAGAGATTTATTTGGACCTTTTTGTACAAGAAATTCAATGCTAAATTTATATTACCTGTGCAATGGTACATTTTTAAATGGGTTGTTTTAATGTGAATACATATTTTGTCTATTTTTGAGATTTTAAATTAAATTAAAAACTATTAGTTACCTTCCGTCACTAAGGCTCTTTCTAAGGCGCCTGCTGCTTCTGTTTTTTACAATTTTCAACGTCCACTTGAGAACTCGAGTGTTTCATTAATAAAATACCTATGATATTTGTTTTCATAATAAATCAGCATTATCAATACACGGATAATAAACAAAAAGTATAATAAAAAACAGGAAATATTTTAATACATATATTAGATGTGAATGCAATGGTTAGTGGATAGTTTGAAACCAAGAGTATCAACCAGTTTTAGTTCTTAGTCTCTGTGGTAGATTGTTCCGGAGCTCTTATGTTTCTGTTGTGATATAAGTACGTGTATTCGGTTACCAGTATAACTTGGACTTTCAAAGCAATAGCTAATATCTGTGTATATCCTATGGAATCAATAATTAAAAATCAGCGATTTTGGTATGTTAAAGTGATTTTCTTTCTATTTTTCACAGACTCCTTCCTTCCTCAGCGTAGAATTAAAAAAAATTGACTTTAAAATTCCCGCTAATATCAGCTACCTTATCTAACCGTTTCGGGGATAACCCTTATGGGTTATCCCCGAAATGGTAGGTTGTTATCAACCGCGGTCTTGACAAACAAAACATTTAAGAAACGATCTTCGTTAGCAGCAGCATTTTTTTATAATTTTTCGTACAGACATTTCAATTTTATTATACTGTATAGATTCGTCTTGTATTATGACGAAGCGACAATCTCGGCTTGTCTGCTAAAGGAAGGAAACCCACTATTGTTTACAAATTATTGTCGCTGCAAGAAATATGAATTCTCAATTATAAAGAAACTTGTATTATAATATGCATAGTGAATTTGAAATCATCAACCTGCCCTTGTCCCTATGGAGGGTCGGCACTATGTACTGCTCCATACATCTCTATCAGCGGTAAAATCTGAATTCACTCGTTTAGGTATATCCCCTTTCTCACAATGCATCCATACAGTCTTCTATTAGAAATGTAGGAAGAAAATCAATGTTCAACTTTTTAGATTTTTGGTTATTTTCCGATGTCACATTGTAATATTTGTGTAAATAAGCTAAATTATCAAACGTGATTTCGCTGTATTTGTCTGTTTTGTAATGGTCGATGACCTGCGGTTTACAATTAAAGTGTAACTATATTTAGAATACAACTTTGTTTATTTCCTACTCTGTTCGGGTACAATATAATTGTTATTGAGGCCTGAACGACATTTTACAGTCTAGTAATAAGCTCTATGACAGTTTGTAGATATTTTAAGCGTAATTTAACCCTATTGATTGCAAAGAAATATTTAAAATGAGTAGGGCTTTGTGAGTCCATCTCTTGGCAAGTCACTCTTTGGCCCTATATGTACATCATCTACTATCCTACTCCCGTAGGGTCAGCGCAACAGATTTTTGTCCTCTACGTAACTATCATACGTCATCACAGTCATCACTCCCTTTTTTATCATGTCACCTTTCACGCAATCCATCCATCTCTTCCTCTACCGGTGTATCCACACTCATAACTAACGTTCTCCTTGTTACATGCGATTCATCTCTCCTCATAACCATACCATGCTAAGCTTTTACTCCTTACCTCAAACGTCCTCTAATATACTCATTTCGTATCTTATCCATTCGTGTTACCCCACACATCCATCTTAACATTCGCATTTCTGCCACATGTAGTCTCTCCTACCCCTACTTTTACAAAAAAAGTTAAATCGTACCGGGCATCGAACCCGTATTGCCATATCGTATTGACTGAGCAATCGTCATTACCCGACTCACAATGGTAACGGATGTCCAACTATTCAACGTGCGTTAATGGCAAGTGTTTGGTATGTAATTAGCACGTGTTTTGTACTAGTAAGGTCGAAGGAATGCACGCAGGTTTTATTGTCGATAACTCGGTATGGGAATCGAACCTGAATACTTAACGTAGGGATGGGATGATTAATCACAAAAGAACAAAAGAAGAATAAGGAAAAATGTGTTATAAAATGATGCTGCGTTTGTAACTGTTAGAACGGGAATTTAAAAAATGGGTTTCTATTGCCGAAATGTAGAAAAACACTGTGTTTCTGTCATTTTGAAAGATAGTGAGAAGGACAACTGTCTGTTCAGTATTAAAAACATTAAAGAATTTAGCACATCTGCTGCCAGGAGAACAGAAACATCATAAAGCGTATTTTATCCATGTGCGTCTTTGCAGCTGTCTACAACTACACTAGCAGCTCGCAGCATCATCTGCAGCTGGAAGTGGGCGAGCTGGTGCACCTCCAGCGGGAGACCAGTCACTGGTACTGGGGCACCAGCCTGCGCGCGGGCACCAGCGGCGCATTCCCTAAGACGTACGTCGTCATACGAGACTGCACCGTCGATAGGTAAGATATATTGATAATATCTATAATAGTAGTAGTTTTATGCAATTACAATAACTGTAATTAATTAAATTAAACAATCAGGCCACTGCCTCTCGCCAGAATGGCGCGCTATTCTAATACGTTTGAATGACATTGACAGCTGTCAGGGACGGGACGTCTATTCCGATGTTCTAGTGTTACCCTATTTTCTTCATAATAATAGGGTTGCCAACTTCAACTAAATAACACGTGATAACCTAACTAAGAAAAGCGGCATACACCCTTAGGGGACGACAAAAATTGATACTGTGTGGTGTGGGTTACTTTTACTAATAATTTTACTCAAACTAGAGGAGGTGGCTTTTTTGTCGTGAGTGATGGCACCCTTGGAAAGCAAACATTCCTCTCCATACAATAATGAGGTCTTAATTCACACGAGAACCGAACCCGCGACCTCATATTTGATGACCGAGGCCGCCAATTGACCGGGTCTCTGACCTCATTGATAGCTGACCGTCCGGCTAATTGAAGTTATCACATAATTTTACAATTTATCAACAGCATTACAAGAATGCTTCCGTTAAAAAATTTCAACAAAGAGCGTTTACTCGCAATACTTTGTTTTACTGTGTATAAAAATAGGTTATGTTCGTCAGAATACTGTGAAATAAATTTGCCTTATAAAATTGCGATTTAATTTAAAAATCATCCTGTATATAAAAATATATCTATATTTTTTACACAGGTGATGTCGATAAGCGTGTTAAAAATAAATTTACTCACAAACTTGGTTATTTGGAACACGCTTCGGCAATTTGTAAGGAATAGCTTTAGTAATAACTGGGACGCGTGATGCTTCTGTAAACTCTACCATTCATCTTTTGTCGAATTTTGAACGTTTAC
Organism: Papilio protenor; assembly: GCA_029286645.1. NCBI lineage: Eukaryota > Metazoa > Arthropoda > Insecta > Lepidoptera > Papilionidae > Papilio > Papilio protenor. The sequence continues at coordinate 384,195 of JAGSMZ010000056.1, forward strand.
GTTATCTGTTACCGTCTCTAGAAGATATGAATAATATTGAAAGGTAATTTAAGATTATCGACTTGATATTGTTTTTTAAAATTAAGGATAAATGGGACCCATCTGTAAGCTTCCTTTCGGATAAAAAAGGAATTTTCAAAATCGGTCCACCAGTACTGGAGATATCGCGTAACACTAAATAAAAATACAGACGAATTGAGTACCTTCTTTAGGGAAGGCGGTCAAAAGGGTAATGTTACCCTTAACCCCCCTATTATCTATATTATCCCTCCCTCCCTATATTGCAGAACATAAGCAATATTGACATATGGATTCTCATGGTCAAATTATCTCGTTTGTTTTTAAACATTGTACTCGAATAGATAAAAGAATGCAGTTATTATAATGAAAATAGTTTTATCGTATGAGATAATCTTTACGCTGTGCCCGGGCGTCCGGTACTGACTATAACTTTTGTTGATATGATTGTATTTGATTAGCCAGTGGTTTTATGGTTTTTAAAACATAGATTATGTTAAAGACTGCATTATTTTTAATAGTTATTCTCACTCACATTAAATATGTTGGAAGATTCGTAGTCCTTGAATGTTTAATTTTTTATAAGGTAAAAATATTACACGATATCCTTAACTCATGTACGCTCTTCCCTTATTTCTCTAGAGAACGTTTACACGGATCGCAGTAATCTACAGGAAAAAATGTACGCGTGATAAGAGTCGGGCCCTCTCTGGGGCATGATTTATCTTGCAACTTACTTCCCTATGCTCTAAATACGTGCGTGGATGTTTCCACGTGTAATGTTACGAAGCTTTCATATAACTGTAAAGATTTGCTAGAAGGTTCTATACAAATGTAGTACTTATTATGTAAAACTTGTAAATCTTGTAGTATTTTGTATTGAGAGAAGTTTGACCGCTGCCGCAGATGCGGGGACGCCGTCGTGGCGTCGGCGGGCGGACGCGGTGTGGTCCACGACATCGCCGTCACGCTACGAGAATGGCTCAAGGATTGGAAGAAGCTCTATATTGTGAGTGTGAAAACGAAGAAATACTCTTCTCTCAGGTAGTATGCTAGCCAGGTCTAAATGGTTGTTTGTGTCCCGTCAGACGAATAGCGAACACTTCAAGTTTATGGAGGTGAGCATGCGGGCGCTACTAGAACTGCGTGCGCAGGCCGCCTCCAGCGCTCTACCACAGGACCAGTTGCGCAAGGTCGCTCGCACCGCCGTCTTTACCATCGACAAGGGGAACAGGTAACGATAAGAGCTGTCTTACCTAAACTAAGACTTAGAGTAGCTTATACAAACAATATGGACACTAGCCATTAGAAGAGATCATATCTTGTTATATCTTGGTACTCTAGTAGAACTGACTGTTTACAGAGCTTTAGATATGGAGCTAGCGGTGCGGACCCCCAGTGGCCAGCTGGTGGACCCTCTGACCATATCCACGTACAAACTGAACGCGCTGCACGACGAGGCGAATGCGAGACTCGACAAGAATATGGTAAGATAAGATATGCTATAGCGTTCGTGGCTCAGAAGTTCAAGCATTTAAATTGTAATCTACAGATTCTGGGTTACAATCCCGCCATTTACTTTTGTGTAATTGTGATTTTCGAATTTCATATGTACGAGTATATAATTTACCCGATTTCTTACGGTGAAGGAAAACATCGTGACATCTGCACATATCGCGCGCCAATAGCCTAATGGTTTGGGGTATGGACTATCGATCTTGAGGTCGAGGGTTCGAATCCCGCCATTCGACTATTGTCGCGAAGAAATTCAAAGATATATGTGAAGTCCCGCAGTAAGGCTGCATGGTCGAGTATGGCCTAGTCACCCTTAACTTAGGGGAGATCCCGAGCCCCTCAGTGGGGACGTATAGAAGCGTGGTGTTGTGGTGCAGGAGGGCGCGCCGGCGGCGGCGGCGGGCGGGGCGGCGCGCGCGCACACGCTGGCGGTGCGGGTGCACAACTTCGTGTGCCGCGTGCCGGAGGGCGCGGAGCTGCGGCTGGCGCTGCACGACGCGGCCGGACACAAGCTGACGGAGCAGCTGGTGCTGGCCTGGCCGCCGCAGCACCTCGCGCCAGCGCAGCTCATGTTCACCGTATGTCATTACAAACAATCCCTCCCTGTATTGCAGGGGTGGCAAACATTTAGTCATTCATTACATTTGTACAAAAACATACCATACAATAAATGCACAAATACACTACAGTAAGTCACCACATAGAAAATCCTTGACATTATAAACTTAATTTCCAAGCAGTAGATGAATGATGATTTATGCATCAAAGTGCCATTTTTTTAAAGAAATGTTTAATGTGATCTAAGACGTGCCATCCAATAATTTTGTCTGTCATTATTACGTCAATTCCATGGTGCATCTACTTCATAATTTGATGGTGATTTGATGATTATCGACGTGCCATAATATTATATTATATGCCAGTGGTTCGCCACCCCTGCTCTATTTTGTTATCCCTATAACCTGATACGATGTGACTCTCACTTTCTCTTTTACCTGTTACATATATGTTTGTCTTGTTTTTCCCTTCTATTTTTTCTATCATGGTTATGTGGTCGTCATGTATCAGATGCCCCAATATCTAGCATTTTGTATTATTGTTAGTATTGGGTATTTGTTTCTTTACCCTATCTAGCACTTATTGATTTCTAACCCTTTTCATCCATCTGATCTTTTCCACCACCCAAGCTAAGAGATTATTTTTTCCTTCCTTCCCTTTGTGGTCTAATATTGTGATGTTTATGTCAGTTGTAACTGTAACGTTGTCAGGACCTGGGCAGCGACATCAAGAAGGAGAAGGTGTTCCTGGTGTGTCACGTGGTGCGCATCGGCTCCATGGAGGCGCAGAACATCGACCACAGGTCAGATAAGATACCACTTTTGTACATTCATGCTTTCTCTAAATCCGAGGTTCATTCCACCCACTTTGAAAATCAGTTTTTTTGTTTCGATTATCATTTTTTTCACTTTAATAACCTCAATTAATCTGGCTTTGAGTTTAATTTAAACTATAGTCTAAAGGAGAACGAACCACTCGTAGGTCCAAACCACAACTGGCTTGAGACAGACGAGTTTACATTTCTTAATAATTTAGAATATTAAAAAAAAACAAAAATTGCAACAATAGCGAATTGTTTATTTTATAATTTGGGTTTAATTCCCCACAGGGCTAGTCTATCGCCGTACACCAGAAGTAAGCTATCGTAAGTTACATTTTTGACTAAGTTATTACTTAATACGCGAAATGTAAGCTCCGTGTTACAAGCCAGGTTGGGTTTCCTTGTCTGCTTTTGTTCGCTTTCTTTGTATAATTTTATGTCATTGTAATATTCACTTCACAATTTAAACAAAACAGACAAAATTAGGCAACTTGGTCTGCAGAAAATTGCAAATCGGTCTCTTAGTGACTTAAGTGTTAGAAATATACACTAAGTATCAAATTAATTTTTTCTATCATTCCACCATCATTAATAAACCCTTAGTACTCCCAGCTCATAGCCGGGGCAATATTTGTAATATCCTTACTAATGTTATAAATGCGAAAGTTTAGATGGATGTTTGTTAGTCTCAGATTGAGTGAAAGCTATTAACACTTAAATGCGTAATGTTGTAAATACAATATATAAATTTGGATGCTAGATCTTTATTATTTTTCCTTTAATATACCTATCATACATTAAATATGTTTTTTTTCAACAAGTTCTGAAAAATGAGGCATTTAAGAGTTAATGTTTGTGTGGCCTAGTCACCCCTAATTTGGGGTAGGCTCAGCCCCTCAGTGGGGACATATAGTGAGCTGGTGATGATGATCTGTGTGGGGCAGCAGACGCAGCTCAGTGGCGGGCGGGGGCGGGGCCGGGGGCGGTGCGCACGCGATGCGACGCCCCTTCGGCGTGGCGGCGGCCGACGTGACGCGCTGCCTGGCCGCCGACTGCCCCGACAAGGAGATGCAAGTGCCCTTCTACCCGTGAGTATGCACGCACTCTACGTACACGAACACGTACAAGAACACGAACACGTGGACAATTACTTACGTCAAATGATAGAGACCGTAATAACGTCTTTCGCACAACGTCTCGTTCTTGCAGTTCAATATCACAACCACACAGAAAATACGGAGCGTCTGTCGGAGATAGAGCGTCAGTGGCTCAGAGGTTTAAGCACTTGACTTGTAACCTACAGGTCTTGGGTTCGAATCTCGCTGTACCAATGTGATTTTCGAATTTCATATGTACATAATTTACCCGATGTTCCTACGGTGAAGGAAAACATCGTGATGTCTGCACATATCAAAGAAATTCAAACATATGTGTGAAGTTAACTAACCGCATTGGGCCAGTGTGGTCGACTGGCCTTTTTTGAGGCTTTTTCCTTGTAAAGATAAGGATGTTTTGTGTAACAACTTTTTTAATCTAAGACAATTTCCAGATGTGAAAAAGAAAACATGGATACGTTATTGAAGAAGGTGATAGCGAATCGTGAGTTGAAAGATACGAAGAATCCTTTAGGACTGTGGGTGTCGCTGCAGCTTATTGAAGGAGATTTAAAACAAGTAAGAAACTATTACTGTACACTGAAAAAAACTTGCCTCTATAGATTTTTGTTTGACTGTAACTATCTAGTCATTTTTCACTAAGTAGGTTTAATATATTTTTTCAACCCAGATGTCATTGTTTGACTGTAAAGTTTTTTTTTAATATCAGTAGATTTTCTAATTTACTATCATTTTGTAACCATTCCAGGTGAACTTGTGAGGACATGGTTCACAATGTAATGTCGGGTTTCGTAGCCACGACCTGTCGCTCGTACACCAAACCGTTAGGCTATTGTTGCATAGTTTAAAACTCTATATTATGGATATCTTTGGTTGTTTAAGATGAATATATGTAAAATGGTGTGCAGGTCCGCGAGGAGAACCCGCACCTGGTGGTGGGGCACCGCGCGGTGGCGAGGAAGATGGGCTTCCCCGAGGTGATCCTGCCTGGCGACGCGCGCAACGACCTGTACGTGACGATGTGCTGCGGCGCGTACTCGCGCGGCGGCGGCAAGTCCTCCGAGCGCAACATCGAGCTCACCGCGCGCGTCGTCGACAAGCACGGCAGGCTTGTGCCGGTCAGTAAAAGTTACGGCTGACGCGAGTTACACAAGGGAGGCGTGTCTGATGCAAGGGAGGCGTGTCTAATGCGAGAGAGGCGTGTTTGATGCAAGGAAGGCGTGGCTAACTCATGTGCGGCATGTCTGATGCAAAGGAGGCGTGTCTGACACACGTGGGGCGTGTCTGACTGCTAATAAGGCGTGTTTGATGCTCGTGAGGTGTATATGACATACGTGAGGCGTGTCCGACGCATACGCATCAAAGCATCTAAGTGATTCTAATTTTGTACTTGTAAAAGTATAGATGAGACAAATAAAGTGTTGTTTCAGGGTGTGATATCGATAGGCGCAGACCTGCCTCTAGTAGACGAATACACCTCCCTAGTCTACTACCACGAGGATAGACCGAGATGGCAAGAAGTTTTTAAGGTAGCTATACAAATACCGATTAAATGATAATTTACTGTTATTCTGTATTAACCTGTAAAATGTGTATTTTCCAGGTGTGCTTGAACATCGAGGACTTTAAGGAGGCGCACATAGTGTTCCTGTGCCGGCACCGCAGCTCCAACGAGGCGAAGGACCGCGCGGAGCGGTACTTCGCGCTCTCCTACCTGCGTCTCATGCAGCGAGAGGGCACCACCACGCCAGACAACCAGCACAACCTCTGCGTCTACAAGGTCATTAACTAGTGATTTTTTGTTAATTTACTAATCTTTAACCATGCCAACTAAGCTCTAGGCTTGTGATAGGATATGGTTCACAAGTCGAATGGCGTGATTCAACCCTTGACCACAAGATCGGTTGTCCGTACGTCAAACTATTAGACTATAGGCGCTTAAAGTTGTATTCTAATCTAAATTCAAATAATTTTCTCCATAGACAGTTTTTCAAGTAATTTTCTCTTAACGCCAGCAATATGAATATTTCAAGTAATCTGGTCAATTTGCGTCCCGGAGGACTCATTTAGTCCACTTTCCCTTTCTACCCTTATAAGGATGGCAGAGGAAAGTGGATTTGGCCGAATATAGAAGGATAGAAAGAGGATGTGCGCTCGTGGTGTCTATCCCTTCTTTTGTCAATTATAGATAACGTATCTGCAATTGCGGATATCTCAGTAGATGGTTTCCTATTTCGTCGAATTCAACTGTAAAAAAATGCGAAAAAAGCTTCTCTAACTTGGTGTATTAAAATGCTCTATCGACAGATCGACAACAAGCGAGCAGGTAGCGATGTAGAGATGGAAGCGGCGGCTGTCTGCCTCGGCTTACCGTCCAAGCGGGATGAGCTCCCCGCCGGTGCTGAGAAGGGCCTCACCAGGGCTCCGCTCTCGCTGGTCTATCGGGACTCACTCACGGTGGCCACTAAGTTATGTTCTACTAAGTTAACACAACGAGGTACGTATTAATTTATAGAAATTTGCGTTTATCCGGCTCGAAGGACTATTTATATGATGACAGGTTTAAAGCTCTCTGAGTAGTTAAGTGATCATTTAAAAACGGGGCAATAAGCTTTGTATAATCTAACTAATTTAAAAAATGCAAAAGTTTACATAAATGTTTGTTAGAGTTTGTAGTTTGAACCGCTGAACGGAACTGGATAATATTTGGCATAGATTTACAGGATATTCTGAAAGAACTCATAGGCTACTTACTTTTTGTTGGAATTTAGTAAAATTGCACGGAATAGATTTAACGACGTTTATTAGTTTGAAGTACAATAAAGTGACAGAGACAAAAATGACAACAGAATACGCAAAGAGTACCATAGATCAGATATAACATAGATTAAAAAACTTATGTTTACTTGTTTTTTTTAATTCTTCGCAATTGGAGTCGCGAGTCGAAAGCTAGCTATTAATTTGAATAATTTCTCTATTTGCAGAGGAGATCCTGGGCGTGCTGAAGTGGAGCACGCACCACGAGGCGGGGTCGCTGCGGGCGGCGCTGGAGCGCCTGCTGCTGGTGCCCAGCGAGGAGCTGGTCAAGTTCCTGCAGGACATCCTCGACGCACTCTTCGCCATCCTCACGCAGGTACACCAGACCACATCCTGGACTACATGAAATAGAATATGTGATTATACAATAGACATTTAAAAAACATAGACCAGACAGTGAATACAATTTTTTCACCGGTACTTTCTCTGAAAGGTACTATATCAGTTGTTAAGTTTAGTGTCACCTCATGTTTGTATTGATATGTAATTATAATAAGCTCCATCTTTTGTTATAAAATAAACTAAACAGTGTCAAAAAGTATAAAATACAATACAATTATATTGACAAGTGTTGTTGAGCATCTATCAATAGCGTTACCGAGATTACGTGGAAATTGTTTTAAGTGAAGTATCAAATATGTCTCCTCTATATGTTTGAATATCTTTGGGTACATGTATGTTGAGGTGGAGGAAGAGGGCGAGTACAGCGAGCAGAGCTACGGCGTGCTGGTGCTGGAGTGCCTGCTGCGGGTCATCTCGCTGGTGGCCGACCACAAGTACCAGCACTTCCAGCCCGTGCTGCATGTCTACATCGACGAGAGCTTCTGCGACGCACTGGCTTACCAGTCAGTATCCACCTGCTCTACACATGCCAGTGACATGACAAAAGTTACAAAACTGTATTGTAGTATCCTTATTTTATGTGGTCAGTGTTTATCTAGGGTAGGCTCCCCCTCAGTAGGGAGTATAGTGAGCTGGTGATGATGACACTAAATAGACGTTAGCAGAACCAAAAATTCCTTAGATTTAATTATTTTATCGCAGGAAGTTGATATCAGTGTTGGTGTGGGCGGTGCGCGCGGCGGACGGCGGCGAGGCGGCGCTGAAGCGGCTGCTGCTCTGTATGAAGTGCTTGGAGAGCCTCATGCGGCTCATCGTGCGCAGCTGGCAGCTCCGCGCCGCGCTGGACACACACCGACATGACATTGACCCCGTGTGTTACCACCTGGAGGTATGCTCACTGACACACAGCTCACGTCCCTACTGAGGGCCTCGGAGCCCCTAAGTTAGAGGTCACATACTTAATTATCTAGTATAGAAACGTTGTTGAAAAACGTTTTTAACTACGCTTAAATTGCAAATTTGATTAATTTTTTAATGGATTGTAAGTGTAGTATTGTTTGAGATAGGTTTTAGAATTTATTTGATACATCTTAAAGTATTTTAAAAAAAAAATTAAGTTAAGGTTTTGGGAGTTCTTTTTAGTAGGATTAATAGTCAACATTTTTACTCGAATCCGATAATTTGTTTTGTATGGTCTCTTTGTAATCTATTCGTTATTTTTAAATGTAAATATTTGTATAGTGTTACTAGTCAATGGTACGATTTATTCATAAAAAACTTGAATTGTGACCAAAAATACGACTCGAAGGACCAATTTCAATATCTATAATACTAACGAGTTATTGTTCGAGTTCTATAAGGGTATATGTCCACTGTCAGGAGCTGCTGGAGGCGCTGGTGTGGCTGATGCGGTGCGGCGACCACGCGCTCACCTGCCAGGGCTCCGCGCTCAAGTACCTGCCGCACGCTGTCCCGCACGCCATCAAGATATTCCCTGAAGTCGAGCTCAGGTCTGACAAACAGAACATTATTCACTTGTACACATTATTCAAATAATATTCCGCGTAAAAAACCACGGCAAGAGCTAGACGATACTAATATAAAACGTGAACACACGCTTTGTTATTTAGGATGTCAGTAATCACAGCCTATTTGTGAATATTTTTTTTAAAATAAAAAGCCTTACATCACGCTATAGGCTTTATATATTTTCATTTTATTTAATTTGGAAAAAGTTGTCTTGCGAAAAAGTTATAAAGCTTCAATAGCAGCAAATAGCAAGATTGGTATATTAACGTACTCGTACAGCTGTTCTCGTGCTACCTCAAAACATTTTTGCTGGTATTATATTACTGTATGGATGTTCAGTGCGTATTGCGTGCGCGCGCTGGACGCGCTGCCGCTGGGCCGGCTGAGCAAGCAGCGGCTGCTGGCGCTGCTGGAGCTGGCGCGCGGCGAGCTGGGCCGCGAGCCCGCCGCGCGCGCCCGCCTGCTGCCGCACCTCGCCGCCACGCTGCGCGCGCTGCTGCGCGCCTCCGCTGAGGTACACACACATACACATACATACAAAACACTAATAGGTTTCATTTTAGGCCTTTTCTCTTCCCACCCTTTTATTAAGGAAGGATGGGAAAGGAAATTTGATTTGATGGTGGACGCATAGGAAGGAGAATTATGCTCTTTATGTGTGTTTCCTCTATCAATTAAGGGTAGGCAACGCATCTGAAGTTGCAGATGTCTAAGAACGGTCATTCCGCCTTTTCGGCGAATTTAGGTCTCTTAGGTCGAATTTTGCCTCGCGTTCGTTTACCACCTTACATAAAATAAAATCTACATTTAATATTTCACACTAATTGACGGTATAATCACACACCATACATAGTGGTATTAACGTTTTGTCCGTCCGTTACACCTCACCTGTGATGGTATGTATGCACTTGCACTACTGCTCGGTTTCAGGCGAGTTGTCCTATTTACGTTCAAGTTACTTATTAAAATATATACTCGCCTGGAACTGAGTGTTATCCGAGCTGTTAGTCGGCGGTCGCTGGTCCCGAGGTAAGCACGCATGCAGCATGTAATGTCGCTGTATACGAACAGGCTTTTGGATTAATTTTACTATAATTCTATTGCCTTTTATCTCTTTTTATTCTCTTTGATTAAATAAAGACAAATGTATCGACAAAAATTCTGCAATCGTATCTTATAATTTCTTACTGTAAATTGCATTTATGTATGACCTTAACTTGTTGGTCCTTCGAGTCGGATGTTTCAAAACAAAAACTGTATTTTCCTAAATTGTTTTCGGTAAATCTTTATCCAAAAGCTTTTTCGTGTTTAATTAAAAATGTATAAGTGTTTACTGACCCAAAAATGTGACTAACAAATTGCTTATTGTTCATTGTAATAAGTGTAAGGTTAATTGCCACACTCAGAGTTATCTGATACACTAAGGGAAGTCATTAGTGAACAACAAATGACTCCGAGTGTGGATACTAGTGGGATATTTGTTATTTAAGTAACTTTGATAACTTTAGTAGTTATTTAAGAAATATCAAATTGTAAATCAATGGAATAAGATATTTAATGTGCTGAAAAACCATAACAATTAACTTGTCAAACAATTCAAAGAATTTATATATACTAATATAAAAAGGAAAGATTGAAATTTTTGTATGTAAACTCAAAAATTACTAGAACGATTTCAAGAATGACTTCACCATTAAAGAAGCTGAATTATCGCTGAGTAACAACGTTATATTCATTACTAGATTTTTTAAAAAAGATACTCATCAATAATGATACTAACTTAGTGGATGAAGTTAATTAAAAAGCCATTAATTCTAAGTCAAATTAACTTAAGTAATATTAATTGTACATTAACAACCCACGCCGCACAGGCATCGTGAGGTCTGCACACAACGAGAGCTAATCATACAATATCTCATACAAACACGTCACTTGTATGTTTATGTAGCATGTATGTATGTACAGGGTCGGATTGAGCAAGAAAGTAATCATTTTAAATATTTCAATATTTATACTGATACTAGCTTTCGCCCGCGACTCAGTCCGCGTGAAATTAAAAAAAAGTGAGTAGCCTATGTATTCTTCCAGACTATCCTCTACATCTATACCAAATTTTATCGAAATCCGTTCAGCCGTTTAGGCTACAAACTCTAACAAACATCCACCCATCTAAGCCACATTGTCGTGTTTTGCATATTTTTTTAATTTCACGTGGACGAAGTCGCGAGCAACAGCTGGCCGTTTTATATTAGGAAAGACATCGCTTTTAATATTCTTCAAATATCTAATAGGTAAAAATTGGGTAGAATTGCTTAATTCGATCCTTATTGTGTGTGTAGTCAACATTTTATTGTTGGGTAGTTTCAGATTCGGGGGTTTTAAATTAGCGCCATCTATCAAAGGTGTAGTGAAATCTACTCTTTTCGTTATAGACAGTAACAATTTTCTTGTCTTCTCTTTCTTTTTGAAAGAAAGAAAGACGCATGATATCGTTACACCTTTGGTATGACGCGTTCATAGATTAGTTTTAAATGTTACATGTGGGGGATTGTTTGTGTGTTAGTTATTCCCATAAATCATAATAGAATATTCATCTCCCTGTCTTTAAACTCTCGGAGAGTTTGAAAGCCTTTTCACTCCTCATCTATCTATCGTCATCTCATCTCCTTTGATCATGTCACCTTACGCAATCCATCCATCTCTTTCTAAGTCTACCTTTACTGGTGTACCTCTATATTTATAAAATTCTCCTTGTTTAAAATATCATAAGCTCGTTAAGCTCTTGATTAAAAAAAAATCCTTTCACAGAATGTGTTGCAAATAGAACGAGCTATCACCTAATCCTCACAGCGTTTTTGTGTGTTTGTGTGTATGTATGTTTGATATCACTATATTACTAACCAATGTATTTGTAGTCTATGTTTGTATTTGTTTTGTATGTGTGTATATGTTGTTAATTTTACACGAACACAAACAACATTTTTTTATTAAGACTTAATTAAAATAAATATTTTAATACATTTATTTCTATATATAGCTACATCCATCCTATATATTGAGTTTCAGAATTTATCTTTTTTAATTTGTATTTATTTCGACTATTTGATATTTTGTAACACTTTATATATACATTTTTTCATATTTTTGATGTTTGAGTATAACGTGTTTTTATATGATTTAAATGTGCTATTAAAAAAATAATAAAAAAGCGAGCTTTCGATGTCGTTTGACAGATGAGTTGTGTGCAATCTCTTGATGTTACAAGTACATTCGACTGCAATTTTAATGGGACGGATTTTTCATTTGATTTTTTTTTTTGTATTTTTTTCATTGTCGAAACAAAATATATTGGTATCTCTTTTGTTTGCTTTGAGAGAGATAATATTTGTATTATTGTATAGATCATTTAAAGATCGAGTCGGTCGAGTGTATTCCACTCACGAACTGTCAATTTGTAAGTTTGTGAGTGTTTAGCCAACTGTTATAAATATAATTGTTGAATGATTATTAAAGATTTAAGATCTCTTGTAATATTTGTAACTGTTGGCTTACTAACGCTACCGCCTGCTTCTGACCTTTACCTACCGCTGAAAAGTATAAAATTAATTACGTCACGAAATTAAAAAATAAATTCAATTAGCGTAAACTACATGTACTGAACTGTTGCTTCAATAATTGGTTTTATGCTTTTCGAAAATCACTGAATGTACACTGATTTGACGTTAGCAAAATGACATACCTTTCAGATTTAATATTATTTTTTCAACTAAAGACTATTTTGGCAGTGTAAAAAAATCGCAGTTATGTAATTATTCGGTTTATAATAGACCTACAATAAAGTGATTTCGACTCGTTAGATCAGTATGCATACAATGCGGTGAGGTTAGGCTAACGTAAGCGGCAGCGGTAGCGGTAGCGTGCGTGCGTGTGGCAGTGCGAGCGCGAGGCGGCGCACAAGTCGCGCTCGGCGGGCAAGGCGGCGCGGCTGCTCGGCGCGGACGCGGGCCGCCTGCGCGAGCACACGCACCACGCCCACATCGTACGTACCTAACCTAGTCACACCCTAACAGATACACGCCGTACAAATGTAGATAAACAAGCTGTAAGTATGAGTACCGCTAGAACACCCCAAAAGCAACACGTGTGAAATCACCCTAAATAAGTAAGTTAAGTTACAAAATCATCGCATTGTACATACCGCAACATCTTTATTCACTCTAAATTATACTTGTCGGAGTGACGAGCGGTAACTTATTCTCTATTGTGGGCATGCGTATATCGGGCATAATAATCGCGTAATATCAGAAACACCGTCCTTCAATCTTTAGTCAAAACTGCACACTATCTAACCGGATTTCAAACATTTACAGAGATTCACCAATTGACTTTATACGTGTAATCGAAGCGCATCGCTCGACCGTCTGAAAACTGACGTCTTTCATACACATTGTACAATACTGATAGTGTAACGACACCCTAACTGTTTATACATGCCATGTTCTAAATAATACACGAAACGCAAGCTGGTAAAGATCTACAACTGTAGGTTTACATTGCCCAAATTATCTTTGAACAGTAAAGCATGTTTTGGCTATATAAGCTTTGCTGTTGTGTATGGATGGTTTTTGTATATTTGAGATTGTTCTCTCAACAGTGTAAGTATAGCTTAACTTCGCATGACCAAAACCAATAAATCATGGTTATATGATTTAATTAAACTATTGTTTACTTTTATGCCGCTCTCTGCAAGGTCCAACAAGGTTAGTGTTACAATTTAAATTGCGTTTAATTTTTACTAACTGAAATACAATATAGAAATAATGACTATACTAATCTTGTATTTAAAAGTGTAATTATATTAAAACTTTGTAAAAAAGATTTACAAGATAAGTATTACCGAATTTTTCGTTTAAGTGGAGTTTATCAGTAATTGTTTATCTTGAAAAAACATCGAAATATACTACTGCGAACGAATTTTGTGCAGTAAAAAGTATTTTAATTAAATAAATAATAAAATAAAAGAAAGATATAAATAAAACACTATTTATTGACCAAAGACTCACAAGAAACAAAATTTACAGATTTAATTACTGAACTTTTGTACTAAATTACTATCCAAGTTTGGATTCTTTGATATAAACACGACAATATATTCTAAAGTCTTAGTTTTATAACAACTTATAGGTAGAATTGTGCGTGGAAACGATGGGGGAGGTGGTATCCTTGCTTGCGAGGGATGATGTGGGCGCGGTGGAGGCTGACAGGGGAGAGTTCGCGCGCCGCATGCTGCCCACTGTACTCAAGACGACGGCCACAATGCTGAGAGATAGGGCTGTTAAAGATGGAACGGTGGTCGATGATCCTTTAGTGGTGAGTGTTACTAGGATTAGGGGTAATTTTTTTTTAATAGTGTGTTGGCACAAATTGATGGAGTCAAAGACATATCTTAAATCTAAATAATAAAAAAAACGAGTGTGTGAGGGCTCGGCTTAGGGTTAAGATTTTAACTTGTAATTTGCAGGTTATGGGTTCGAAGCCCGTCATGTACTAATTTCAATTTCATTTTGTATTATACGATTTTCTTCCAACGAAGAAAATATCGTGATGTCTGCACATATCTGAAGAAATTTAAAGATATTTGTGAAATAAACATGTAGGCCAGCGTTGACTATTGCCTAGCCAATAACTAGTAAACTTTAAGCCCTTAATGGGGATGTATAGTGAGCTCATTATGAATTGTATGATTTATGCCTAGTTCACACTCGGCCAGTACAGTAGGACTATAGTATATACTCACTTGAGCCAGTTCATATTTAATATCGTCCAAGTGTGAACCAGGTATTATATTTCCTAGATGGGGCACTTTCTAGTGAATTAACAAAATAAGCTTACGTTTGTCGTTACCAGCGTCGTATGGTATGCGTGCTGCTGGACGTGGTGCGGCAGATGTCGGAGGAGCAGTATTCCCTGCTGGTGCGCGCGCTGCAGCACGAGGCGGGGGGTGCTGGGGGTGCGGGGGGCTCGCTGGTGGACGACTGCCTCGCCCTCATGCTGCAGCTGCTGCAGCGGCCCGTGTTCCGCCCCCACTGGGCGGACATGCTGCACCTCCAGCATTACGTCATGCTGCACGCCCTGAGGTATACAAACGAATATTATCTTTATTGTTATTGGAACAAGATTTGATCATTGATGGTATCTTATTTTAATCTAAAGATTAAATACTTTAGAATAATGAACAAATAAGACGTTTTACATTATATTTTTTTACAATTTTTTTTACAAGATAAAAAAGTGTAATAATGACCATTATGGAATTTGATGTACTTATTATATAACTAGCGGTCACCCGCGACTTTGTCTCAACGCGGCTTGCGGACACAGATTTAATCAGATTTTCATGACCATCATGAACTACTACTATTAAATTTTTGTGAAATTAGATTTTATTTTCGATATCACATATACACTCCAATTTTATTAACTGCATATATTAAGACAATAATCTTATATGTTTGACTGACAGACTGCTATCGACGACGCTCCGCGAGCGGCTGCACTCGGAGGAATCGAACACAGAGTCGTTGCACAGCAGCCTCCGTGAGTGGTTCTCAGTGTGCGCGCAGCTCGGCACGGCGCCCGCGCTGCAGCTGCAGGCGCTGCGGGCCGCGCGCCGCCGCCGCGCCGCGCAGCTGTACGGCGACCTGCGCCGGCACGTCGCCGCGGCCATCGCTGATATGTGGTATGCTCTCGGTGAGTACACACACACACTGTTTTAATATTTGTTTTATAATATAAGAAGGCAAACGAGCAAGCGGCCACCTGAATCCACCGAAATGGAAACTGACCGCTGCCCATCATAACATAAACATCCGCAATTGCAGATGCGTTGCATACCCTTCATTGATGGAGGAGGACACGCACATAAAGAGGACATTTCCCCTTCCTATGCGTCTCATCCACCGTCAAATCCACTTTTCCTTCCAATCCATTCCTCAAATAAATTAGGCCTCCCTAAAATTAGGCCTCCGGCACCACACTCGTCGGACGGAACGCGGAATTGCTTCCTCTTCACGCATGTTTTCTGTGTGGTCGTGGTATTACACCGGAAGAGCCGACCCATTCGTGCAAAGATGATGGATACTGTTTTTAGTGGTTAGAGGTATGTATGTATATCGTATATATCGGTCCTGAGTTCGATTTCCGGAAATCAACAATTTTCAAGCAACGTCGCCACAGCTATCGCTGATATGTGGTATGCTCTCGTTAAATACGAACTGTTTTAACATAAAAATGTTGATAGGTACTGTTTTTAGTGGCTTAGGGTAAGGGCTACAGATTTAATTGTCGTAAGTTCCGATTTTGACATTCGACTATTGATCTGAACCATATTAATCTAAGCGTTTTAAAATTTACCTCTAATAGTAGTTTAGGAAGTTAAAAAAAGTCTGTTTAATTTTTTTTAATGAAAAAAAGTTGTTTAGTTACTTGGTTGGGAGACAGCCCTAGTGAATATTTACTCTGTTTCTTTAAAATGTATTGCCAGAATGATAATAATTCAATGTGGCAAACGAACGAACAGCCACAGGAATTTATTAAAATAACGAAATTAAAAAAAGGTATCACGACTCCAATTTGCTTACCTTACTGTAGTGTTTTTCAATAAATGCATTCCATTAAACGAGATTAGTCCTTAACTAGTGTAACTTCTGCATAATTGTGTTAAAAATACCTTCGACGTTGTTTCCAGGTGAGCACAAGCGGTCGTTCATCCCGGCGCTGGTGGGGCCGTTCCTGGAGGTGAGCTTCCTGCCGGACGACGAGGTGCGGAACACCACCATCCCGCTCTTCTACGACATGATGATCACCGAGTACTCGCACAGCCTCGCCAGCGGGGAGAACTGTGAGTCACCACAATTTAAGAAAAATATCGTATCTTCTGGTGGATAGACTAGATTATGTGTTACTTGATTCACTAAAACCCCTTCCTGGACCATTCCGAAATCTCCAAAAGAACACACCGGTACTGGATACTTACATCAACATCAGAGGCACTTCAGCCGCGGGTGGGCCTAGGCCTGGTCCAGTTCTCCATATCTTGATGCTGATATTTTATATTCTATTTAGGTGACAACCCGCTCCGTACATTAGAGAGCGAGTTAATAGACAAGGTAGATGTGCTCGCATCACGTGGGCTGGGCGATGGGGCGTGGCGCGCCCGCTTCGTGTCCGCGTGCGGTGCGCGCTGCCGCGAGGGCGGGGCGGGCGGCGCGGGCGCGGCGCTGGTGGCGGCCGCAGCTCGCCAGCTGGACGCGCTGCTGCAGTACCGCGCAGCAGCACAGCACCGCATGCATCTCACTACCAGAGTGCTGCGCTTCTACGAACAGATTGAACGACCGCATATGTATATACGGTACGTTTGTGTTCTAATACAAAGTGACTTTAGATTAGATATATATGTAGAATTGACAAATGTATCATA
This sequence comes from Papilio protenor, assembly GCA_029286645.1. Lineage (NCBI taxonomy): Eukaryota > Metazoa > Arthropoda > Insecta > Lepidoptera > Papilionidae > Papilio > Papilio protenor. The sequence goes on from JAGSMZ010000056.1 coordinate 401,389, forward strand.
ATGTATACAATAATTATGCGAGAAGCACCTGATTTATCCAAAGGTTTTGGAAGTTCCATACATTTTTGACTATTCCATTAGTTATATCGTAGTGTAGTAATCGAATGTTGTGAATTATGGTCTAAAACGCTGTTAACTTTCGTTAATATTGTAAATATCAATGCTTCCATCAGCTTACGTAATCTTTAATATTGTATTATCCATTCGTATATATCTTTTTCTCTACAAATTCATTCAAAATTCAGGAAAATACGAAAATATACCTCCATCTAATGTTTATCTCCTTAAGCGGGCCATTCGTGCACCACTAATTAATTATATGAATTGTCTGTCAGTATGAAGGTTGTGTGTGTGTGTAGGTACGTGCACAAGCTAGCGCAGATGCACAGCGGGCTGGCGCAGTGGGCGGAGGCGGGGCTGGCGCTGCGCCTGCACGCCAAGCTGCTGGAGTGGAGCGACGCGCCGTTGCCGCCGCGCCTGCGCCACCCCACGCACGACTGCGCGCAGCACAACACGCACAGGGACCTTAAGGTAGGGGGGGGGGGCAGATTGGTCAGACATCTAATAGATTTCTATTTATTCCTAAAGGAGTGATACTTATTGACAAGTACCACTACTACAATTTTATGAAATACTGATCGTTTTTGAGTTATATATGAGGATCTCTAAAGATTTGAATTGGTTTATGTATTCACTAGCTTTCGCCCGCGACTCCGTCCGTGTGGAATTAAAAAAACAAAAAAAAGTGAGTAGCCTATGTGTTCTTCCAGACTATCTTCTACATCTGTACTGAATTTCATCGAAATCCTTTCTGGGGTTTAGGCTATAAACTGTAACAAACATCCATCCATCTAAACTTTCACATTTATAATATTAGTATTAGTAAGATTATAAATGCGAAAGTTTAGATGGATGAATGGATAGATGGATGTTTGTTAGAGTTTGTAGCCTAAACGGCTGAACCGATTTCTGTGAAATTTGGTATAGATGTAGAGGATATTCTGGAAGAATAAATAGACTACTCACTTTTGTTTTTTTTAATACCACGCGGACGGAATCGCGGGCGAAAGCTAGTATTAGTATGATTTTATGCCCATATTCTTGCACAAAAATTCAAATTAAGTTATCCTATTTTAATATAAAGGTATCCTTAACATAAAAGAAATCTGTATTATCATATTGAAACATGTATTCCAGGAGGCGCTGTACCTGGAGATAGCGCAGCTGCTGAACCGCGGGCGGCAGTGGGAGCTGGCGGTGGAGGTGGTGAAGCAGCTGGTGAGCGTGTACGAGGAGGAGGCGCTGGGCTACCTGCCGCTGGCCGAGCTGCACGCGCAGCTGGCGGCGCTGTACGAGGCCATGCTGCGCACGCCGCGCTCCCACCCCGGGTACTTCCGCGTGGTGTACCATGGGGCTGGCTTCCCTGAACATCTGAGAGTGCCACATGTTAGTATCGGTTTATCCCACACATATAAGGAATATACAGACAAGATAGTAAACATTTTTTACCGGTAACTTCTTTGAAAGGTACTATGTTATCTCATGTTCTTTTGACATGTTATTATAAGCTCCATGTTTTGTTGTAAAATAAAACTGAACAGTGTTACAAAATTAGATATAAAAAATTATATTTTATTTAATGACACCTTGGTAATTGATTTAAATACAATGAATGTTTTCGAATCATGTGAGAAATGTCTCAAGTGAAGTGTCGACTATGCTTCCTCTATATTTTTTTAATCTATTTGGTTTATTTATACTAATACTAGCTGTTCCCGTGCGGCTTCATCCGCATGAAATTATAAAAACTTTATTTTATTGTTTCCATTTGTCAAATTCTCAATTGCAAATGTCAAAATACCAATCACCTTACTATGGCAATTTTGCTTCCTTGATGTTGGCAGCAGCTTATAGTCTCTTTCTTACATTAGGGTTTTGATCCAATTTATTTACCCCCTAAGTTTAATAGCGTGAAAATATATAGCCTAAAGCGTGACGTAAGTGTAGGGCTTTAATTAAACAAAGAATTATTCAAAAATATGGTGTGATTGCTGATATCTTACGCCACAAAGTAGTGTGTGTTTACGCTTTATTATATTAGTATAGATAGATATAGATATAGATGATGTTAAAATATGAATATTTATCAGGGTTTCGTGTACCGCGGCAACGAGTACGAGCAGCTGCAGGAGTTCAAGGAGCGGCTGCTGGACGAGTGGCCCGACGCAGAGGTGCTGCCGCGCCTGGACCCGCCCGGAGACGACATCACACAATCCGACGGACAATGTATCCTTTGGATGTTACAAACACATTGAAGAATAGACTGGACATAATGAACACATAAGACAGGCGTGAAGTGGAAGCAATTCCGCGTTTCGTCTGATGAGTGTGGTGCCGGAGGCCTAATTTTAATCCCTTTCCCTTTCCATCCTTTTCTAATAGGAAGGGATGGGAAGGAAAAGTGGATTTGACGGTGGGGGAGACGTACCGGAAGGGGAAATATCCTCTTTATGTGCGTCTCCTCCGTCGATTAAGGGTAGGCTACGCATCTGCAATTTCGGATGTCTATTTTGTGGAAATGTTAGGAAGAAATGATATTGTAAAATAGAATGACGAGAAATATTTTAGACTTTACTAGCCTTAGCGTATTAATCAGTGTGTCTATAGTTAATTGTTTTAATTTGATGTCATATTTCTTTGTTTCGTGGAAGTTTAGACAATTTGTTCTGTAATGGATTCCCTTAACCAGTGTAAACAGACCTGCAGATCAATGCAGTGGAACCTGTGATGGGGGACAAGTTAAAGCGGCTATCAGGGCGGCCCGTCGCCGAACAAATCCTGCAGTATTACAAACATAATAATGTTGACAAATTCGTGTTTTCCAGACCGTTTCATAAACCGGGTAAGTTTAATATTAGTCGCTAGCTGTTCCCCTGTGTTTTTTTTTCTATGGCAATAAAAAACTTCATCTTGTTTACATTGTGTAAAAATTTCAATTGTAAATTTCAATCAAAGGCCATTGACATAAGAATTGAAGTAAACATGGCAATCCTGAGTCGTCCCTTTCCCGTAAAACGGTTTTTTTTTTCAAATTTACCCACCCCTATGTATGATAGCGTGAAAATGCTTTAATAGTGACGTAAATTTAACGCTTTTTAATAAGAAATATTCAAAAATATGTTGTGATTGCTGACATACTACATAACAAATAAGTGTGTTTACGCTTTATATTAGTAGAGATAGTATTTTGTACTAGTATTAGGAATATCCTAGTGTATTTATATTTTCAGATGATTCAGTGACAGGGTCGAATGAAGACGTATCTAGTCAGAACGAATTCGCGACAAGATGGCTAGAACGAACGGAACTAGAAATTAGTGATAAATTGCCCGGTAACTATATTAAATGACATCTGCTTAGTAAATTATTTAATATTCTGAAGTAATATTACTTACAGTCAGACAAAAATGTCAAAACCGCAGTTAAGAACTTGACTAGACCGGACCATAAAGTCTAGGTTCAAACCCTGTCATATACCACTGATCTTCAGGTCTGTAAGATTAGAATTAAAATTATTCTAACGATGATTTTTTTTACAAAATACTCAAAGATACGTTGAAGTTAGTGGTTGAAGGCCTCACCCTCTAACTTAGGGTATTCTTCGTAATAAATCTTGGCAATAAAAATCTACTTTTAGTACGTTTCTTTTGCGTAAGTGTTTTAGAATAGTAATAATTTAGGTATCCTACGCTGGTTTCCTGTGGTGAGCGTGCGTACCTACTGGGTGTCCCCGCTAGAGGCTGCAGTGGAGGCGCTGCGGGAGACCAACCGCGCGCTGAAGGCCCTCGTGCTGGAAGCTCGCACCAGCGATGCCCCCCTGCATCAGCTCAGCATGAGACTCAATGGTATGTAGCCTAAGGTCAGGCTATACCTTCATGCCTGGTGCAGTTGGATAGTAGCGCTCTTAAAAACAACTGGCATAATGTGAACACTGGCGACAGTAAGTTCATATAATTCATGCCTGGCATGCACTACTGCCCAAACGTACTGGTTTAGCGTGAATCTGGTATCACAAACGCCTTTTATATTGCAATCTCTATAAAAAGTTTTATTATGAGAACTTGATTTATGAGTGTGGAGGTACACTAGTAGAGATAGACCTAAAAAGGATGTATTGCGTGAAAGGTGACATGATCAAGAAGGGACTGACTGAGATGACGTATGATAGAGTTATTTGGAGGACGAAAACTGGGTGCGCCGAATGAAATAAAAAGAAAATTTTTATATCCGACTCGAGGGACCAGTAATGATGTGGTGTGTGGTCAGGTATCCTGGACCCGGCGGTGCAGGGCGGCATCGTGAACTACGAGCGCGCGTTCCTGACGCCGGCGTACGAGGCGCGCCGCCCCGACCACCTGCCGCTGCTGCAGCAGCTGCGCGACCTCATCGCGGACCAGGTGCCGCTGCTCAGGATGGGTAACCACTGCCATACTTATGTCCTAACACATAAATAATATAGTACTGTAGGGAATCAATAAAGTTCACGGTTACTAACGCCACTTTAAAACACAAGATGTTCCCGTCATCATGCGCAGGATATAAAAACGTTAATTCATCAAATTCAAATGTACAAATGACAACGAAGGCATTTGACATTGGATAACAGTTACTGTAACCATAGCAACCTTGCTTCCTTGTCAGCTTTCAGTTTAGGGTCCCTTTACCACGGTTTTTTTTCTAATTTATTTACGGCCTCCGTTAAATAGCTTGAAAATATAAAGCTTAAAGCGTGTCGTTAGTGTAGGGTTTTTTGGTAAAGAAAGAATTATTCAAAAATGTGCTGTGTACTGACATCCTGCGCCATGAAGTAGTGTGTTTACGCTTTATTATATTAAGAATAGAAATATTTTGTGTGTGTCAGGTCTGGAGGTGCACAAGGCGCGCATCGCGCCGGCGCTGCAGGGGCTGCACGAGCACATGGAGCTGTGCTTCCAGCGCGTGCAGAGCCACGTGCACCAGCGCTACGGACGCAAGGTCGGCTTCCACTGACACCGCCGTACACCACGCTATCTTTTGTTGTATTTTAATTTAACGCTGGCGAAATCGCGGGCAACAACTAGTTTATAAAATGTTCGTGCCTTAGAAACTTTATATTATAGTATCACTAGCTGACGCCCGCGACTCAGTCGCCGCGTGTCGAGTTGAAAACAAAGTAAATAGCCTATGTATTCTTCCAGATTATCTATATCTATGCTAAATTTCATCCAGATCCCATCAGTTTAGGCTACAAATTACCTAACATCCATCTAAACTTTCGTATTTATAAAGTAAGATTGTAATCTAAAGATTATAAGGAAAATATCAATATATTACTAAACAAGAAGTTTTATTAGAACTGCGAGCTGGAGACGGAGCCGGTGGAGCGGCGCCGCGCGCTACGCGACAGCATACAAACGGAGCCCGGCAGCACCAACAACAGGATATCTGACATCTCTACAGGCAACGAGTGAGATACAACTGTTTACTATAACTGTCTCACTCTACCTTCAATTATCACTAAGAACCAAATACATTCGTAAGCGTCGCTTACTATGTGAAACGTCATAATTTGTAAGGAATTTAGAATTTAAACGTGACTTTATTGCGTTTCAGTATTCGGCCATATGTCTTTTAGTGTATATTAGTTATACTAAATGAGACTGAGTCGCCATTTATGAGTTCTAAGTGCGCTAGTTAATAGGTTAAATAATTTAGTCTATTGATAGATGTTATTCTATAATTATGGTCCTTCGAGCACTGATAAAAAAACTTTGAAATGTTAAGTCTGCTTTAAACGTCTTTTAAATCACTTCCTATTATTATTAATTAAATATTTATCCCTAAAATTGAAAGCAAAAATAACGCGGTAGCTTTTATAATATCGATTTTATAATCGAAAGTAATAATGACAATATGATACTAATTTATATATTTTTTTCAGTACTGCGAAGTCAAAATTCTTCAGCGCTATTAATCCTTTAACAAGGTACGTGAATGTTTTATTTTATCGTTTTTAAAAATGTAGAGAAAACCTGAAAATTGTTTTTATTTATAGGAACAGCAGCGGCGGTGTTGTCAGTTATTTCGGTACATTGCAAAGCTCGCCCAGACGACGGGAGAAAAGACGAGCTAAAAAGGTAACCATATAAATAATCTTTTAAAAGCCTGTAAATGATTTGATACTTTAAAATACTAATCAACTTAAAGAAAGGAAAATATTATTATAGTTTATTCCCATTTTGTCCTGACCAATAGAAGAAAAAGTTTTTTTTTTACTTATGCTACAATGATTTGCTTGAGTACATACAGTTTTAACTCAGAATATGTGTACAATTCTCACATTTTTTAAATACTAGTAGATTTTTAGCTAAAGCTCTAGGCTTGTGTTAGGATATGTTTCACAAGTCGAATGGCGGGATTCGAACCCACGACCACAAGATCGATACGTACCCTAAACCATTAGGCTATTAGCGCTTCAATTATGACCTGTAATTTATAATTATCAATAAAATCTTTGTATTTGTATTTATAATTTGTGTCTTCCATCAGGAGGCATCATCAGAGACTCCTGAGCGCGGCGGCAGCCAGTGGTACGCACCCAGCGCCGCGCTCAACGGCAGCGCGGCCACGCCCACCAGCGCACAGACCACGCCCACGCACACCTCGCCCGCGCAGGCCACGCCCACACACGACAACAACTCCCCGCTGAGGGAACTACGGCAGGAGGTGAATTAAAACCTACGTACACTAAATATAACTTGCTTTTATGTTTTTCTCACATTCAAAGCATAATTCTTACATACGCTTTGTTAGAGTAATTAACAATATGTCAGAAGTCGAATTTTAATAAAAACAAGAGAGATATTTAAAACACTGTTAGATGTTTGTGTCGTATGCAGCAGCTAGAATCATATAAGTGTACTAGCTGTTGCTCGCGAATTCGCCTGCGTAAAATAAAAAAAATACAAAATATAACCTATGTTACTCACAGATAAATTACCTTTATAATGATGAAAGAATTTTTAAAATCATCCCAGTAGTTTTTCCGTGAATTAAATACATACAAAAATACAAAAATACTAAAAATACAAATCTTTCCTCTATAGTATTAGTATAGATTAGTGTAGATTTGGTACAGATATACGTTTTATAGCACTGATACTTTCTCGCCTACATGTAGACGCATATTAAAGATTGTTTGGATGAATTATATGAAAGAGGGTATCGAATAATACATAAAAGATACTCAGTTTGTTGTTGTGTATGTATGTAATGTGTGTATATATTGTGTGTGTCAGCTGGTGACGGAGCGGCCGCTGCGCGCGGAGGCGGAGCGCCGCCTGTCGCAGCGCGCCAGCCTGCTCGCCAGCTCCTCCTCCGCGCCGCACTCCAACAGGGACTCGCTCGGTGAGCACCACCCCCACACCCCCACCACATACTGCTCCCCCCCTCCCCCACCTCACACTACCTCCCCTCATACCGCAACACACACTGGTTATAGGTATACACAATATATAAAGTAAAGCAACAGGAAAGTTTATTTTATTCGCAAAATTAACTCTAATTTATGACTTCTTGACGGTTACTATTAAAAACAAATAACGGATTGTTCATTAATACCTTCAAGTTAGATGGATATAAAACTAAATACAATTCAAAATGACAATTCTTAAATAAGCTAACAAGTGTACGAAGTTACTTATACACACATATAGTCAAAAAGTTAAAATTCTGTTTTTTTTAACCCGGCTCCAAAAGAAGGAGGTTATCAAATTCATCTGTGCTTTCTTATTATAGATTTTTAACACTACATATCTCAGCTTTTACTTGTCCGTTTAACAGTTTTAAAATACACAGGTACGACAGACTCCAACCAAGAAGAAGAGGAACCACCACCATTACCGCAAAAGCAATCACAATCCCAGCGCCACTCTGAGGTGGACAGCGACAATAATAACAACCCTGAAGTGCTGCCGCGGAACAACTATGACACGGTGTGGACCCCTCGCGGCTCCTTCCTCTACAACTCTATAGCGGCGCGACGTAACGACCGCCCCCCCACACCCCCTCCCAAGAAGAAAAACGCACAAAATAACGCATGAAACAAACATCTCCAAATAGAAGAGTAGGACAAATTATATACATTTGTCCTCTTCGCTCATGCCTTGATATGAAAAATTACAGTGAAAACGCTAGCTATCTCTTTCTTCCTGTAATAGATGTGAAAAGTTGATTACAAATGCTCTAGCTATCTCTCTCTTTCTATAATAGATGAGAATGTAATAACTAAAGCTCTAGCCATCTCCCTCTCTTCCTGAAATAGTTACAAATAGTCGAAGAGACAAATGCCGTTATTATCTCTCTCTTTTTATAGATATAAATGAAATGACTAAGCTATTCATCTCTCTCTCCCTGAAATAAATATAAACAAGGAAATTGGAAAACAACTAGCGCCATCTGTCTCTTTTTAAAATTAACTATATCTGTCTCCTTATTAAGCCTTATGTTTGAGTCAGTTTTATTTAAATCTAGCTAGCAATTTGATCTTTTTTAAACACCGAAGTGACTGACTAACTTAAAGCCTTTACACGTTCAGTTTTAACTGTACAGTTTTTACTACATTTCGACTGTTCAGTTAAAACTTAACGTGATGCTTAAAAATTAGATAGTTTACCTTAGGTAAGTAACATATTTATTGTGTAGAATGAATGTTTACCGTTGGACCGATAGACCCAATGGGATTTTCCCATTGGGTCGATCAAACGGGAAACATCCTGATATGTGAGATGGTGCCTTATTATGTATAAAATATTTTCTAAAGTAATATTTGAGAAGGAAAATGAAAGCCTGAAAACTCGATAAACGCATTTATAATTTATTATGTTGTACGTGATTTTTATATCATTTGATATTATTGTTTGTTTGATCAAATAAATTTGATTGTTTACTAATATTTTAACAATTTTAGTATGGTCATAAAGCCTGGAGATATTTAATTTACTAGTTTAAGGGCCTATCCCACCAAATTGTAAATTGATAACAATCCAACGTGTAAAATATGTGATGGAAATATCGGATTTTGTTCCCTTATCTGACAGTGATTTTTAAGCTATCTGAGACTCTATCAGCCAGTGGTGGGACAGGCCCTAAAAGTTTTTGTCTACTTTTGTATATTTTGTAACATTATTTAAATATACTTTTATATAATATTTTCATCAGTTTAGTAATTTAGATTTTTGTGTAAATTTTAGAACGTTTAAAGCAATATTTAATTGTAAGTTTCTTCCGATATTTTAGTACGATCAAAACGTCTTGATATTAGTTGTGATAAATGTATCAAGAAAATAGTTTCTATTTAAAGATATTTTACATATATTGTTATTTTATATTAGTATTGTATGAATTTTGTAACTGTTTAAAAGAGATAACACTATAAGAGCGGACCTTTGACTAAAGTATCGCACAACTGTTGTGCGATTGTCGATTGTTTCGCAGTTCAACTGTTTAGTTGTACAACTAAAATTCGAGTAGTGTTACCTCCATATAAGCTTATAGGAATCAACGAGACTAAACAGTTGTGCGATAGTTTAGTTAAGTATGAGTGAGATGAAGTTCTACGTTAGAGCGAGACAGATGTCTCTGTTTTAAAATCACAGAATACTTTTGTATTATAATTGTGATTTTGTATATTTGTATGTACAAATGTTTCAGATATTATTGTTGATATTCTAGAAAAGTTAAGTTTAAATTAAGTTAATTACTTGATAGTGAAAAAATTACAATTTCTTATTATATTAAAAATTATTTCTTATAGCGTCAACTTTAAGCACTTTTATGAATTACTTTTTCAGACCAGTTCTAGACTTTTAATGCCTGAAAATCTATTATACATATTATTGTTAATTGCATAATAACTTTGTTTACTTAAAGTGATTTTATATACAGTGACTATTTCTATCGAATTTCAACCTTAAACAAACGTGATAAAGTTAATTTTAATTCGAAACGATGTTAACCAATATTATTAAGAATTACCAACAAAAAATAGTGCCATAAATAGACCAAACGAGAATATTAACAAAATGTTGATTGTTTTTTAAAGAAAAACCATTGTTTGCTAGATTTTTGTAATTTCGGCAAAACGAAACCAAAAAATTGTATCCTACCTGAAAATGTTAAGATTTATTTTTATTTGTTATTAAATTACTTTGAATGATTTATTGGATTTTTATTTACTTCATCCTAAAACATAGAAAATAATTATTCGTATAGAAAATACTTGATATTAGATAACTCTAAGATATCGCTAATTCAGTTTTAAATGAAAATAAGCGATTATTAACATCTACTTAAAAATGCGTTGTCTACCTTATTCAACAGAGGAGACAGAAAAAAGACATTTTTTCCTATGTGTCCTCTCCCTTCAAATCTACTTCCCTTCCCATCAGTCTTATAAGGGTGGGAAGGAAAAGTGGACTAAAAACGCGAAATTGCTTCCACTTTACGACTCTTCTAAGGTCAATTTGTATATCAAATGTTACTGGCTCTACCACTGTTAAAATTAGAAAGAAAAATTGCACATAGAATCTAATTGATCACTAATTCTATACTCAAGAAGCTATAATATTAAAACGCGCGTCACTGAACTTCAGGTAAATCCCTTACTGGATACATCAATACCAATATAAAGAGGAAAGATTTGTATTTTTGTATGTATTTAACTTTGACAGTGGTAGAGCCCGCTTTAATATCTTCGCACGAATGGGCCGGCTCGCCCGGTGTAATACCACGACCACACAGAAGACAGGCGTGAAGTGGCGGCAATTCCGCGTTTCGTCTGAAGAGTGTGGTGCCGGAGGCCTAATTTTAGTCCCTTTCCCTTTCCACCCTTTTCTTAAGAGGAGAGGATGGGAAGGAAAAGTGGATTTGATGGTGGAGGAGACGCATAGGAAGAGGAAATGTCCTCTTTATGTGCGTCTCGTCCTCCGTCAATGAAGGGTAGGCAACGCATCTGCAATTGCGGGTGTTTATGGGCAGCGGTCGCTTTCCATTTCGGTGGATGCAGGTGGCCGCTTGCTCGTTTGCCTCCTAATAATATAATATAAATATAATGTATTGAAATAACTCAAAAACTACTGGGCCGATTTGAAAAATTCTTTCACCATTAAAAAGCTATCAGTGAGTAACATAGTACTTTTTATCATTTTTTTTTAATTTCACGCGTGCGAATTCGCGAGCAACAGTTAGTATATGAAAACTTCGTTAACAGAACGAAACAATTGAAATTAATATACGTAATGTCGTTTTGTGATAGCAGAATTAACAAAGCAGTTTTCATTACAAAGGCACGTATGAATGTTGCGTCAACGACATTGTATTTAGTGCATATTACATACGTGACGTCTTTTAATACCATTTAATAGTTAATTTTTAAGCTATCTAATATATTTTTAAATATCTTTGTGTGTAAAATCTCCGTGATGAACATTGCTAATGTGTTTAAAGTGAATTGAAATTTGTGTTAATTCGTTATTGACTAAAAGACATCTGTTAAATAACTTGAAAGGAAAAACGTAAGTATTTAACATTTGTACACAAAACAATATAAGTAGAAACATCTAATAATACAAAGAAATCTGTCCATAACAAATGTTTTTACATAACTCGGAGATTCCACTGCTGAAACAATTGTTATCTCAGTATTCTCAAAGAGAATGAAAAGGACGGCAATATGTTTCAATTCTTTTGACAAGGGATACAGTTGCCAATCAAATCAGTTAAGCTTATTATTTTCATCTTTAAATATTAACAAAATTAAACAATGTCTATATCTGTATATCTTACTAATATTATAAATGCGAAAGTTTGGATGGATGGATGTTTGTTAGAGTTTGTAGCCTAAACGACTGAATGGATCTGGATGAAATTAGCATAAATGTATAGGATAGTCTGGAGGAACACATAGGTTATTTGTATTTGTTTTTAATATCACGCGGACCGAATAGCGGGCGAAAGAGAGACCTAGAACGAGATGGATGGATTCTGTGAAAGGTGACATGATCAAAAAGGGAGTGATGACTGAGATGACGTATGATAGAGTTATGTGGAGGACAAAAACCTGTTGCGCCGACCCTACGGGAGTAGGATAAGGAGGATGATGATGATGGAGTAGCGGGCGAAAGGTAGTCTTGAATAAATGTGAAAGTTTGGATGGATGGATGTTTGTTAGAGTTTGTAGCCTTAACGACTGAATGGATCTGGATGAAATTAGCATAGATGTAGAGTCTTTAAGAACACATAGACTACTTACGTTTGTTTTATTTTTTAATTCCAAGCGGATGGAGTCTGGCAATAGCTAGTCTAATCATAATATTTACATATTTTAACATTCATGGCATCTGATATCTTTTAAATTGATATATTTGACAGATGATGCGACAAGTTTAAAGTTTGTAATCCACTTGATTCGATTGTGATCGAGTTTCTTACGATATGATCTGAATGCAACAAGTTTTTACTGCAACTTATGTCATAAATGTCATTGATTATCTAATAGATTTTAAAATAAACGATAAACTCAGATATATCTATATTTATACTAATATAATAAAGCGTAAACACACACTTCTTTGTTGCCTAAGATGTCAGCAATTACAGCATATTTTTGAATAATTCTTTTTTTAATAAAAAGCCCTACACTTACGTCATGCTTTAGGCTATATGTTTTCACGCCATTAAACTTAGGGGGTAAATATTTTGGATAAAAACCCTAATGTGGGAAAGAGACCATAAGTTGCTGCCAACATCAAGGAAGGAAGATTGCCAAGGTTTGTCATGTCATGTCATTTTGACATTTGCTATTGATAATTTGACAAATGTAAACAATAAAATAAAGTTTTTATAATTTTACACGAATGAAGCCGCACGCGAACAGCTAGTATTTTAATAACAAATAGGGTTTACAGCAATATTTATTAGTTAAAAATGGAATTATGAACGTTAACATTTTAATACAAAAACACTTTTCTCATTGGTGTCGCAGAAGGAAAGCAGCTTCAAAAACATAGCGTAAATCATCAGCTGACAGCCCTGGTATTTAGAACATAGTTAATAGACAATCTACAGAAGATTTAAACTCAGAATCGAACCTTCGACTCTATTTTTACTCTCTAACTTTAATCATATAGCTTCTTGTGTTTTATTTGTTATTTGCAATGACTTAATTAAAATAGAACACGAACTGCAGTCAAATATATCGTTAAACAAACATACATCTAAAAGAACCACCGAAAAAGATTATCGCATTGTTTTAATAAAGCTTAACATTACCTTCACCTACTGAGATATGAGCATATTTTTAAATAATTAAAATATAAGTAAATTCGATGGTGTTAAATGTTTTGTATCTAATTGAGGTAATCGTTACTTCATTTAGTCTATTTTTAGGTTCTTGACATGGTTAGAGTTTAAGGCTGTGTACACATTGAGATAAACTTATTGCTAGTTGTGAATCAACTTACCATAGATAACTCTGCTTTTTTTTTCATAAAAATGCTTAGTATTGTTGCGTGTTCAAGAATCTATGATTTCATGACATCAGCAAACTCGTTACATCTTTCCTTTCGTTAGTAATATCAGGACATGACGGATGATAGAGTTATTTGGAGGACGAAAACCCGGTGCGCCGACCCTACGGGAGTAGGATAAGGCAGGGGAGATGATGAGTAATATCAGGACATGAAAATATATTTATTTATGTTTATTTGGCCAGATGTTTTAGAGATTTTTTCATTTTCATATTTTCTTTAATTTAAATATTAAAGCGCGTTTGTGGTTTTAATCTTTTAACCACATTTGTGTACGTTTTATTTTGTGTAAGACCATTGGTGGTGTAGTGAGTTCGACACCGGAGTTGTAACCTACAAGTTCGGGTTCTGTTCCCGTTGTGTACCAATTTGTTTTAATTACAATACTATTATCCGACCTACGACGACGAAGATATCGAGACGAAATCTGCAAATAAGCAATTCAAAGATGTATGTGAAGTCAAACAAAGTGACATTGGACCAGCGTGGTTAAAGCCTCATCCCTAACTCAGGTATATACGAACCGATGTAATTAAATTGGTTTTTACTCAAAACTTTCAGTCTTCATGCTTTTTAATATCACGTGAGATAAGCATCAGTCGCCGGTCAGATTCTGTTCTGAAACACGATGTATCTTATCGTGCGATCGTATACGAATCAATCATATTCTCATCAAATATCTCTCAACAAATCTCGCGTGGAAATTTCTCAAAATCAATGCGTGATCGCTCGATGAAGCCGCGGAGATTTTATGATAAAGCTTATAAATAAACTGACGTTTTGTGACCTTTATATGTAGATATACGTAATGCGAAAGTTTATATGGATGTTTGTTAGAGTTCGTAGCCTAAACTGCTAAACGGATCTCGATGTTTGGCATAGATGTAGAGGATAGTCTGAAAGAACACATCCAACCGTTTGTTTTTCCTTATTCCACGCGAATGGAATCACGGGCGAAAGTCACTACTGTTAAGAAGAAAATTAGTACCGTGCTGTAGAATTGCAACACTAGATTATCGGCATAAACGTCACGTCCCTAACTGACAGCTGTCAATGTCATTAGAAGAATTGGGATATTGGCGCGCATTCCTGGCGAGTCTCTACTGGAGTGTTAAAATTAATATCGCTAGTTACAATTATGTTAATTGTTTAAAACTACTAATATATTTATGTTAAGTTGTACCTATTTGTTTGTCTTATCCATAATCCTTAATTACAATAACAATTATCAATTGCGACAAAATATGGAAACTACCAGATATCGAAATATATTCCACCTCAGTTACCGCAAGCGATTAGTTTAATGGCCGAACTCATTTCGCCGCATTTCCGAAAACAAACTATTTTTAGTATGTTTTCTTTAGGAAAATTAAATGATTTAATTGATGTTGTAATTTCATATAACTACAGACATAATATCTTTGTAAATTGTTTATATTAAACGTAACAACAATATTAACACAAAAAATTAAGGTTTATAAAACCTTAAGAGAAATAATGCCAGGATGATTATTTGTAGAAAACGATAACTCATTTAAAGAACGCACACCTTTGACTAAACTATCGCACAACTGTTTATTCGCGCTTTGATTCCTATGAGCTTATATGGAAGCGCACACGACTCGATTTTTAATTGTGCAACTAAACAGTTGAATTGCGAAACAATCGACAATCGCACAAAAGTTGTGCGATAGTTTAGGTGTGCGCTCGCTCTTAAGACCTAATAATTAGACCTAGATACACCATTTAACAGTGGTAGAGCCCGCTTTAACATCTTCGCAGGAATAGGCCGGCTCGCCCGGTGTAATACCACGACCACACAGAAGACAGACGTGAAGTGGAAGCAATTCCGCGTTTCGTCTGATGAGTGTGGTGCCGGAGGCCTAATTTTGGTCCCTTTCCCTTTCCACCATATTCTTAAGAGGAAAGGATGGGAAGGAAAAGTGGATTTGACGGTGGTGGAGACGAATAGGAAGGGGAAATGTCCTCTTTATGTGCGTCTCCTCCTCCGTCAATTAAAGGTAGTCAACGCATCTGCAATCGCCGATGTTTATGGGCAGCGGTCGCTTTCCATTTCGGTGGATTCAGGTGGCCCCTTGCTCGTTTGCCACCTTATATTATAAAAAAAATATTAAACAACCTTGTCCATTTACGTATATTCCGTAGCAGTGAATGTGTTAACTCAACACTGTTCGAGTTGTAACACTGCGTCAGTATAGTTATCTGTAATAGTATTGACGTAAACCAGTTTCTCCCACGCGGTAGCCACGCGTCTCTGCTATCTCCCGACAGATCATAGACTACAAGCATGACGGAGGCTGCCCGATCTGATTCATAAGATAGCGTGTAAAATAAATATTTGAACATGTCTCGTTCCATTTACTACTATTTTTTTTTATAATATAAGGTGGCAAACGAGCAAGCGGCCACCTGAATCCACCGAAATGAAACGCGACCGCTGCCCATAAACATCCGCGAATGCAAATGCATTGCCTACCCTTAATTGACGAAGGAGGTGACGCACATAAAGAGGATATTTCCCCTTCCTATGTGTCTCCTCCACTGTCAAATCCACTTTTCCTTCTCATCCTTTCCCCTTAAAAACAGGGTAAAAAGTGAAAGGGAGTAAAATTAGGCCTCCGGCACCACACTCATCAGACGAAACGCGGAATTGCTTCCACTTCACGAAATAGTTTAGTTCCTCTAGTTTTGTGGATGTCCACAAGCGTGGTTGATGACCGTGGTATTCTCGTTGCTTGTTTACCCATTTCTCTTGCAGAAAAAAAGAAAAAACTATGATATTGATTCGACCTTTTGTTCTGTGACAAAAATAATTTGTTGAGTACTTAGTTTTGTATTAAAGTTATAATGATAAAAATTATGCTAGCTTAGTTAAATGTTTTATTCTGGGTTGCTAAAGGCCTAAGTTGAGCTAAGTTTTACCGGATTAATACTCATCTAACGTAATTCGGAAATGCATTTCATGAAGTTATCGAACAAAAAACACTAACAAATGGTTAAATGTAGCTGGGAAACCGGTCTTTAGTTATCCATAGCTAACTTATGTTCAATTTATATAGCAGTTCGAAAATAATAACTGAAAAAGTAAATATGTAATGTAACTTACGTATAGAATTTGACAGTCCTTTGTTTACAAAATGTAGGCGTTCAATTGAAATGAGATGATTTTAAAAAGCCAAATCAATACTAACTATATTTTATACTACAGACAGTATATCCATTTTATTTATTTATTTATTTTTTTATCTCTCCCTCTGACGTGGTTAGAGCCTATTTTAACTATACTTCATTCATTCCAGATCTCGCTAATATTGCTCTCGCACTTTAATTCTGCATATTTTGTCTTTCTATCTTTCGTCATCTTTCATTCTTTTATTACTCGGGTGGGATTGCCCGATCTACTTGATACTAAACTGATTATTTCTTTTATTTTATTTTACAGGTATAATAAAACAGCGGTTTCAGCTTCTATATATTCAGTTCAGTTCAGTATATCCTTTATTGATTTTATATTAACTTATGTATGTAAATATGACGTCATCAGAACAAGCGGTCATCTTCGGGTGAATGCACTTCTCCGGGACTTTGTTATTGACAGTAATAATTACATTACCAAATAGGTTCAATTGGCATTTTTAACACTTAAATAACCGTAGGCTTCCACGACTATTACCTGTAAAGTTACTTGATGTGATTTGTACCATCTTATACGGATGATTTCTGATTTTTGTTCTCGCTTCGTGAATTTTCTAAAACTGCTTTAAACCGCTTATATCAGGTTTAATCTAGATTGTGTTAACTTAATTCACAAACTAAGCGAATCAAGTTATACAAAAACAAATTCGCAGATTGTTGTTAATTTATTAATATTTGTATCATATTTTCACATGCCTATAAAATTATAATATTGTACGTTGCTTGTACTAAAAAATATTTTACAACCAAATGATGACGATTCATAAGTGAATTAAATTCGATATCATCTCCCCTTATCCTACTCTCGTAGGGCACACCGGGTTTTCGTCCTCCACATAACTCTATCATACGTCATCTCAGTCATCACTCCCTTCTTGATCATGTCACCTTTCACGCAATCCATCTCTTTCTAGGTCTACCTCTACCGGTGTACCCTTATTAACTTCAATGTAAATAAATATTAAGTTAATTAAATAATAATCTATTATGAACTACTAGCTTTCGCCCGCGACTCCGTTTGCGTGGAATTAAAAAAAAACAAAACTAAGTAGCCTATGTGTTCTTCCAGACTATCCTCTACATCTATACCAAATTTCATCGAAATCCGTTCAGCCGTTTAGACTACAAACTCTAACATCCATCCATCCATCTAAACTTTCGCATTTATAATATTAGTATGAAGTATGATGTTTCCTCCTTTTTCTATAAAAAAATTAGCTGGGCTTTTGCCACACCACAATTTTTTTTAATAAGAGATTTAGTAGATTTTTGTTAATTTACTAATTTTCTTTAACCATTCTAACTAAGCTCAAGGCTTGTGCTAGGATATGGTATACGACAATAGTCGAATGGCGGGACTTTAACGCTCCTCCGCAAGATCGGTAGTCCGTACCCCAAACCATTTGTCTATTAGCGCTTTCTATGAATTTCATTGTTCTAGATTATTTTCGGAGCCTTCAAATATTCCAATACATCATCTATTGCCGTTTAAAATTACATCAATCCGTTCTTTAATCAACACTCAACATTAGGGTTACCGCAGTCGACAAGTCACTGTTCTTTGTTTGCCTGCACTTTAGAAAGTCGGCACCCCTGACTGTGACTACAGACGATCAGCAAACACTACGTGTAGTCACGGGGCAGAACGTCTGCTAAATACTGCGGCAACGCAGTATGACGCATATGGGTCAGGTACACACCGGGAATTATGCGTAATGTATTGTTCTTTTTGTTTATGTCACAATGTAAAAATGGAATTGAATCATTATTAATGAATCAAATAAAAAAAAATATGAAGATAATTTAGAAGTGATTTTAAAAGAGGAAAAAAAGGTTGTCCTTCTGCTCTTATTATTCTAGGACTTTACTTGCCTACCTTTTTTTAATTCTTACTTAATAATAACTAATTTCTTTTAAAAAATAAACTAAAGTTACTTTATATTGTAAAAACACTTTAGTTTTTTCTTAAATTGACTCCCACTGTGTTACATGCCTTTTGTTTTTCAGTCCTACTTCTCTAATTATTTAGTTTTGGATTAAATTTGTCAACAAACAGTACAAAACTTTCCAAACACGTATTATCACGCGTCTAAACCATGCATCTTATTGGTTTACCACTTAGAAGATATACATTTAATCTTTGTTTTGACACTTTTAACACTATCGACTCAATGGATTCACGTCACACTTGTAAAATCAGGGTTCAAATTTGAATGAGAATGTCTCATATTATAAATGCGTAAGTTTAGATGGATGGATGTTTTTTTAGAGTTTGTAGCCTAAACAGCTGAACGGATTTCGATGAAATTTGGTATAGATGTAGACGATAGTCTGGTAGAACACACAAGCTCCTCACTTCTGTTTTTTTTAATGCCACGCAGACGGAGTCGCGAGCGAAAGCTAGTGTCTCATATTTTTAAACGGACACTTAAAGTTAATGCTTTACTAAGAGAGGTCTTTAGTATATATTTTACAGGTTTTTTTTAATTTTTATAATATAAGGTGGCAAACGAGCAAGCGGCCACCTGAATCCACCGAAATGGAAAGCGACCGCTGCCCATAAACATCCGCAATTGCAGATGCGTTGCCTACCCTTAAATTGACGGAGGAGGAGACGCACGTAAAGAGGACTTTGCCCTTCCTATGCGTCTCCTCCACCGTCAAATCCACTTTTCCTTCCCATCCTTTCCTCTTAAGAAAAGGGTGGAAAGGGAAAGGGACTAAAATTAGACCTCCGGCACCACACTCCTCAGACGAAACACGGAATTGCTTCCACTTCACGCCTGTTTTCTGTGTGGTCGTGGTATTACACCGGGCGAGCCGGCCCATTCGTGCGAGGATACTCTACCACTGTCACAAGTGAAGTGTACGGATAATTATGTAACCTTTAACCTCTGAGTTATTCCTTTTATAGAGGCCAATATTTGTCTATTATTCTTCGCTAAGTGTAGACAGTATGACTGCTTGTATGGCATTACAGTGGCTAGTGGAATTAAGGTCTTAATAAAGTAGAACAGAACAAAACAGCTATTAAGCATAATCGTTATTGAAACGGGTTAGTGGAATTTAAAACATTAGTAAGAATCGAGGTGACTTTTTGTGTTAACGTCTATTGTTCACGGCGATAGTTACCATGTGGTTTTAATTCTTAAAGAATCTACAATTAAAAAATTAGTTTCAATTGAAATTAATTTGGTTTTTATAAATCTCTTTTGTTTCAGAATTGAATTACAAAATTCTTTTAATTTGAAGATTCTTACGATTCTGGTATAATTTTCTATACTATGGGAATAGTTTTAAAAAATAACCTTAATTCTTTACTGTAATTGTGTAAAATTAGTAAATGATCAGTGTTGTTAAACAAATTTAAAATACATTAAATTCGCATTTGAAATTAAAAGCGCGTGGACATCTTTGACAGAACTGTCGCACAACTGTTTACTCGCGCTTTGCTCCCTATGAGCTTATATGGAGAGCACACTACTCGATCTTTAGTTGTGAAACAGTTGAATTGGCTGCGAAACAATCGACAATCGCACAACAGTTGTGCGATAGTTTAAAGGTGTGCGCCCGCTCTTAATATTAAATTTTCAAGGTGGTTAAAATTATGCAGTCGCCAATTCGAGTCCCGGTCGAACATATTTGATGGCTATTGCTTATGTCAGCTATTGTGATGTTTGGATGTGATCCAAACTATCGATGTATTCCTGGTTCGAATCAAGTCCAAGTTTATCAGATATATTGTAATTACATATAGTTAAATTAAATAATTTTCAACCAGCTATCCTTATTCCATCTATGTGGTGCAGATTCGTTCTCTTGCAGTCGGCTCTCCTAAATTATTTCACATTTTACCACCATGTAAAAAAAATAGAAGGCCAGATTTTTGTCTACAGATGTACCACATTCATTAACTATTTAACTAGCTGTTTCCCTTGACTTCGTCCGCGTGGAATCATACTAATATTATAAATGCGAAAGTTTAGATGGATGGATGGATGGATGTTTGTTAGAGTTTGTAGCCTAAACGGCTGAACGGATTTCGATGAAATTTGGTATAGATGTAGGGGATAGTCTGGAAGAACACATAGGCTATTGACTTTACTTTTTTTAAATCCACGCGGACGGAGTCGCGGGCGAAAGCTAGTTAAATGATAAAAGGAAGTATTCTATACGTTCTTCCAGACTATGTTCTATATCTTTGTATTGACTGCTTGTTATAGCCGTGTATCCAATAGTATGAAATTCATTGAGTTTTAATAATTCTTGAATGAACCGACATTAACCAGTTTCTGTTTTATATTGATTTGATAGTGTGATTTATGATAAACAACTTTATTTTTTAATGAAATTTGAATATAAAACTACACTTGCTGGAAATTTTTCAACTGATTAACATATTTGAAGAGTTTGGTTACATAACTTGTTTTTTTCTTTCTTGTTTTGTTAAATTCTTATAGAGTAGAACTTTTTAAACTACTATTAACACACTATACTTTCCTTACCTTCATCACCAGCTTACTTTACATCCCCACTGAAGGGCTCGGAGCCTTTTTTTATAGAGGGGAATGCTTTATGTATAAACCGCGCCCGGGGGGACGCGAAGTAATGTGGGATTCTCCCCCTAATGGGGCATACCCACTAAACCACCTCTGGTTACTCCTACGCATGATGGCGGGGCTACGGGTACGCTGTAGGGCTCGGACCCTAAGTTAGGGGTGACTAGACCATAGTCACGCTGGCCCAGTGCGGGTTGGTTGACTTCACACATATCTTTGAATTTTTTTGCCAATATGTGCAGGTTGCATCATGTTTTCCTTCACCGTAAATGTATAATTTATTAAAATAAAAACGAAATTTCAAGTGATATCTCAATTCAGAATATTTATAAAAATAATTTAAGGATTCTGTAAGATTTGAATCATTTCAAAATTACATAAGATTACAAAGAAATTTTTAGAACAATAATAAAATATCTTTGCAAATTAATAACAATTGTTGGTTAAACAATAGATTTCATTGAATAGATTTCCTCAGGCATATTTGTCATTCAAGTATCGTTCATGTATATTCCCGGAAGTGCTTAACATAACATAAGTGATAAATAAAAAGCATATAATATGCATATGTATGTACATATAATATTGTGTAAAGAACCATTCATATTACAGGATATATGTAATTAACAATTTTATTGCGTTTTACATAACAAATACCTAAAAACAAAACAGAAATAAACGTTAAGTATATAACATTTACATTTGAAAAATATTAATAATATTTAACACACAGACTATTATAATATTATTTAAAGTATTATTAAAATGTAAAAATGATTTATTATTATTTAAAAATTTTAGAATTAATTAGTTGCAATGACATTGAACGTTAATGGCTTTATATATACGAATTATCATTTTTAACCACATTTAGAACTAACTGTTGTCCGCGACTTTGTCCACGCAATATTAAGATAAAAAGTAGTAAAATATGCCCGTCTATGTCAGCTACCCTTCAGTGAGAGTCTGGTCGTAATCGGCCTAGACGTTTCGGAGATTGCCCGGAACAAACGCGGTTTGCGGACAGACAGACAGACAAAAAATTTTTAATGCGATTTTCGTTGTCAGCAACGCAAATAAATCATCTTCCCGAAATCTGATTTTTTTCTTTTGATATTACAAACAGACACTGAAATTTTATTATATGTATAGATAGATATAAATATATAGATTTACATATTTTTAAAACAATTTATTTGCTACCTTGTATACTACACAATACATAAACATATCCAGGTTTCCCGTCATGTATTTGTCATTGAGTTTACCATTTTCATATGTACATACATTTATCCGAACGTAAAGTGAAGGAAAACATCGTGATGTATGAACTAAGACAATTTAAAGATATGTGTAAAGTAAAGTCATTAAGGTCACTGGTTAATTAAGGTTAAATCACCCTAAGTGAGGGCACACCTTTGACTAAACTGTCTCACAACTGTTGTGCGATTGTCGATTGTTTCGCAACCAATTCAACTGTTTTGCACAACTAAAAATCGAGTAGTGTGCGTCCAAATAAGCACTTAGGAATCAAAGCGTTAAACAGTTATGCGATAGTTTAGTTAAAGATGTGTGCAAGCTGATACCCTAGGTTAGTACATATATTGACTATAGCTGTTCTCGTGCGGATTCATCCGCGTGAAATTATAAAAACTTTATTTTATTGTTTACATTTGTCAAATTATCAATAGCAAATGTCAAAATGACATGACATGACAAACCTTGGCAATCTTGGTTCCTTGATGTTGGCAGCAACTTATGGTCTCTTTTCCACATTAGGATTTTTATCCAAAATATTTACCCCTAAGTTTAATGGCGTGAAAATATATAGCCTAAAGCGTGACATAAGTGTAGGGCTTTTTATTAAAAAAAGAGTTATTCAAAAATATGCTGTAATTGCTGACATCTTAGGGAACAAAGAAGTGTGTGTTTACGCTTTATTATAATATATTAGATATAGATAAAAAGAGATATTTAGTGTTTTTGTATAATTCATGGTCTCAATAAGTTAGACATCAACGCGTATTTAGGTAGTTTTCCTAAATAAAAGATGTATACGATAAAAGATTATCTGTCGCGAGTTCCAGTCTATTTTAGATTTCACACTATCTGATTACAACTTGATTACAAGACTATAAGCGTCATAAGCGTTTACATAAAAATAGTATTACATGTTTTGTAACGGAAGTATTTATCTAGTCTTATTTTCTTTATCTACACATATAATAAAATTAGAGTGTCTGTTTGTAATATCAAAAGAAAAATTCCAGATTTCGGGAAGATGATGTATTTGCGTTGATGATAACGAAAATCGCATTTAATTTTTTTTTGTCTGTCTGTCTGTCTGTCCGCAAGCCGCTTTGTTCTGGGTTATCACCGACACGGCTGGGCCGATTTCGACGGGACTTTCACTGGAGGGTAGCTGAAATGGTTTGGCATATTATAGGCTACTTTTTTTTAATTCCGCGCTGTCAAAATGGCGTAAAAGTGTTCCAAATTGGCGCTAACGATGTTTACGGGCGACAGCTCGTTTAAAATATTTTTATCTCTGTTATTTGTGTGTTTGTTCCACTGTAGTATTCAAAATGTATCAACAGTATTTAAAAAAAAATTCTAAGGGCTTATCAGGAATATTTGTGAAAACGTTTTCGTAACGAAATGGAAATTGTACTACATTTTTGCAACACCCTTCCCGGTCGTAAATTAAATCAATAAATGCCATACTTTTAGTTGACGTTAAGAATATGATCTCGCAACCTTCACGCGAGTATTCGTGATAGGAGTTCCTTGTGACAGGGTTGAGAATATGATTTTTAGCCAGAGCCCTACTATACAATCTGCGTTGTTTCATTTTTTTAATATTAATACCTATTTCTTTTATTTTTAATAAGCGGATATAATTATTGTTATCTTAAAGCATGACTAACTTATAATCGTCACCAATACAACACGCTCTCTTATGGTCACGTATAGTTTCGTTATCGTTTAGTTAAACCGAGTTAATTGTTAACTATGAAGAAAATTAACTGCCGCACTCAGAGTTAATCGATGAGCACTAAATGCCTATTTTATAATCAAGAAGATTTATTTTATTAAATTCCGGGTAAAAACACGATTCAATTGATATCTTGTTTTAAAATATGTTAAGCAATCGTGATGAAATACTGATCTGGCTACTGGCCCATCTCAATAGCACGCGTCTCTCACGGACTTTCATGCAACAAACATCTACAATACTCGATATGTTTTGAGATAAGTTTCAGATTTCAGTTTCGAATTAATGAATAATCTCATGAAGTAGAGGAAGGAATGTATGGATGGATTGTGGGAAACGGATATGTTTAAGGGGGTGAATTCAGATATGACGGCTGATAGAGATGTATGGAAGGATACTACGTAGGGTCAACTACTACTTAGAGCTCGCGCACCTTTGACTAAACTATCACATAACTGTTTAGTGACGCTTTGATTCCTATGATGTTATATGGAGATGCGCACACTACTCGATTTTTAGTTGTGCAACTAAACAGTTGAATTGGCTGCAAAACAATCGACAATCGCAAACTGTTGTTCGATACTTTAATCAATGGTGTGCTCCCGCTTTGTTATATTGATTGAAAGAGATGCATCTAGATGTCATTTGTTTTAATATTATAAAGCCACCGTATACAAGGCGAGATAAATTTTCGAAACCTCTCGTTTGTAATGGGTAATCACGCAATCTTACTAATATTATAAATGCGAAAGTTTAAATGGATGGATGGATGTTTGTTAGAATTTGTAGCCTAAACGGCTGAACGGATGTTGATGAAATTTGGTATAGATGTAGAGGAAAGTCTAAAAGAACACATAGGCTACTCACTTTTGTTTTTTTTTTTTTAATTTCACGCGGAAGGATTCTCGGGGGAAAGGTAGTATTTCATAAGTCATCGCCAAAACTATGGGTATTTTTGTTGTTTTGTTTATTATCGAATTAATTGTAGATTTTAATATTTTGTGACATCATTATTTTTAATTTCGGTAAACAAAAATTGTATTTTTTTAAAGCTAAAAATGTTTTAAAGCATTTTTTTCTGCGTAAACCTGACATAAGTATACCCCCGTATGACGTCACGTGGCGTCACGTGCGATCTTACGTGAAAAACAAATGAGCGTTTTTAATTTATTATGATAATTTTAAATTACTTGGAACTGAATCATGTGACTTAGGTTTTTGTGTGATTTAGTTTCTTATTATTTATTTTTGTTGAAGTTACGTGTTAAAAATGATTAACCATGTTATTTCTATTAAACGAAATTAAGCATTTTAATAAGATAATGACGTCTATTATTTTTTTAAATTTCTCTTTCTAAATAACATTATTAGATACATTGCCCTTCTGTCAATCAGGCAGAAAATTATTTGCAAATCAATATTAATGCACTTTTAGCTTTCACATTTAAAACTATTTTTGTATTGCATTTTAATCTAAACCGGTTTTTTTCTACATAAAATGACATGCAAAACGACAAATAATTAATCAGGTTACCGACAATAATAAATAAGGTATAATAAATAGATAACCTAAAAACATTTTAATCAAATACATACAAATGTACGAAATAAGTAAATAGTCCAGGGGTGGTAAACCAATGGTATGCAATACAATATTTTGACACATCATTGTACAGCTGTAAACATTATTTTAAGTAATACGAGAAAAAATTCAAAGTACTAGCTTTCGCTCGCGACTCCGTCCGCGTGGAATTAAAAACAACAAAAGTGAGTAGCCTATGTGTTCTTCCAGACTATCCTCTACGTCTATGCCAAATTTCATTGAGATCCGTCCAGCTGTTTAGGCTACAAACTTTAACAAACATCCATCTATCTAAACTTTCGCATTTATAATATTAGTTAGATAATATATGAGGAGCGAACTCGAAGTTACCCTATGCATAAATGTATTCAATAATCACTAAGTCAAAATTATTTGATGCCACGAGCAAGTTATTGTTGGTAAAAGTTCAAGCAAAAGTTTACCAGCCCATTTTATTCTTCAGAGAAATGTACAACAGCACTTTCAGGAGGTATTAGATCCCTGAAAAGTAAGTTTCATGCTTATAAGCACAAAGATCACAGATTTTATTTACAACGCAAACATAATTATAAATATAAAGGTGAGGCTACACTAGCGGTGCAGTTCGTGTCAGTCATTCAGACGCGTAGGTTGTTCGCGGACAGACGTGTGTTTTGTGTACGAGTGGACGCGGGCCAAAGTTTACGTCTATTTTGGGAGCGTTTGCGGAACTTTTTGTGAGTATTTTTGTTGTTTTGTTTATTATCGAATTAATTGTAGATTTTAATATTTTGTGACATCATTATTTTTAATTTCGGTAAACAAAAATTGTATTTTTTAAAGGCGTACATTATAAAAGAAAAAAAATTGGAAAAAAAATTTTTTTTGAACTTCGGCTATATAAAAATAATTTTCAGATAGAATATAGAATCGATCATAATTTTGCAATTTATGCTTACATGGCTATAATTAACTTGTAAATGACCATTTAATTATTTCATAATATTGTGAACATACCATGATAATGCAGGATTTAATCTTTTCAAATAATTAGTCTCTTTAAATTAAATACTTAGACCTTAGAGGCTATATTGAAATCATCCTACGACCCTTTAAAAGCTAATGTTTTTTAATACTCAGTATCAATTGAATGATGATTTTAAAGTTAAAAAATAAAAAATGGTTCTGTAATTTAAGTGTTTTTCAAGAAAAATCTTTTATTGTATTAAAATAAAACAATGGTTCTTGCTTTTAACAGCGGAGTTTTCAAACTGAAAAGAACCAGTTGCCGTTTTTCATTCGTCGTTTTTTAAGTCGACTGCTTGTCTAAATCATTTCTGCTTGGGTTTTTTAGTTTATTTTTAGCATCCTTTATTCCTTTTTTGAATAAGAATTACACAATCTTTAAGATCTTTTCGCATGCGTTGAATATGAAATAAGTTTTTACTTGTTGATTGCTTTGATTGTTTTTTATTTATATACACGACGGTGACTCATGAGGGTAGATATGTTTGCAATTTACATGGAAAATTGGATGAGACCGATATATTTGTAATCATACTAATATTATAAATGCGAAAGTTTAGTTGGATGTTTATTAGAGTTTGTAGCCTAAACGGCTGAACGGATTTAAATGAAATTTGGTACAGATATAGAGGATAGTCTGGAAGAGCACATAGGCTACTCACTTTAGTTTTTTTTAATTCCACGCGGAAGGAGTCGCGGGCGAAAGCTAGTGTTACAAAATTGAAAGCTTCCTGGTATGCCAGTTTTGGAAAATGTTAGTAATAAATACAATCAAGGAATGCTAAAATGGAGATAATACTCTTCTGAGGATATGACATTGTTTTTTTCATATTGTCACCCCTAAAATTCTTGTATTTGTCCAATAGCATTTGTTTTATGGGTCAATGACCTGGAAATCTTAGTCGGACAGAAACAATATGGCTGACAAATTGTTTTGTATTAATATTGAAGTGTGCATTTTGAATTGCATATTATAATTTAATATTATGTTGTGGCATAAATATTATTATTTCAGTGTAGTTGATCAAAAAAGTGTTAGTATTTCTTGTATAATAAAACTAATTAATATAATTTAAAACAAAACAGCAAGAGAAATGAAAAGAAACTAGGATAATTTGCCTTTTTTTTAATATTTTGCATTTATCTATTTTTCTATGTTTTTCATTGTTCGCTTTCTAAAGAAAATCTTCCATTTGTAATGTCAATTATTATGAAGGTAAAACAATGATTTTTTACAGCAATAATTAAATACGGCTTTATTCAATAATTTGATAACCTTTAAAAATGTTTTTCGAATGAAAGTCGAATTAGTCATTTCTGTATTTATAGTATAAATATTGGTCAAGATATAACCTTGCAATTCTTCAAGTATTTCATATGTTTATATAATATTACTAGTTGATTGGAATCTGAAATATTTCAGTAAAAAATGTAACAGAATTTTTAATGTTAACACACTTTGATTTTTCATTTATTATTAAATCGTTAAGTAAATCATAATAGTCAAATAGTGTATTACTAATAAGAGAGTCGATGACTCAGTGGTTAAGCACTTAACTTGTAATCTACAGGTCCTGGGTTCGAATCCTGTCATGTACCAATGTGTTTATCGATTTCATATGTAAATTACAAACAACATCGCGCTTAACAAACTGAGAAGAGATATGTGTGAAGTCAAACCGCAGTGGGCCAGTATGGTTAACTAAGATCTCATCCCCTAACTTAGGGTAGTCTCCGTGCCCCTCATTGGGGATGTATAGTGAACTGATGATGAAAGAGTCATCCAACTATTGAAATAAAAAACAGACAACAAATAATATGATAGTCAAGTTACAATATGCGTAGTAAAGATTTTTCAATAATTTTAAAATTAAAAACAAATAAAAAGAACCATTGATGTATACTATTATGCACATGTTACATGATATTTACGATGGCGATGCTGCGGTGAGGCTCGCGGCTTCCACTTTATAAATACGAACTCGTTGCATCCACAAACATGTTCCAGACAGCGGCTCTCAAACTTAAAGCACATAAGATGGCACGTAATGCAGAATAGTTATCTTGTTATCGACGTGCCAAATCAAACCATGCCATGTGTAATATATTGTCAATAATCATATGGACTAATATTTAGTATGTATGACCTCTAATCTACACCTTCAAGGTCATCGTTTCTTCAAATTATTATTTTTTCTGGATTACAGTATTTCTGATTAGTAAAGAAATTTCGACGTTAGCATTTCATTGTTCTTGAGTCTGCCTATCTATATCTATACTAATATTATAAAGAGGAAAACTTTGTGTTTTTGTATTTTTGCATGTATTTGATTCACGCAACAACTACTGGAATTACTATAATATTATAACAGCGTGTTCCTGGACGCCGGCGTTAAAAATTCACTAAACTTTAACTTTTCTCGGCTTATGCTGCCTAAACCGTTAGAGGTATATAAAAATGATGTATGAAAGAATTGTAGATCTCAAAAAGTTCTACAGAAAAGTCCGCGATGGCACATATCTATCTTTAACGGTTTTCTTATAATAACCACTTTTTTGTTTACAAAATGAATTAAAAACCGCACGCTATTTGCGGCTTTCTTTTATTAGGGATGTTTTTACAATTTGTCGGTTTTTTCTTAGTTCTAAATAATATTATAGTTTGAGTACCTCTGTCGTATCCCTTTTTGCGATTCCTGTCTTCGCTTCTTGTTTTACTTGTTGATATATCGAACACGTACTTGTCCATTCATACTTGTTTGTAAATACGCGGTTTTTTATTACTTTTAAATTTATACGCAGTTTAAATTACGACTCACATACGTATGTCAAAGAATGTTAATTAAATATGTCGCAAGATATAGATAATACAAATTAATAAATAAAGAAATAGGAAGTTATTATTATAGTGTACCAGCATTTCTCCTTTTTCTTAGTTTTTATGAAATAGATGAATTAAATTGTATTAATAACAAACAATAGATTTTTCAACATGATTTCCCAACGATGATATTTTGTTTTTTTTTTTACACTTTAATAGCAATAAATCCAACAGCAATCTATCTTTACAGGATACATTTGAAAAAAGTTTGTAATACGTTATTTAATTATGCTGAAAATCATTTATCTGAATTTTCAAGTAATTCTGCCAAAGGAATAAATTTATTGGATACAAACTTTGAATCCTCATTACCTTTTAGGAGATAAATAACGAAAATTTCTTTCTCTGTGCTCGCTTTTTTAGTAACAGAAACTTATGTACTAAATTTCAAGTCTAGGCCCAATACTTACGAGTTTAACAGTTTAAAAACAGAGCAAAATCTACAAATATAGTATTTTTAATCGATATAAAATCAATAACATAGAAAAAAAGAATTTTCAATTGTAGCTAAATTTCTAATCAGCATGGGGTAAATATTTCAACAAAATATTTCATTGCTTGAAATCCTAACCTTTCGTTAATTCTGTGACAAATATCCTCTTATCCCTCGCTCCTAGGAAATATGAGTCATATTAATATCTGTACTCATGACTATTATTAAACAGATCATCTCAATAGTAGTATTGTTTTGCTTCTTACGTAATATGACATTGCAAGGAAATGTACTAATATTGCCTACCTCATAGCGTAGGGAAATAAGTATGTGAATTGAAGTATGATCTATATCTATACTAATATTATAAAAAGGAAAGATTTGTATTTTTGTATGTATTTGAGTCACGCAATGAATTGAATTGCATATGAATTCGAACTGTTCAGTTAAAACTGAGTGTATGAAATGAGGTTAGCATTTATTAGTTTGCTGGTATTTACTTCTAAAGATATTTTTAACATTCGATATGTCCCTAATTATCCTAGCAGTCGAAATATTATCTTAAAGTTAGCCGACTTAAGACAGTCTTCCATAAAATGACTTCCTGTTCAGTGTAGTGCGTATAATGATTGTACATTTGTGACTGAATTTGTCAGACTTTTGGCAGCGTGGCCAAATTCGGATCACTCGCCCCTCACGTGTTAGTTATATTTCTGTTTTGGTATAATTTTCTGCTTCGACAGACATTGGATCGATGTCAAAACGGTATTTTGTTTGTTAGGTAAAGTTTGATGTGTGACAAAAATATTTTCTGGGTTTTAACTTCCGCGGATAATGAAAACCTTTGTGTCAACTAATTTGTATTGTGTTGTTTTATCGTATTACTAGCTGTTCGCGTGCGGATTCATCCGCGTGAAATTATAAAAACTTTATTTTATTGTTTACATTTGTCAATCAATCAATAGCAAATGATATGACATGACATGACAAAGCTTAGCAATCTTTCTTTCTTGATGTTGGCAGCAACTTATGGTCTCTTTCCCACATTAGGGTTTTTATCCAAAATATTTACCCCCTAAGTTTAATGGCGTGAAAATATATAGCCTAAAGCATGACGTAAGTGTAGGGCTTTTTATTAAAAAAAGAATTATTCAAAAATATGCTGTAATTGCTGACATCTTGGCTACAAAAAAGTGTGTGTTTACGCTTTATTATAATAAGTATATAAGTATAAGTATATTACAATAAGTATAGATAGTATAGATAAGAATAGTTAGATAGGTTATTTAAAATGTTATTTTTTAATTTCGCTCGGACGAAATCCCGGACTGACTACTTTAATTCCGCGTACGAATAATCACCTAAATAGGTTTGTTTTGAAGTCGTTTTCAATCTCACAAATTGCATGAATTCCACAACTGTCGTAGTAACGGATTAAGATTTTTATAGCTAATGAACTTTAGATATTGACGACAACTGAAATAAACCCTATAAATTTCGACATAACGTTTAAAATCGTTTGTTTGTACTTGATTGAGGTATGAAGTATATAGATTAATGTTTTTACAACGGACGTTACTGACTACTTAACTTTGATTTAAAATACGCATATTACGTGTATTGTGTAATATTTTACTTGGAATTATGATTGTAAAGTTTTCCGGACAAAGCAAACACTACTCGATTTTTAGTTGTGCAACTAAACAGTTCGCTCTACCTGGGCTCTGTGTTTTGTCTCGAGCCATGACAGCCCGATTGCCTTCATGTCGGCCGCCACTGTAGACGCTCTCTCCCACACTGCGGGGACATAGGACAGTTAGAAGAAGAACTAAACAGTTAAATGGGCTGCGAAACAATCGACAATCGCACAACGGTTATGTGATAGTTTAGTCAAAGGTGTGCGCGTTTAAAGTAATTACACGGTTACAAATTAAGATGAACATGTGATGCGACATTACAACTCCTAAGACCATGAAATTACTCGACGATTTTAATGATATATGACAAATTATGTGAAGTGAATTGAACTATCTTTAGCTCCTGACTTCAGGTGGAACTAGATTTTTCCCGCGACTTCTCTTCGACCTATTAAAAATTTAGCCTATGTGTTCTACATCTATGCTTATCCAGATTCGTTAAGCGGTTTTGGAGATACGTAGTAATCATTCATTCATCCAAACTCTCATATGTTGCTCTAATTATAAATTTAACAGTGGTAGAGCCCGCTTTAACATCTTCGCACGAATGGGCCGGCTCGCCCGGTGTAATACCACGACCACACAGAAAACAGGCGTGAAGTGGAAGCAATTCCGCGTTTCGTCTGATGAGTGTGGTGCCGGAGGCCTAATTTTAGTCCCTTTCCCTTTCCACCCTTTTCTTAAGAGGAAAGGATTGGAAGGAAAAGTGGATTTGACGGTGGAGGAGACGCATAGAAAGGGGAAATGTCCTCTTTATGTGCGTCTCCTCCTCCGTGAATTAAGGGTAGGCAACGCATCTGCAATTGCGGATGTTTATGGGCAGCGGTCGCTTTCCATTTCGGTGGATTCAGGTGTCCGATTGCTCGTTTGCCACCTTATATTATAAAAAAAAAAATTAACAGACCTGTTAAAGTCGGAACAAACGCGGGCTTACAGATAGACAGGTTTAAAACGGTCTAGTCAGAAAACACGATTTTGCAGATATACGAGTAAGTATTTAAAAAGGTTTTTTTTTATTTTAATAAGGTAAATCATGTACATTTTTTCTGATTCTACATACAGACATGCAAACTATAGAAACTGTAGACATGTTGATCTCTAGAACATTCTATACAATCAGCGGAGTACAGAGTTCCACCGTTCCACTTGTTTATGTATCGCTATCTTTATTCTTCCAATAGGAATGAGAGGGATGAATATCTTTTTGTAAACGTGTCTGCAGTGGAAACTGATAGTTAAAATGTTACATTTCAAATCTAAATTCATAAAGCAATCAGAAAAATACTTTAAAAAATTACCAAGCGACAAAAACTTAACGCTTACAAAAAACTAATTTGTATACCGGTTGGGTATGAAATCTTATAGTGAATTTTTAATTTAATTTGTTAAAGTTTTAAAGTACCTAACACATGGGCAACTCTTTAAAATCTTCATGTTGTCAAAGACGTTTATTTCCTACCCAATTCATTGAAATCATAGACTTTCACAATGCATTTGGCTCCCAGAATATAGCTTACGTACTATTATAGCTAAAATTGAATCCCTAATTGCCGTGCGTACAATGAACGCAAACTCAAGACCTGTGATGACCGTACTAGGTACTTCTTCTTGTTGTCCTATGTCCCCAAAGTGGGGCAGAGGGCGTCCACAGTGCGCCGCTAGCTAGCTTTATCCTGGGCTCTGTGTTTTGACGGCCCGATTGCCTTCATTTCGGCCGCCATAAGGTACTAACTAGTAGTAAATTATTAAGGTGTGTTACGTTACGCGGTGTAACGTAACACGATACACGGGTATGCAATCAGTACGTAGCGTTACAGGGAAAGAGCAACGAGCCGCTCGATGCTAATTCACCTTGTAGCATCAGCATTTAAATCAATTCCGATTAACAATAAAAACTTAACATTAACCATGATATGTTTTTTATCCTTTTAACTTAGAACTTCATTAAGTATGCATTTTTTGTACTCAAGTACAAGTAAAGTATTGAATGACGACTTAAATTACAATACTTTACAACCAGTTCATTGAACTTGATCAAGAAACGTTACAAAGACGTTCAATTAAGCGTAAATTACTTTTTGTTTACGGTAATGAATGTAGTAAAATAAGTTAAAAGATTCATAGATATGGTCAAATCCATTAATAGATCTTTGTCATAACTTCATATGAAATTAGCTTTCGCCTTCGACTCCGTCCACGTGGCATAAAACATGTACATAAGTAGACTATGTGTTTTTCCACACTATGCTCTACATCTAAGTCAAATTTCATCGAGATCCGTTCAGTTTAGGCTACAAACTCTAACAAACATCCATCCTACTTTCGCATTTTATATTATGGTAGACTAGCTGTTGATCGCGACTTCGTCCCCGTGAAATTAAAAAATAGCAAAAGATAGCTTATGTTACTCACAGATAAATTACCTTTCTAATGGTGAAAGAATTTTAGAAACCGGCTTAGTAGTTTTCCTCTTTAAATATTAGTATAGATATAGATGCGCTTTTTTGCTCGATAATCGTATCATTAGATATGAAAATGAAGATCGAGTTTGATTATTGGGTTTCGCAGATTTTTTTTATGATTTTTAAAATCAGCGCTTGACCACGATCCCACCTATAGTTAAGTGGTAATTTGGTCGAAGGATGGTACGCGCGAATTTAATAAATTACGTTAAGATAGATTAAGTTGAAGTTATAAGAAACTAAAACATATTCATTCGATATTCTTATAATGCCTCGGTACATTTCATGCGCTTTTTCCGCTCCATTGGTTATCTCATAATTTGTTTAGCCCTAGCATGTGACCGTGTTAGGGGCTATTAAATTAACGGAACCGTATTCCGAGGCTATTAAGATGTTACGATTACTTGTTCTACTAAAAACTTATAGTTTAAAATATAAAACATACTTATATAATAAACTAGCTGTTGCTCGCGACTCCGTCAGCGTGGAGTTAAAAAAAAATAGCCTATGTGTTCTTCCACACTATCGTCTACATCCGTACCAAATTTCATCGAGATCCGTTTAGCCGTTTAGGCTACAAACTCTAACAAACATCCATCTATCCATCTAAACTTTCGCATTTATAATATTAATATAAATTAACGTCTAATTTAAATTTAAAGAATTGATTGTCTAATTGTAATGTTGAAGTTAAGCAATGGTTAACCTTAAGCAACCCTTTTTAATGTTACCTTCTTTTAACCTTCGAAGCTATTATCTTTCAAACATCTTAAACATTACCCCCCACTTCCCCATTTAATATTAAAGAACACAACAATAATAAAACTGAGTTTTCCTCAAAAAACGTATAATTATCTGACATACGTAAATGGTATTTCTTACTCGTGAGTTTCAATGTTTTATCTAGATTTTAGATCTCGTTTCATACGTTTAGGTACGAGAAGCGTTTAATTAAAGTAACAAAGGATAGCAAACCGGAACCGAATGTTACTTTGGTACAGATTTAGTATGTTTTAATAAACCTTTTTAGTAGTAAACCAGGCTAGCAACTACGAGAAACCGAATATGAAATGCTAACTCTTAGCGTCGTATTCGCTTCGCTTTAGCTGTGTCCTACAGGCTTGACGTTCGGGTTGCTGTGACGTGATCGATCTTAGTTTCGAAGCAAGAATTTTATTTTGAACTTTATTTTTTAAATCATGTTATTAGTTAAATGCTATTATGTTTTTACTTTTATACTAATGTTTTTGAATAGAAAGCATTTGTATTTGGCAAAATTATTTAGCCATTGAAAAGTTACATTACTGGGTAAGATAGGCTATATTTATTATTTTTAATTACATTTTTAATTCTACGAGAACTTTAATAAGTATGTAAAATTAATGTAATGACGCACTGAACAATTGATTCAGTCACCTCTGACGTCAGAAGGAACAAAAATCATCTACAGGGTCGGACTACGTTACGTCATTATTATAAAAATGTGTGTATATGCTTGTTCCGTTTATCCTGAACCTGAAGGAACTCAGAGATATTGAGATAGTTAAGGGTTGAGGTCAAAGTTTTTAAATTTGTTAATTACTTGCTACTTATTTGTACTATAGTATTTTCCAGACTTCCTCGTATATTTGAAATAAGTAAAGGACTAGTGGAGATAAAATATAATTATGTTAACTAACAATTCTTTAACAAGTAACCATTATTTGCTGTTTTATAAATGTTCATTCAAACGTTAAATATGACAGCATGCAATCTTCAATTATAAATTATAATATTAATAGGAAATAATAGTGCGGGAAATCCACTTCATAATAACACGGTACTTGGATTATTTTACTAAAACTGATTTAGAATTTATTTACTTAAAGTGCTTCGAATTTAATATTTACTAAAATTAGAAAAACTTTTGCTTATACTTTATTTAATCACAAATCCGGCCCTGGAATCTCCACCAATAACAGTCCGCTGCATAAAGGCAGCGACACACGTCACAATTTCATTGTGCGATTAATTTGCAAGATTGTTTTGTCTATACGTTGTAGATAGACAAAACATACATATGGTAACAAGTTCTAACAAATGTTTTCAAACATTTATACTAGTAATAGTAAACAAATGGTTGTGTATGAATTTGTATGAAACACAACACTATCACTCATACAATTAGTATATTATTGTCAATCCCTTCGCTTCAAATAGCTAACATTTATTTTTTAAAATGCCCAATAAATTATGCTTTGAAAACAATTCGGGTGTACTTTTTATGATTTACTAGCTTTCGCCCGCGATTTAGACCGCGTGGAATTAAAAAAAAAACAAAAAGAAGTATTCTATATTTTCTTCCAGGCTATCACCTACATTTATGCTAAGTTTCATCGAGATCCGTTCAGCAGTTTAGCCTACAAACTAACAAACATCCATCTAAACTTTCGTATTATATATTAGTAAGATACCAATTGCTTTGAAAAAATAGTCTTGTTTGGATATACTATTAAGTCTTGACTTATGAGATAACTAGCTGTTCTCGTGCGGCTTCATCCGCATGAAATTATGATAATTTTATTTTGTTGTTTACATCTGTCAAATTATCAATAGCAAATGTCAAAATGATATGACATGACAAACTCTAGCAATCTTGCTTTCTTGATGTTGGCAGCAACTTATGCTCTCTTTCCCACATTAGGGTTTTAACCAAAATATCTACCCCCTAAGTTTAATGGCGAGAAAATGTATAGCCTAAAGCGTGACGTAAGTGTAGGGCTTTTTATTAAAAAAAGAATTATTCAAAAATATGCTGTAATTGCTGACATCTTAGGCAACAAAGAAGTGTGTGTTTACGCTTTATTATAATAGTATAGATATGGTTACTAACGTCTGTTAATGGCCGCCACTCAGTACGAGCAGTTCACGCGCCAGCGAGCAAATGATAAGAAACAACTCTTTAGCATTTACGTTAGCTGCATAAATAAATTTGTCTCTCAAATACAGAATACTGATTTTTTGTATAATACAATTGTTAATATTGTACATATTTAAATCTTACTTTTTATTAGTATGGTAAAAGTGCAAGATGGATGTTTGTTAAAGTTTCTAACTTAAACAGCTGAACGGATCTGGATGAAAGGCATAGATGTAGAGCAAAGTCTAGAAGAAAACATAGGCTAATTACTTTTTTTTTCTTTATATTAAATACGGACGGAGTCGCGGGGGAAAGTTAGTGAAATAATTTAATACATTAGTTCTTGAATTTCATACAAGGTGTTTAAACTTAATGAGTCCATTTTGTATGTTTTGATTTTTAGTTTAGCAATAATTGGCAATAGATGGCGCTGACAACAATTGTAAATATATTTTCATTGATGTAGAAGCAAAAGCATATTTAGATTAAATATTTTGATGTTTTATAAGGAAGTTAATTGTAAAATTATAATTGTTTAAATTGAAAAATTATTGTTGATGAATATTTATTAACGAACTGGCCGCCAAGAAAGCAACAGAAAAAAACAACGAGGATTTTAGGCGCGAATGAGAGTGCAAGATGTGAAGCAAGCAATATAATGTTGTTTATTTTAACAATGCAATTTTACCAATCTGTACTAACATTATACACAGGAAAGATTTGTATTTTATATGTATTGAAATAATTAAAACCACTGGGCCGATTTTAAAAATTCTTTCACCATTAATCCGTTATCAGTGAGTAAAATAGACTATATTTTTTTCTATTTATACTTTTTTATTTATACGCGGACGAAGTCGCGAGCAACAGCTAGTTATTGTATCTAGTGTGTGAGTTCATCAACAAATAAAGAAGATTTTATTAACAATTTATGTCCCAATGTAGTAGATAGGAGTTTAAAATTTTTAAAGACTACATAACCTAATTACAATGTAGTAGTTCCAATCTTTTGATAAGAATCCCGTACGCTAGTATAGTAAGAAATAATCTTACATTACGATAATAGACAACTGGTTAATCTACCTACATGATTCAGAGTTTTATAAATAGATACAAAACTTGTTATCTTGGAGACACTGCGTTATCTTTGAACCGTCTAGTGAGGACAGGAACGTATTCAGAAATTAAACAAATAATTAAAATTAAATTTGGAATGCAAAAATGAAAAGACAAAAAGGTAATTTAAAATTTAGTTGGATAAAATAGACAAAATACGATAATAAATATTGCCTGGATGGATGCATGTATGGATGTTTGTTAATATGTAACTCCACTAAAGTTGGACGAATTTGAATTAAAGGACCAAATATACAATCAGGGATAGTGGATAGGTTACTTACTCAGTTTTTTATTCCACGCGGACAAAGACGCGGGCGACACCTAGCGTCTATATAAAATGGCTGATAGAACCGTTTACTTCTAACTACAAAACAAGTTAGACCTAAAGATGGATCCCTAAGAAGTTTCTAGATTTAAATTCTACGCGATCTTGCTAACCGGTCGGTAATCGCTCCGGGAACTAGTCCCGGTAAACGTTTATTTATAGGTTTACTTCCAAACATAGAACTACAAATGTGATAGACAGACCAACTTATAAAACAACTAGCTGTTCCCGTGCGACTTCATCCGCATAAAATTATGAAATTTTTATTTTAATGTTTACATGTGTCAAATTATCAATTGCAAATGTCAAAATGACATGACATGATGTCAAACCATGGCGACCTTGCTTCCTTGATGTTGGCAGCAACTCATGGTCTCTTTCCCACATTAGGATTTTATCCAAAATATTTACCCCTAAGTTTAATGGCGTGAAAATATATAGCCTGAAGCATGACGTAAGTGTAGGGCTTTTTATTAAAAAAAGAATTATTCAAAAATATGCTGTAATTGCTGACATCTTAGGCAACAAAGAAGTGTGTGTTTACGCTTTATTATAATAGTATAGATAGATATAGATAAATAAAATTTGTTGGTAAAATAAAGTACGCTTTTTTTTGTGGTTTGAAAAGATTTTGTGCACCTCTGCGAGTTTTTTATTCGATTTTTTTATGGATTTTAAGGTAACAAAAAATGTCTATGATTAATGTTTTTGCAAAACTAATCACCATATTGTGACATTAAAAGTTGGATAATAATAGGTTATTGATTTATTTGGTACATAAAATACGTCTGTTGGATTTCGTTAATATTCTAGTAATCCTTTGAGAAATTTACCATAGATTTAGAGCATAGTCTTGAAGAACACTGTCTTGCTTTTGTTTTTTAAACCACGCGAACGGAGTCACGTGTAAAAGTTAGTAATCTTTATAAACAAGTGAAGAACATAACGTACATTTTTATAGACAAGGCCCTTTGTAGTAACATATATGACGCAATACTCATTATTGTTTTGACTATATGCGTATTTTAATATGATAAATGTTACATAATAAAGCAAAGGTGCTCCGTGCTATCACGAATATGTAGTTTATTGTAAACTCTAAAGAATATGAATTTCTTACATGTTTTATACAAAAGTAAACTATAATTGGATACTATTTGTAGGGAATTTTAAAGTTACTAAGCTAGGAAAAAATAAATAGACTAATTTTTATTGTGAAAGGGACTAAAATTTCCAATCACAACGGAGACTAGACAAACTCATTGAGAATTATAGCCCAATAAAGACGCAATGAGAAAGAGCTTAGAAAGGATTTTTAGAAAGTTAACTTAGAATTGATTAGAAATGCCATAAAATAAACAATGAATCAAAACATAATCTTTTTCCATTATATGACAATTTATAACCTTCACACCGCCGACAGTAACTTCGGTGGTCGTGCCATAAATGTTAAAATATAATTTTCTATTTCTGTTTCAGATACATAATGAAAACAGGCTGGTTAGCGTGGGAATGTATCGTGTTTGCGATATTCATATTCGCGTCTTCTTGTGCGCCGTTATGGCGTCGACGCAGGGACGCGGCGGCGGGCGGCAGCGCTAAGCGGGCATATATTTTTGCTGGTGGTGGAGTTTCAACATTAGCAATGATATTGTCTGTTGCTAGGGGCACGCTGGGAGTCAGGTCTTTTCTGGGTAAGTACACCTTGATTATCCGAAATTCGATTTTTCACTTAATATAAGCGCAGAAGTTACTCGATTTTGTGTAGTTTCTACGTTTTGTGTGTAAACTCCATATTCTCCTAATGCGAATAGCCGCAAGACTGGATTTATCGCAGTTTGCCTTAGGAGGTATCTACAGTTAACCCAGGCTTGAGATGGCAGAGTAGACTCGATGACTCCCTGGCCTTGACTTAGGTAATTACTATAAATGTGCCCCGGCGAACGGTGTCGAGGGAACCAGATTATAGTGGGTAGGCTCCACGTCCCTTTCAATTTGGGC
Organism: Papilio protenor; assembly: GCA_029286645.1. NCBI lineage: Eukaryota > Metazoa > Arthropoda > Insecta > Lepidoptera > Papilionidae > Papilio > Papilio protenor. Next base: position 442,188 of record JAGSMZ010000056.1, read on the forward strand.
AGGAATGTGGAGTCCCACATACCCTGTGTGTCTTTCTCCAAGGTACCTGGGATGCGTAACGCATTTAAAACAAAGGTAGTTACTATAAAGTTACTTTGGAAAAAGACCCATTTTATTTATAGTTGCGGGGCCTTATCCAATGAGCTCTGTCAGATTTTCAAGATTCACTAACTCCTTAAGTTACTACCAAGTGTTACTAAGTGAATTAAACATTATCATAACATTTGATAACTTGATTACATGAACATTGCAACATTATCAGAGTTTGCGTCACAATTTTCCATCTTTCAGCAGATGATAATGTCTGCTTGTTAAGTACCCTCTTAAAAAAACGATTTTCAAGTAGATAAAAACATATTTATCGGGTATATTTATCCTATTGTAGTTTAAGGCTATCTTATAAGTATTTTTATAATACTCAGTGTAATTAAAGAATTATCTTTGTTCCACTCTCGTAAGTTAATGACTCAACCGATTGTTATGGAAATACATTTTCAGATACAAAAAGACTACGTGACAAGTACGGAAAAGTGTTAAACTCTGTTAACTTCGGTTTGCATTTCTAAAAGATTGCAGTTTCTCCTTGGAAACATACCTATTTGTTACTACTTATTACTTGGTCTTTGATTCGAATTGCTATATACGACTATCGCGGTTACAAGAAAGGTTTAAAGGTTAGCGTGGTATTAATATATGCGGAGAGATAAACACATAAACAAAAAAATATTAATATTGCATGGCTACAAAGGTACGGAAGACCGAAGAAAGTATGGATGGATTGTGTGAAAGGTATGCTTAAGGGAGTGAATATATGACGGCTGATAGAGATGTATGGAAGAGCAGCACAAATTGTGTCGACCCTCTGTAGGAACAAGGGCAGGTTGATTGACAAGAACAAATGGGAAAATTACCTAATATTTTATCTTAAAAATAAATGTGTAGTAGTACTGCAAATAATTTAAAATATCGTTGCAATATTTAGCCATCTGAAATTTAAATACCATAACTAAATGATAATTTGCATCGCGTAAAATGACGTCATTTCACGCTCAGGAATTACTGAAAATAGTTTTCCTTACAAATGCATTTGAGAGACACGAACAGCTGAATTTTCATGTAGTTTTCAGCAAGTTATTGATGGATAAATTATTAATAGGTATCGCGATTCCGTTGTAAAACATCCATCTATTCAACCAATGTTAAAGCGGGCTCTACCACTGTTAAAGTAGTGAGTAGTGTGCGCGCCTCCATATAACCTCATAGGAATCAAAGCGAGACTAAACAGTCGTGCGATACATTAGTCAAAGGTGTGCGTACTGTTCAGTGTCGCCATAGTTTGGGTTTGGGTTTTAGAGATGACTAAGGGCCGAATACTGAAACGTCATTTGTAAATGAAACAGCGTCTTATTGGCCACGCTTAACTTGTATTCCTTACAAACTCAGATTGCAAGTGCTTAAGAAGTATATAAAGTTTCAATAATTGACCTTATAAGAGACGGAATCTGTTTAAATTGCGTGCAATGTACCAGGCTAACATAACTACTGAGTATTAATATTAAAAGAAGCCGGATTTCAGTGATATTTGTATGTCAAGCACGTGTTGTACGTGAGCGTTTGCTTGGCTTCTGGCGGGTCATGATAGCGACCCTACACGTGGCGATTCACGTGGATTTGTTTTTGTGTATTTTTAAACAACAATTGACCAGTAATGTGGCATGTTATTTATTTTGAAATGGATTTAATTCATAAATTTCTAATTTATCAGTCAACCATTAGTAGAAATTTAACCATGATTTAATACCTTTTTATATGTTTCTGATTAAATATAAGTTTATGACATTTAAATCGTTTATTAATTTGTTTTATTAAACAAACTAGCTGTTCCCGCATCCGCATAAAATTATGAAAATTTTATTTTATTGTTTACATTTGTCAAATTATCAATAGCAAATGTCGAAATGACATGACATTACAAACCTTGGCAATCTTGCTTCCTTGATGTTGGCAGCAACTTATGGTTTCTTTCCCACATTAGGGTTTTTATCCAAAATATTTACCCCCTAAGTTTAATGGCGTGAAAATATATAGCCTAAAGCGTGACGTAAGTGTAGGGCTTTTTATTAAAAAAAGAATTATTCAAAAATATGCTGTAATTGCTGACATCTTAGGCAACAAAGAATTGTGTGTTTACGCTTTATTATATTAGTATAGATATAGATAGTATAGATAAATTGCATATTTACATTAATATAACTCGACTAAACCTCAATTCTTTGATGAATATATTGTAGTTAATATTTAGTAAGTAATTTCATTGTAAGTATAAAAACAGTCGATATTGTTTGAAAAAAACTTTTTTTAGATTACTCGTCGTTATTTCTAATGACAGCGCTAAAAACATAACTTCTTTATCGATCACGATTGTTGAGTAATCAACGGTCAGTGATATTATGAGCATAATTTCAATTGCACAAACATTGTATTATTTCGTTTAATATGTCAGCATAATTTAAATTAGTCGGTTTATATTTGGAATACACGCAAATGAAATAAAAAAATCGTTTGTTTTTGCATACGATTCTTACAATGATAATCACTCCATTTAAAATATCGTTCGTGAACGATGTAACTAAAAACATTTCGAACTTGTTTTATTTCAAACTAAACAACACATTGAATCTGTAGACACATTTAACAGTGGTAGAGTTTAACATCTTCGCACGAATGGGCCCGCTCGCCCGGTGCAATACCACGACCACACAGAAGACAGGAGTAAATTGAAAGCAATTCCGCGTTTCGTCTGATGAGTGTGGTGCCGGAGGCCCAGTTTTAGTTTCTTTTCCTTCCCACCTTTTTTCAGGAAAGGATGGGAAGTGAAGTGGATTTGGTGGAGGAGACGCATAGAAAGGGGAAATATCCTCTTTATGTGCGTCTCCTTCTTCGTCCATTAGGGTAGGCAACGCATCTGCAATTGCGATTGTCTATGGGCAGTGGTCGCTTCGCCATTTCGGCGGATTCAGGTGGCCGCTTGCTCGTTGCCACCTTATGGTATAAAAAACACGTTTTTAGACCTCTAGACAAAGTGATTTTCGAACAAAAAAATATGTAAAATTGTATAGTAATAAATGACAAGCGTAAGTGATTATCGCTACTGCTGATCGAAAAATCAAAAATCTATGGAACTGAAGATAACTTTAGATATGCCATGTATTTATGACGTATTTATTTCTATACCTTTGACACTTTATATCGATTTTACTCGCGATATCGTTAATCGAAAGTCACTTTGTCTTGGAGGGAAGTTCTAGCGGTCGGTTTACTAAACAAAGTAAATGATTAAAATAAACCACTTCTAATACATCATTTAGAAATCTAAGTTAGCTATCAAATAAACACTGTTAAATAAAATAAGCAATAAATATAATAAGCATTTCTCATAATTTAATAACGTATAAAAACTTTTGAATGTAAGTTTTTTTGCTATATTTAAGGAAATACTTACAAGGACGTGACTCGGCTTATGTTACTTTGTAATAATAATTGTTATATTCAAGTTAATTAAATTAAATGTTTAATGTTTACGAAATGAGTATATTAGAGGAAGTTTGAGAGTAGTCCCAGTGGTAGAGAAGGTAAGGAGTAAAAGGTTAGCATGGGGGCATGTTATGAGGAGGGATGAATCGCATGTAACAAGGAGAACGTTAGTTATGAGTGTGGAGGTACACCGGTAGAGGTAGACCTAGAAAGAGATGGATTGCGTGAATGGTGACATGATCAAAAAGGGAGTGATGACTGAGATGAGGTATGATAGAGTTAGGTGGAGGGTAAGGAGGAATCCTTACCCTCCACATCATCATCATCATCATCGGAAGATGATGATGATGATGATGATGATGATGATGATGATGATGATATTTAATGTTGCAATGTATAAATTAAATTTAGCTAAATTGAGACGTCATTTTGAGTTCCATTTCGAATCGTTCAATTCATCTATAAGGTATTTTTAGTGTAGGTTTCCATTGGATGAACATGCATGCAAAAATATTGTTTTTTATTTTTCAAACGACTTAGTTACAAATCTTTGGCTTCTCTCCTTTAGTTTAATTATCAAGAACTTTTTCTGTTAGAACAATGTTCCCGTGAGAGCTTATTTTTTAAACAAATATAACCAGACGTCCTTGAATTGTGTTTCCATTTAATAAAACCGGTTGCGACGCGCAGTTAAATAGCTTGGATGTTCGAGAATTGCGTTTCGTAAGGAATAGTTTAGTCATACAAAATGCACTTAGAATATTTGTATCAATTATTATAATAGACAAACTGCAGAAGCTTCGAAATAAATAACAATTAAAGTAAAAATACCTTTTTTCAACGTCAAACTAATACATGAATTGGGCAGAGACAGTCGTTACTGAAGTAGTGGTCAACACTTGACTTGTAATCTCCAATACCGGACGGTCAGTCGAACTGTTCAGTTAGTATCCACACGCACAGTTTTAACTGAACAGTTCGACACATCTGTAGTATGCGTAATCTCTGTTGTATCTACGAGTATAGTTTGGGCAACATTCTAATTTGCCTAGTTGTAAGTTTTCTAAATAAATTTTTTTTTTTATTAACGTTAATATGGCCTACGAAAATTGTTAATTCTTTGTTATTGTTAATTAATTTTAAAGTAATTCGTTAAAATAATTCTTAATTACGTATGTTTCCAGGATTCCCATCGGAATTAGTATACCATGGGTCGGCAATGTGGGAGACGCTGTACGGCATCATGCTCGCCTTCCCCATCGTCTGCTGGCTCTTCATACCCGTTTACTATCGCCTGCACACAAACTCCGTGTATGAATATTTACAGGTAAATAAGAATTTCTAATCTTAATGCTTGCAAACAGTTAAGTCTAAAATCTCTATATGATAGAAACTTCTAGTTTCTTCTACTTGCATATAAGATTCGATTACGAGTTTATTGTTAGTTTAAGGATGTTTGGCATTGATAAATTACTGTCTACAATGCGCATAAGCTACTTCTAGACTTACTAGCTTTCGCCCGCGATTCCGTCCGCGTGGGATAAAAAAAAGCAAGTAGGCTATGTATTCTTTCAGACAATCCTCTACATCTGTACCAAATAACATCGAGATCCGTTCACCAGTTTAGGCTACAAACTCTAACAAACATCCATCCATCTAAACTATTGAATTTATAATATTAGTAATAAGTAATAAAGTGTTTTGTTTAGTGACATATAGTGTCAAGTAGTGCAAAATAAAGTCATACTGCAAGTAAATGGTTGATAACGACCGATGAAATATTTTGTACTGAAATGTTTCTTTCAATGACTGGCAATAGCAAGTATTTGATTAGCTGTATTTAATAACAAACAGTGTGCATTATTGCACGTGGATACCTAGAGTACGTGTACAGTCAGCTGCATAAATATGCATTGTTAAAAAGAAAATTAGTATTGCGCTGTAGAATTGGCGCAACACTAGATTATTGACATAAACGTCACATCTCTAACTGACAGCTGTCAATGTCATTAGAAGGATTGAGATTGGCGCGCATTCCTGACGAGATCTAGTGGAGTGTTTTAATTAATATCTCTAGTTACAATTATATTAATTGTTTTTTTTTTAATTAATATATTAGTAGGTTTTTGTTAATTTACTAATATTTCCTTTAACCATTCCAACTAAGCTCTAGGCTTGTGCTAGGATATGGTTCGCGACAATAGTCGAATGGCGGGATTCGAACCCTCGACCGCAAGATCGGTAGTCCATACCCCAAACCATTAGGCTATTGGCGCTTAAAAAAAGTATACATTTACAAAACCTTATAAACTTGTATACGCCTTAGAAAATATCTATGCGTTCCGATTATAATATGCATTCATAGTCGGAAGCAATAGACATACACGAGCATATATGTTTTTTTAAACAGAAATTATATACAAGTTTCTATAGCTTGGTAACTGTGTTCATGTTTATGCAGCTAACTGTACACATGCATTTAATATATGCGACTCACATTGTTCTGATCTATTTTAATTATTTGTCATGAAGAGCTGCAATTTATTAATTCCAGTCCAATAAGAATATTATGATAGTGGATTGTAACCAAGTCATTTAAATGTGTATGTTTTGTAAAAACACTGTATTACCCCGAAAACATAGACAGTTTAGTTAAACAAATTTTGAGTCTGACCTCTAATTGGTTATATGGACATCAAAATCTCACTATAAATGTGTATATTTACACTTGTTTTCGGTATATCTATACTAATCTATATCTATACTAATATTATAAAGAGGAAAGATTTGTATTTTTGTATTTTTGTATTTTTGTATTTTTGTATTTTTGTATGTATTGAAATAACTCAAAAACGACGGCGCCAATTTAAAAAATTCTTTTACCGTTAGAAAGGTAATTTATTTGTGAGTAACATAGGCTATATTTTTTAATTTGTCGGGGACAAAGTCGCGAGTAACAGCTAGTCTTCAATATAATGAGCGTCGGTGGCTCAGTGGTTTAAGCATTTGACTTGTAAGCTACAGATCTTGTGTTCGAATCCCGTTATACCAATGCGATTTTAGAATATTCATATGTACATAATTTACCCGGCGTTCTTACGGTGAAGGAAAACATCGTGATGCAACCTGCACATATCGGCGAAGAAATTCAAAGATATGTGTAAAGTCAACCAACCCGCACTGGGCCAGCTGTGGTTGTCTATGGCCTAGTCATCCTAACTTAGGATACGCTCCGAGCCTCTCGGTGGGGACGTATACTGAGCTGATGATGATGATGATGATCTATAATATTTATTGGTAAAGATAGAATTTTGTTAATCAACGCGTTATAAAGTCTCAATAATCATGATTTGTTAAAATCCGCTCCGGTATCGTGGTATAAAAGTGTTGACGTATGTTTAAGCTAAAATGTACGCAATAACACTTTTATGTTGATGCCCTTACTGTAACAAACACTTGAAAAATAAACAATCTTAAGTACAAAATATAAACAAATGAGAACATAACATTTCTAATCAGAATACAGATCAAGGTCAAGATTATTAAAGTTGTATTTGCAAGGAAGAGCAATATTGCTAATATAACATTGTAGTAAAATCGGACGTGCTTGGAATGTTATTTAGTAACATAAAACATCACGTATTATTAACGATCTACTAAATACACAAATAAATGGTGCTACGTGATGTTCCCTTTATTAACTTGCTTTCCTTCGACTATTCACCAGCGAGAGAATTTAAATTCATCTTCTAAACTAAATGAAGGAAATCTGTCATCTATCAGAAGGTTACCTATATTATAAATTATATTGCGACTTGCGACGTGGAATTAAAAAATATAGCCTATTACTCAGTAATAACGTAGCTTTCTAATGGTGAAAGAATTTTTGAAATCGGCCAAATAGTTTTTGAATTATTTCAATATATACAAAAGTATATCTTTCCTTCTTATAGATGAAATAACGATAGACTGTCTAAGACTTAGTGTTAAGATCAAAGGCGCAAGTAAAGGCTAAATAAAATCATAAGTTACTACTTTTAATATAGAAGTACACAATCTTCTATTAGCCGTTAATTTCGTACTCGAGACATGCAATTACACGTGGTACAGTGGATCGTATTAGATCGTATGCCCTTGTTCGATTTGCTATAGCCGTAATTATTTCATTATAATTTTAATATTTGCTGAACATACTTTATGTTATAAGTATTTACTTCCTATTTTACTAAATGACGTAAAATCTATTGCAACTACAGACTATCTTACACAGAATACGAATTTGTATAATCCACGACAGTTTAAAGTTATATATTACTAGCTGTTGTACGCGACTTCGCCCGCGTAAAATTAAAAAATATAGCCTAAGTTACTCGCAGATAAATTACCTTTCTAACGGTAAAAGAATTTTTAAAATCGGCCTAGTAGCTTTTGAGTTATTTCAATACAAAAATACAAATCTTTCCTCTTTATAATATTAGTAAAGATTGCTGAGATGTATCAATCAAACCACATATTGAATTGAAATTAACAAACTTCTTTATACTTCTTCCAGATGCGCTTTGGTTCCAACTGGGTGCGTCAGATGGCAGCAGCGACGTTCTTAGTGAGACAAACATTGAACTTAGCGGTGACAGTGTACACGCCGACTGTCGCGCTGCATGCGGTACTCGCTCTGCCGCACTGGGCCTCCGCCGCTGCGCTCACTGTGGTCGCTATTGTATTCAATCTGCTCGGAGGATTAGCGGCTGCTATCAGGTAATGATCCTTATTATCTATACTTCTATACTAATAAAATAAAGCGTAAACACACACTACTTTGTTGCCTAAGATGTCAGCAATGGCAGCATATTTTTGAATAACTCTCTCTTTAATAAAAAGCCCTACACTCACGTCACGCTTTAGGCTATATATCACGCTATTAAACTTAGGGGTAAATAAATTGGATAAAAATCCCAATATGGGAAAGAGACCATAAGCTACAAGCTGCCATCATCAAGGAAGTAAGAATGCCATGGTTTGTCATCTTGTCATTTTGACATTTGCAATTGATAATTTGACAAATTTAAACAATAAAATAAAGTTTCGATTGATTTAATTTTCGTTCATGCTTTAATTTTGTTCGTGTTTTATCTATCAAATATAAAAACAAAAGTGTTAATGAACACGTAGAGGGATAATCAATTAAATATTATGATTGTTTGGGAAAAATATTAATTTTACGTAATAAAAACTTCGTGGCGTTCTAATGTGCGTTGTTTCCTTTCTTTGGCAAAATATACCTTATTATTATTGTAATTTCAGCCTATTATTAATTAACAAGTCGTTAACCAGTTTTTCTTATAAATATTATACTGCGAATAAGTTTATATTCAACGTGGGAACTTATATATGAAAACAATTCTTGTGAATATTTTTAAACTCAATATTTCGTTCCTAACAAATGAATGTGATTTCATATCTCAGACTAGCTGTTTCCATGCGACTTCATCCGCATAAAATTATGAAAATTTTATTTTAATGTTTACATGTGTCAAATTATCAATTTCAAATGTCAAAATGACATGACATGATGACAAACCATGGCAACCTTGCTTCTTTGATGTTGGCAGCAACTTATGGTCTCTTTCCCACATTAGGGTTTTTATCCAAAATATTTACCCCCTAAGTTTAATGGCGAGAAAATATATAGCCTAAAGCGTGACGTAAGTGTAGGGCTTTTTATTAAAAAAAGAATTATTCAAAAATATGCTGTAATTGCTGACATCTTAGGCAACATAGAAGTGTGTGTTTACGCTTTATTATAATAGTATAGATATTCAACACTCAAATCAATATCAACAGGGACCATGTGATTTTAATGATTTGCAGGCGTTAAATTAATGCAACTGAGAGGCACGTGACCAGAAACAATTGAAGTATTCTCGTTTATTCCGGAGATACAAATTGATATTGTTATAGTACGCACACCGTTGACTAAAATATCGCATACTGTACACGATTGTCGATTGTTTCGCAGCTCAACTGTTTAGCACAACTAAAAATCGAATTGTGCACCTCCATATAAGATCATAGGAATCAAAGCGAGACTAAATTGTGCGATAGTATATCGAATGAATTTGATTTCATATCTCAGACTAGCTGTTTCCATGCGACTTCATCCGCATAAAATTATGAAAATTTTATTTTAATGTTTACATGTGTCAAATTATCAATTTCAAATGTCAAAATGACATGACATGATGACAAACCATGGCAACCTTGCTTCTTTGATGTTGGCAGCAACTTATGGTCCCTTTCCCACATTAGGGTTTTTATCCAAAATATTTACCCCCTAAGTTTAATGGCGTGAAAATATATAGCCTAAAGCGTGACGTAAGTGTAGGGCTTTTTATTAAAAAAAAGAATTATTCAAAAATATGCTGTAATTGCTGACATCTTAGGCAACATAGAAGTGTGTGTTTACGCTTTATTATAATAGTATAGATATTCAACACTCAAATCAATATCAACAGGGACCATGTGATTTTAATGATTTGCAGGCGTTAAATTAATGCAACTGAGAGGCACGTGACCAGAAACAATTGAAGTATTCTCGTTTATTCCGGAGATACAAATTGATATTGTTATAGTACGCACACCGTTGACTAAAATATCGCATAACTGTTACACGATTGTCGATTGTTTCGCAGCTCAACTGTTTAGTTGCACAACTAAAAATCTTGTGCGCACCTCCATATAAGCTCTTAGGAATCAAAGCGAGACTAAATTGTGCGATAGTATATCGAATGAATTTGATTTTTCATAAGTTTATCTAAATATAATTGTAGCACTGTCAATTTAATTAATCAATCTTTATAGTTTTACTTCAAGCTGGAAGATACGCATCTTATATCTATCAAGATAATCATCAAAAGACTGTCTTCTTTCTTGAAATATTGACAGTCTGAAAGTAATTTAGACGTCAGTAAGCGATAAGGGTTTATTTCCCATAAGTAGTTACTGGCAGTGTCTTGATTTCTTTAACCTTTAGATAAATCTTATCGTTTGCAGAGCGGATGTGATCCAAACTCTAACGATGGTGATAGTAAGCGGAGCATTTATTGTACAAGCTACAGTGAAGGCCGGAGGTCCTGGACAAGTAATGACTGATAATATCGAAGGTGGAAGATTGGAATTCTTTAAGTAAGTATTTTATACGGATATAAGTGTATTCAACGAAAATAGTAATGTATGACAAGTATTGAGACGACACTTTAGAATTTAAACAATGCAAATATTCTTGACTATCCTCGGCCATAAAGAGATTCATAAAATATAGAGAAGGCTTAGTTCACATTTCATTTGTCATTTTTCACATAATCGTCACTAACATTATGTATTGATAGCCTCAAATCTTCATGTCAAAAAAATTAATTGTATTAAAATGAATTGCCATTAGGTGTCCATAAATAATATGATTTTAAGTACCTCGGTTCTCTAGTCCAGTCCGACGGTGGCGTTGACCGGCACGTGAAAAGCCGAATAAATGCAAGTTGGATGAATGGGCGAACAGGTTCTGGTGTGGCTTGTGATCCAAGAATGCCTCTTAAGCTTAAGGGACAGATCTACAAGTCCATCATTAGACCTGTCGTATTGTATGGATCTGAATGTTGGGCCACCAAAGTTGCGGATGAAAGGAGATTGCATGTGGCTGTGATGCGTATGTTAAGATGGATGTGTGGTGTGACAAGAATGGATAAAGTTAAGAATGTGTATATTAGAGGAAGTTTGAAAGTAGCGCCAGTGGTCAATAAATTGAGAAGCAAAAGGTTAGCGTGGTATGGACATGTTATGCGACGAGACGATGGGGACATAAACCAGAAAGTGTTAAGAATGAATGTGGATGGCTACAAAGGAAGAGGAAGACCGAAGAAAGTATGGATGGATTGTGTGAAAGAGGATATGCTTAAGAAAGGAGTGGATTCAGATATGACGGCTGATAGATATGTATGGAAGCAGCACATACTGTGCCGACCCTCCGTAAGGGATAAGGGCAAGTTGATGTGTCCATAAATAATATTTAAATATTTATATCTCTTTTTGAGCTTATTACAATTTTTAATGGCACTAAACTTGATAACCGATATAATACCTTTCAGAGAAAGTACCAATGATGAAAATTCTGTTCATGCCTAGTCTGTTTATTTTTAAAAGTCTGTCATAAAACAAAAAACATAAATAAAAAAGAGACATGGCATCCAAATCCTTTCAACATTCAACAAACTTTTATAGGTATAAATTGTTAATACTTCCAGATTCACTGGAGATCCAACTGTTCGTGTAGACACTGCATCAGCGTTGATCGGTCAATTGTTCATGTCGGTATCAATCTACGGCTGTCAACAGACTTTCGTCCAGAGATATTGTTCCATGTCCAGCGAAGCTAGAGTTAGAAGAACTCTTTTATCAAATGTACCTGCGGTTGCGATACTCTTCTCTTTATCCTGGGTTGTTGGAATGGCTCTTTATGCGGTATACAAATACTGTGACCCTCTATTAGCTGGTAGGATATCAGCTCCAGATGAAGTTCTGCCCTTCTACGTTCAGGATCAGTTCTCCTTCTTACCTGGAATGCTTGGATTGTTCCTTGGAAGTTTATTTAACGGTGCTCTAAGGTAATTCAAATTATCATTTGTTCCTAGAAAATTCCTAGATTTAAGTTTATTAAGACTAGATTTTGTCCTCGTCTCCATCCGCGTGAAATCTATACTAATATTATAAAGAAGATTTGCATTTGCGTATGTACGAAATAACTCAAAAATTACTGGGCCGATTTAAAAAATCTTTCACCATTTAAAAGCTACGTTATCATTGAGTAACATAAGCTATATTTTTGAATATTTTTTTTAATTCAACGTGGACAAAATCGCAAACTACAGCTAGTTAAAAATAAAACAAAAGTTGCTTTTGTGACCTTCCAGATTATGTAAAATTTCATCAAGATCCGTTAGCAGTTTAGACTACAAACTAATAAACATCCATCTAAACTTATGCATTTATAGTAGTAAGATAGTAAATCAATATACAAATTGTGTTTTTTTTTTCAGTTTCTTGGTGTCGAACATTAATTCCCTAGCGACGGTGACGTGGGAGGACTTCGTGTCTGCGGCGCGGCCCTTCAAGGGCATCAGCGACAAGCAGCAGCTCACCATCATCAAGATTATTGCCATCATATACGGTATGTTTCTCTTCATATACCAAGCTTATAACACAAAGGGGTAAACAGATAAGGGAATACCATCTCTCTGCTCTTCCATGTATATATTCTTTCCATAGCAATATGTAAAGTTGGGGAAATTGGCGGTGTTCTTTAAGCGCTACAATCGTTTGAACATTTTGAAACAATACGCAGAACAAAATACAACGCAGCTTATAAATGTAATTGTACGAAAAGTCAGTGATACAGGGCTTGTTTCTTTTTTTTATACCTTCATTTACACACATTGCTATCTAATTAGTTATTTGTAGAAGGCGTAGTGTCTCGTTGCAATGAACAAGGCAATTTTTCCTGCAGTGGAACAACTTGGACAGATACTGTACATTTGTCAAATCTTTTAACATGTGAATCAAAGTTTAAAAAAAAATGTAGATGTACAATGCATGAGGTGGCACTAAACTTGACAACTGACCTTTCAGAGAATATCCGTGAAAACGTTGGTCACTGTCTCGTCACATTTCTAAAATGTCTTTGGAACCAATAAAGCAAAAATTGGGAATCTTCTTCGTTTCCAGCAATCCTCATCATGTGCCTGTCCCTCTGCGTGGGCATGGTGGGAGGTGTGGTGGAAGGTTCTCTGCTGGTGACGTCAGCGACTTCCGGCGCGCTGCTCGGCGTGTTCCTGCTCGCCGCCATGTTCCCTGTCGCCAACGGCAAGGGCGCCATCTGCGGGATGATCGCCTCACACCTCATCACCACCTGGATGGCGGCTGGCAGACTGCTGTATGTTAATGATAAAGTGGAAATGCTGCCCTTGTCAGTTGAGGTAATTACACGTCAATATATCGTTGTACTACTTACTAGGTTTCGCCTGCGACTCTGTTCGCATGAATTTAAAAAAATGTAAGTAGCCTATTTGTTTTTGCAAACTATCCTCTACATCTTTGCCTTTCATCGAGATCCGTTCAGCTAACTCTAACAAACATCTATCCATCTTAGCTTTCGCATTTATAATATTAGTAAAATAACTCTTGCTTGCGTCTTTGTCCTCGTGAGATTAAAAAAATATTATAATAAAAACATAGCCTTTGTTATTCACAGATAACGTAGGTTTTTAATGGTGTAAAAATTAAAATCGGCCCAGTAGTTTTTGAGTTATTTAATTACATATAAAAATACAATTTTAAAGTAATATTATTATAGACGAGTGTGGATACACCGGTAGAGGTAGACCTAGAAAGAGATGGACGTGCGTGAAAGGTGTTATCAAGAAGGGAGTGATGACTGAGATGACGTATGATAGAGTTCTTTAGAGGACAAAAACCATCATTTCGTTGGTCCTGAGCCAGTCTCTTGATTGACTAAGGCCTGGTCACCCCTTATATATGGTAGGCTTCGAGCCCCTTAGTTAGGGGACGTATAATAAACTAGTGATGAATGATTATTTCCTTTCAGAAATGTCCAAACGAGACGATCAGTGTGTATCATAATGCGCTGCCAGTGGAAGTGAACCAGACACTGATGTTGATCACACCACTGCTGCAGACCATCAACAGCACGCACACGCCTTTAGATACACAATCTACTGCTACTATTATGTAAGTAAACGATTAGATTAACAAAGAGGATAAACAGGAAATTAAAGTATTTAGTCCAACAAGTATTCTACTAATACTAACAAAAGACGAAGATTTATGAATCATTTGATGGAAAGCATTGACAGTGGTAGAGATAGTCATATAGAGAAATGACAGTTTTGACAGTGGTAGAGCAATATATAACTTTAAACTGTCGTGGTTTTTACAAATATACTGTTCGTAAGACACGGGTTTCTTACCACGATTTACTAGTTTTAGCTCCCGATATTTCGGCACAGTTGCATGCGCCATGTTCACGGGCTGACTGAAGTGATGCGGTAGTGTGAGAAAAAAAAAAAAAAAAAAAAAAAAAAAAATTACACGAAGCCATATCGATCTACTTTTCTCCTGATACGGCGACCACTACTATTATTGTTCTCGTTTTCACTAAAGTCCACACTAGCTGTTTTCTGTCGACAAACTACACTCACGGTGTCCACACTTATGCGCTTACTTGAAGTTGGCTGCTGTCCCGTTTTGCTGTAATACTGGATTACTGGATTCCAGGCACTCGACAATTTAAACCCATCTTCGCGATTGAAATTTTGGCACTTTGTAATTTCAATCGCTTCTCTAACCAATCTCGGTATGTAGTGGCGTTCTGTCGAAAGTACCTGGGGACTATGAAGTTCGATCCAGTGATTGGTGGAGGGATCCAGAAGATGTTCAGCTATGGCCGACTTCTGAGGATCGACGTTTTTGACAGCTCGAATATGTTCTTTTATGCGGCTGGTGATGGTGCGCTTGGTTTGTCCTATATACGAGCTGCCACAACTGCAGTTAATTTTGTAGACACCTGGTGTTTCAAACGGAATACGGTCTTTCGGTGAACGCAGTTTTTGGCCTATCTTACTGTCGTAAGTAAAAATAGTTTTTATCGAGTACTTTCCCAAGATCTTCGACAGTTTGTCAGTTACTCCTCTGACGTAAGGCAAGAAGGCAGGCTGCCTCGCCACCTCCACCGGTCTGTTCCGTTTGCGTCGTCGTGGTCTTAGCTTTCCATCATATCCATTCCGCCGCAGTACGTTCGATACATGTTCGAGTTCACCTGGTAAGTGATCTTTGTCACAAAGATCATGGGCTCGGTTTACTAGTGACGTGACTACGGCGTTCAGGTGCAGAGGATGATGGTGTGAGCTCGCGTGAAGGTACCTGTCAGTGTGAGTTGGCTTCCGGTAGACAGAGTGGCTAAGTGATCCATCCGGGCGAACTTCTATTAAAACATCCAAAAAAGGCAACTTCCTCTCTTTTTCTGCTTCACAGGTGAACTTTATCTTATTGTGGATGCTATTAAGATATGACAAGTACCTCTCAGTATCTGCTTGGTTACCTCTCATGATACAAAAAAACGTCATCTACGTATCTTTTCCACAGTTTAACCGGCGATGGTGTGGCTACAATGGCGGAATTTTCAAAATATTCCATCCAAATGTTGGCTACTACTGGTGCCACAGGGCTTCCCATGGCTACACCATCGATCTGTTTGTAATACTGACCATTGTACAGAAAGTAACTCGTAATCAAACAGTGTTCAAGTAACTTGGCATATTCCATCGGGATGTTATTATTACTAAGAAGCACCTTTATAACATCTAAACACTCTCTAATGGGTACATTGGTGAATAGGGAATCGACGTCAAAACTGACCATAACCTCATTTGTTTCATTTGTTTTTTTTTTCTCACACTACCGCATCACTTCAGTCAGCCCGTGAACATGGCGCATGCAACTGTGCCGAAATATCGGGAGCTAAAACTAGTAAATCGTGGTAAGAAACCCGTGTCTTACGAACAGTATAGTGGTAGAGCAAGCTTTAACATCTTCGCACTGTAGGGCTCGCTCTGTGCAATACCACGACTACACAGAACAGGCGTGAAGTGGGAGCAATTCCGCGTACAGTCTGATGAGTGTGGTGCCGGAGGTCTCATTTTAGTCCCTTTCCCTTTCTACCCTTTTCTGATAACGAAAGGATGGGAAGGGAATGTGGATTTGACGGTGAATGAGACGCAAATCCTCTTTATGTGCGTCTCCTCCTCAGGAGATCTCCTCTTAAGGACTCAGATAGCTTGTTTTATACCATAAGATGTCAAATCACCTTAAGGTATAAATATATATATTAGCATTCGCCCGCGACTCCGTCCACGTGGAATTAAAAAAAAAACAAAAGTGAGTAACCTAAGTGTTCTTCCAGATTATCCTCTACATCTATACCAAATTTCATCGATTTCCGTTCAGCCGTTTAGGCTTCAAACTCTAACAATCCATTCATCCATCGAAACTTTCGCATTTATAGTATTAAGAAAAGTTAGATATATAAAAAGTTCCTTCTGTGGATAGAGTTTTATAGAATGAAATAACAACAGCAGAACGTTAATGATCTTTTGCTTGTATTATATCTAAATTTCATATTTTTCCAGATCTGACGCTCTGATGAAAATGTACTCTGTCTCTTATATGTGGTACGCAGTGATAGGCACTTTGACATGCGTTATCATAGGAACTGTTATCGGAATGATAACTGGTACTGAAGAAGATGCATTCGATGAGAAATTATTGCATCCTTTAATCGCTAAAATAGCAAGAAAACTACCTGGACGTGAACGAAAGTTCACTAACGATGTTAACGAGAAAGCTAAAGTCGAAAAAGAGATATCCGATAAAACTGAAGAGACCATAATCGAGGATGGAAAACCGGATGTTTTGCCTGTATTTACAACTTCTAATAGTAAAATATTTGATAACTACGAAAGATCATCGCCTATTAGAACGAGATTGTGATTTGAGGAATTTTTCAGGGTTTCCCTCAAGGATCCATTATTGGACCAATTGTAATCGTTAAATTATTTTTTAAATATTCTTTAAAGTGTTTTGATATTAAAACTTCAAGGTATTTAAACAATCGAAAAGTATATAAAAAAAAAGATACTTAATTTATATTTAAGGGAATCTTATTTAAAAGATGATTTTCTTTTAAAACGATACGAGTTTTTATTTCTCTAACTTTAGACGTTATTTATTATATGTTAGGATTATTTTTAAGTTTTTTTAAGTATTAAGTCTTAACCACTAACATATCAAATTAATGTTTATAGAAATTTACATTTATGTATTACTAGCTGTTGCCCGTGTCTTCGTCCGCGAAGTATTAAACTTTTTATGTGTATTTACAGTAAATTATGTTTTCTAAAATCTACTGCTGTGTAGAATTGTTTTTATTTTGCCTTAAATTTAAAAGGCGTTGATATTTTGTAATAGGAATCGATATTTTTGCGGTTAGAAGCCTTTTCTTTATTGGTACTTTAGATTTATAAACGTTAGTAAATAAGGAATGTTATGTAATAAATAAGATTAATTAAGTTATCGATATGTTATAATATCGATTAGGGTTTTTATTTGTAATTTTGTATTTTGTAAGACTGTCTTTATATTCTATAGAATTATAAGAATTGTAAGGGTTAGTTCAGACTGGAAATATTTTACATAAATTATAGTGTGAACTGGCCTTAATTTTTAACTTGTCAATTATTATAAGTAATTTTAATTGTAAGAGTATGTTAAGAGCGGGCGCACACCTTTGACTAAACTATCGCACAACTGTTGTGCGATTATCGATTGTTTCGCAGACAATTAAACTGTTAAGTTGCACAACTAAACATCGAGTAGTGTACCTCCATATAAGCTCATAGGAATCAAAGCGAGACTAAACAATTGTGCGATATTTTAGTCAAAGGTGCGCACGCTTTTAAAGTAAGTCTAATGGTGAGCGTTTTTAAGTCTATATTAAAAGTGTTTTAATATATACGTACATTTTTATTTCAATAAAACAAAGGCGACAATATATTTTTGTACAATTTTGGGAGTCGAAACGTATGAAATTCTCAGTAAATATTTTCCAAAATTTCTCAAATATAATTAACTTAAAGTGAAAGATGTATTTTAGACAACTTTAATTCTAAAAACGACAAATGAAAAAGTTTTAAATAAACTAATTATACATTTAAGTCGTAATTCTTAAAATTTACTGATTTCTATAAATGGATAGGTTATAAGACTGGTATGTGGCTGTTTGATTTTCTCCATTTTGGCGCTGATTGTCGCGGATGTTGGCGGTGGTGAGAATTCGAACTAAAAAAAAAATCAAAACCTTTTTTATTGCCATCCAAAAAAATATACAGCTCTATACAAAATAAAAAACATATAGTAACATCAAGGAGCATTTAAATCGGAACAAAGCAGGTGTTATTTCCAATGACCTATCCATTTATACAGATCAGTGTTACTAGCTTTGTAACAAGTGAAAAGATTCTGTTCTCTTGTGTGTTTAAAATCTACAATTAGCTGTAAGTTTATTGTAATTCTATGTGTTTAAATTTTGTAAAGTATATCGAGTTTATAAGAATTAATTTAATATGAGGGTATTATTTAAAATTATCATTAAATTATAATTTAAATAGAATTATGAATAAGAGTATTTTATGTATTTTTATAATGGCTTAATTGAGGATTATTATTGTGAGAACATCTAAACAATAACTTCTATTTTCCAATGGGAGTGAGAGAGATAGCTATATACGTTTGTAAACTTATGACTTGTTCACACTAGGTTAGTACAGTTGCGATGTCATACATTGTATGAATTTACTGGCGCCATTTAACACTCACATTGCCAGTTGACAGTCCAGTTTAATTGCTACTAACCAACTGTACTGGCCAAGTGTGAACCTCGCATATTATACACTAGCTGTTGCTCGCGACTTCCCCCGCGTGTAATTAAAAAATAATACAAAATATAGCCTATGTTACTCACAGATAAATTACCTTTCTGATGGTGAAAGAATTTTTAAAATCGGCTCTGTAATTTTTGTGTAAATCAAATACAAGCAAACATCCAAAAATACAAATATTTCCTCTTTATAATATTAGTATAGATATCTTGGGTAAGTTTATTACTATGTATGAATTATAAGTCGTGTGCAAAAGGTTTACCTTCATGCGTGACGTCATAAGGCCATCGTCAAAGTTTCTGCACACGAGTAATTTTGTAAAATATTTTTTTATAAACTATATTTTTTATAATAAAATTTTTTAATATTCCATCTGGAAAGTTCTAGTATTGAACTGTAATGATATTGTTGCCATAGTATTTATTTTGTGATATTTACCAGTATTAATAAGTAATACGAATTTTAAATAATTACGTATGGCTATACTGAATATTGGTATTCTATTGCTAAGGAATGTTATATGAATAAATACTTTTTAAAGATTTTATTGGTTTTATTTCTAAAATTAACACTACCAAGGTTTTTTTCCATATTTTTTACAACAGAAATAATCAACAAATGTTTAATAATATATCTTAAATCTTTGTTAAATTGTACATTAAATAAAATTATGAAAAAAGGCCTGTAGATAATTTATCTAAGGGCACCAACATAGTGCAAGTCATAAGCGATTAGCGTTTGGTAAAAATTGTAAGTCATGGTATGACTTCCACTATAATGAGGTTTAAACAGATTAAATACACCTTCAGAGTAACCGTGGGTTTCCACTGCCGAAACACTTATAAGAAATATCGTTTTCGGTCATAATAATCGGTATTACTCTGTTTTTATTCCACAGATGTTTAGGTAGTCGAAATGGAGAGGGTCTATCACGAATGCGTGACGTTACGAAAACGTTCTCACTAATATTAAACGCCAATAGCCTAATGGTTTGTGGTACGGACTACCGATCTTGCGGTCGAAGTTTCGAATCCCGCCATTCGACCTGTGAACCATATCCTAGCACAAGCCTAGAGCTTAGTTGGAATGGTTAAAGGAAATATTAGTAAATTGACACAAATCTACTAATCATCATCATCAACTTGCCCTTATTCTTTATGGAGGGTCGGCACAGTATGTGGTGCTCTTCCATACATCTCTATCAGCCGTCATATCTGAATCCACTCCCTTCTTAAGCATATCCTCTTTCACACAATCCATCCATACTTTCTTCGGTCTTCCTCTTCCTTTGTAGCCATCCACATTCATTCTTACAAATATTTTATGTTAAAAAAATCGTGATAATATAGTAACGTAAAGTTACGAATATCATAATTATAATTTCTATTTGTAAATAAAAATTATTATATTTTATATCATCCGCTACCGCTTACGATTTGCATCAACAAACTCTCGTCACGTCATTACTATCTGTCTAACACAAGCGGTGGATCAGAACGGATTATTTAATTATATTTTTTCGAGAGCTTATCTCGGCTTACTGGGATATACTCAGCTTATCTTTGAAGCCGCCTTTCTGATTGAGATTAGTCATTTGACTCGCAAATTGGATTTTCCTGTTCATATTTCCACTCATTATTGTAATACAAAAAAAAAACAAAACCGACTTCCAAACAAAATAAACTAAAAACAAAATATTCTCAAAAAAACAGGACACTAAAAAGTAACGAAATAATTACTTGAAAATAGTAAACCTCCCTTATTGTAGCTGTTATGTCTATATTGTACAATTATTATTACTTTGATGTCGGTGTCAGCCGAGGTATGCAGTGATATTTCTACGTAAGGCTTTCTACATTTTTACAATAACAATTGACAGTTGAAGGTATAGTAACGTTTAAGTAATGAATCTACATTGACTTCTTTTTTGACTCCTTCTTTTGAGAAGTCGGTCAAAAATCAATATTATGTTACATTCCATTCTCGCGCGCCCACCTTTAACTAAACTATCGCACTGTTTAGTCTCGCTACGATTCCTAAGAGATTATGGAGGTGCGCACACTACTCGATTTTTAGTTGTGTAACTAAATAGATAAATTGGCTCTGAAACAATCGACAATCGTACAACCGTTGTTGTATAGTTTGGTGAAAGGTGCGCGCGCTCTTAATCAGCATGTATCTTTAGTTATTGAAACTTTTTTTGTTATAAAGTTTGAAAGTAGCGCCAGTGGTGGAGAAATTGAGAAGCAAAGGGTTAGCCTGGTATGGACATGTTATGCGACGAGACGGTGGGGACATAAACCAGAAAGTGTTAAGAATGAATGTGGATGGCTACAGAGGAAGAGGAAGACCGAAGAAAGTATGGATGGATTGTGTAAAAGAGGATATGCTTAAGAAAGGAGTGGTTTCAGATATGACGGCTGATAGAGATGTATGGAAGAGCAACACTTGCTATTCCGACCCTCCATAAGGGATAAGGGCAAGTTGATGATGATGGAGTCGCGGGCAAAAACTAGTCTTAAATAAATATATAAAAGATTGTCGAAGCTATATAATAAACCGTCCTCAATAAACTTATGAATTAAAGGGTCTAATTAAGATCCCTTTAAATACAGTGTCCTGCATAAATGTGAAGGGAACAGGCGCGTTAAATTTCACTTTAATTAAATGTAAAATAGGAATATATAGTAAATAGAAGATTTAACTATCCTAGGTTATATAAAAACATTATCCTTAATACAACTTTATGCTGTTCGCGTGCGGATTCATCCGCGTGAAATTATAAAAACTTTATTTAATTGTTTACATTTGTCAAATTATCAATAGCAAATGTCAAAATGACATGACATGACATGATAAACCTTAGCAATCTTTCTTTCTTGAAGTTGGCAGCAACTTATGGTCTCTTTCCCACATTAGGGTTTTTATCCAAAATATTTACCACTTAAGTTTAATGGCGTGAAAATATATAGCCTAAAGCATGACGTAAGTGTAGGGCTTTTTATTAAAAAAAGAATTATTCAAAAATATGCTGTAATTGCTGACATCTTAGGCAACAAAGAAGTGTGTGTTTACGCTTTATTATAATAGTATAGATATGAGTTTTTCGTTCTCCTGATAACTCTATCATCCGTTATCAGTCATCACTCTTCTTGATCAAATCATCTTTCACCCCATTCATCTTTTCCTAGGAATACAGCTCCACATAAATCTTAATAAACAAAGCATTTTATAGCAGCAGAGCTATTTAAATAACCTTTAGTTTGGCGTCGACATTTTGTAGATAAAATAAATTTAAATTAATTTCTTTTATGTCAGCTTTAAGTAGGCCGTTTAGCAGTCAAAGTGAAATTAATGCTGTCATAAAATTTGTTTGGAAAATAGCGTCCCTTTTTTAATTAGGTTCTGTTTAGTTATTTAGGTGTTGGGCTTTCGTTGGGCTTTTTTAATTTAGTTGCTTTTAAGACATCCAAGTAGTTTAAAAGTATAGTGATATTATCAATGAGAAAGTTTAGATGTTTTTTAGAGTTTTCAGCCTAAACTGCTGAATGGATCTCGGTGAAATTTAGCAAAGATGTAGAGGATATTTGGAAGTACACATGAGTTTGGATAATTTTGTTTTAATAGCGCGCGGACGGACTCGCGGGCGATAACTAGTATCTCAAATAAAATATTATTCAACAAGTTTATTAAGTACAGTTTTGTTTATTGTGATTTTCTATCGTTTTACCTGTATAAGAAACTTTATATATTTGAGGAAGAATTATGAAAAAAATGCTAAACTTTCCGCGATACCCCTGGGAGAGAAGTTCTGGATGTTTACGATTTTATTGTTAGCTAACAACGTTCCCTTGAAATTATTTCGCGATTCTTGCTATTTAAGGGCCCATTTTAAAAGCCTCTCTTCTGTAGTTTCACCATATTTAATAATTTTACAGGATAATCCGAAATAACCAAAGATTTGTTATATTTATTGGTCATATATAACTTTTTTGTTAGTAGTTAGGATAGCTGTCTATCCTCCTCCATCCTGAAAAAGCTATTAGGGGAAACAAAGCCTTGATTTTACCAATAAATATAACAAAACAGTTTACGTAAAAAAACTCATATCATTCTGAGCTTAAGGCTGACGTTGAAGTGACATCAATATTTTTACTTATTTAATATATGTAATCTATCGTCAGGTATATTATAATAAATCCCACATTTTGCTTTTGATGTAATATTCGGTCATTTTCAGTCATTTATTCATCCAAAAGGATTTATAAAAAAGCTAAGTGAGACTTGAAATTACAAATCACGTTTGTAAAAGGCTTCGTTAGTGGTCACCCTAAATAAATAAACGAGCCCTTCCGCACTCACATCCATTTAAACTTCAGCCGCTCGGAAGGGCTGGCAATAAAACTTGCCCCGTGACGTCACGGGCGCTGCTTATGTAAATCCAGGGACCTGCCCCCCGCAGCAGCCAATTTACACCCGCTTTGGAATTCCTCAGGGAGGTATGTTTTAATAGCTTGTTTATAACAGTTTTAAAAAATATATTAAGTACAAGAGGCATGAAAATTAATAATTTTCTCATATGAAATTCCCTATCCTAGGGGATGACTAGACTATCGTCAACACTTCACACATATCTTTGAATTTCTTCACTGATATACGCAGATTAACTTTCCCGCTTTTATTCCTATGAACATATATGGAGGTGCGCACACTACTCGATTTTAGTTGTGCAACTAAACAGTTGAATTGGCTGCGAAACAATCGACAATCGCCCATCAGTTGTGCGATAGTTTAGTCAAGCGCCCGCTCTAAGAATGGCAGTTTTGCTTGGCTTTTTTGAAATCAATATAAGTGACCATTTCTATTTTATCCATGTACCACATATATCACTATCTTTTTATAGCTTTATTTTTTATATAAAAAAATCTTCATTCCGAGAACTGAAATAGCTCATTATAAAGAAAATATCGTTAGCGGCATCTCTGCTTGAACGATTCGCGTCCAATTGACATTGTGGCCCAACTCTTAAGTGATTGCGTTTTTTATTTAAAGCAATGTCATATAGCTTTTGGCCGCAACTCCATCCGCTCTGAACGAAAATAAACATAAGGTAACTTTTTAGCCTCTTCCATACAATGTCATATGTGTCAAATTTTGTTGAGATGTGTTGAGTCCTAAAAATACCTTGTAACACCCATCCATCCAAGTAAACTTTTGCATTTATAATATTAGTAAAATAAGATTTAACATACTCAAAAGAGTGATTACCATATTGGTATCGTATATTCCAAATGTTTTGTTCCGATAGTTAAGATTAATTTGATAAACGCTTCCGCTTATGATAAGTACCACACCAGTAGGTCGCCATGTCATTATTATCTGTCCAACACAAGCGTGAGATTAGGCCGGATTATTTCATTATATTTTTGCCAAGGGGCCCTAAGGGCCTCTCCTTACGCCCTTAGAAATCGCTACGGCTTATGGATGGCAGCCTTCTAAATGGAATCAATTACTTTCTTCCCTTATATATGGTTTCATGTACTAGCTTTCGCCCGCGTCTCCGTGCGCGTGGAATTAAAAAACGGAAAAGTAGCTTATGTTTACTTCAATTGTTCAACATCAGTGTCTAATTTCAAAGAGATCCGTTCAACAGTTTAGGCTACAAACTTAAATTCATCCATAAATTTAAATTCACAACTATTTAGTCTCGCTTTGATTCCTATGAGCTTATATGGAGGTGCACACTATACGATGTTTAGTTGTGCAACTAAACAGTTGAATTGGCTGCGAAACAATCGACAATCGCACAACAGTTGTGCGATATTTTAGTATTTTGAATAAAAACATTAATTTTACTTGATTATTTAACATTATGCTCTTTTAATTTTAATACAAAAAGAGCATTAAAATGATATGCTTAGTTCACTAGGATAATATGCGGCTCAGCAATTTATCTTAAAACAAACGAGATGTTCCCTCGCACATTTCACTTGTTGACAAAGACAAGTAAATAATTACGAAGGTGCTATTCCAGCACATTTGTTTAAGGGTAGGGGGTTGACATTATTAATAACTGTCATAAACATGAGGGTACGAATGGCTATTACGCCACATGGGCCTTTTATACATACGTATTTACGACTTAGGGCTGTTTTCATTGTCTATACTAATACTAATCTAGACTAAAGTATTAGTATACTAGCTTTTCCCCGCGATTCCGTCCGAGTGAAATTAAAAAAAACAAAGTGAGTTGCCTATGTGTTCTTCCAGACTATTCTCTACATCTGTACCAAATTTCATCGAAATCCGTTCAACCGTTAAGGCTACAAACTCTAACAAACATCCATCCGTCCAATTTTTCGCATTTACAATATTAGTATGATTATATAAAGAGGAAAGATTTGAATTTTTGTGTGTATTGCAATAACTCAAAAAGTACTAGGACGATTTTCGAAATTCTTTCACCGTTAGAAAGGTAATTTATCTGCGAGTAACATAGGCTATTTAATTCTACGCGGGCGAAATCGCGAGCAACAGCTAGTACAAAATATTTACATTTTTACTTAGTTTACAATCTCAGAGTTAATTGGTCACTAAGCGAGACTTGACATATAGATTTAGTATGATATAACGTTTCTGAGTGCGGTAGTAAACCGCAAGCCAACATGATAATTTCCTGCCTCCTAAAGCAGTTAAGGAAACGATAGTAAACACGTTCAGGGTCATTTGGTAGCATCTTATATATGTAACGTTTAAGATCAGTGCTTTATAGTGCCGTTAAGATGGGTCGTTCCATTTATGACCGAAAATAAAAAAAGGACGAACCAACCTGATAGAACGTATTTACGTAATCCGCTTTCGCTTTTTGCTTTCAGTGTCACAGTGTAGCTAAATACAGATGTGCCACATTTATATAAACGAGATTTTTACACAATATTGTAGGAAAAATACAGATGATTTGAGAAACCGAACCGCCTCATTTTTAGTAGTCAGTTAACAATGCACATTTTTTTACGATTTTTTTATACATTAAGGTGGCAAACGAGCAAGCGGCCATCTAAATCCGCCGAAATGGCGAAGCGACCGCTGCCCATAGACATCCGCAATTGCAGATGCGTTGCCTGCCCTTAATCGACGGAGGAGACGCACATAAAGAGGATATTTCCCCTTCCTATGCGTCTCCACCACCGTCAAATCCACTTTCCCATCCAATCCTTTCCTTATAAGAAAAGGGTGGAACGGGAAAGGGACTAAAATTGGGCCACCGGCACCACTTCACGCCTGTCTTCTGTGTGGTCGTGGTATTACACCGGGCGAGCCGACCCATTCGTGCTAAGATGTTAAAGCGGGCTCTACCACTGTTAATTTAATTACACGATTAATGTAACTCTAGTGCTATTTCGTTTCTTATTATTCATCATGATCATCATTGTCAGCCGTAGGTCGTCCACTGCTGAACGTAGGCCTCCCCCATTGATTGCCACAATGCCCGGTCCTGTGCCGCCCGCATCCAGTGCACTCCCGCAATCTTGACCAGGTCATCGGTCCATCTTGCGGGAGGCCTACCTACGCTGCGACGACCTATCCGTGGCCGCCACTCCAGGACTCTTCGGCCCCATCGGCCCTCCGTTCTGCGGGCAATATGGCCGGCCCATCGCCACTTGAGGTTTGCAATTCTTCGGGCAATGTCAAATTCTTTATTATTACATTTATTTTATTAAATTCTGAGCGTTCTTTTGTTTTTTAATGATAAAATTTAATCAATATTTCATTATGTCGTGCAGTGATAAGTCTGCTAAAAATTCCAGGATATTTTTAATATAGTCATTCTGTCTTTAATTATACTGTGGCATATTTACCAGTGGTAATAATACGGCCAATCTATTTTTATCGCAGGCCACTTCCTTTAATAACATTAAAACTTTTTCATTACACGCAACCATACAGAGAATCTAGCACTAAAATTGTTTTCCAATACTGCTACAAATGAATATAATTATGATTGGAAATTTATTACAGTAATTTATCATGACTTTTTACTGCAATATTTAACTAAGTGTTTATTAATATTGTTTAAGATGTTTAAATTGACATTTGCTTCGTTTAAGAGCGTTCTCACGACTGAAACTAGACTATCGCACAATTGTTTAGCGAGACTCGCTTTAATTCCTATGAGTTTACATGGAGGTACTCGATTTTTAGTTGTGCAACTAAACAGTTGAATTGGCTGCGAAACAATCGACAATCGCACAACAGTTGTGCGATAGTTTAGTCAAAGTTGTGTGACCGCTATAATGTCTAAAAATTTTAATTACGTCATAATATTCATTGTTATATGTTAAGTATAAATATGACACAAATAAAAAAAAAATCAGGTAACAATTGCCAAGCCAGCGAGGTATAGCAATGCCAGCTACTGATACAGTGTTTACACATACCAGTAAAGTCTCAATGAGATTCATAACAGACATGACAGTTTATCTGAATCCTACTGTTCAGATAAAACTGGGCGTGTGTGGAAGGCTTTAATTAACAAATATCTTTAGTTTATGGACCTTTACGAAATAAGTATATTAGAGGAAGTTTGCTAGTAGCCCCAGTGGTAGAGAAAGTAAGGAGTAAAAGGTTAGCATGGTATGGGCATGTTATGAGGAGGGATGAATCGCATGTTACAAGGAAAATGTTAGTTATGAGTGTAGATACACAGGTAGAGGTAGACCTAGAAAGAGATGGACGGATTGCGTTAAAGGTGACATGATCAAGAAGGGAGTGATGACTTAGATGACGTATGATAGAGTTATGTGGAGGACAAAAACCTGTTGCGCCGACCCTACGGGACTAGGATAAGGAGGATGATGATGATCTTTAGTTTATGGACCCTCCCGCTATTGATTTTAAAGTTAAACTAAACATTAAGCTTTGTACATCATATACGTACAAAACAAAAAAATCTTGGCCGTGTATTTTTATTTGTGAAATAAAGACCTCATTTCTCGCGCCGCTGACTTCTTCCCAGTGTTCGAACAATGCAAACAAAACAATAAAGGAACGTATACATAAATACCGCGTTTACGTGTTTAGCTCTTGCTTCCGACTTTGTCCAACTTAACGGTGGGTTTTCATTGTATTAAACTTGTATATCTTATATCTTTTTCTTTTTATAAAATCGATTGAAAAATAATGTTAATAGATAAATTATTCCGGAAAGATTTTTTGCTATAAATTTTTAACAGGCGTTGAGATGCTAAGAAATAGTGTTTTTTTATTATTTTATAACAAATATGATGTCAGTAAAGTATTTAGCAATTTAAGTTTATACATTTATGTCATTACTAAAAACATTGTTAATTTTCAATGTATAAATAACATCCAATAATTGCTTGCTCTCTGTAAATGAGTTACTAATTGGATAAAATCAGTGAGGACGGAAAGTTAATCACAACGCCCAAACGACTCCTGGCACGGCTTGTTTGTTGATTTGATGGAAATTCAATTTAAGATACGTTTTAATCAGACAAATTTGAATACGTTTGTCGTTTGTTTACAAGAAAATTATTTTATGTTATAAAACGACAATAAACTATTGACTTCAATAGTCAATTGTTTTTAAATGTTTACTTTTGTTTTGCATTTATTATATTCCATTAATAATGAGGAAACTAACACGACCAATTGTTATTTAAAAATCCCGTAGTCTATACAAATATTATAAAGAGGGAAACTTTGTTTGTTTGATTGTAATGAAATAACTCAAAAACTACTGGGCCGATTCTCCGGGCTAAAAATTCTTTCACCATTAAAACGCTACCTATTTTTTAATTTCACGCGGACAGAGTCGCGGGTGAAAGCTAGTGTACAATAATTATACTTAATCTATACTAAGGTACTCTCTGTCAAGAGATCTTTATTGAATGACAAGAGATCTTTCATCATCACCAGCTCACTCTATACGTCCCCACCGAGGGGCTCGGAGCCTACCCTAAAGTTAGGGTGACTAGACCATAGTCAACCACGCTGGCCAAGTGCGGGTTGGTTGACTTCACACATATCTTTGAATTTCTTCGCTGACATGCAGGTTGCATTACGATGTTTTCCTTCATCGTAAGAACGTCGGGTAAATTATGTACATATGAAAATTTGAAAAATCGAAAATCACATTGGTACATGGCGGCGGGATTCGAACCCAATACCTGTAGATTACAAGTCAAGTGCTTAAACTACTGAGCCACCGACGCTCTTAGCCACCGACGCTCTTTATTGACATTCAATTAAGAACTCTGAGGTATAAAAATAACCTTGTACTAATTAATGCAGGTGGAAAACAATTAAAATGGTAAGATTAAATTGGGTTACGAATTCACTTAATGTTTTTTCTACAAAAGGTCTCCCTAACACGTATTTCCCAATTCTATACATTTACGGATATAAAGGACACTCCGTATGTATTTAAATGCTCCAATTTCGTCAGGTGTTTGTAATATATTCTAATATATTCTTACCCGGAGGCTGTGCGTGTGTGCGAAAATTATCCTTCTAGAATTAAGGCGTATTATGTTATAGTTTTATATATATACAGATTAAAGTTAATCCAAAGTAAATTAAGTAACAGATAAATGCTTAGAAAAAGACTTCGTAATAATATATATATGCGTAGCTTTGGATGTATGGATGTTTATAACAGTGGTAGAGCCCGCTTTAACATCTTCGCACGAATGGGTCGGCTCGGCCGGTGCAATACCACGACCACACAGAAGACAGGCGTGAAGTGGAAGCAATTCCGCGTTTCGTCTGATGAGTGTGGTGCCAGAGGCCTAATTTTAGTCTCTTTCCCTTTCCACCCTTTTTTGAAGAGGAATGGATGGGAAGGAAAAGTGGATTTGACGGTGGAGGAGGCGCATAGGAAGGGGAAATGTCCTCTTTATGTGCGTCTTCACCTCCGTCAATTAAGGGTAGGCAACGCATCTGCAATTGCGGATGTTTATGGGCAGCGGTCGCTTTCCATTTCAGTGCATTCAGGTGGCCGCTTGCTCGTTTGCCACCTTATATTATAAAAAAAAAAGTTTGCTTAACGGATCTTGTTGAAATTTGGCACAGGTTTAGAACATAGTTTGGAAGAACTCATAGGGTATGTAGTTTTTTTATTCCACGTAAACGAAGTCGCGGGCAGTTTGAACCTTACTACTAGCTTTGCTTGCTTTAGCTAGCTTTTGTTTTTCTAAATAAATGTCAGATCTCTATTATTTAAACAAAGGATCGTGTGTCATTCATAAATTTATTCCTTTAACGAATCAAGGAAATTCCTTGAAATATAAGGAAAATGGATCCCGACTCACAGAAGTTATCTTAACTTTTACATCTTTGTGCAAACAGAAGTGACATGATATTGTAATAGATTGATACAAGAAAAGAAGATAAGTTTTATTTCATATTCATAATATTTTCATATTTACTTACGTTACCAATTTCTTCGCTGAAAGAACGGACGTTACAAATTGTAATATTAACGTAAAAGCGTTTGTGGAACTACTCTATAATTCTTATAGCAAAAAAAATGAATTCAACAATAAGAGCGGGCGCACACCTTTGACTAAACGCACAACTGTTGTGCGATTGTCGATTGTTTCGCAGTCCATTCAACTGTTTAGTTGCATAACTAAAAATCGAGTAGTGCGCACCTCCATATAAGCTCATATGAATCAAAGCGAGACTAAACAGTTGTGCGATAGTTTAGTTTCAGATGTGAATATTTCAAATGTTAATGAAATCTGCTGTTAAATTACGATAGGCTATTGTCTGTCGTAACGTAAGGGTGATAGGGTCTTAGTCAACTAAGCCAGCCCCGAGTGGTTTAACTTCATGATTTTGATTTTCTTTTCAGATGTGCCAGTACTGTCTTGGAAAGCTACTTGCGTTCTGAGCGAGGTTTCAATGGCGCCCTCTTTTTAGTACTGTAAACAACGTAATGTGAGATTGAGAGTGTAATTCCCATACCTGTGTCGCCCCATTCGGTATAGCGCCCTGAGCCGCCTAACCACACCCTAACGTCGACCCTGTATACAGGTTTCACGTCACAAATTGTCACATAATTTTAGATGAATTCGGTGTAAGGTAACTCCATAATGAAGTGTAAAAATTCATCATGAAGATATCGACGTGCTGAAATTCTCATCTCACGTGGGAATGACTCTTGAATACATTTGAATATTTTTATAAAAACGTTGCTATCAAATGTATATTTGCATGCATTAGCGAGCGCGAATGTTTAACATGAAAAATAACAATGGTTTGTCGTTTAAATTGCATTACAACGTAACAAATGTAACATTCAACGTTGAAAATCTAAGTTAAATTAAATGAAGTTGCAATTGAAACGTGAATTTTGATGTTGGAATATCTTTTAACTCGGATTAGAGCGGGCTCACCTTTGAATAAACTATCACACAACTGTTTAGTCTCGCTTTGATTCCTATGAGTTTATATGGAGCGCATACTCGATTCTTAGTTGTGCAACTAAACAGTTAAATGAGGTGTGAAACAATCGACGATCGCACAACAGTTGTGTGGTAGTTTAGTCAAAAGTGTGCGCCCGCTCTTAACAAGATGATAATGTTTTTATATAATTTCAAAGAGTTCAGATTTTTTTTGTAAGTAGTACAAAAATATTCTATACTAGCTGTTGCTCGCGACTTCGCCCGCGTGAAATTAAAAAATAATACAAAATATAGCCTATGTTACTCACAGATAAATTACCTTTTTAATGGTGAAAGAATTTTTAAAATCGGACCAGTAGTTTTTGCGTGAATCAAATGCGTATATATAATCATACTAATATTATAAATGCGGATGTTTAGATGGATGGATGGATGGATGGATGTTAGTTAGAGTTTGTAGCCTAAACGGCTAAACGCATTTCGATGAAATTTGGTATAGATGTAGACGATAGCCTGGAAGAACACATAGGCTACTCACTTTTGTTTTTTTTTAATTCCACGCGGCCGGAGTCGCGGGCGAATGCTATAATAGTATTATATAAGATAAATAATATTCTCTTCTTGTAAGCATTGTAAAGGAAAATCATGTCGTCCATTATGCTAATAGTTAAGACAAATATTTTTACTCCATCATAAAGACAGAATATCAACACAACACTGTTCCTTACTTTGACACATTTGTTAGCATTCACTCTAGAAATTGTTATAAAGTATAATAGTTATTTCTATCACAAAAAAACGCAACATCTATGTTCTTAAAATAAATTTTTATATTACTGAAAAAGCACGATTTCCAACCCATCGATTTGCCGGTAAAACCAGTTACCTAAAAGTAAACGATCGCAAAACAGTGTGCGATTGTCGATTGTTTCTCAGCCCATTCAACTGTTTAGTTGCACAACTAAAAATCAAGTGTGCGCTCCTCTATATAGGTTCATAGGAATCAAAGCGAGACTAAACAGTAGTGCGATAGTTAAGTCAAAGGTGTGCGCGCTCTGTAAATATTTAGAAATTCATGTGATTTTGTATTGAACTAAAAGAAAACAAATATAATAGGGTAACCACTATATGGTAATTCAACGTATTTTCGATATCCAATTAGTGACTTCATTAATTTCCTCATTTGAAAAT
Source organism: Papilio protenor (assembly GCA_029286645.1). NCBI lineage: Eukaryota > Metazoa > Arthropoda > Insecta > Lepidoptera > Papilionidae > Papilio > Papilio protenor. The sequence goes on from JAGSMZ010000056.1 coordinate 474,901, forward strand.
TTTAATAACAATTTGTGTAATGAAAATCCGTAATCAGTTCACTCTACATAATGTCGCTTTATTGCAATTGAAGTTAATTATAGAAAATTATGTTGCAGTTTTCGTGGTTACTGAATAAATTTGTTACTATTCAACTAAAGCTCGTAACACACGTCAGTTTTATCTGAATAATTGGATTGTGTAAACTTAACAGTTCTCAGTTAATTTGTTAGCCATTTTTTTAGTTTATTCTTTTATTTATATGAACATCGTTCAGATAAAAGTGAAGATAAAAGTGATCGTGTGAAGCGGGCATAAACGCAGATATAGTAATTAATTTTTTTTTCATAAATATACTTGGTTAAATAAATATAATTAAAATTACTAGTTTTTTTATTTATTTTAACCTCTACAAGAAAAATAATATTATAGTTGCTATTGGTGTTCATTATATCATAGGATATCCTTGGTATTTATTTAGGTGTGAATCTAATATTTATTAAAAACAGCTGACACTAAATAAAATAAGATCGTAGAAGCGAAAGTGTTTTGGAATGCCAAATAGAGGTTTAATGTCTTTGCCTACCCCTGTAAGTTACGTGCGTGAATGTTTTCTTGGTTGTATTTTTATGAGTGCTACATTTGAAGCTTTTTATTTAGATTTAAAAGAGATTGGTTCATAGGATGAATGAAATTAAAAAGTTTTAAATGAAAAAGTTAAAAAGGGTCAGCGATAAGATTAATAACAACCGCAAACTAGTTAAATAAACCGAGATCTGATCGCGGAAACTAACTTAAAGGGGGAAAAATAACTTTAAGTCTTAAGATAATGAAAGTGACAACTAAAGTTATTTTCCTATGATGTCAGCAAATCCTATCAAAACTTCATCTAGTATACTTTGTACATGTTTTTCTTTAGATTATACTAACCTTTGCCAGCGACTTCGTGCGCGCGGAAGTGTAAAAAATCTTAATAAGTAGCCTATATATTCTTCTAGAATCACATCGAGATCCATTCGTTTAGACGACAAACTCTAACATCCATCCATCCATATAAACTTTTGCATTGATAATATTCGTAAATAAGAAGTGTTAAGAAGAAAATTAGTACCGTGCTGTAGGATTGCAACACTAGATTATCGGCATAAACGTCACGTCCCTAACTGACAGCTGTCAATGTCATTAGAAGGATTGGGATATTGGCGCGCATTCCTGGCGAGTCTCTAGTGGAGTGTTAATATCGCTAATTACAATTATATTAATTGTTTAAAAGAAGTAAGATGAAAATTAATTTATATAAGTAAGTACGTCTCCACGTATTAATATTAAGTTACAATAATATGTAGGCGTGTGATAACATGTCCCAACTTAAGTCACGTGCCGATATAAGTACAGCTCGGGGAGCAATTATAACTTAATGAGGGACTGTAACGAATGTTACTTGTAACGGCAAGTTGTATAACATTAAGTTCTTCACTAAGTTACTTAGGGAAGTATTGCTATGTATTTGCTTTCACATATCTAAGAAAAAAACGAATCTTACTAATAATGGGAATGTTTGGATGGATGCATATTTCCTACGTACAGTGGGGGAAACTGGCGGTGTGAAATTTAAAAGCTACAATCGTTTGTACATTTTGAAACGAGACGCGGAACAAAAATCAATACAAAGCAGCTTATAAATGTATCTGTACGAAAAAAAATCGGTTAGTAATACACGTTAGTTTCTTTTTATTATTATCCCTTCGTGCACTCACTGCTATCTATTTAGTTATTTGTAGGAAGGCGGAGTGTCTCGTTGCAATGAATAAGGCAATTTTTCTTAAAGTTGGACACCGCGGATTTCCACGCCTGTACCTCTAAAACGGATCACCAATCTAAGGTGTCGTGCCGGCTTTAATAAAACATCTTGCAATCACGATGTGCCGGGCACGCGCCCGGTGTATACCACAACCACACAGAAGACGCGTGAAATGGAAGCATCTGCAATTGCGGATATCTATGGGCAGCGGTCGCTTCGCCATTTTGGCGGATTCAGGTGCTCGTGGGTCCATCCTAAGGTAAAAAAAAAATCTCCTTGGAATTTTAAGAGATGTTTTGGCATTTTTTTTATAATATAAGGTGGCAAACGAGCCAGGCGCCACCTGAATCCACCGAAATGGAAACCGCTGCCCATAGACATTCGCAATTGCAGATGCGTTGAGGAGACGCACATAAAGAGGAAATTTCCCCTTCCTATGCGTCTCCTCCACGGTCAAATCCACTTTTCCTTCCCATCCTTACCTCTTAAGAAAAATGTGGAAAGGGAAAGGGACTAAAATTAGGCCTCCGGCACCACACTCATCAGACGAAATGCGGAATTGCTTCCACTTTACGCCTGTTTTCTGTGTGGTCGTGGTATTACTGGGGGCGAGCCGGCCCATTCGTGCGAAGATGTTAAAGCGGGCTCTACTGCTAATGTCATCTCTCAAAATTATTTTTTCATAATCTGGAAGAACACACACGCTACTTATTAAGTTGTTAATTACACTCAGACGGGTCGTGTTAAAAGCTATTGTTTTTATAAAAGTTATTGTCAATGAAAACGCATAGGACGTCGGCATGTTCAATATACGCAGGCCATCTCTAGAAGCGGAATCCAGACTGGAATGTGTTAATAAACTAAGAGCTCCAGCCATTGTGAACTTCATATTTTATTAAACGTTTCTCGTGCAGTAACGATATGTAGAGTATTTTTAATATCTAAACCATTAGTTTATATTCCACAGTTGAAGGAAAGACCATAGTAATAAATAGACGTGTGTGAACGAGTTCCGAATTGACGCAAAAGTTCAGCTCACTTAGACTTGAACCGTTGATCTGTGGCTCAATCATTTTGCAGATTACGGCTCAACGCGTTTTACCTTAACTATGGGATCTGAAGCCGCGAATTGCAAATATGCAGACACAAATTCGGCTGATCTGCTGGTCACAAATTTTTGTTGAGCTACCCCAGGGGTTCTTAAATTATTATATGTTCTCTGAAAAGATGAACTTTCAAGAAACTTTCTTGTAATTAGAGGCTGTTTAATTTAAATTAATAGTTGTGTAATTACCTAGCTCTGTATAATTAAACTCTAAGCTTAGATGGCTCAAGTAATCGTTTGAGAGGTTAATAATTATTCTGAATAATTATCACTACATCTTATTTCTTACTTATCTTACTTAATATTATAATTGCGAAAGTTTAGATGGATGGATGGATGTTTGTTAGAGTTTATAGCCTGAACGGCTGAACGTATCTCGATGAAATTTGGCATAGATGTAGAGTATAGTCTGGAAGAACACATAGGCTACTTAGTTTTTTTTTAATTCCACGCGGACGGTGTCGCGGGCGATAGCTAGTAATAAAATAAATGCAAAACTTTATATGGATGTTTGTTAGTGTTTGTAGCCTAAACTGCTGAACTGATCTCGATAAAATATGTCACAGATGTACAACATAGCCTGGAAGAACTAGGCTACTTGCTGTATTTTTTAAATCCCATCGGTGTATCGACAAGTGGAAATTATCGGTAAAGAATTAAAATTGTAGGGAACGGTTTAGTCACTACTACTAGATGTAGAACATAGACTGGAAGAACATATAGTTTTTTTTTATTATTGTGGGCGATGAAGTCGCAGGCAGAAGTTTGTAAATATAATTTAAGTTTAATTCGAACCTAGGTTTTACAAAAACTAGGTTACACGTATTGTAATGAATAAATGTCTATCCTAACTTAAAAGGACTTTGCCAAAAGAATATAAGAAATATCAAAACTTTTCCACTTCTCCAACTCGAGTAAGTCTTTGCTTTTTTATTCCCCTTATTTGCGTAAGTCGATTCCAAAACAACTTACAAGAAGTTATTTTTATATTACAAAAACTAGAAATGTATAGGCTTGTAGCAAAAATATCACTTACTAGCTGTTGCCCGCGACTTCGTGTGTAATTAAAAAAATATGGCCTATGTTACTCACAGATAAATTACCTTTCTAATGGTGAAAGAATTTTTAAAATCGGCCAAGTAGTTTTTGAGTTATTTCAATACATACAAAAATACAAATCTCTCCTCTTTATAATATTAGTATAGATATAGATATAGATTAAATTTAGTTAATCACAATCACATATATCAATCTACATTTTGATTGCTACCTATCACCTTGCATATTTAAAAAATGTTACATATGTACAGTGAGCTTCATAAATATGTGTACTTTTACAAAACTGTAGAACCTTCTTTTAAAATATACACAATAGCTGTTGCTCGCGACTTCGCCCGCGTGAAATTAAAAAATATAGCCTATGTTACTCACAGATAAATTACCTTTCTAACGGTGAAAGAATTTTCAAAATCGGCCCAGTAGTTTTTGAGTTATTTCAATACATACAAAAATACAAATCTATCCTCTTTATAATATTAGTACAGATTACATGTTTATAACATGTATATATGCCGTAATATTAATGTACAAATATACATCATATTTTTAAACTCAATAAGTATGCAAGTTTTTGTTTAGTAAATGTAGATTCATGTAGCTGACTGTACCTTGCTTGAGGTACTATTAACATTTCTCAGTTCACTAATTATCCCTTGCTTTCACATAAATCGACTGAGTCGGTCAAACCTATCATTAGGTAGGTATCGGTTCTAACTACGGCTCTTTGATCGATAGTTAACTCATTCCGACCTCAATTACAACCCTTCGTTAGTAAATTGAAAAGTATACTGAAATACTTTAGACTATTTGATAGCATGCGTTATTTAATTGTTAAGCTTTGCTAAATAATAGAGCGCGGGCACTACTTGGACTAAATTATGGCACAACTGTTTAGTCTCACTTTGGTTCCGATAAGCTTTTATGGAGGTGCGCACACTACTCGATTTCTAGTTGTGCAACTAAACAGTTGAATTCGCTGAGAAACAATCGACAATCGCACACAGTTTAACAGTGGTAGTGCCCGCTTTAACATTTTAGCACGAATGGGCCGGCACGCCCGGTGTAATACCACGACCACACAGAATACAGACGTGAAATGGAAGCAATTCCGTGTTTCGTCTGATGAGTGTGGTGCCGGAGGCCTAATTTAAGTCCCTTTCTCTTTACCACACTTTTCTTATCAGGAGAGAATGGGAAGGGGAAGTGGATTTGACGGTGGAGGAGATGCATAGGAAGGGGAAATATCCTCTTTATCTGCGTCTCCTCCTCCGTTGAATAAGGGTAGGCAACGCATCTGCAATTGCGGATGTCCATGGGCAGCGGTCGCTTCGCCATTTTGGCGGATTCAGGTGGCCGCTTGCTCGTTTGCCACCTTATTTTATAAAAAAAAAGTTGTGCGATAGTTTAGTTAAAGGTGCGAACCCGTAGACATCTTGCAGTTTACAGTTCCCGCAGTATTTTAAGTAGAGTGACAGACAACTATTTTAACGGTATTTATTACAGCGTCTTGTTTACCAACGTTTAAACTCCAAATATTGACATCTGACAGATTGAAAGTGTGGCATACGAAGTGAAGTGTTTGAGATTCGTTTCAGAATTTTGCTAGTGGAAAATGATTTCTGTTTGGTTACATTTTAAAAGGTGCCTGTTTTTTTGTTAATTATAAGATTGGAATCCAAATTGTATTGAATTTCAAATTACAAAGAAAAGTTGTTTAAACATAGTTTTAAGGAGGTAGAGATTCAAGAAAGATTATCTATAGCTCTTCATTTAATTGATGACGAAATATGCTTTATTTCAAACAAAATTCTTTTACCAAAGAATCTCGTCTAACACTGTGGGGTCACTCTTCTCAGTTGGAAATCCGGTTTGATTATATTATTAGCGAGTTCTTAAGACACTCTAAATAATTAATTACACGCAGAGTCTATAATGCTTCATTACACTACACTTTAAGGATTGTATAAAAAGAAATCCGCGGAAAATCCAACAGCATTCAAAGTCCTACATTCTTCTAGTCAAAATCAAATAGAAAACAAAATGGCTTTGAAATACATGTTCCCATTGGCATTCTTTGCTGTCTTAGCCTTTGTTGGCTTGGTTGCTGATGCTGAACCAGCTATAGCTTTTGGCTATAATCCAGTGGAGATCTGTTTGGAAAACTGTGCTGTTTGCAAGAAGATGCTGGGTACGTGGTTCGAGGGCCCGCGTTGCGCTGAGGCTTGCATACGTCATAGAGGCACGCCTATACTAGATTGTGAGGACTTCGCTTCTATTGCTCCGTTCCTTACGAAGATATGAAGAATTTATCAAGCGAAACATTAGATGAAGATTGTATTTTTAAACTACGCGATATATTTACTGGATATTTGTTACTATAAATAAAACACTATGACTTATTTCTCTCCTTGTAATTTCTGTCGGTTTGATTTTTATCATTTTTGCAATCTGGTCATAAGTAATTGAGAGCTAAATTGATTTTCGGGTTCGAATCCTGCTAGATACACCCAGTTTTAACTAAAGAGTCGAACTGTTCAGTTAAAACTGTGCGTATGTAGACAGAATTTTAACTGTTAGTTGGTCAATGAAATCTTTTTTGCACATTTAAATTATTGCTTCCCTTTATATGTGTGTAGATAAAAATTATATCTGTTTAAATTCTCTTTTTAAATACATGAAGATTTATTTCAAAGCGTAGTTTACAGTTTGACTTTGATGTATGTATTGGAAGGAAACGAGAAATTGCATAGGGAACGTTACATGCATATTTATTTTATTTTTGGAAATGTTAAATTTTACTTTTATTTTTAAATTTAAATAAAATAATCGTACCCAAAGGGTTTAAAATAAATTATAAGTGTCTGTTTCGATTACATTTTTATAAACGGAGATTTTCTTATATTAAAAGATACAAACATTTATAAATATTGTAACTTAGTGTTAAATAATGTTTTTAAAATAAATAGTACTTGTTTATTATAGCCAAGGAGCTTTCACTGAAACTGAAAGAAATGCTGTCAAAGGCAATCTTTTTATTTTTAAAAAATAAATAGCATTGGCGAAGTCTTGCTTTTCATATTTCTAATTATGTTGATGCTACAGAGTATCTTGAGAATTTCTTTACATTTCATATTAAAGAAAGTTCAATTATTGCATGTTTGAGAGTGATAAACTAAAAAACTACATTTAAATGGATTTAAACATGCTTTTGTTCAATTATGTAAAATGTTTTTATTAACCAGAATGTTTCGTTGTAACTATACATTCTAATTACATAAAACTTTTGCATTACTTTGAATTATTATTTTGCTAAATTGTTTAAACTGTCGTAAATTAAATTATAAAGTAACTAGCTTTTGCTCGCGACTCCGTCCGCGTGGTATTCAAAAAAACAAAACCAAGTAGCCTATATGTTCTTCCACACTATCCTCTACATTTATGCAGCAGTTTAGGCTACAAACTCTAACAAACATCCATCCATCTAAACTTTCACATTTATAATATTAGTACGATGATTATACGATTAACATGTCCATTTTTGCTACGATGGACCCGTGACGAAACCTGGAAAAAATGTTAGTTTATGGTTTATACATAAAAAAAAGTAACAAGTTGATAAATGTTAACAAAAACCTACAATAGTAAAGAAATGTAGTCACATTTACTCAATATATAAAACCTATGTAAAGTGGCTAAGATAAATACAGTAAATATTCTTTTATTTACAGCATCTTTTATCAAGAAATCAAAGTATTGGATAGCCAAGATACTTGAGTGTTAACAAACTCTTTGTAGTTCTCACAAAGGCTTCAGAGACTATGTAATTAAAATAGTTGAAGTGTTCGCGATAAAACTAATAAAAGAATATATATTCAAGCACCTAATTATATTTTACAAGTAGCAACTAGCAAGAAATGTTAACTTAAATGCTGTTCATCACTTTTATATCTATACATATAATAAAATGGGAGTGTCTGTTTATAATATCAAAAGAAAAACTCCAGGAAGATGATGTATATGCGTTGGTGATAACGAAAATCGCATTTAATTCGTCTGTCTGTCTGTCCGCAAGCCGCGTTTGTTCCGGGTAATCTCCGAAACGGCTGGGCCGATTTCGACCAGACTTTCACTGAAGGGTAGCTGACATAGACGGGCATATTATAGGCTTCTTTATTAATATTGCGTGGACGAAGTCGCGGAAGCTAGTCTTTAATAAAAAAATTATAATTAAAGATTTGTTTTTAATTACACGCTGATCTAATGTTTAATTTGGCAGTTAAAACCATGGTTATTTGGACTAGTCGCCTAGTATATTTTTGATCAAATAATAGAAGACAAAGCCCATACTTAAATTTAGGCAACTTTATTTAAATTCAACCGTTCGTTAATAAAAGGGTCGGACCTTTCCAGAAAAAAGTACTCAATAATTTTCGATACAAGTGACCGCTTTTAACCCATAAATCACACCAAATTACTGCTGCTCTTGACACGATCCTGTGTATTTTGGTCTGACGTGGTAATTTAAGACTGTTTTTTTACATGTTTTGTTTTCAGTTTTCACTATCGAGAGAAATGTATAAAAATATCATCCCATACTTCTTGAGAAAAGACGTGTTTTCTAAATTGGAGATTGAATTCGTACTATTATCAATGACCACGGAAGATCAGCACTTGTGCTGAGTGGCTTTAAAATAAATAAATAAAATATTATTATAAATGCGAAAGTTTGGATGGATGTACGTTTGTTACTATTTCAAAACGGCTTAAAATACTTCGACGAAAGTCACAGATGTAAAACATAATCTGAAAGAACACAGGCTACTTACTATTTGTAATTTTAATTCTATTTTTAATCCCACGATAATCAAAATTGTTTATTACTTAAAATCAAACATTTTTACAATTAGGTATCCGTTGCTGGGACATTCTTGTAAGTAAAATAATTACTTGTGTCAGAATGTCCCGTTCTTCCATAGCATACATTACGTTTTTTATATCTAATAATTATACATTTTAAGAATGTTTATATTTCGTTAGTGTGTGTTAGTTATCTATAACATTATGAAATTTCCTTGCACATTAATTGATAACTTATATTTGGAACTAACTTTCTAAACTTTCGCATTTATAATATCAGTAAGATTATAATAACGTTATTTATTGTACTGAATTTCGTTAATCTTTCCAAAAGCAATATCGGAACTCGCCTCGATTGTTGATTGTTTTCTGATTGTTATTTAAGTGGCCAAATCATATAGAGATATTAATCTTATCCACGAAATAACGTAATGTACACGGCAAATATATTTCTACTATATTAATCCGTGAAACGCAAACAGCGTGCGCACACTTGAAACTAAATTATCGAACAACTGTTTAGTCTCGCTTTGATTCCTATGAGCTTATATGGAGGTCACACTACTCGATTTTTAGTTGTGAAACTACACAGTTGAATTGGCTGCGAGACAAACGACAATCGCACAACAGTCGTGCGATAGTCAAAGGTCTGGGCCCGCTCTTAATGTAGAGGATTATGTATCAGCATTCTTTGGTGGACAAAGATTATGTATTCAGCCAAAAACAATACTGGCCACTTATAACCTTTGTCTTTTTGATAAAAAAGATAAGTGAGAAGGGGTTATCGTTGATTTCTAGCAAAAAGCGAATAAAAGTAGTATTTAATATTGCGGCTACCACAAAGTGGGAAGTAATTTATTTTAGTGTGATTTTTCAATAATTTAACCGCCGATTAGAGTCAAAATAGTTTCATTTAGAGTACATTTTAGTTTAAGAATTGTGTGTCTCCCTTACCAATTAACTGAATGCGGTACTATATCTTTAAGAAACCTACATTCAATGCCGAAGTTAAAGACTCAAACAATGATCTTTCCAGAAGTTCATACAAAAGATACTAGCGTCTAAGTTAGCAAAGTTGGTGCTTAGGGAAGAGTTAGTCTAATCCTGAGAGCCATGTATCAAAGTCAAAGTAAATACTTTAGATGCTTGGACGAGTAAGTTGGCTCAAGTTTAAGATATATTTTAACCTTATTTTAACATAAAGGTAAATGTTAAAACACTTTTAGTAGACTTTGATAAAATATTACAGAGCTCTTAAGTATATAAAAACTTGATTACTTAATATATTTTGATATCTGTATCCATTTGTAATTCTTCCCTGGGTTTTTATTCATTTTGTTTAATCAATAATTGTTCAATTTCTGTAGTAATTATAGAAAAAATCCATTTTCGTAGCAACTGTAGCAAAGGGAATTAGTTTTATCTTAATCTCGCAATTTAGTTCTATCTAACGATTTAATTTTTAATTCCATAAAATGTTACATTCAGCCTACCATTCAACTAACTTTAAAGTTAGCTAATAGTAGTTAAGTTACGTATAATTAAATAACACGACCCTACATTCCTTTCCTAGTTAACGAGCTGACGCCTCACACTAACCCCGCGGGGGATAATTATGAAGGCGTTAAAAACGCAATGAACATCCCTTAACTTAATTATCTTAATATTTTAATAAGAACCTTATTTAAATCTCTGTTAGATTTTCGTGTAAAGAAATAAATTGAAACATAACATAGTATGTAATGTTAAAAAGCAGTAGTTTTTCAAATTAATTGAAATGAAAAATCTTTCATATGATTTTTCAGAGACCCTAAGAGATGAATATAGGTTTTTGTGTAAATTTGTAATCTACAGGTCTTGGGTTCGAATCCCACCGTCATGTACCAATGTGATTTTTTGATTTTTCGAATTTTCATATGTACATAATTACCCGACGTTCTTACGGTGAAGGAAAAACATCGTGACGCAACCTGCACATATCGGCGAAGAAATTCAAAGATATGTGTGAAGTCAACCAACCCGCACTTGGCCAGCGTGGTTGACTATGGCCTAGTCACCCCAACTTAGGGTAGGCTCCGAGCCCCTCGGTGGGGACGTATAGTGAGCTGGTGAAAGTGAAAATGCTAAAACAAACACTAAAATAAAAGTAATAAGTTTCTATATCTTTAAAATAATGTTAAAGAGCAATTTTTATGTCAGTTTTCTAACTTTAATCTTTCGAACATTCATCTCTGGACGTAAGAAATGACTTAGCATAACTTACAAAGTACCCCTAAGTAAGAAATCTTCGAAAATGTTGACCCACTTATTGACTTATCATTCAAATTAAGATGCAAATTAATGTTACGGTTTACTTACTTTCAAATTCGTTCCAAGTTTTGAATAGATCCGACATTTTGTCGCAAACTCAATGACTAAATGATGATTTCAACAATGAATTGCTTTTATATTTAGATTTGCGAAACTGTATGGATGTTTTAACAGTGGTAGTGCCCGCTTTAACATCTTAGCACGAATGGGCCGGCACGCCCGGTGTAATACCACGACCACACAGAAGACAGGCGTGAAATGGAAGCAATTCCGTGTTTCGTCTGATAAGTGTGGTGCCGGAGGCCTAATTTAAGTCCCTTTCTCTTTACCACACTTTTCTTATAAGGAGAGGATGGGAAGGGGAAGTGGATTTGACGGTAGAGGAGATGCATAGGAAGGGGAAATATCCTCTTTATATGCGTCTCCTCCTCCGTCGAATAAGGGTAGGCAACGCATCTGCAATTGCGGATGTCTATGGGCAGCGGTCGCTTCGCCATTTTGGCGGATTCAGGTGGCCGCTTGCTCGTTTGCCACCTTATATTATAAAAAAAAAAAAAAGGTTGTATCTTAAACTGCTAAACGGATTTCGTCGAAATTTGGTATAGTTATAGAACATAGCCTGGAGTAACACAGGCTACTTACTTTTGCTTTTTTAATTACACACGGACGGAGTAGCGGGCGAAAGTTCATATGTCAGGTTTTTTAAAGCGATTTTCGAACGATACGCTATAGCAGCGCCTCTCTAACCAGACTAAATATCCTTGTTGGTCTATACTAACTATATTTCAGTCACAATAACAAAAATGATAGGTTATTTAGTTTGCAAATTATTTCGCTAAAGCCGGTTCGGATGAATAACTTTCCAATTTGCCGGCAAACGAGCTCTGATGCAGTTTGAACGATGTTTTAGACTCGCAGATTATGCAAATGTCGTTGATGTTATAAATCCTTGATCGCTTCGAAGGACCAATTAGATGGGTAACGTGAAATTGACAAAACATTTAATATTAAGGCAAACAATTATACATACACCTAGTATAATACTGTTTTGTAAGCAATTAAATTCACAGTTTAATTGTAAAATCCAGTTTAGATAGAAAGAAGAAAGGATTATTAACCGATTTCCCAAAATGAGGTACTCAATTCGTCTGTATGTTTTTTTTATGTGTTACGGCGTAACTCCGCCGCTAGTGGAACGATTTTTTTGTTAAAATAATTTCATAACACGATATTTTTTTATTTAATTTAAAGGGTAGAAATGAGATATTTCTTTAGTTATAAAATCTTTTATTAATCTTCATACAATCGTAGTTGCTTCAAACATGTTAAATGGAAAAACAAGACGAATTACGGGCTCAATTAACTATAAGATAAACGAGCAAGTTAATCTAACGCACCCTATTCTCATTACAATAAATCTTCTTAGTTACATGTATCCTACATTGTTTTTATGTGTACTTATTCCAGGATAGAATACGAAATAGAAGAAAGAAAGAAAGAAAGAAGAAAGAAAGAAAGAAAGAAAGAAAGAAAGAAAGAAAGAAAGAAAGAAAGAAAGAAAGAAAGAAAGAAAGAAAGAAAGAAAGAAAGAAAGAAAGAAAGAAAGAAAGAAAGAAAGAAAGAAAGAAAGAAGAAAGAAAGAAGAAAGAAAGAAAGAACGAAAGAAAGAAAGAAAGAAAAAGAAAGAAAGAAAGAAAGAAGAAAGAAAGAAAGAAAGAAAGAAGAAAGAAAGAAAGAACGAAAGAAAGAAAGAACGAAAGAAAGAAAGGAAGAAAGAAAGAAAGAAAGAAAGAAAGGAATTCATTCGGCATGTGCTGCGGTGTGTATCGAAGCGACGGTTTTCAATGAATCCTAAAACAGAACACAAAGTTTTACAGAAGCGAAGAAGAATAAAAAATATACTAAATATTACACTCAGTCACAATTAGAAAATATAATCTAAATCTAAGGAGAAATATTAATGAAAGAAAAAATAATAATCTATGTAATAAAATTATCTAACAAAATAAAATAAATACTATTTTACTAATATTATAAAGAGGAAAGCTTTATTTTTGTATGTATTGAAATAACTCAAGATCTACTGGGCCGATTTCAATGACGCATAGGCTATGTTTTTTATTATTATTCTAATCACGCGGGCGATGTCGCGAGCAACAGCCAGCAATTTATGTTATAATTTATGTTATAATTTATGTTATAATTTATGTTATAATTTATGTTATAATCGGCCACCTGAGTTCGCCGAAATAGCGAACTCATAGACATACGCAAAAGCATTGCTTACCTTTAAGACGAAGAACACATATTTCCCCTTCTATGCGTCTCCTCCTCCGTTAAAGCACTTTCCTTATAATAAAAATGTAGGAAGGGAAAATACACTCGAATTATGCTCCCGGCATGTCTTAATTTCTAGGGAAAAGAAAGCAAACCTACATCTCTTGCTAAAATTAATGATCGACTCAATATAAGGTAAGTGTTGTGCGTAAAACCCTATGTAGGCAAGCTGTAGTAATTCGAACTTAGTCTAAGTAGTACTATAGACGTATTTTTTTATATTGGCGCAAAAAAAAGCGGGCAATCGAGCAACGGAACGCTTAATATTAATTGATCCGACGCCCATGAACCTCCGCAACACCAAGGGAACTGCAGATGCGCTGCCGGCCCTTAAGGGAGGAGTACGTTTTTCTTGAAGGCCCCTAAGTCGTAACTGTTTGGAAATACGAGGTAAGAAGGTACGTGTAAACCTCGTTGTTGTGGAATGCCAACCATCGAGGTGGTAACGTGTCTTATACTAAAGAAATTGCCTACAAAAATTAGGAGTGTGTGCACTGCTGCAGTTTGACTAACCTTTCGCACAACTGTTTATTCTCGCTTTAATTCCTATGATCTTATATGTAGGTACGCACACTCGATTTTTAGTTGTGCAACTAAATAATTGAATGGGCTAAAACAATCGATAATCGCCTGCTCTAAAACGTCTGAACTGAAATATTCAGATGTACCCTTACTGTAGTCAGCCTGGTACGGATCGATAACCAATACAGTAACGAGCATTCGGTACTCAAAGACTATATTATGTAAGACTAGATTTCGCCCGCGACTCCGTCCGCGTGGTATTAAAAAAAAACCAAGTAGCATATGCGTTCTTCCACACTATCCGTTACATCTATGACTAATTTCATTGAGATCTTTTAGCAGTTTAGGCTACAAACTCTAACAAACATCCATCCATCTGAACTTTCACATTTATAATATTAGTATGATTAAGCGGTTAAATTCAATACTTAATGGCTTGTTAAATGTAAGTAACGTTAGTGATAAGTAGTGTTTAATTAAAGTCTTCAAAAGTATTAACTCTATAGTGATAAGGGCGAACGAACTAGAGATTTACAGTCAAATTTGTAAACATTTACAAACTATAGAAACTTGTATAGTCCTTTGGTTTCTATAAAAGCGTGCGCACATCTTAGTCTCGTTTTGATTCCTATGAGCTTATATGCTGTTGCACACTACTCGATTTTTAGTTGTCCATCTAAACAATTGAGCTGCGAAACAATCGACAATCGGACAATAATTGTGCGATAGTTTAGACAAAGGTGTGCGCCCGCTCTAATAAGTATACACATGTTCGTCAAAGATTAAACATAATAGAGAAGAAATTGTTAATAATCTAAACATTCTTTATTCAATACTAGCTGTTGCTCGCGACTTCGCCCGCGTGAAATTACAAATATAACCTATTACGTTCGCCCGTTTTTTCAACCTATTACCAAAAGTATTATCTTAGTAGCAATCTACGTAATAACAGAAATCTACCGATGCAAGATTCCAAATTTCTAAGCCCGGTAGCTTGTAAGCTGATTTTTCGGTTACCCTTATTGTTTGTGTTCGCGATAATCTTCTAAACTATTAGTCCAATTTAAATACTGTAAAGAACAATTTTATTCTAATTAAATTCTCCTGATAACAAACGCATTTATTTGGATAAGGATTAATATTGAAACCAATAAAAGAACGCTGCAAATAGCGTAAGGTTTTTAATTCATTTTGTAAACAAAAAGTGGTTATTGTAAGAAAACCGTTAAAGATAGATATATGCTATCGCGGACTTTTCTGTAGAACTTTTTGAGATCTACAATTCTTTCATACATCATTTTTATATACCTCTAACGGTTTAGGCAGCGTAAGCTGAGAAAAGTTAAAGTTTAGTGAATTTTTAATGCCGGCGTCCAGAAACACGCTGTTTATTAATAGTTCCTAAACATTAGTAATAATAAAATATAGCCTATGTTACTCACAGATAAATTACCTTTCTGATGGTGAAAGAATTTTTAAAATCGGCCCAGTAGTTTTTGAGTTATTTCAATACATACAAAAATACAAAAATACAAAAATACAAAAATACAAAAATACAAAAATACAAAAATACAAAAATACAAAAATACAAAAATACAAAAATACAAGTTTTCCTCTTTATAATATTATTATAGATATAGATTATTTTGTAACGAAATAATTTTTTAATGTTTTTGTTCGTGAGGACTTATTTTACTATACTGTTCTCTGTAATCATACTAATATTATACATGTGAAAGTTTAGATGGATGGATGGGTGGATGTTTGTTAGAGTTTGTAGCCTAAACGGCTGAACGGATACCGATGAAATTTGGCATAGATGTAGAGGATAGTCTGGAAGAACACATAGGCTTCACTTTTGTTTTTTTTTATTTCCACGCGGACGGAGTCGCGGGCGACAGCTAGTATATAAATAAATAATCTTTGTTTATGTATAATATTGTACGTCTGGAAGTTCTGCGTATAACAATACCCTTTGGTATAGTGCGAACGCAGCCCTCTGGGAGACATCGAGATAAAGGCAAGGGTAGAAAAACTCGCTTTGTCTGCGAACTGATACGACTATTTATTGTTTCCTGAAACAGCGACATTTTTTTATACGAATGTATATTTATTAAAGAGTAAACATTTTTATCTCGAAGATCTTGATAGGGAAAATGTTTCGAATATTTTGTTTATTTAAAAGTAGCTTTTCTCACGCAGTCTTAAAAACACTAGACTATGTTGTACTATGCTATATTTCATCTAGATCCAATCATCCATCCATCCAAACTCGTATTTAGAATATTAGTATGAATTATTGATCATCATCATCATCTTCCTCCTTAACCTACTACTGTGGGGTCTTGTCCTCCACATAACTCTATCATCCGTCATCTCAGTCATCACTCCCTTCTTGATCATGTCACCTTTCACGCAATCCATCCCTCTCTTTCTAGGTATATTATTGATAAGGATTGATAGTGCTTTTTGTGAAATGTATTTTATTATACCAGATTGGTCAATTAATAAGTGCAGTTAAAATAACAAATGTTGCAAAATAATATAATTTATACTAGTTTCAAAAAGGAATCATACTTTAATATTATAAATGTGAAAGTTTAGATGAACGGAAGGATGGATGTTTGTTAGAGTTTGTAGCCTAAACGGCTAAACGGATTTCGATGAAATTTGGTATAGATGTAGAGGATAGTCTGGAAGAACACATAGGCTACTCACTTTTGTTTTTTTTAATTCCACGCGGACGGAGTCGCGGGCGAAAGCTAGTCTACTAATAATTGCAAAAATTTAGATGGATGGATGTTTGTTAGAGTTTGTAGCCTAAACGGCTGAACGGATTTCGATGAAATTTGGTACAGATGTAGAGGATAGTCTGGAAGAACACATAGGCTACTCACTTTTGTTTTTTTTTTTTTTTTTTTTTTTTTTTTTTTTTTTTTTTTTTTTTTTTTTTTTTTTTTTTTTTTTTTTTTTTTTTTTTTTTTTTTTTTTTTTTTTTTTTTTTTTTTTTTTTTTTTTTTTTTTTTTTTTTTTTTTGTTTTTTTTTTTTTTTTGTTTTTTTTTTTTTTTTTTTTTTTTTTTTTTTTTTTTTTTTTTTTTTTTTTTTTTTTTTTTGTTAACGGGGGGATATCTTCGAAAGATACCCTGTCTTTTATAAAAGACAGGGTTATGTGAGATTCTACTCACTAAAAACCCCCTCGGTGGCCGCCCTCAGGTGCGAATTGAGGGTCCCGGGATCTCCAGTGGAACGCACCGGTACCCTCTGCACCGTGTTGCTTTCGACGCTGCTTTTTTTTTTTTTTTTTTTTTTTTGTTTTTTTTAATTCCACGCGGACGGAGTCGCGGGCGAAAGCTAGTTACAAATAAACGACGCGATGCCATTTTATGTATTGGTAACATTTATCTATGTTCAGACGACAAGTTTTACAGTTTGCTTTCTTTTCTTTTAAAGTCTATTATATTGATAAATATCCTATCAAGGCGATATTGTCTTATCTTCTTATTTATTTAAAGGAATAGATAATAAGAAAAGGTAAATAGATATTAATTCAAAACAGAGTTGGCGTTACTATAACAGACTTGGACAAAGTTTGTTACATTTTAGCTCATATCAACCCTTTTCATACCGTAACTCTAGCGACCGGAAGGAATTTTGACAAATCAGCTATTGAAGCATCATTATAGGTAGGCTTGCAAAATGCAACCTTAGCCAATAAATAATAAGGTACTTATTTCGAAAGCAGTGTGGTACACATTTATTATGAAACATACCACTTTGACGTCTATATTATAAATGTGAAAGTTTAGATGGATGGATGTTTGTTAGAGTTTGTAGCCTAAACGGCTAAACGGATTTCGATGAAATTTGGTATAGATGTAGAGGATAGTCTGGAAGAACACATAGGGTACTTACTTTTGTTTTTTTTTTTTTGTAAGCTGGGACCACCCTATCTCCACCCAACTGAGGCCAGCCCTTAATGCTCCCTTTTCTACGCGAAGTGACAACGCGACCGCGTGAAAAGGGAGGGGAAAGCACCTGTAACCCTATTTCGGAATTACGGGGTGTTTGAGTCGGCATGCCTCCTTGAAGCGTTTGGACGCCTACGACGTCGGGCGGGATCAGCCCTCTCTCGCTCCCGCTCTGCAGTCTCTTTCTTGAGCATAACAGCTTCGCAGAAGGAGATCAGCGCACCCCATTTAGATTCTCCGTCCAGAGCAGCTCCCAATACTGCTGGTAGGGAAAGGTCGTTTCCCAGTTTTCCAATTAGAGTCCGTCGTTCGGACACCCACGCGGGACACTCGGCCAGCGTGTGCTGTGGGCAGTCCCTGTCTCCGCCACAATGATAACACTGTGTAGTAGGTTCGCGGCCGATCCGATTTAGGTACACACTGAAGCAACCATGTCCAGTGAGTACTTGCGTCAACCGATATGTGACATGCGCGTCTTCATGCAACCTTAGCCAGGTGTCTAAATGCGGTAGAATCGCACAGACGACTCGTAGGCGCGCATTTCGCGGCTCCTGGAGCCGCTCGCGCCATAATTCTAAAGCTCGTCTGCGCTCCTGCCGGCGCACCTCTCCCGCGTCCAGGTGCTCGATTCCATCTCTGCGGAGACGTAGTCGGACATATACACGTTCGTCCATTGCTGCGTGAATGGCCAGAGTTAATACACGTATTTAACTAAATCTATACATATAATAAAATTGGAGTGTTTGTTTGTAATATCAAAAGAAACATTTCAGATTTCGAGAAGATGATGTGTTTGCGTTACTTATAACGTAAATCGCATTTAAAACAATTTGTCTGTCTGTCCGCAACCAGCGTTTGATCCGGGTAATCACCGCAACGGCTGGGCCGGTTTCGACGGGACTTTCATTGGAGGGTAGCTGACATGGATAGGCACATTATAGGCTACTTTTTTATTAATTCCGCGCTGTCAAATTGGCGTAACTGGTGGTCCTTTGCGCTAACCAAGTTTGCGACAGCTCGTGTCTAAATATTTTTTTGGGGCCATAAGTACTACTATATTAGCTTATGTATATATATTCGGATTATTCCCAACCGTCACCCAGCTCTGTCCCCACGTGAGAATAAAAAGTTTCATCCGTCCCACCTTTTACTCCCACTATCACCAATAAGGTGACAGGGAACCGATATGAAATAAAATAAGTTCCAACCGTCTCCTCGTCGCAAATGGTGGGACGGATGAAGCTTTTTATTCTCATCTATCTCCACGTGGGGACAGAGTGGGGTGACGGTTGGGAATAATCCGTATATTCAGTTTAATATCGATAGACTAGCTGTTCGCATTCGGATTCATCCGCGTGAAATTATAAAAACTTTATTTTAGTGTTTACATTTGTCAAATTATCAATAGCAAATGTCAAAATGACATGACATGACAAACCTTACCAATCTTTCTTTCTTGATGTTGGCAGCAACTTATGGTCTCTTTCCCACATTAGGGTTTTTATCCAAAATATTTACCCCCTAAGTTTATTGTCGTGAAAATATATAGCCTAAAGCATGACGTAAGTGTAGGGCTTTTTATTAAAAAAAGAATTATTCAAAAATATGCTGTAATTGTTGACATCTTAGGCAACAAAGAAGTGTGTGTTTACGCTTTATTATAATAGTATAGATAGATAGATAGTTTCGTTATTTCCGATAGTTCTACAAAAGACCAACAAATATTCTACATTCAAAAACTTTTACGTTTAATATCAGGATATAGTTAAACCTTTCCAATTCAATATCCTATTTAAAATAATACCGCAAAACCGCAATCTGCGGTTTAATCTCATTCCACTCGAAACTTGATGTGGAATTTATAAACTAAAATCAGGTCAAACTTCTTACACGTGACAGAACAAAAGAGGCTTTTTTATTTTTTTTTAATAATTGTCATTAAGAGATATTACGCAATATTTACATGTACAAGCAAGGTTATTCACGGTGTACCACTTGCAGAAAACAATATTTGTTCTAACGAGACAAATTCCGTCTCTAGTGTACAAATAATCTATATCTATATCTATACTAATATTATAAAGAGGAACGATTTGTATTTTTGTATGTATTGAAATAACTCAAAAACTACTGGGCCAATTTTAAAAATTCTTTCACTGTTAGAAAGGTAATTTATCAGTGAGTAACATAGGCTATATTTAATAATTTCACGCGGGCGAAATCGCGAGCTACAGCTAGTCAATGATAAAGTAGTAGGTTATGCAAACACATTTAAGCCGCGTCCTGTTTATTAACGCGTCTCAGTAATAGAAGTTCAATGATGAAATAGAGAAGACAGAGATTTGACTATCAAACGTTCAGATATACAGCCGAAATCCATCCTTTTGTAGTTGATGTACAGTTGGGAAAACTGTCGATGCCGCCTTAAAAGCTACAATAGTCTGAACATTTTGAAACGAGACTCTGAACAAAAACCAATACAACGCAGCTTATAAATATGTCTGTACGAAAAAATGTCGGTTTATGATACACGACTAATTTCTTTTTATTATTATCCCTTCGTGCACTCACTGCTATCTAATTTGTTATTTGTAGGAAGGCGGAGTTTGTCTCGTTACAATGAAATGACATTTTTTCATAAAATGGAACACCGCGGATTTCCGCAATAGTACTTCGAGTTCGAACGAAGAAGTTTGAGATACCGTTCCATGCGTACTGCAAGGAATTGGAACGAGTTGCCGGCATCGATATGACGTCGGTTCCTGCAAAAAGAAAGTAGAGAAAATAAAGTGTTCTCTTATACGAGTAAGTTCGTTATTAATGAAAATTTAAGTATGTAGTCCCGGTTCATGCAGTATATTCCACATTCCTTGCATCTGAATAGTATTAAAATTTCTAAATGAAAAATGTATGCTGGCGTATAATTTTACGAGCTTGAATTACATTTTCTATCTTTTGAAATATCTTAGTATGCAATTCTAGCTTGCGTATGCTTTGTATTTTATTTAGCTTTTCCCTTATATTCGTTTCGTTTTGAATAAAAACTTTAGAAAAGGTTTTTTTATGAAAGATCTGTAATCAATGTAGTTTGGGTTCGTCCACTGCTGGGCGTAGATCATCATCATCCTTTTGCCCTTCGGAGGGTCGGCACAGTATGTGCTGCTCTTCCATACATCTCTATCAGCCGTCATATCTGAATCCATTCCCTTAAGCATATCCTCTTTCACACAATCCATCCATACATTTTTCGGTTTTCCTGTACCTTTGTAGCCATCCACATTTTTTTTTATATTATAAGGTGGCAAAAGAGCAAGCGGCCACCTGAATCCACCGAAATGGAAAGCGACCGCTGCCCATAAACATCCGCAATTGCAGATGCGTTGCCCACCCTTATCCGACGGAGGAAGAGACGCACATAAAGAGGACATTGCTTCCTATGCGTCTCCTCCACCGTCAAATCCACTTTTCCTTCCCATCCTTTCCTCTTAAGAAATGGGTGGAAAGGGAAAGGGACTAAAATTAGGCCTCCAATTTTGTTTGTGTCCATTCAATCTTACACTTTCTGGTTTATGTCCCCATCGTCTCGTCGCATAACATGTCCATACCACGCTAACCTTTTGCGTCACAATTTCTCCACCACTGGCGCTACTTTCAAACTTCCTCTAATGTACACATTCTTAACTTTATCCATTCTTGTCACACCATACATCCATCTTAACATACGCATCTCAGCCACTGCTCGGCGTAGATACTCTCCTAAATTTGACCTCCTCTGTTCATCATGTAGGAGGCTTTCATATTGTGTCGACCGACGTGGTGAACATTCTAGAATGAAGTCTTTGGATAAATCTGTCTTATTTGTGAAAAATGTACACTTAAACTCTTGGGCTGGAATACTGCTAGTAAAATTGAGTAGTAGCTGGCATGTCAGCTACTACCACGTGGCAACTCGCGCAATGCAAAGACCAGTAAAAGGTTCACAAGACAGTCTTAGGCTAGTCGCGTCACTGTCAAGTCAGGTACCTCAACCCCTCCTTAAATTACTTTTTCGTATTAGTCACAAAATCAGATGCTAGACTTGTATGCTAGGTACTGTCATGCCAGTTAATATTTACATATACCTGTGGCTTGTATACAAGTGTGTTGGCTACATGGGTATACTCTTATACTCAATAATTTTTTCAAATTTATTTACTATCTAAGTTTAATAGCGTGAAAATATATAGCTTAAGCCTGTTGTAAGCGTAAGGTTTTTATATAAAAAATATGCTGTGATTGCTGACATCCTACGTAACTACGTAGTGTGTGTTTACGCTTTATTACATCAGTTTAGATATAGATATTTGTTTATCTAAGTTAGCTCAGAGGGTGACGAAGGTCTCATTATGTTAATGGATTTTTTTAATTGAAATGCTTACGACAGAACGCTTTTTTTAAAAACTTCTTTTATCATCTAGAGATTATTTTTAACTGTGTACTTGTAACGATATTTTATCTTTACATCTATGGGGCAAACGAATAAAGAGGTGTTTGTTACATGGATATTTTTGTACAATGAAATCTATCTCTACATCAAAACAATGGCGCACAAACAAAACTGTTTTCCGCTTCAAACCGAGATAGTGTATTGTTAAAAGACCGGGTTTTCACTGTTAACACATCTGAATAAAAACATACGAGTAATACTACAACACGTTGTAATAAAACTCTACAGTAGAAACCCACTGTCTTTAATTCGTTTTAATGGCTTCTCCAGTTTGTCTCCTTTTAGACGTGACTACAAATGTCTGTTAAATAAAGTTATTTTATAGAGTAGTATTCGTTTTTATGTTTTTAATATAATAGAAAACATTAACTATCTATACTATCTATCTATACTATTATAATAAAGCGTAAACACACACTTCTTTGTTGTCTAAGATGTCAGCAATTACAGCATATTTTTGAATAATTCTTTCTTTAATAAAAATTCCTTCACTTACGTTACGCTTTAGGCTATATATTTTCACACTATGAAACTTAGGCGGTATATGAATTGGATAAAAACCCTAATGTGTGAAAGGGATCATAAGCTACAAGCTGCCAACATCAAGGAACAAAGATTGCAACGATTTGTCATGATGATGATGATGATGATGATGATGATGATGATGATGATGATGATGATGATGATGATGATGATGATGATGATGATGATGATGATGATGATGATGATGATGATGATGATGATGATGATGATGATGATGATGATGATGATGATGATGATGATGATGATGATGATGATGATGATGATGATGATGATGATGATGATGATGATGATGATGATGATGATGATGATGATGATGATGATGATGATGATGATGATGATGATGATGATGATGATGATGATGATGATGATGATGATGATGATGATGATGATGATGATGATGATGATGATGATGATGATGATGATGATGATGATGATGATGATGATGATGATGATGATGATGATGATGATGATGATGATGATGATGATGATGATGATGATGATGATGATGATGATGATGATGATGATGATGATGATGATGATGATGATGATGATGATGATGATGATGATGATGATGATGATGATGATGATGATGATGATGATGATGATGATGATGATGATGATGATGATGATGATGATGATGATGATGATGATGATGATGATGATGATGATGATGATGATGATGATGATGATGATGATGATGATGATGATGATGATGATGATGATGATGATGATGATGATGATGATGATGATTTTGACATTTGCAATTGATAATTTGACAAATATAAACAATAAAATAAAGTCTTTATAATTTAATGCAGATGAAGCCGCATCGAAACAGCTAGTCGTTATATACAATCCGTCTAAATATCTCGAAAAAATGCTGAATGTTTTTTATACCTTCTATAATTTCGTAGCTCTACGGCTCTTCGTTCGTAATAAATTTCTACTGAGTTCCGTCAGTGAATTGTAAAGCAACGAAATGCATTTGAAGCACTTCAATCTGGCGCGGCCGCTGATTCCGAGGCACTGTACACTTTGTCTAGCTTTTGAATGGAATATTTTGAAGCCAGCCTGCTTTTTACTTTATGAACGTAAATATCTGAATATAGAAATAGTACAACACAATGAAATTTGGAATCAAAATGCTTTAGTAAATTACGTAATCATACTAATATTATAAATGTGAAAGTTTAGATGGATGGATGCATGGAAGTTTGTTAGAGTTTGTAGCCTAAACTGTTGAACGAATCTCAATGAAATTTGGCATACATTTAGATAGTCTGGAAGAACACATAGGCTACTTGGTTTTTTTAATACCACGCGGACGGAGTCGCGGGCGAAAGCTAGTTTAGAATAATTTTATTATCATCTTTAAATGTTTGTATTTATGTTCAACAGATAAATTAACAATAAAAACTTCTGCACAGTTTTTAACATTACAATTTTTCATCATTTTCAAGCAATTGCAATTAAAGCAGATGTTTTAGACTCTAATATTAAAATCTCTTGAAATTTGGATCTTACATTAAAAGGTTCTTAAAAACTGCATTCTTGCAACTATCCGGTTCTTCCAATGTATTTAACGTGTAGGTAAAGCTTCAGGCTATGGAATGTTCTTATTCTAGTCGAATCAATACTCAAGAACTAAAGTAGTGTGATATTGGACATTTTTTTAATGTGTAATGGTAACTTGCCTTGAATCACGTTCTACCCATTAATGGGGTAGTAATGAACATAAGATAGAAAAAGAGATAGATTCAATAAGAGTGTAATTTTAAAGTAAAGACTTTAGGAATAATGATGAAAACAGAAAATTTGCGATGAGGCACAAACAAACCATGTTATTTAACTTTCCCTCAAAATTCAGTTTCTTGAGAGTCAAGAGTCGCCCCTAAGTTGGCGAAGAAAACTGGTTGCATTAACAAATTGTGTTTATTTTACTCTTACGTTAATTTTTTTTGTTTTTATAGGCATCTCTTACTTAGTTTTGTTTAAAATTTTATGACAAGATACTGGTTGTTTCTCTTTATATCTTAAAGAGTTAAATTCATCAAAAATCTCATGATAAATATGTCAAAATATAATATAAAACAAATTAAAAACGCTTCGTTTTATTTTCTTTTATTTCAGGTTTAACATTTGTAAAGTGAAAGGAACGAGCTTTAAAAAGTCAAAGAGCTGGATTGCGACGTCAGAAAGCAACTACAAAAGGGATACCTTCACTATTCTCGCTTTGTGAAGAATAGCCAACAAACAGTTCCGCGAAATTGTTAGCAAGATATTCTTCGATTCGGAATTTAGTTAAAAATACAATAAAGATAAACATGAAATAAAACATGAAAGGGATCATATGGAAGAAATAAAACAAGTGAATAGAGTTCTAAAAGCGGTTTATTAGATATTAAATATTGTGTCATCATCATCACCAGCTACATCATACGTCCCCACTAAGGGCTCGGAGTCTACCCTTGGAGGTGACTAGGCCATAGTCAATAACGCTGGCACACTTCACACATATCTTTGAATTTCCTACAGATATGTGCAGACATCACGATGTTTTCCTTCACCGTAAGAACGTCGGTTAAACTATATACATATGAAATTCGAAAATCAAAAATCATATTGGTATAGCGGGATTCGAACCCTAGACCTGTAGATTACGAGTCAAGTGCTTAAACCAGTGAGCCTCCGTTGCTCTTACAATTATATGTAGGCATTTAATTATATAATGTTACAAAGAAATAAATACAAATTTCGTATATTTGCTATGTTTCCATTTGCTACAAATATGACATTTTACAGTATCATAAAAACAAAACAATATCTACTTTATTCAACTGTTTCTTTTTCTCTGCCTCTTCAAAGTTTATTCAAAAACGGAGATATAGATGCGAAGTCTTCACAATCTGGGATAAGCTTGCCTCTATATTTGACACATGATTCAGCACACAATGGACCTTCGAACCATTGGCCAAGCATCTTCTTACATTGGGCGCAGTTTTCCAAACAAACGTCTATCGGATTGTATCCGAATGAAATAGCTGGACTGGCATGACTTAGGCAAACAAAGATAGCCAAAAATATCAATACTACTTTAGTCCTCATCTTGGAATGATTGGTATAGCTTGAAGAAGTTGGAGATAAGAATGTGCTAGTAGAAGAGAAATCCGCTTTTATATACAGTAGTTAATTTACTAAGTGCAATCCATTTCGACCCAGCTTGAAAACAGCGATGTCTATTTGAAGATGTAATTCAATTGTGATGTTAGCAGAGATAACTGTGATTTAGAAATTGGAGTACGTAGTGACAAATAACAATTGAAAATTGTCGGCAAAATAAATTAGAAATAAATGACGATGAAAATGATGATGAAATAACATCAGAATGATGATGTCGATATTTTGCGAGTTCAGTCTTTTCATCCTTTTATGTTTATAAGTAACTAGCTGTTGCCCGCGACTTCGTCCACGCAATACTAAGATAAAAAAGAAGCTTATATACCCGTCTATGTCAGCTACCCTTCAACGAAAGTCCAGTCGGAATCGGGCCAGCCGTTTCGGAGATTACCCGGAACAAACGCGGCTTGCGGACAGACAGAAAATTTCAAATGCGATTTTCGTTATCAACGCAAATACACCATCTTCCCGAAATCTGGAATTTTTCTTTTGATATTACAGACACTCCAATTTTATTATATGTATATAGATAATGGGATGATGCTCATAAAATATGTAAATTGCTAATGAATGTAACGATATTGAACGTAAAGTTAACGTTACAAACAGAAACGCTAGGCTTGGACGTCCGGCGTGCGTCAGTAACAGAGTTGAAAGCTTTCGAACTACTTAAAGTTAGACCAACTCTCGCTGAGTGTATTCCAAATAGAACGTAGAATGTTAGCGCATTTGTTTGGTGTTCAATTAAATTATCAAGAATATTAAAGGAAATATGATATATGGAACAAATAAGAGATACTTATTCGAATAACTTAATATAATATTAAAAGTAAAATATATATAATATTTTTTTAACATTGCGTAACGATAAAAGCTACAAGACAATACGAAATTAAGTTAAGTGCTCTAAAAGCTTCTGAACCTAATATACTTAACAAAGCATGGTTAGTTGATTATAAGAACTAAAGTCTAGTATATAAAAGCTGTCTGATATCCAACTTATATCATTCGAATATCTGCTTTCTTCCAATTCACATACAAAATCATCAGAGTTCAAAATGATTGGTTTCATCACCATAATGTTCTTCCTTATCAATACTATTGGAACTATTCAACCAGTCAAAGCTGACCCGGCTAATTTTGGTTTCAACGGCATGGATATCTGCATAGAAAATTGCGCACAATGCAAGAATATGCTCGGCCAGTGGTTCCAAGGGCCTCTCTGCGCACAGTCCTGCATACAACAGAGGGGTCATTTTATACCGGATTGTGAAGACTATGCTTCCATCGCTCCCTTCCTTACCAAGATTTGAATAGTTTGAATTAAAAAAATAGACAAATGATTTTCTGTGTCCTGATGTATTCATTGAGTTGCATAATACATAGATGTATGTAAATTTTGTTTTATTTAACACTCTGGATATGTTCGTGAACCTTTAATTTTATTTCGTCTGGGGACGACGATTACACGTCAGTTCCGTTCTTAATTAGTTTTATGATAATTTCTTACGAAAGTTTCATCATCAGTGCTCTTCCATACATCTCTATCAGCCTTCGTATCTGAATACATTCCCTTAACCATATCTTTCACACAATCCGTCCATACTTTCTTCGGTCTTCCTCTACCTTTGTAGCCATCCACATTAAATTTAACACTTTCTTTATGTCCCCATCCTCTAGCCCCATATGTCCTTAGAATAAATGTCTCACGAAAATGTAAATAAATTATATTAGATAATAAATAGTAATGTTAGATGTATTAATAATAGTATTCAGATAGCAGCAGCCGATCAAGCCGAAGTTCGGCCCTCTCGGACACCCTTGAATCGGAATGCTAACCGCGTATTGAGTGACAGCCCAAGCCGAGGTCCCCTCTCGGGGGCCCTTGTGCATAGTCACTCCATGGAGCGTCCACCGAAGCGATCTAAGAGATCGGTGGCCTCCCAATCCGGTAATAATATCGAAGTAACGGCCCGAGCCGAGACTCCTGAGGGAGCCCTCGAGCTTAGTTACTCATAAACGAGGTTTCGGCTAAGCGCCATCTGCGCTCGGCCACCTCAAGCCCGGTGAATCTGTAAATGCCTCTTCAAGGCAAACAGTGGCCATTCAGTCACAAAAAAAAATCATAGAAATACATATTTCACCTTTAAAAAGCAATTAAATCAATTAAGAATCTTTAAACAAGTTCAGGTTAACGAATCTATTTACGACATTTTGACAAAGGGACGTTTGACTACGTTTGAGTCCGTCGTGATGTTTGATATCTTTTCATTCATGAAGCGGAACTTTTAATTAAGTATTCCTTTTGTGTTAAAATTAAAAAGGTCTGTTTAATTGCTGTTTATAGAAGTAACAAAATTGAATGTCACATAAAAATCTGTGTTACAATTTGTTAGCTACAACATGTTTTAAATTCTTTCTTTATAAAAGAGGGTTTTTCAAATATTTAAGTAACGAAAGTAACTTGAAGTGTTCGGGTTCGATTTAAATATTGAAATTACTTTGCTTAAGTAATTAGGATTTTTACTTCAAATTCTAAAAATAAATGCATAATCACAAAAAATAGGTGTATCACTAAGTTTTAATTATTAACATGTATCGAGTTATGTGTGGCAGGTTTTTGCAATTATATTGCTTTGTGGTAAAATTAACCAAAAAGTATTTTAGTAAGCCTAAAGTTTTACTTTTTTATTTTCCTACCAACTGATTAATTGCAACGTCCGCTATACAAAGTTTCACTCTGTAAATTGTAAAAAAATCAACGCGAATTTTACCCCAATGCTTTTAACTGCAAGTAGATTGCAAACTTGCCTGCAGCTTCGACCAATCGCTAAATTGGTAGTTGGTAGCTATAGTTAACTTCAATTTACACAATTGGGGTATTGTGACGTCGACGTTTCTATCTGTCGTCGACAAAAGTCACTGCGATTTCCAAGATGGCGGAGAAATACAGCAAGAGCGGGCGCACGTCTTTGAATAAACTATTATACAACTGTGCGATTGTCGATTGTTTCGCATTCCATTCAAATGTTTAGTTGCACAACTAAAAATCAAGTAGTGTGTGCACCTCCATATAAGCTCATAGGAATCAAAGCGAGACTAAACAGTTGTGCGATAGATTAGTCAAAGGTGTGCGCCCGCTCTTAAAGTTCTCTATAGTTTGTAAAGCTCTTATTTTAGAGATGAAATTATTTTAGAAATTAAAGCGAGACTAAACAGTTGTGCGATCGTTTAGTCAAAGCGTACGATTTTATTATTTCGTAAAAACATGTTAGCTTGACTGAATACAACTCGTCGATGATTACGACGATATCTGAGAGAGGTTACAATATTAGTTTCGAAGATTTATGTTGCTTTGTGTAAGGGCAGAAAGCAATGGTAATGTGTGTGTTTATAATTCAGACTATTGAATTTTGTCGGACAATTTAAATTTATTCCGGTTCTTGAATATAGTATTTTTAATAACTTTTTTATCCAAAATACTCTGAATTTCAGTCTAAATAATACTCTAAAATTGTAATGAAAATATTGACGAAAATTTTTCGTTTAATTTGGTTGTTAATATTTAACTTTCCGTTGACTATTTCAAGATACTTTTTCTACGAAATATAAAACAAACGAAGCGCTACTGTCGAAGGCAGGCTTTTTCGTCATGAAAGTGCTGAAATAACGAGCTGAGCTGTAGTTGAAGATTTTATAGTGCCAATTAGTAAAATAGAAAGTAAAATTATACAATAATTTCACGAATATAATCGAATTTATATTACTCTAAAATTGTCTTATAACACAAAGCGCCATCTAGTTGTATTATATGAAACTACTTATTCTAAAGCTACTTGAAACCCATATATCTTTTCTATCGCAAATACTTCAACTGTCTTAATTAAATAGTCTCTTCAACTGGCTTCGTAAGAACAAAAGAGGATTAAAATCTACGGGACTTTGTGTTCAAGTCGACTTTTCATTAAATTATGCATTACTACTTTCTACCTGTCGAAATTTATAAATGTACTACCGAATCATCCCGGCTTCGCACGGGTACAATGCTGATACAAAAACTCTACTGTATTATTCACTAGCTGTTGCTCTCGACTTCATCATCATCATCATCATCTCCTTATCCTACTCCCGTAGGGTCGGCGCAACAGGTTTTTGTCCTCCACATAACTCTATCATACGTCATCTTAGTCATCACTTCCTTTTTGATCATGTCACCTTTTACACAATCCATCCATCTCTTTCTAGGTCTACCTCTACCGATGTACCCTTCCACACTCATAACTAACGTTCTCCTTGTAACATGCGATTCATCCCTCCTCATAACATGCCCATACCATGCTAACCTTTTACTCCTTACCTTCTCTACTACGGGGGCTACTCTCAAACTTCCTCTAATATACTCATTTCGTGTTGCTCTCGACTTCGTCCACGCGAAATTATTAAATAGTAAAAAAGCCTATGTTACTCACTGATTAGATTTTTAATGGTGAAAGAATTTTTGAAATCAGTTCAGAAGGTTAGAGTTATTTTAATAGATAAAGAAATGAAAAAATACAAATCTTACCTCTTTATAATATTAGTATAGATATAGACTAACTTTCGCCAGCGATTCCATCCACGTGGAATTAAAGAAATAGTAAGTAGCCTATGTCTTATGTCAGACTATCCTCTACATCTTTGCAGTTTAGGCGGCAAACTCTAACACATCCATCTAAACTTTCGCATTTTTTAGTAAGATAATATACTGATAAAAAATTAAATTGCCTCCCTTTCAACGATGGCAATTCCTGCTATCTAAATGAGGACTTGGCATCTATTCAAGATTTTACGAACTATATTACTCCACTTAACAATTTTTTCCAGCTTGCAACAAAAGGCTTTAAAATGCTACTTTAAAATTTGGCATTTCGCCAAACAGATAAAACTTTTTATAACAATTTTTATAGAGAAGTTTCTTATTAAAAAACGTCTTATTTAGTTAACGTTTTAGGTTCAATTTTGAATGTAATGCATTTATTTTCATAATTTATTTTTAAACATTATATATTAAAAGATATTTTAGGTGTCAGGTTACGGTGGCCAGTGAGCCGGAAAATTAAACAAAAGGACGACGAATACCGAAAATAAATTTCATGGTGACGAAGTGTGAAGGAATTTAACGTAAAATTGGATATCTATTTTTAGAAAACGTGAATAAAATACATATGAAAAAATAATCTATTCTCTCTTCTAACAAAAGTCAATATGAGATTCACTTAGGTGAAGAAACCCTAGGTTATTCAATAGACTTTGTTTTAATTGTTACTTTTCTATTGACTTCTACACTAACAAACTTTTTTTTTTTAAGAGGGGCAATGCGTTACGCATCCCAGGTGCCTTGGGGAAAGGCACACAGGCTATGTGGGACTCTCTCCACATCCCTGCCCAAAATGGAAGGAACGTGGATCCTACCCAGTAAACCCCCTCTGCTTCCCTCGACTTCACCGTTCATCGTGCATGGGCACATACACTAACAAACTAAGTTAACTAAGTAAACTCATGTTCTTCTAACGTATATCAAGAAATAGAGCGTCGTTTTCGAACATATTTCTAGAAAAATACAAACATTAGAAAATAACTTCGCGTCTAAACAAATATTTCACAAGACGAATAGAGAACTCGTTATTTTCTTTGAAACATATATATAGAAACGTTTATGATTTCTTTACTTGTATTTCCATTAAATAATAACGGCGTCGAAATATTGTTAATTTTTTAAATAATAAATTTCTATCTTAATCTTACTAACTTACTATTATTATAAATGCGAAAATTGAGATGGATGTTTGTTAGAGTTTGTAGCTTAAACTGCTGAACGGATCTCGATGAAATTTGGCATAGATGTAAAGGATGGTCTGGAAGAACACATAGGATTCTTGCATTTGTTTTTTTAATTCCGCGCGGACAGAGTCGTGGGTGAAAGCTAGTCTTACTAATAAATGCAAAAGTTTAGATGGAAGTCTGTTAGAGTTTGTAGCTTATACCGCTGAACGGATCTCGATGAAATTTGGTACAGATTTTTTCATTATACTAACATTGTTAGTGTTTTTATATAAAGATGTATATTTTATATGTTTACTATGTGTTTAGTGATTCTTATATATTTAATGATCTGTTTATGTCAAAGTTATTGCATATTTTGTATGAGTTAATATTGTTTGTTGTACACAAACATAATATTTGTCAGCGCTTCTTTTGTTGCGATTGTTTGGTTTTATAGGTTTATGTATGATGTTCGCGAGTTCGTACGCACGCAATAATAATATAGTAATAAATGTAGCCTATGTCACTCGGTAATAATGTAAGTTTCTAATGTTGAAAGAATTATTGTAATCGGATCAGTAGTTTTTGAGTTTATTCGTTACATACAGAACTACAAATATAGAAAAGTAGTGGGTTCTTAATTTTCCATACTAATATATGTGTTTCTCATTCTTGCCCTACTATTTAAACCTTTTACAAATATTATCTATTAACACACTACAATTTTAGATTTATAATTTAATATTGAAAAACATACTAATATTAAGAACAAATATTGTTTTGTTAATTTACTAGCTTTCGCACGCGACTCCGTCCGCGTGGAGTTAAAAAAAACAAAAGGAAATAGCCTTTGTGTTCTTCCAGACTATGCTCTAGATCTATGCCAAATTTCATCCAGATCCGTTCAGCCGTTTAGGCTACAAACTCTAACAAACATCCATCTAAACTTTCGCATTTATAATATTAGTAAGATATTCACTTAATATTACAGTTTATTAATTACAGTGGTAGAGCCCGCTTTAACATCTTCGCACGAATAGGCCGGCTCGCCCGGTGAAATACCACGACCACACAGAAGACAGACGTGAAGTGGAAGTAATTCCGCGTTTCGTCTGATGAGTGTGGTGCCGGAGGCCCAACCCCCCCCCCCCCTTTATATAGCATGGCACCGGGATTGGAAGATGAAGTACCCCAGGGGGGTACCAATACCACCGGTACTGGAGAATCCCCCTCCGAGCGTTTACGCTTGGACTCCCGCTCAGAGTCTGGGGGTAAGCGCGCGGGCTGCCCTGCGTATTCTGGGGTGGGCACAATTCCGCTCGCATATAAAGGCCGAGGCAAACGCAGCAAGGCTCTCACAGCAACCCCTGCCACCCACGCCGTAGATGTCTGCAACATCAGGGGACTCCACTCCAACTTAGAGGCCGTCCACTACCACCTTCAGACGGCCAAGCCGGCCTTGCTATTTCTAACCGAGACGCAGATATCCTCTCCGGCGGACACTTCGTATCTGTCCTGCCCCGGATACAAATTGGAGCACTCCTTTTTGCCCCGGGCTGGGGTATGCGTGTACGTTAGAGAGGATATCTGTTCTCGTCGCCTCAGCCTTCTTGAAGGTAGGGACCTATCGCTATTGTGGCTGCGCGTAGATGGCGATGTCCATCCGCGAGTCTACGCGTGCCTCTATAGGTCCCATAGCGGTAATGCCGAAATTGACCGACTCATGGAGCAAGTCCAGACGGCTACAGATTCCGTTCTGGCACAGATCCCCTCCGCTGAAATCGTGGTGCTAGGCGATTTCAACGCCCACCATAGCGAATGGCTCGGCTCTAGAATCACCGACTACGCGGGGAGATCTGTGCACAACTTTGCCTTGTCCTATGATCTGACGCAACTGGTTACCTCGCCAACGCGAATCCCAGATGTGGAAGATCATACACCTTCCCTGTTGGACCTTCTGCTGACCTCTCATCCGGACAGCTATTTGGTTTCCGTCGACGCCCCCCTGGGCTCGTCGGACCACTGCCTGATCCGGACCACAGTGCCTCTCTCGCGCCGCCCACGGTTCAAACCGAATGGCCATCGCCGAGTATGGCACTACAGGTCAGCAGACTGGGATAGGATGCGGTCTTTCTTTGCATCCTACCCATGGGGGCAAGTTTGCTTCAAGCTGGATGATCCCGATGCCGTTGCCAATTCTGTCACCGATGTGGTGCTTCAGGGGATGGAACTCTTTATTCCGTCATCTGTTGTGCCCATCGGGGGCAGTTCTCGGCCCTGGTTTGGTCGATCCTGCAAATTAGCTGCGCGCTACAAGCAGGATTGCTACCGGACCTGGGCTGAGGCGTCAGCGGCTAGGGATGTAAACACCAGCCTTCTCAAAAAGAAGTACAACTCTGCCTCCAGGTCCTTCAAAAGAGTGATTGCCAAGGCAAAGTCAGAACACGTGGCCAGCATTGGTGAGAGACTAGTGCGCCTTCCCTCTGGGACTCGTGCGTTCTGGTCTCTCGCCAAGGCTGTCCAGGGGAATTTCTGTAAGCCGTCTTTACCATCTTTGCGCAGGGGGGATAACTCGTTGGCCCATACCGCAAAAGAGAAAGCCGATCTCTTGGGCTCTCTTTTCGCGTCTAACTCGACTCTGGAGGACAAAGGTGCCTCGCCGCCGAAAATCCCGTGCGGCGACACCTTTATGCCGGAAATCCAGTTTCGTCAGAGATCAGTGCGAATAGCGCTGCAATCTCTCGACGTCAATAAGTCGAGTGGGCCTGACGGGATTCCTCCCATTGTGCTTAGGTCTTGCGCTCCTGAGTTAGCACCGGTGTTAACGCGCCTGTTCCGGTTCCTGTACTCCATCGGCACCGTCCCGAAGTCTTGGAAGATTGCCGTTATACACCCGATCCCTAAGAAAGGCGACAGCTCGGATCCGTCCAACTACAGGCCGATTGCCATTACCCCCTTGTTTTCGAAAGTCATGGAAACCACCATCAACTGCCAACTAATGAGGTACCTGGAAGAGCACCAGCTGATCAGCGACCGCCAGTACGGTTTCCGTCAGCGTCGCTCAGCTGGTGACCTCCTTGCGTACCTCACGCATCGATGGTCGGAGGCGATCGAAGGCAAGGGGGAGGCCCTGGCAGTCAGTTTGGACGTGGCCAAAGCCTTTGATCGGGTGTGGCACAACGCACTTCTTTCGAAGTTGCCTTCCTACGGGCTGCCCGAGAAACTTTGCGCCTGGATTTCCAGCTTTTTGGAGGGTCGGAGCATCAAGGTCGTTGTCGACGGTGCATGCTCTGACCCGAAACCAATCAACGCTGGAGTCCCACAGGGCTGTGTACTGTCGCCCACCCTGTTTCTTCTGCATATCAATGACATGCTGCGAATACGCAGCATCCATTGTTATGCAGACGATAGCACCGGTGATGCACTGTACACGGCCCGCGCTAATGTTTCTCGGGCCACTGCCGATGAGAACCGGAACAAACTTGTGTCTGAGCTGGAGACCCTCTTGGGTGAAGTCTCGGATTGGGGTCGACAAAATCTTGTCGATTTCAATCCTAAAAAGACACAAGTATGCGCCATTACCGCTAAAAAAGATCCCTTCGTCGTCAATCTCCGGTTTCAGAACACTCCCCTGGTTGCCTCAGCCAGTATCGGTATTCTCGGCGTTGACATATCGAGTGACGTTCAGTTTCGCGGTCATTTGGAAGACAAGGCTAAGCTGGCTTCCAAAAAGGCTGGTGTGCTCAGTAGGGCGAAGCAGTATTTCCAGTCGGGCCACCGCCTTCAACTCTATAAGGCGCAAGTTCGGCCCCACATGGAGTACTGCTCGCACCTCTGGGCGGGAGCACCGCAATACCAGCTTCTTCCACTTGACCGCATACAACGGAGAGCGGCTCGAATCGTCAACGACCGAGCTCTTACCGATCGGCTAGATCCTCTGGCCTTGCGGAGGGACGTCAGTTCACTCTGCATTTTTTACCGCATTTACCACGGGGAGTGTTCCGAGGAGTTGTTTGGAACGATTCCTGCCGCCGAGTTCGTCATCGGACGACACGACAGACCGCCAGGTACCATCCTCACCATCTCGATGGCTGGCATTCCACAACCGTGCGGTTTTCGCGGAACTTTCTGCCCCGCACAGCCGCGTTGTGGAACGGTCTGTCCTCGGCGGTATTCCAAACCAATACGACTTAGGGTCCTTCAAGAAGCGAGCATATCATTTTCTCAAAGGCCGGCAGCGCATCTGTAGTTTCCTCTGGTGTTGCGGATGTCCATGGGCGTCGTTGACCACCTTGGTGTTCTCGCCGCTCGTTTGCCCCCTAATGATATAAAAAAAAAAAAAAAAAAAATTAAGATTTTTATATGAATTAGTTGTAACATTTATTTACGCTAAAAGTATTTAACTTGTATATTGTTGGCGTGTCAATAAATTGACAATTATTTTCCAAACAACAGTTAAAATAACTCTTATTAGGAGTTCCATTTAGAATGAAATTTGTGGTCGATAGATCGTGTGGTCGCAGAGGCGGCACCCTGTACTTAAAGCTTGATTTATTACAAGTGGCCGCTCATTTTCACGTCGAATAACAAACATTAAGAAGGGGAGAATTTTACGATCAGAATTGTTCACACATCGTCACTAAGAGTAAAGTAGAATGAAATGTATATTTTTGACCGACCTCCCAAAAGAAGGAGGTACTCAATTCGTCTGGATTTTTTTTTTTTTATGTGTGTTATGTTAGCTGAAATTAACAGAAATAAAACATTTTATTAAATAAAAAGCGTTTGAGTATTTGAGATACGTTTATTGTACTAAATGCATTGTAAAAATAACTTGAAGCAGCACAATGTATAATCTATACTATACTATCTATATCTATATCTATATCTATACTATTATAATAAAGCGTAAACACAAACTTCTTTGTTGCCTAAGATGTCAGCAATTACAGCATATTTTTGAATAATTCTTTTTTTAATAAAAAGCCCTACACTTACGTCACGCTTTAGGCTATATATTTTAACGCCATTAAACTTAGGGGCTAAATATTTTGGATAAAAACCCTAATGTGGGAAAGAGACCATAAGTTGCAGCCAACATCATGACATGTCATTTTGACATTTGTAATTGATAATTTGACAAATGTAAACAATAAAATAAAACTTTCATAATTTCATGCGGATGAAGTCGCACGGGAACAGCTAGTTTAATCATAAAGTTTATCGAAAACTAAAGAATTTTAGACAATAATAGTTATTTTTAGACATAGAAAGTCTTATATTTCGTTAATAAAATAAAGATTAATTGCAACATTCCTTTGTCTTTGTTTAAATGTCAATGAACTTACAATAAATTCATAAACAAAGGACTGTGTTAATTATTACAATTATTCAATGAAAATTAATAATTAAATAGCAATTTGAAATAATTAATTATTGGAAAATGTTGTTAATTACAAAGCAATTTCATATCAAATTAACATCAAAATGTTTAGTTTGTTATGCGTATTTGGTTATTGCCCCAGGCAAGCATAATATACCAGATTCCTACAATACTAAAAGCAAACAACATGTTTCCTTGAATGAAATATAGATTTTTAAAAAGCATCTTGCAATTTCAAATGGTATAGAAGTGAAACTAAGTCTATACTAATATTATAAAGAGGAAAGAATTGTATTTTTGTATGTATTGAAATAACTCAAAAACTACGGGGCAGATTTTAAAAATTCTTCCACCATTCAAAAGCGACGTTATCATTGATTTACATAGGTTATAATGCGCTTAAGCCCGAGCCTGCAGCCCATTGTTATCTTTTTTTTTAAATATGTTCTTTAGTTAAATATATTCACTGTATGTAAATTTATATGATAAGAATAAAGAGGTTTTTATTATTTATTATTATAATTATTGTATTTTTTTATTTTAGCACGGACGAAGTCGCGAACAACAGCTAGTTTTATATGGACCTATCTAGGATTTAGTTGATCCCTGCTCTAGTAGAGCTAACCTAAGGATCTGTTCCACGTGATGTTTGATATTTGTACAAAGCAGTGTATAATGATTCCATTCTAAGAGTATCCTACAAACACGTACCGAACAAATATGTCAGCTCGCTTTTGTCATAGAATTAATTGCATTCGGTCCGGCCGTGGGACAACAGAATCATTTATTAGGCGAGGAAAATAAATTAACGTTCTACGTGAGGTCTTTTTCATTGTGGACACGATATTTCTTGGACTAACAAATAATTTCGTGTTGTTTTTCATTTTTTTATAACCCATCTGTCTGAGTAAAAGAAACTATTTTATTACATTCATAAATACTTCGCGTGAACATTTACTAACCTTTACTAAACTATTCCACAACTGTTTAGTCGCGCTTTGATTCCTGTGAGCTTATATAGAGGTGCGCACACTACTCGATTAGTTGTGCAACTAAACAATTGAATTGACTGCGAAACAATCGACAATCGCACAACAGTTGTGACAGTTTCGTCAAAGGTGTGCGCCCGCTCTTACAGCCTTACAAATGCTGCTTATACTCAGTTTATTCCTAAGTTTAACTTTATACCGCATTTATTTGTAAGGCTGTTAGTTTAAGCGTGGCTTTATCGTGTTAGACAGTTTTTTGGTTACAAAAATCATCAACATTTATTAGGAATTTTTGTTTACAAAAATCATCAACATTTATTAGGAATTTTTGTTTACAGTCAAGCTTTAAAAATACACGTTCTGTTGGAGTTTAAATACACAGAGTTCCAGCCAGTATACGACGACTAACACAATTTGAGAATCGCTCGCCCACTCATCGAAGTTGAAATGGCTTTTAGTGTAAGCGTTTATTCTAGTTTCACACAAGGGTAGAAGTATATGAACTGTATTGTTCTAACAGCATGTACTAACTGCCACATTACTCTACCCTCGTGGAAAAGATTACTTTAAAAAACTAGGGTTATTTCTTGTGGTGCGCTAAAATATCATACTTTATCCCAAAAGGTTTTAATTTGAGGAGAATTTTTTATTTAAACAAGTATTGAATTCTATAAATTTAATTCACTTCCTCTTTACAGATTGCCGCTGGGCACAAAGTTTATAAAACGATTGCAATTTGTACGAGCTATCTCAAAGGAAACTTCGAACATTTTCGCATAATTTATATAATATTTTTCCAATAAGAGTACCGTATTATATTGGAAAGCGATAATTTCATCAGCTTTCTGTTGAATTTATTACAAACATACCGTACTTTTATATTTCATTGTAATTTAAATACTTAGTGGGGAAATTTAAAAAACACTAGCTTTCACCTGCGACTCCGTCCGCGGGGAGTTAATCTGTTGCACATCTATGCAAAACATCGAGATGGGTTCAGCCGTTTAGGCTACAAACTCTAACAAACATCCATCTATACTTTCTCATTTATATTATTAAGATTTAGTGTATACTCGTTTTCTATTTTCCTGTGTAATTGTGTGATTAAATTAGCTTAAAAAGATGTGTTAAATCAACCAACATATATTGGGTCAACGTGGTTGTCTATAGTTGAGCCAAAACTTAGTTGAAACATTCAACCTGATTTATACATATTATTTGAACAGCGTATTATGTGTAATCGAGTTGTTATTATGTTTTTTACTAGCATCGTATGGTTGTCTATAGTTGAGCCAAAACTTAGTTGAAACATTCAACCTGTTTTATACATATTATTTGAACAGCGTATTATGTGTAATCGATTTGTTATTATGTTTTTTACAAGCATCGTATAAATCACATTTTCATTGAATGGTTGTAAAAACGAATGAAAAAATATGTAGAAATATTTCAACAAATTCAGCAGTGTCCGTTCGTTAGAGCCGTCGTTCAATTTAAATCAAATCTGTAAGCGCATACAATCAATCAATCAGTATTTACTATGTTTTTTTATCTATTTTTTATATTTTAACACTGCAGATTTTTTGTATAGATAATATGTTTGGTGTTTTTTTTAACTTTTTTGTATTAGTTAATTTTATTAGGAAC
Organism: Papilio protenor; assembly: GCA_029286645.1. Classification (NCBI taxonomy): domain Eukaryota; kingdom Metazoa; phylum Arthropoda; class Insecta; order Lepidoptera; family Papilionidae; genus Papilio; species Papilio protenor. Next base: position 514,867 of record JAGSMZ010000056.1, read on the forward strand.
GACAAAATAAGTTTTCAAACTTGTATTTTCTATTGTATAGACGGGGACATTGGCGGTGTTCCACCTTTAAAGCTACAATCTTTTGAACATTTTGAAACGAGATGTTGAACAAAGACAAAAACAACGCAGCTTATATATCTGTACTAAATAAAAGTAGGTTAGTGATACACATCATCATCATCATCACCAGCTCACTATACGTCCCCACCGAGGGGCTCGGAGCCTACCCTAATAAGGGGTGACTATGCCAGAATCAACCACGCTGGCCCAGTGCGGGTTGGTTGATTTCACACATATTTTTTTTTTATTAAACGGGAAAACTAGACATGTTAGTTTTCACAAATGAACAATGTAAATAATAATATGATAATCGCTAAGAGAACATGAATAAGAAAAACAATGAACAATGAGAAAAATGTAAACAATATTAAAAATAGTAAAAAACCTTAGAAGTTAATTAGATGTAATATAAGTGGCTAGGGAGTCGGACAATCAAAGAATTCATCACTTAAATTATTTACAATGTTGGCAAGCTTAGTGTTAAACAAATCTATATCAGGATTTTGCCTTGATAGTGAATTATTATCTTTGAATTTCTTCGCCGAAAGTAATACACGATTAGTTTATATTAACTAAAACCCTTTCGTGCAATCTCTGCTATTTAATTAGTTATTTGTAGGAAGGCGGAGTTTGTCTCGTTGCAATGAACAGGGCAATTGTTCCTATAATGGAACACCGCGGATTTACGCGAGTGTACATAAATATGTCAATATTTTTTAAAATCGAATTTAAATAATTGATAGATTTTCTCCGAATTCTTTAACCACATACTGTTATGTTGATACTGTAACTTTATATGACATTTTATTGATATTTTTGGTGAAATGGTCAACAATTTTTTTCACCAAAATGTATATCTAAATTACGATTTTTATGTTAAATTAAAATCTTACTCCATCATTATGAATATGAAATTAATAATTATGACAGATCATCAAATTCATCTTCATTAGACAGTTGAAGACTTACAAAGTAATTAAGTTACATTTCAATGCTTAATTACAGAATTTAGACGTAATTTGTAACAAATGCATCTTTAAAGAAAACGATTACTTTGCAACAAAATGTTTCAAAAAAACAAAAGACGCCAGAATTTCACACACTGATTTGTATAAATGGATAGGTTGCATAGAAATAAAAAAAAGTAGTGGTAGAGCCCGCTTTAACATCTTCGCACGAATGGGTCGGCTCGCCCGGTGTAATACCACGACCACACACAGGCGTGAAGTGGAAGCGATTCCGCGTTTCGTCTGATCAGTGTGGTGCCGGAGGCCTAATTGTAGTCCCTTTTCCTTTCCACCCTTTTCTCACCTTCTTCTTGCTCGTTTGCCACCTTATATTATAAAAAAAAAATAACGTTTCTCTAATTCTGATTTAAAAGTGTCCGTTGAAATTTAGATGGATGGATGTTTATTAGAGTTTGTAGCCTAAACGGCTGAAAGGATCTCGATGTTGGCATAGATGTAGAGCATAGTCTGGAAGAACACATGGGCTACTTGCTTTTGTTTTTTAATACCACACCACAGAGTTTGGGCGAAAGCTGGTAGTAAATACATGCAAAGTAAAGAACATTGTTTATGGATACCATAGAATTATTTATATGTACCCTCGTTTTCTCTATCTATTATGGGTTCAAATCCTGACCACCACTCACAACCGTATTATCCAAAATGGAAATCAAATAGACACAAAGTACCACAGTTTATAGCGTCTCCAGTTATTTAGGTCATTGTTTCTATACACCATTTTGTTCCCGTCTTTTTGTCATCCATCTCGCTTCTACCATGCTGTTCTAAGCATCGTTTATATCGATTTTCTTTGGTATAACTCTATAATGTTTTCAAAACAAATCGTTAAATTAAGCCCGCAAAGAGGTCAAGTAAGAAGTCTAATCACAAAGGTATTGGGCCCAGTTGATCGTTGGGACGAGTACGCTTAACTTAAGTGGAGGGTAACTTGAGGAGTTTTGGGTTAATTGCTTGAGGGTTTACTATAAAATAACGTATCTTATATATGTTTGTATATTTTACGGTTAAGAAAATCCAAACACGGGTATAATTATGTGTGTAGATTATTAGGTCCATAAAATTAGTGGAAAAAACTCGATAGATAGTGCTATAATTAAGTTTAATGGCGTGAAAATATATAGCCTAAAGCGTGACGTAAGTGTTGGGCTTTTTATAACAAAAAGAATTATTCAAAAATATGCTGTAATTGCTGACATCTTAGGCAACAAAGAAGTGTGTGTTTACGCTTTATTATAATAGTATAGATTTAAATAGGTTTGCCATACTTTCTGACATACCGAGATATAATCAAACGAGCATATCAAAGCAGGTAAAAGAGAGTCATCCATCGCGATTGGTTCTGTCTGAAAATATATGAAACCATGGACATAGAAAGTAGCATAAAAAACACGATATCAACAATTTGGAAAGGACGTTATGAAAAATGAGCTACATGTTTAACATATTCCGGGCCACCTTGTCGGACTGTAACACCGACTCTCCAACAGCCAAATAACCTGGTGACACTATACTCTCCAAATTTAACATTTCATTTCTGTCGCGTCGCATTCCCAAGCCGGTTTTACTACAAGTCGTAAAGTAAATGAAAAGTTCCTACTGTAGTATAAATTACAAGTTTTCTACCTTACCTTGAAGATAGGTTTTTAATATAGTGTGATTTTTTCTAAGCTTATTTTGTTGATTGCTAGATTAAATACATATGTCTAATACAAATAAATCTTTTGAAATACATTTTTAAAGGAACCGTACTTCATACTAATATTATAAACACGAATGTTTGGATGTATGGATGAGTAACATATCTTCAAAACGGCTTAATTGATTTTACTGAAATATAGTCTGGATGAGCACATAGGCTACCTAACAGGTTTTTTTTTAATTCCATGTGGACGAAGCCGCGGGCGAAAGTTTCCTTTATAATTTAGAGAATGTAATCAGTCTTCCAGTTTCATCATCTTGATTGGGGACTCATGTACTCAGATATCATAAGTTAGTAATATGCATGGCTTAAAATCATAAGTAGACTGAAGCTGTAGTAGCTATTTCATATTTAAATCTAGGCGAAAAGACTAGTTTATTTTCACATGAAATAAACTAATAAAATGCTCATTTGAGACATCTAAAATACGGTTCTGTACGTAAAACTTTCATCTACGATTAGAAATGATTGGATACAAACAAAAATAAACATTATTCCTTTGTATTAAGGTGCTAATTCATTTGAGAGCTTCCAAGGGATATCTTTTAAGGATCCTTAAGGACTCGTTATTCAAAATATAAGGGCCCGAGACTGAGTTATAAATCACAGCATATTCTGACAAGCGCCAAAAGAAGAATTATTAGTCAATTACGGCAGTTGTCGTTTGAATTAATAGTAACGAGAATACAAGCTAAGAAGATTCGTAATGGAGTCATGGATGAAAGGAAGAAGGAATTGAAATTAATGATGTTAGGTAATTTATTTGCCCTATTAACATCATATCATATAAATATTATAAATGCGAAAGTTACGATGGATGGATGGATGTTTGCTAGCGTTTGTAGCCTAAACGGCTGAACGGATCTCCATGAAATTTGGCACAGGTTTAGAGCATAGTCTGGAAGAATACATAGGCTACTTTTTATCCCGGGAATAGTTACAGTTCCCGTGGGATTCATTAATTTAGTTTTTTAATGTTTACTCGATCATTCTGCAACGGTTCAATATATCGTATTGAAATTTGGCACAGATATAAAACAAAGTCTGGAGTACACATGGGTTCATCCTCGAGAAATGTCCGTTTCCCGAGGGATACGTAGCTTTTTGTTATTTATATAGTTCGTATGTTTTCTAATGCCACGCGGACGAAGTCGCGGGCAACAGCTAGTAAGTCATAATACAATGAACTCGTCAAATTGTTGCGTCGACAAATCGAATAATGATCAGTTTTATGGTCACTTGGTAGACAAGACCAAGCCTCTAAAAAGTTTTGTTTCTGGTTTTTGTTCTACTGAACGAGGACGAGGACGAAGTAATCCGGGCCTCCTTCAGCAGTAAGGCGTAAGTACAGCTCCACATGGAAGTTTTAGAAGTCACTTTAATTTAACTTAAAGACTTTAGAATAAAGGTCACGTGGAATCGATTCTCTTACATTTAACGTTCGTAGTTTTTAACAGAAATCTTCCATTTAACATTTCACCCTTTTAATGAAATGCTTTCCTTTCTAACAAGTCATTAAGGTTTAAATTGTATTAATAAATCTCTCCAAATCCAAACGATAACGCGACTTTTTCACAAGAAAACTCGAGAGACTCATTATTTTTAAAGAAACTCGTCAGCTTTGATATTACGTCGTAATATTTTACAAGGAGCGCCTAATAGCAGCTTTATTCCTTTCATTATCCACTTCCTTTTTATTACTTTGTTTCATAGAGTTTCCGTATTTAAGTATATTATAGTATCTATTAATTGTAGAGCATCGTTGACCACCTCGGTGTTCTCGCCGCTCGTTTGCCCCCTTTTGTTATAAAAAAGAAAAGAAATCACTAGTTGATGCTCAAAAAAGTTTAAAACCTAGTTTTATTAATTCATTATTCTCATATATATATATCCGAGCCCCTCGGTGGGGACGTATAGTGAGCTGGTGATGATGATGATGATGATATATAATTATGTATTAGTTTTAAGCTGTTTGGTGAACCTAATAAAATAAATAAATAAATAAAATGGCGCCCGGTTCAACACCGCACGGAAGACGAGTCAAGTGGAAGTAAGGGACGAAATATGCTAGTAGTTGGAAAACTCATAGCGAGCTACTGGCACGTATCAATTAAGTGTCATACCTAGCAGTAGAAACTGGTATGACAGTACCTAACACGTGCTAGAAATTGAAATGATAGCTATTATTTTACTGGCATGTGTATTCCCGCCCGAAATCCCCATTTCGTCGCCGAATTTAAGATGGGAAATTAAAAAAAACACAAGAGTACTACGTATAGAAATTGACTTTTTGTTTTTATATCGAAATGAAATAAAAGAGGCTTGTCCCACCAAATTGTAAATTGTCTGATAACAATCAAACATGTAAAATATGCGATGGAAATATCGGATTTTGTTCCCTTATCTGACAGTGACGTCATTTTTAAGCTATCTGAGCCTCTATCAGCCAGTGGTGGGACAGGCCCTAAAACATCTTATTCTCGTATACTTAAACTAAAACATAGAAATAAATTAGTAACTAGTAATTTTAAATTTTTATGGAACTGATTTCTTATTTAAATTTCTACCAAAGTACTGTAAATCGTTTAACTTAAGAACTTTGTTCTAACTTTTTATCAAGGCTTTAATAAATGAAAGTTAGGGTTAGACTAACTTTTCCATAGCTCTAACTTTGTCGATCGAAACTCGCTTCCCCGCAGTTAACCTTTTACTGTTCACGTCTATGTTTATTCAAATTGTGTCTATTTACATTGTTTTATTTATATTACTAGCTTTCGCCTGCGACTCCGTCCGCGTGGAATTATAAAAAACAAAAGTAGCCTATGTGTTCTTCCAGACTATCCTCTACATCTATACCAAATTTCATCGAAATCCGTTCAGCTGTTTAGGCTACAAACTCTAACAAACATCCATCCATCTAAACTTTCGGATTTATAATATTAGTATGATGATGATACAAGTGTTGTTAACAAACTTAAATTACAAATTATTATTTGCTTTTTAATTTTAAAACTAAATAGCAATGATGCACATTTTATAATGAATATTATCCATTAATTAAGGCCGCATATAATCCAAAATGGCCGCCATTGTGAGGCCGCAATTAATTGAACATTATCAGTAGATATTAAAAGGAAATTAAAAAGAGAATTTTCACTACTTATTGTAAAATATTATGGTTACAGCATTTAAAACTAGCTACGTAAATATATGTAATTATTAAAGAGCAAAACATTTGTAAATTACGTTTAGAAATTTTTTACATAACTTTAAGGGTTAATAGGTTTTAAATTCTCGTTTAAAATGTTTACTTAGATCTCCTGAAGTTCAACTAAAGTGGCTAACTTTAAGTAATTAAGTTATTCCCGTGGTGATTGCGAAAAACACCTAAGTTATTACGTCGCGTCGACCCGGGTACGCCTCCGTCGATTCAAAGTTTTATTTAAAGGTTACTTATTAAAGAGCAATAATAATATAATCCAAAATAGATTTTAGATTAAATTCTTAACAAAAAAATATTTTATCAAAACAAAAAATCACCTTCGCTAAATGGAATTTCGTAATCTCTGCCAACCTTATAGAAGGTTTGTAGTCACTAAACAGCTTTTGTCTCAAAATGGGTTTCCACTATTTTATACCGCAACAGATTTTTTTTTATCGTTTTGAATAAAATTCTGTTCCGCTTTTTATGTACGAGTTATTTTTAATACATTTTATTACTAGCTTTCGCCCGCGATTCCGTCCGCGTGGAATTAAAAAAAAACAAAAGAGTAGCCTATGTGTTCTTCCAGACTATCCTCTACATCTATACCAAATTTCATCGAGATACGTTCAACCGTTTAGGCTACAAACTCTAACAAACATCCATCCATTCATCTAAACTTTCTCATTTATAATATTAGTATGATGTATTTCATAAACATCGATTATTAAACACGAAACCCTTTGATGACAAAGTCAAAATTTACTTTGTCGATACGGAGAGCATTTTTATAAAATTCACGGGATTCTCTTTTTGACTATAACATACGCTTTTTATATAATACTGTTGCTCGCGACTTCGCCCGCGTGAAATTAAAAGATATAGCCTATGTTACTCACAGATAAATTACCTTTCTAATTTTTTTTTTATAACATTAGGGGGCAAACGAGCGGCGAGAACACCAAGGTGGTCAACGACGCCCATGGACATCCGCAACACCAGAGGAACTACAGATGCGTTGCCGGCCTTTGAGGAAATGATATGCTCGCTTCTTGAAGGACCTTAAGTCGTATTGGTTTGGAAATACCGCCGAGGACAGACCGCTCCACAACGCGGCTGTGCGGGGCAGAAAGTTCCGCGAAAACCGCACGGTTGTGGAATGCCAGCCATCGAGATGGTGAGTATGGTACCTGGTGGTCTGTCTTGTCGTCCGCTGACGAAACTCGGCGGCAGGAATCGTTCCAAACAACTCCTCGGAACACTCCCCGTGGTAAATGCGGTAAAAAATGCAGAGGGAACTGACGTCCCTCCGCAAGGCCAGAGGATCTAGCTGATCGGTAAGAGCTCGGTCGTTGACGATTCGAGCCGCTCTCCGTTGTATGCGGTCAAGTGGAAGAAGCTGGTATTGCGGTGCTCCCGCCCAAAGGTGCGAGCAGTACTCCATGTGGGGCCGAACTTGCGCCTTATAAAGAATTTTTGAAATCGGACAAGTAGTTTTTACATAAATCGAATACATACAAAAAATCAAAAATACAAATGTCCCCTCTTCATAATATTAGTATAGATATAGATTTACAAAACTGATTAACACGGTATTAACTCGTTTAAATTATTTTTTCCAAGGGTTATAATTTCGACGTCATACAACACGTGCAGATTCCAAGCGCATATTCCTCGTTAATTAATAAAGGATACTCGAGTTGTGCGACAGACGTAACTCGTAATTAATGGGGATTTCCTGACGGAAGCTTATCATATTAGGAAATCCTATGTAACTCGTATGCTCGAGAATCTATTACACTATACATAGATATATTCTATATACTGTTAGTTATTGTCTTATGTCTCTGAAGTGGGGTACAAGAGATCCACAGTGCGTCGCCAGCTTTATCCTGGAATGCGTATGCCTATGACAGCCCGATTGCCTTCATCTAACTGTTAACGGAAAATCTGTATTGCCTTAAAAATTATAGTTAAAGCTTCAAACCTTTGGTTGCCGCTGATTGGTATTTTGGACGTCAACGTGGTTATATTTCTCATAATTATGTTTTGTCCACACTTTTGGAGCATAACTATTAAGATCGCATTTCGCAAGCATACGTATGATAATGTTTTTATAAGCATGATTTTTGTGCCAGGCGCTAGCTACCTTATAAAAGAGTTGCTGTATCAACATCATCACTAACTTGTACGTCCTCACTGAGGGACTCGGAGCCTACCCTAATTTAGAGTGACTAGGCGATAGTCAACCATACAAATATAGTTGCTGTATGTTTAAGCTAAAATAAAATAAAGCAAAAACCTTATCAGTCTTACAAATAAACGCGGTATAAAGTTAAACTTAGGAATAAACTGAGTATAAGCAAAATTTGTACTAATATTTGCTTACACTCAGTTTATTCCTAAGTTTAACTTTATACCGCGTTTATTTGTAAGGCTGTATGTTTTTAGTATTTAAGCTTGAAGCTTTTTGCTTTTTAATTAAAGCACTTATATATTTAAAATAATAAACAATCATCAATCATTTCAACTTTAATCGCTCCAACCAATAACCCTTAATAACCCAATCAAGTGAATTCGAATTCAACGCTTATTATGACGCAAAAATTAATTTACGTACGTTTGAAAATTTAATTACGAATACGGTAACATGGAAATTCGCTTCGAGCAATGATTGCGTACACTTTTGTCTGTTTAATTTGGTCAATGCGTCAACAGACGTATGAAATAAGCATTTCCGATATACAATAGTTATGAATGTAACAGAATCAATATTAAATTCAATTCTCATTTTATAACTTTACCCTTCAGGCTTACAATACCACATATACACACATAGACACAGTCATATTCATATTTGACTTCACAAACAACTTTAACACGTTCACTGCCGACGATTATTTACCATTTAATATAAAAAAAATAATAGTAACATTGAACGTGTTAATATAACCTGTAATCAATGTAAAGGTCGATGCAAACTACAAAGTAATTTGCATAAGTCTTTACTGGGCTTGATTAAATAAATAAACCAACTTAGATGTAAATTCTCTCTTATCATGCAATGCCTTCATATTAAATTAAATTTTAGAATTCATTAGCGTGCTTTACTATGGTGTCTGAGAAGTCGATATTAAATTTTTGATACCATAAACAAGATGAATATTTTAAAGCAAATGAACTCTCCTATTAAATATTCTTAGAAGAACATAGGCTTATTTTTGTTCTATTAATTCTACGGGAACGAAGTCGTGGGCGAAAGCCAGTAATTTTAATTGACTAGTTATTGCTCACGACTTCGCCCGCGTGAATTTTAAAAATAAATAAAAAATATAGCATAAGTTACTCACTATTTACGTAGATTTTTGATGATGAAAGGATTTTTGAAATCGTCCCAGTTTTTGAGTTATTTCAATACATATAAAAATACAAATATTTCCTCTTTATAATATTAGTATAGATTCGAATATTAGTAGTGATCGTTAGATTACTAATGTTTCAACGCAAGAATATGGATAGATTTTTTTAATTCTGTTAATATGCGGTCATAAAAATCGGTTAGCTAAATGAAAAATTCAACGCCTAAAAAGATCCTTCCTAGAGCTTAATCACTCTTCATTTCTTTTTTTTCTTCGATGTTTCTTGCCTTTTTTAATTATGAGCCTTTCAGTTTCTCAAGTGAAAATGGAACAAGAATTTAATTATTAAAAGCACTCTCTAACTTGAACAGTTTATGAGGTATTAAAAATAAAGTTTTTTTTACTTACAAAGAGTCGTTAAATTTAAAAGGCGTTCGTGTATTGACTAACGTGCTTACCTACTCTACTAATTTTATTCACTAACTATTTCTACTATATTTATATCTATTACTAGCTGTTCGCGTGCGGATTCATCCGCGTGAAATTATAAAAACTTTATTTTATTGTTTACATTTGTCAAATTATCAATAGCAAATGTCAAAATGACTTGACATGACATGACAAACCCTATTTAGCCTATATATATGTATATATAGCCTAAAGCATGACGTAAGTGTAGGGCTTTTTATTAAAAAAAGAATTATTCAAAAATATGCTGTAATTGCTGACATCTTAGACAACAAAGAAGTGTGTGTTTACGCTTTATTATAATAGTATAGAAGTATAGATTAGTATAGATACATATATAGAGTCATCAATTTGTAATATACCTAGGTGAATTGTAAAACGTAAGCAAATTGTACATCAAACGAATTTATTCACACAAAATATCGAAATAAAAACGCATCACTTTAGATTCGTTTGAGCTGTACGAGTAGTTGACTATAATTTGCCTCGGTAAATTACAAACTCTCTGAATTCACAGCCGATTGGTGACGTCTACTAAACTAAAAATATTTACTGTTATCTCTTTCTGAAACATTAATGTTGAATCTTCATCCCTTTCTAATATTTTAAATTATTTTAGGCTGTCAACAATATAAAAGACTATAAAAGAAAAACGAAAATTTAATCAAACGTTACAGTTACGCCTTTCAATACCGGACGAGCGCTTAACAAGATCTTTATCCAGATAGATCGACTATTAAAAAGCCTTTGCCGTTAATCGAGTTAAGTTCATGCTCTATTGAAAATAAATTAACTTGAACAGAATACTCCGCTTAACTATTTCATTTCTCGAAACATGAACGATATCTTAATAGACTTTGATGTAATAACTTTAATTGCAAAGTGTAATAATTATCTTTCGTCAATTCTAAACATAAATATGCCTAAGAGCGGATGGAAAAATCTTTGACTAAACTATCGCACAACTGTTTAATCTCGCTTTAATTCCTATGAGATTATATGGAGATGCAACTAAACAGTTGAATTGACTGCGAAACAATCGACAATCGCACAACAGTTGTGCGATAGTTTAGTCAAAGATATGTGCCTGCTCTATCCAAAAACATATTATGTATTTGCGTTACTGATAATGACCATTTTTTTTTAAATTCTTATACAGATTGCAAGATTGCGTTTGTTATCTCCAGTCTTATTCAAAGTTTTTTTTTATTATTACATTTGACAGTTCTTTAGACTCCTCTAGATAATACCCCTTACCAAGCCCACCGTCGATGTCCTCTACTCTCTGATTTTTGCAACCCTTAACGGTGGAAAACGAATATGAGGTTATCACGCATTAAGGGTTAAAACCGAGGCTGATTTCGCATTCATTGTCAGTACTTACAACGAGACCGCCGACTCATCTTTATTCAAGGCACCCCAAGTTTAGGGTTGATTATGTTTAAAGTCCCACGTGCAAGGCTTAACGATTTCGGCCAAGAACCCGTTTTCAAGCCTTTATTTATGAGTATCAAATTGAACTTGGAAAGTATGTCATTTCAAGATAAATATAATAAGACTTAATATTACTAATTGATATTTATTTTAAGACTACCTATCAAAACAAAAGTGAGTAGCCTAGTAGTTTTAGACTATCCTCTACGTCTTTGCCAAATGTCATCGAGATCCGTTCAGCTGTTTAAGTTACAAACTCTAACACACATCCATCTAAACTTTCGTATTTATAATTTTAATAAGATTTCATTAAATATATTTAGACTATAGTAAACTTGGGTATGTTGCACCTTATCACCATACTCTCAGTATGAATACTTTATTATTTACTAGCTATTGCTCGCGATATGTCCGCGTGAAACCAATAAATATAGCCTATGTTATTCACATATAAATTACCTTTCTAACGGTGAAAGAATTTTTAAAATCGGCCCAGTAGTTTTTGAGTTATTTCAATACATACGAAAATACAAATCTTTCCTCTTTATAAGTATAGATTATTTAAGTCTATGCATAATAATGTTTTAAAAATCATGGTTTATCCGCGTTAATTGTAAATTCAATAAAAAATGAAATCAACTCAATGTAAAATTATTTGCAAGTTCGCTATTTTATTAACTACATTTGCGAGTAAGTTCGAAATGCATTCGAAGTTACACATGTGTGCTTTTTAATTAATCATGCCGGAGCTACAGCGTGATATTGCTACGAGGCGCTACGACTGCTACGTCATGCTACGTCACCCTACGTGCTGCATCTGTCATACAATGGGGGAAGTTTAAACTTTTTAGTAAAATTAAAGAAAAATGTACTTTACGTCGATAAAATTATATACCAATATGTCCAAGTTAAAATAAATTAATAAATGATTAAAGAAATACATTATTTACGGCCGAATACTGAACGTTTTTATAACAACAAGCCTAACAACAAGCGCCAATAGCCTAATGGTTTAGGGAACGGACTATCTTACGGTCGAGGGTTCGAATCCCGTCATTCGTCTTGTCGTAAACCATATCCTATCACAAGCCTAGAGGTTCTTTGGAGTGTTTGAAGGAAATATTAGTAAATTACCAAAACCTATTTTTTTTATTCACACTTCGCTTAATAAGCGCCGATATAAGTGGTCTATCATTAAAGACACTTTTACATATTTAAATAACGTTTCAGTAGCCGACCTTTTACTCTATTATTTTGAAATAACAGCTAAGTTTTTATCAGAATTTTTTTTATAATATGTGGCAAACGAGCAAGCGGCCACCTGAATCCACCGAATGAATTTAAATGAAAATGATGACGAAGTTTGGACTTAATGAATCATTTTGAATGTTGAAGTCGAACCGAGAGGATGTCGCGGCTCCGTAATTAGTAATTAGTGAAAAATTACGCTGCGAAATGCGCTGGCTTTTTAATTATACGCTTATCTGTATAGGATACACGTTAGCTTTGCTTAAACTGAAGTTTTTAACTCACCATTTGGAATAATTTGAGTTAGTTATGAAATTATTGAAATCATAAGAGGATTTAATATGATTAAGGGCCAGTCCCACCACTGGCTCAGATATCTTTAAAATGACGTCAATGTCTGATAAGGGAATAAAATCCGATATTTTCCATCACATCACATGTTGGATTGTTATCACACAATTTATAATTTGGTGGGACAGGCGCTAATTTTATTAAAATGAGAATCAACACGACTAATAAATAGAGAACATTTAAATCAAAGGCACTTTTTCTTCGAAATCAATCTCACCTTTTATGTTACAGGATGTTACAAAACAATACCTTATTTTAATTTAATTTTGTATAATTAAAAAGTTAATTGTTTAATCCAGTTATATTAAGAATATTCCAGCTTCTTACACTAATGAGACTCCGCGAAGTGCTAATTGTGATTTGATGTAAAATTAGGAGACGTCATAACATACGGTAATTTGTAATGGAAGTAATTTCCTCTGTTTAGCGTTCATTACTGCTTTCGTAACTTTGCTAACATTAACTTAACACTTATTAGATTATGGAGGTTAATTATAAATTAAATAATTATAAGAGCGGGCACAAACTTTGACTAAACTATCGCATAACTGTTGTGCGATTGTCTATTGTTTCACAACTAAAAATCGAGTAGTGTGCGCAACTCCATATAAGTTCATAGGAATCAAAGCGTGACTGAACAGTTGTGCGATATTTTAGTCAAAGGTGTGCGCGCTCTAATGACAAAGGAAAATTAAATAAATGATAATCACAAAATAGTTACAGCGCCATCTATTGTCCAACTATGATCAACTATGGTTATAGGTATGAAGAGAAAGGTTTTATCAGCAAATTAATTTAAGAAAGAATAACAGACATTAATTTATGTTCTAGAATCGTTGATTTTTTTTCTGGTCAATATATAATTGACATAATTTATAATATTTACCCCCTAAGTTTTAATGGCGTGAAAATATATAGCCTAAAGCGTGACGTAAGTGTAGGGCTTTTTATTAAAAAAAGAATTATTCAAAATATGCTGTAATTGCTGACATCTTAGGCAACAAAGAAGTGTGTGTTTACGCTTTATTATAATAGGATAGATATAGATAGATTAAACATAACAAAGCAAATGATAATTGTAATTCACTTTCGTTGAAAGCATTGCGGCTACAGTAATAGACGTACTTAAGGTGTGGTAAAATCTGTTTTCGGGTTGCTCAGAAACCCTTTAATTATTTATATTACACTCCCAAGTTTATCAATTGTTTATTTAAATGTGGTCCTTTACTAATTATTCTTTTTTTAATAATTTAAAGCTCAAAACACCCTGTTTTTATTTAATAGTAAACCCAACTTGCATTTGGCCAGCGTGGTTGACTAAGGCCTAATCCCTAACTTAGGGTAGGCTCCGAGCTCCTTAGTGAGGACGTATAGTGAGCTGGTGATGAAGGGCAAACAAGTGGCAGGAACCTTGATTTTGGTCATCCGACATATCAGGACTACATGTGTGTTTCCGGCCTTTAAGAAGATGATATGCTCTCTTTTAATAACAATAGAAAATCTTTCCTCTTTATAATATTAGTATAGATATAGATTATCGTAGAGTGGGTAAAGCGCAATATAGTAAGGAATAGCAAAGCTAAGCAATTACTTCTAACGTTAATGACAACGCCCCGAGCGACTTATGACACGTTCGCGTTTCAACATCGTTAAGTAAGGAAGGTATTTTGGGGGCCTGTTATTAAATTTATACAAATTACGCTGGTTTAAGCAAATCAATTTTTCCTAATCTTACCCTAAAATTAATGCTAGGTTCTGAAGTTTCCTCTTATTTCGTCATTGCCTAGCGATTTATTAGTGTACTAGCTGTTCCCATGCGACTTCATCCGCATATAATTATAAAAATTTCATTTTATTGTTCACATTTGTCAAATTATTAATTGCTAATGTCAAAATGGCATGACATGATGTCAAACCATGGCAACCTGCTTCCTTGATGTTGGCAACAACTTATGGTCTCTTTCCCACATTAGGGTTTTTATCCAAAATATTTACCCCTAAGTTTTAATGGCGTGAAAATATATAGCCTAAAGCATGACGTAAGTGTAGGGCTTTTTATTAAAAAAAGAGTTATTCGAAAATATGCTGTGATTGCTGAAATCTTAGGCAACAAAGAAGTGTGTGTTTACGCTTTATTATATTAGTATAGATAAACAGAGTAAAAGTCAAGATACGTAGTACGGAAACGCATTTCAGGAGTTTCTCGAACCAAAAACAAATGGTTAAACGTAGCTGGGAAACCGGCAATAAGATCTACGATGTTTTAAATCTTTTAGAGCGCGCGCACTGTTGTGAGATTGAGATTGTCGATTGTTTCGCGGGCAATTCAACTGTTTAGATGCACAACTCAAAAGAGTAGTGTGCGCAACTCCATATAAGCCCATAGGAATCAAAGCGAGACTAGACAGTTGTGCGATATTTTAATCAAAGGTCGTATTACCAGTGACACGACTGGAGACTCAATATAATAAACAATGATTTACGAATCAAGTTCTGCTTAGGCAATTTAATTAACATAATATAACAATTACAATGCCCTGACGGTGACCGTTATTGTCTTGAACGTTAAACGATTGAATAAATTTAAATAATTGTACGCAATTAACTGAAGAATCATTATTTTAATAAAATATAAAATGTTTAAATATATCACAGTGTTTAAAGATTTCTAATTATTTTTAAAATATCTCATTCACCGTCACGGAGGGTCACAGTATGAGTTCCATATCAGCCGTCATATCTGAATTAACTCTTTTCTAACGTATACGCTATAAATGTTACCATAAGAGCGCGCGCATACCTTTGACTAAAATATCGCACAACTGTTTAGTCGCACTTATATTCCTATGAGCTTATGGAGGTTCGCACACTACTCGATTTTAGTTGCGCAACTAAACAGTTAAATTGGCTGCAAAACAATCGACAATCGCACAACAGTTTTGTGATATTTTAATCGAAGGTGTGCGCCCGCTCTAAAAGTTATAAGTACTATGCTATGACAAGATTTCGATGTACGAAGTGATCATCGAATTATTTGAAATGGGTAGGAAATTAACGTCCTCAACTGTATTGCGTTTGTTGAAAGGAAAATGTTGTTTAAACAATGTTAGAAACATTTCGTTCAAACTCGAGATTAGTTCTTTAAAGCTTTAGCTCGCGAGCTGTGGCTTGTAGCAAAGTCTTTTACAACAAAATGCATTTCCTCTCTTATATAACATTTTATTCCTTGATCCATAACATTTTAAAAAAGCAAGTGAAGTGTGAAATTCAGATTTTTGAAATTACGATCATAAATCATAACGTTTTTAGAATTTATAAAATCCAAGAAAAGCGTGCATCTATCTGTACTAATATTATAAAGAGGAAAACGTGTATTTTTTTATGTATTGAAATAACTCAAAAAGTACTGGCCTGATTTTAAAAATTCTTTCATCATTAAAAAGCTACATTATTGTCTAGTAACATAGGCTATATTTTTAACTTTGTATAATTTTACGCGGGCGAAGTCGAGAGCAACAGTTTGTAGAGTTATAAAGAGGAAAGGTTTATATTTTTTTGATGTTTATATCTATTGCAATAACTTAAAATTTACTAGCCTGATTTAAAAATTCTTTCACCATTAAAAAGCTACGTTATCGCCGAGTAACATCGGCTACATTTTTTAAGTTCACGTGGACGAAATCGAGAGCAACAGCAAGGTAACAAATGAGCATGCGGCTATCAAGATTCGATATATTCTTATAATATAGGAAAATGCGAAGATGTAGACAAGAAATTAATGTGTTCCAAGGGATTCTCTTGTAGGAACTGAAGCGGGATATATTGATGGGCACGTCGACTGAGCGAGGGCGTAATTAAGACGTTCAGTGATTAATTAAGATTTGCTAATTTGGACACTTTGATGTTATGAAATAATATTTTTGTGTAAGTATTTAATTTGCGTTGTCTTTTATTAATACAATTTTGTACAAGTATGTTTGAAAGTAGAAGAAATAAAATTGGTAGATAGACCGAAGGATGTATGGATGAATTCAGATATGATGGGTGATAGAGATGTATGGAAAAGTACATACATACTTTGCTAAACTGTCTTAGATAAAAGGGCAGGGAGTTTGAGTTAAAGTAAAAGAAACAAAAGCCTTAAGACCTTAGTAGTATTAATAAAATTTGTACAAACTTTTTGATGGTTGACAATTATTTTGCCGAATATTATTGCCACTATTTTTTTTTAGTACGAAACTTCATTTAGTAGATTTGTTCCTAGTGCATATTAATAGTAACTCTAGAATTTGCAGATACATTACCATAAACCGCTGGTTTCCGGTGTTTAACTAGACGTGTATACCATACCTATGGCTACCTTACACACCGTTAGACCACAAAGTTTACACTAGTAGATGTCTTAAGTTTTAAACATAAATATTATGTTCAATAGATTAATTTCTATATTTAACTCTTAAACTTAATATAGACTAGACCTTATATATGAAAGAATACCTTTGAAGTATACATTTTATACACAGAATTATTATCTATACTAATATTATACAGAGGAAAACTTCGTTTGTTTGATTGTATTGAAATAACTCAAAAACTACCGAGTCGATTTCAAAAATTCTTTCACCATTAAAAAGGTACGTTGTCAGTGAGTAACATAAGCTATGTTTTATATTATTTTTTAATTTCACGCCGACGAAGTCGCGGCCGAAAGCTAGTGATTAAAGTACAAAAATATTTTTATGATTATCCAATTCTATAGACTTTCTATATAACATAATATTATATTCTATCCGTTGATAAAAGATAAAGAATGGTCTCTATTACACCGATAATATTTAAGACTTAAGGAAACAAAGCAGTATATTATTTTCTCATTTTGCAAAATCTCGTAATCATTATCGGTGTGACAGACGGCCAGGTGAACAGGATGCGCTGAGCTTATCGCAGCGCCTGACAGCGGTAGATTTATGCACAAGCGTTATCTCTTCCACCTTGCGCCAGTTCTCAAATGCACAACTGTATTATTGTATAATTTTTTATTTACAATCACAATCTAAGTTATAATCATTAAAATATTCTTTACTTGATATACATACCCTAATTTATTATTATTGTGAAAGATACAATGTTTAGGTTGTTTCAATTATTTAATACTAGATTTCCCCCGCGATTCCGTCCGCGAGGAATTAAAAAATACGAAAATAAGCCTATGTGTTCTTCCAGACTATCCTCTACATCTATGTTAAATTTTAACAATATCCGTTCAGCAGTTTAGGCTACAAACTCTAACAAACATCCATCTAAACTTTCGCATTTATAATAATTAAAAATAAGTAGTTAGTTGTAAAATCTCCTTTCTTTCATTCGGTTTGACATTTATTTTACTTCTGCCATACCCGTAAATGCTGTTAGGTTTCTAGGCATAACTAACATAATTGAACATGTCAGCGCAATGTTAGCGTTACGTGACTTTCCCTTGACACGCGAGACTGCCGAGGTTCGGCAGCTCATCGCTGGCAGATGAATATTAATCTTATGCACGGATATTGAAATTATGAGACGACCATCTTCTATACATATAATAAAATCGGAGTGTCTGTAATATCAAAAGAAAAAATTCACATTTCGGGAAGATGTATATGCGTTGCTGATAACGAATATCGCATTAAAAAATTTTTTGTCTGTCCGCAAGCTGCGTTATTTCCGGGTTAACTCCGAAACGACTGGATTTCGACGGAATTTGCACTGAATGGTAGCTGACATAGAAGGGTATATTATAGGATACTTTTTTATCTTAATATTGAGCGGACGAAGTCGCGGGCACCAACTAGTAGATAATACGTGTGTCAATATTGTTTTATTTTATTACAATCAAATGCATTGCATTCCATTTATTCGTAGGATGACTCAGATTGAATATCTTTAGAGCGCGCCTTTGACTAAACTATCGGACAACTGTTTAGTTGTGCAAAACAGTTGAATTGGCTGCGAAACAATCGACAATCGCACAGCAGTTGTGCTATAGATTAATAATAGTGTTTTATGACGACCTACTTGAAGCTGCTCATTCGTATTTACTCTATTGTTTCTATAATTCATTTACAAACCTTACATTCAATTTAGATGTTAAATTTGATATTGCACCAACAGTAGCACTTAACAATATCTTGTGAGCACGTTTATAGCGTGCATCTGGTCTGAGGTAATAACCGTAAAATTTCATTTACACCGATTTCAGACTTTAATACTCGAATGGAAACGGGAATAGATTAAGATGGTGATTTTAATGATAAACGAAATTAATTCCTGAAAGACAAACAAAAGATCGTACTAATATAAATGCAAAAGTTTAGATGGATGTTTGTTAGAGTTTGCCGTCAAATCGACTAAACGGATCTCGATGAAATTTGACTTAGATGTAGAGGATAGTCTGACAGAACCTTTAAGATGCATTTCTTTGTTTTATATCCACGCGGACAGAGTTGCAGGCGAAAAAAAATCGTAAAAAAGTTAATTTATTTAATAGTAAGTAAGACTTAATCTAATTAATATACGGCTAACATTTTTGTTTATTTTCCGATGGCGAAGCACCATATACTTTTACGTATTCTTTGTCAAACAGGCGGAGCTAGGTCGGATCGCTAGTATACCAAAGTATTCTTTATTCGATATACATGTTATAAAATGGTCACTTTTATTTGTGTGAGCAAATTGCATTTTTATGCGTACCTATGGCGTTGGATTTGTCGCCTCGTAAAATATTTGTCTGGGCGCTTTGAATTTTTATTTATCCCCAACCCTTAGCCGTCGTAAATTTACATTTTATTAGGGTAACATATTAGTGAAAGTATAAGTCAATTACTTTAGGATTTCATTGACAATAAAAAGCAAAAGGTCACTGAACTGGTAAAGAAATGATAACAATACAAACTATCGGAATACATAGAACAATGAAAATCTTAGAGTGGTTTTAGCCTTGTTTTTCTAGTATAGCTACGCCCAGGGGACACATTTCAAGTATATGGTACACGAAGAATACTTTATAGTGAGTGACTCTATTCCTTGTTACATCTTCAATGTAGCTATTTATAATGTAATTTTGTTATACTCGGAAATTTTATTTTTATAAGCGTAAATACAGTTTCCGAATTTAAATTTTATACTAACCCTGTTAATGTGGTATATGATAAAAATTGTATTTGCAAATCTACGGCTATTTTTAGGTTCCAAAAATTTAAGTTAAAAAAAACTAAATTAAGAAAATTCTAAAGGAACAAACTTTACGATCTTACTAATCTTACTAATTAGTTATCCCTAGCTTCGATTGAGTGACATAGAATGTATTATCTTCTCTGTCTTATCCCTACCCTTCCGATAACATAAAGTACAACTTATGTTATAAAGAGATAAATTAGCTTTCTAATAGTTAAAGAATTTTTATTCAGTTCAATCATTTTGGAGCATATTCAATGGAAATAATCAAATCTTTCCTCATTATAATATTAGTATAGATGTTTTTTAGATACACATCGGATATGCCAAAAAGCATAAGCAGACTTTTTTTTTATGATTTTTAAAATCAGTGCTTGACCACGATCCCACCCATAGTTAAGTGGTAATGTGGTCGAAGAATGGTACGCGCTGATTTAAAAAGTATCCATTCACCCTTCTCTTGAAGGCACCCACGTCAGAATTGGAACATAACATCGTCAAACTTTCACTCGCGACTCCGTCCGCGTGGAATTGAAAAAACAAAAGTAAGTAGCCTGTGCGTTCTTTCAGACTTTCCTCTTCATCTATGCCAAATTTAATCCGTTCAGCATATGCTACAAACTCAAACAAACATTTATCTAAATTTTCGCAATTATATTAGTAACATAGTTTCGTAGTTTAAATGTTTGAACATATTCCAGCAATCAACGGAAATGTTACCATGTAAACAAAATTGCGCCCAAATTAACATTTAATAATAATAATATTTGTCTAACGAATGATATTTGCATTTCAAATGACACGAACGGAATGTGATTCTGAATTCTGACAACGAATCAGTTTGCCGCGGCTCCACGCTTTGATTTCCGACACCACAAATTTCTATTCACATATATCGTATACCAGATGTCTACGTGATTATGTGACTATCTGTTCCCGTGCGGCTTCATTCGCATTTCGTAAAACTTTCATTTGTAATTTCGAAATTCAATTATTTAAATGACAATTGCACTGGCTAACAATGATCGTTACCATGGTATTGTTTCTTCCTAATTGTCGTATGTGTAGAGCCTTTTATTCAAGAAACGATTTTTCAATAATATGCTGTAATTGCTGACATTTAATAAAGCACCACACACTTATTTGTTATATACGTATTTTATTAGTGTAGAAGCTTAGATATAGATAAATTAAGGAAAAACCGTGTTGTCGTGTTATTCCCCTTTTTCTTTTGTTAGAACGCAGTTAGTGGCTTTATATGACGTCATTACCTCTCTTTTTGTTAGTTTTATCAATAATTAATTTCTTTATATTTCCTGTTACTTACCATTGTCCTTCATAATTTTAATTTTGAACTCTGTTATCATTAAAATTGTGTGAACAGCGTTTCATTGAAATAAGCCTAAGTCACTTTTTACATCGTAAAATCTTTGGAAATAATAAATTGTTGCAATAATAAAATTTCCACAGGAAAGCGTAGCACATTTAAAGTGACAGAGATTCCTTTACTGTAGGCTTTTAAGTCGATATTTCACAAAGTGCTAGTTAAATTACTAAGTGCTCCTAATGACGCCCCACTAAGTGCACTTTACTTTAATATTTAACTTACACTTTAAAGCACAAAGTTATCTACAACACCTGTTTACTAGCAATAAATTCTAACACAGAAATAGTTATGTTAGTTGAGAAATTCTGCGAAAGTTTGCATCACTATCGTCGGAATTTTTAATGTTACGGAAATATTTAGTAAGTTTAACAACGCGACAACATAGGCACTAAAATATTTGTAACACGAAGTGTATCAAACGATAAAAGATTACTTCTAACTAATGTTATAAATACGAAAGTTTTGATGGATGTTTGTTAGAGTTTGTAGCCTAAACTGCTGAACGGATCTCGATGAAATTTGACATAGATGTAGAGGACAGTCTGAAATACATAGGCTAATTACTTTTGTTGTTTTTTAATTTCGTTCGGATGGACATGGAAGCTTAACATACAACCACAATAGCAAACTAAAACCGATGCGAACTGAAACCCGAAACGTTAAAGTCAAGCGAAAATGGATCATACAGTTTGATCTAAATTAGATTGATTTGAATTCAGTTCGATGGAACAAACTAAATTCATAGATTCATTTTAAAATAAAAAAGGAAAAACTATTAGTGGTAACTTCGAAGCGATTGACGCCTGTGGCAATACCATAAAAATTGCAAATGTGTTGGTGACATTAGAAAAGGTGTGCTCGCTTCTTAAAGGATCCTAAGATGTATTGGTTTGGAAATACCACCGAAGACTACAGAACGCGGCTATGTGAGTTTGCTTTCACAGCTTTGTGGTAGAGACTTTAAAATCTATAGGTCATTGTTAAGTAAATTATCATTTCTATTATTGATTGTTAAAGTATGAAAAACAAGCTAGTTTTTCTAATATTCAAGGAATGTCAACATACTAGCTTTCGCCCACGACTCCGTCCGCGCGGAATTAAAAAAAAATCAAAAGCAAGTAGCCTATGTGTCCTTCGAAACTAACCTCTACATCTATGCCAAATTTCATCGAGATCCCTTCAGCCGTTTAGGCTACCAACTCTAACAGACATCCATCCATCCATCTAAACTTTCACATTTATAATATTAGTATGAATACTTTTAAAATCTTTTACCTTCGACTTTCTTACAAGATAATGTTGATATTTTATACCGACTCATCGATGGACGGATGGAATATTTATTAGTTTTCCACTTCCATGCGTATCAATATGGTATAGAGGAATAGCTAAATATTCAAATAGAATATACTACAACTTGCAAATATACAAGCATGCAATAAACTTAAATCTTACTTATTTAATACTAGCTGTTCCGGTGCGGCTTCATCCGCATGAAATTATGAAAATTTTATTTTGTTGTTTACATTTGTCAAATTATCAATAGAAAATGTCAAAATGACATGACATGACATGAGAAACCTTAGCAATCTTTCTTTCTTGATGTTGGCAGCAACTTATGGTCTCTTTCCCACATTAGGGTTTTTATCCAAAATATTTACTATCTAAGTTCAATGGCGTAAAAATATATAGCCTAAAGCGTGACGTAAGTGTAGGGCTTTTCATTAAAAAAGGATTATTCAAAAATATGCTGTAATTGCTGACATCTTAGGCAAGAAAGAAGTGTGTGTTTACGCTTTATTATAATAGTATAGATTATAAATGTGAAAGTTTAGATGGATGGATGGATGTTTGTTAGAGTTTGTAGCCTAAACGGCTGAACGGATTTCGATGAAATTTGGCATAGATCTAGAGAATAGTCTGGAAGAACACATAGCCTATTCAGTTTTGTTTTTTCAATCCCACGCGAACGGAGTTGCGGGCGAAAGCTAGTAATACATAAAGATCACACTAACATTCTTGTCCTTAAAATTAACTTAAGATGATCTTACGCTTTTTCGTACCGGGCACCTTTGACTAAACTATCGCACAACTGTTGTGCGATTGTCGATTGTTTCGCAGCCAATTCAACTGTTTAGTTCCACAATTGAAACTCGAGTAGTCTGCGCACCTCCTATAAGCTCATAAGAGTCAAAGCGCGCAAAGGTGTGCGCGCTTCTAAAATCATAGATGTGCTATTAAAATTTGGTTGAAACAAAATTTTAATAACAATTTTTTAATGAAGAGAATAGCAAAATTTTTCAATATAAAAGAGTAGTCATTAGAGTCAAAGCGCGCAAAGGTGTGCGCGCTTCTAAAATCATAGATGTGCATTAAAATTTTGTTTTAACCAAATTTTAATAACAATTTTTTAATGAAGAGAATAGCAAAATTTTTCAATATAAAAGAGTAGTCATTAGAGTCAAAGCGCGCAAAGGTGTGCGCGCTTCTAAAATCATAGATGTGCTATTAAAATTTGGTTGAAACAAAATTTTAATAACAATTTTTTAATGAAGAGAATAGCAAAATTTTTCAGTATAAAAGCCGAGACTAAATATGTGTCGTATGTAATAAATTTTACAGACTCAAAGACGAATTCTCAAGTGCAAAGTCAATACGATACTACTCAAATTTGAGCGCGAAGTTTGAGTGAAATGGAATATGTTATTCGTACAACCGAGCTGCAAACTATCGGAGAATCTTTAACTCGTGTCTTGGCAATGCTGTAAAGAGAATATTATACTCTATCAAGTTTCCTAAAGTTTGTCACTTAAACGTATGCTTGTAACTTTCTGCTACCGTTAAGTGTCAGTTGAGTGTAAAGTGATTTTAATCATACTATCATACTTCATA
Organism: Papilio protenor; assembly: GCA_029286645.1. Taxonomy (NCBI): domain Eukaryota; kingdom Metazoa; phylum Arthropoda; class Insecta; order Lepidoptera; family Papilionidae; genus Papilio; species Papilio protenor. Next base: position 539,207 of record JAGSMZ010000056.1, read on the forward strand.
CTTACTTATATTATAAATTCGAAAGTTTAGATGGATGGATGGATGTTTGTTAGAGTTTGTAGCCTAAACGGCTGAACGGATCTCCATGAAATTTGGCACAGGTATGGGGCATAGTCTGGAACAACACATAGGCAACTTTTTATCCCGGGAATAGTCACGGTTCCCGTGGGATTCATTAATTTAGTTTTTTAATGTTTACTCGATCATTCTGCAACGGTTGAACATATTTGATTAAAATTTGGCACAGATATAAAACAAAGTCAGGAGTACACATGGGATAAGGTTCATCCCCGAGAAATGTCCTGTTCCCGAGGGATACGTAGCTTTTTGTTATTCATATAGTTCGTATCTTTTTTAATACCACGCGGACGAAGTCGCGGGCAACAGCTAGTATTAGTATAATTTTAATGAATCGTTATAATTCTATATATAATGACGGATATATTTTTAAAGAACAAAAGTAACATTTTGCCGCCATTAGAAGATCATTAAAGTGAGTTTTTATTTTATTAAGTTTTTAATGTAATTTATGATTTTTACTTTTAATAAAACTTTAATGATTTTCATGAAATTGAATATCACATATATTTTTTTCTAGCGATGTAACTTGTTTCGTATTATTAATATCGTTACGAGATATTAATTTGTACGTTTTGTATTTTTAATTAAACTTAAGTAAATTTGCCTGAGGCATAATCTGATAATGGGTTTAAATCAGGAAAGAGTTTTATTTCATCTGCCCTAATAAAATACGTTAAATAAATGTAAACATTAAGTAATCGTATGAGTTAATGGAATAAAAGCAATGTTATAATAACGTTTTAAATGTTTATTTTGTTCCATTTTAGACGTAATATAGGCTTTCACGGTGCGTATTTCTACGGATGGAGACGAAGGCTCACGAAGGTTTGTTCAATTCAATATTCTGAGTATCCGAACAGTGAAATTCTACTACTAAACAATTCAGTTATATCATATTTTTATCTAAGTTATATAAGTTAGAATAAAGATAACATGTATTGGAACGAAAGTTTTTTTTTTAAAACATAAATAAGTTTCGCCAGTGAAGATCCACGAGGACACTTAAAGAAGTGATTTTATAATTCATGTTTAAAGCTATGAGATCTCAAGGAAAATATCAATGTTTTATTTCAAATGGGAATATTTAAGCTATTTAAGGAAACAATTGTCTGATTATAAATTTCGTCAAACTAGAAATATTTAATTTTAAATGAAAAATAATTTATTTGGATAACACTTTTGTTTTTTTATCATTTACGTAATTACGTAAATATACGAGTATAAGTGTTTTAATTAAATCTCTCTGTTGAACGCGATGTTGCCACTTTTTGAACTTCCATCATTCTCGTTTGTAACGATTATTCCATGCATAATTTAAAATAGTATCCGACATGCAACGCCGGTATTTTCCCATAAATACCGGATTCAGTACATTTCATATTTATGTACCTGATACCTGAACAAAGGATATTTTGAAGCTTTTATAGTCGTAGATTCCGTCGGTTTATTAATTAAAAAAATGGCATTTAATGTAAAAAAAAATTACTCCGAAATACTAAACACAGCTGCAATGTAAGCGCCAATAGCCTAATGGTTTGGGGTACGGACTACCGATCTTGCGGTCGAGGGTTCGAATCCCGCCATTCGACTATTGTGAACCATATCCTAGCACAAGCCTAGAGCTTAGTTGGAATGGTTAAAGGAATTATTAGTAAATTTACAAAAATCTACTAATATTTTTATTAAAACAAAAACAAAAAAAAATGTCAAAGTTAGACTAAATAATAAAAATTGCGTAACTAGAAACACTTTTTACTATACAAATAAATATTACACAATCCAGTGCACGCACAATAAAAAGAAATGAACAAACACCGAAGTAATCTTACTTCTTACATCCTTATATTATAAATGCAAAAGTTTGGATGGACACATGTTTGTAGTCACATAACTCCAAACCGGCTTCTTGGAACTGGATCAAAATTTGGTAAAGATGAACATTGTCTACGTTCTGCATAGGGTACTAAATTTTGTTTTTAATTTCGTGTGTACGGAGTCGTGCCGATAACTAGTGATTAATATGCTCATTTAAATAAGATGATTTATTTCTCGTGTATACATCAAAAAAACGATAAAAAGTTTCATTATGTCTTCAACTTTTTCTAGATATTATAAATTGAGGTTAACATCTGAACAAACTTCTAACTTGTTCTTTTTCCAGCGCAAGTTTTAACATTTCAACGAGATTTACTTAAATGGCTTTCTAGCGCACGCTTAAGTCTTTGCGGAACAAGTGTACTTTAGATTTAAAACGTACGTAGCATTAAAGGAGGACGGGGAATCGCATGTTTCGTTATACAAATGAAAACCCACTGAAACATATTTTATTATATTTCGCCCGTGACTCCGTTCGCGTGGAATTTAAAAAAACAGAAGTAGTAAGTCTACTAGTTGTAGAACTTAGTCTGATAGAACACATAGTCATGTGTTCTATCAGACTAAGTTCTACAACTATGCCAAATTTAATCGAGATCCGTTAAACTGTTTAGGCTACAAACTCTAACAAACATTCATCCATCTAAACTTCCGCATTTATAATATTATCTAGCTTTCGCCCGCGACTCCGTCCGCGTGGATTTGAAAAAAAAGTGTGTAGGCTATGTGTTCTTCCAGACTAACCGCTATATTTATATCAAATTTCATTGAAATTCGTTCAGCCATTTAGGCTACAAATTCTAACAAACATCCATCTATCCATCCATCTAAAGTTTCGCATTTATAATATTAGTATGAAGTAAGAATAATTGGAAAATAGAATATTCACAAGCTGGCCTTGTTTTGTTAAGTGATCGCTGCACATAAGATATATTAATACACCAGACATCATTTTGGTAAATTGTTATTACAGCTGTTTTATTTTATTATTCTTTACAAATAACGTCAATATGTTATCTTTGCGTTTTATTCCTAAGTCCTGGCATAGACATTTAAATGGAACTTCACTTCGTTACACGTTAAACTGTTTCCAATTTCGAATTTTTTACCGTTTGACGTGAGTCCGTGCGAACGTTGTCGTTCATTTCGTGTTGCTCGTTTCGTTTTCGTTCTTTTTGTTTTCATACGTTCACTTTGTTGCTACGAAATTTTTGTTATTCATCTTCGTAGAGTTATAAAAGTCTTTGTTGTTGAAAATTTGACTATGGTAGGTGTTTTACTTTTGACCAGTAACTTTCTAACCCAGTATCGTTAATTATTCACTATAATAAGATTTTGTGTGATAAATCAACACTAAGGAACTGATTAAGTAACTACTAAATGACATTATAGCAATAAGTTTGGAATAGAATTATTAAAAAAGTTCCAACAAAAGTATAATGAAAATAATATGTATTTCAATTTTTTTTTAATTTAATCAGGTTTTAATGTTTACGATAATTTCAAATTAAAGTTAAGAAACTTCAGAGTCTATCATACTAATATTATAAATGCGAAAGTTTGGATGGATGGATGGATGTTTGTTAGAGTTTGTAGCCTAAACGGCTGAACGGATTTCGATGAAATTTGGCATAAATGTAGAAGATAGCCAGGAAGAACACATAGGCTACTTGTATTTGTTTTTTTAACTCCGCGCGGACGGAGTCGCGGGCGAAAGCTAGTTTAATAATATAGTTTACGTAGTACTGTATTCATTATTACTATAGAATTTCAAAAACATGTATTGCTTATTAAATCCCTTACCAATCACTTGATTAACAAGGGTCACGACACAAACTATTCATTTAGTACTAGTGTATTTTGGCAAGTAATTAGCAATCCTTAATCAAAAGGTCTTCAATGTGTCGGCCGCAGGAATATTAACGTAATTGGGTAAGAGTACCATGTACCGTGAGATTAATATTCTAACGTACATGAATCGATAACGAATATAGAGTGTATATAACCGCGAATTGTAAACAAATACACGGTTAATAAAATTGAAGGTAATCTAATATTGTTGTTAAAATATGTTACTGTCTAAATATAAAATTATAATTTTATTTTATGATTTCTCTTTTGAATTCCTATCCTTATATAGGAAACATAATAAAAATTAATGATAGGAACAATCAAAATTATTGCTATAAAAATTACAAATACTATTATACAATTGTAAAGAAATTAAATCAAGAATTATAATATTATGTAATTGAATGACTTTCTTTATTGTATACGTGAAATAAGTATATAAAAAGATAATTCCATTATTTCTAATAATTTAAATATTTGGGAGAACTTTCTGTACTTTATCTTTTGGCAAAAGTTGCTTGAATTAAATTTGAATGTTACCGCGCTTGATAAAGTAATTTGAAGTTAAGTTGCTTTGAGCCAAGACAAGCGTTCGTTATCAAAGTAATTTGATTTAAAACGAAGGCGTTTGAATAAGTATTGACGTATACTTCGAAACGAGTTATTAACAAATGATTAAATAAACGTCAATAGATTCAACAAGCCATTGAACATGTATAATGGAGTTTCCTGTTGGGATCCAATTACATTAATCAAATTTTAATGATTTTAATGAAAATTTCATTAAAAATAAATTGAATTGAATCTTCTACGCGGACGAACTCACAAGCTACAGTTTTCAATTAAAAATAAGATAACAATAATTTGAATATCTCATATTTTGTAGTTCACATTGAGAAAATCAATCAGTGGTAGAGCCCGCTTTAACATCTTCGCACGAATGGGTCGGCTCGCCCGGTGAAATACCACGACCACACAGAAGATAGGCGTGAAGTGGGAGAAATTCCGCGTTTCGTCTGATGAGTGTGGTGCCGGAGGCCCAACTTTGGTCCCTTTTCCTTCCCACCCTTTTTCTTTTGAGAAAGGATGGGAAGGGAAAGTGGATTTGACGGCGGAGGTGACGCATAGGAAGGGAAAATATCCTTTTTATGTCCGTCTCCTCCTCCGTCGATTAAGGGTAGGCAACGCATCTGCAATTGCGGATGTCTATGGGCAACGGTCGCTTCGCCATTTTGGGCGGATTCAGGTGATCGCTTGCTCGTTTGCCATCTTATATTATAAAAAAAAAATCTTAATCGTGTACTAAGTATTTATTAAGAGATCAAAATTAACTTTAAAAAGTATTAAACACTTTTAGTTTATTTGCACTAAACATTAATTTTAATTGAACTCAAGTTCCGTTGAATCTTAAAGTTCTTGTAGATCACGTGATATTCATATTTTACAAATACAAATGAATTATGAGGCTTTAATTGAAATCTTGATACTTTTCCAAACGTTATAAATATAGAATACAGTATCAAGAAAATATAATTGTAGTTCGCAGGGCATTTCAGATACATCTGGCGCCAGAATATAAAATAGTGATAACCGTCGTTTGATGTGCGTTGAGTGCACTTCGTTTTGATGCATTAAAAGTTTCACACAAGGGTAGCACGTTAAAGCAGAGCAGTAGTCAGTGCAATACCGCTATATGAACACTTTTAAACTATTATTGAGTTTTGATATCTTCGTTTAAATGACACTGTTCTTACTGAGCTGCCTTCGTGTAAAATTAGCATAACTTTCTGAGAAATACTAATCCGATTTAACTTTGCTTTTTGTTCGTACTGAATATATTCTAAAGTCAATGTTAAGTGGTCTTACGTCACTAGAAAATGGTATCTGTGATTTTAAACGCAATTTTGATGCAATAATGTAATATTACAAACTATTTATTAGTATTCGTTCCATTCTTGAATGTATAAGTTTAACGAAATTATTAAGAACCCTGTAATTATTAACTAACTAGCTGTCGCCCGCGACTCAATCCGCGTAGAATTAAAAAAAAAACCAAAAGTGAATAGCCTATGTGTTCTTCTTGACTATTCTCTACATCTATACCAAATTTCATCGAAATCCGTTCAGCCGTTTAGGCTACAAACTCTAACAAACATCCATCCATCTATTCTTTCGCATTTATAATATTAGTATGAAGTATGATGAATGAAACTTTGAAGAGTAATTTTAAGACATTGTATTAATATTTACTCAATCGTTATATTTACCCAGTTGAAGATAACAAAGTTGAAAAAATGATAGGTAAAGGCTCTATTCTGAAACGAATCTCAAATAATTTTGCTTTGTAAGCGCCATTAACAACCTGTCAGACATTAAAATTTTAATGAAATTAGGAGTTTAGGCGTGTCTAATTAAATGTTGTTTCAATATTTGACCAGATTTTTTAAGACACTGTAATTTTTTCGCACAAAAGCTATAGTCAAATTTACCTTCAGTTTTTTTTTTTTTATAATATAAGGTGGCAAACGAGCCGACGAACCGATGCCCATAAACACCCGCAATTGCAGATGCGTTGCCTACCCTTAATCGGAGGATGAGACGCACATAAAGAGGACATTTCCCCTTCCTATGCGTCTCCTCCACCGTCATATCCATTTTTCCTTCCCATCCTTTCTTCTCAAGAAAAGGGTGAAAAGGGAAAAGGAGTCAAATTAGGCCTCCGGCACCACACTCATCAGACGAAACGCGGAATTGCTCCCATTTCACGCCTGTCTTCTGTGTGGTCGTGGTATTACACCGGGCGAGCCGACCTATTCGTGCGAAGATGTTAAAGCGGGCTCTGCCACTGTAAAATAGTAGTAGTTAAAATGTGCTTATTTTGAAATATTCTTCTACGAAGCTTCAGTGGCTTTAAATATGCAAAACTGTAACAATATTTCACCGGGAAGCTCTGCCATTAGATTTAAAAATAACAGCTTAACCTGAGTTAGGTGAGCGCTATTCATTTACATAATCTCTTTCACTGGGAACGGTTGCTTAATCATATTCGTGGTATATACCTAAAAAAACTCTTTTTAAGAGCTCGTGCACATATCTGACTAAACTATCGCACAACTGTTTAGTCTCGCTTTGATTCCTATAAGCTTATATGGAGGTGCGCAGACTACTCGATTTTTAGTTGAAATAAACAGTTGTTGGCTGCGAAACAATCGACAATCGCACAACAGTTGTGAAACATTTTAGTCAAAAGTCGCCCGCTCTAATGAATTAAAATCTATTTAGAAAAAAATACGGTAGATATCACGTTAAACGATTTTATTTAGTAACTAGCTGTTGCACGCGACTTCGTCGCAGTGAAATTAAGAAATAATAAAAGGTATAGCCCATGTTACTGATAAATTACCTTTCTAATAGTGAATGAATTTTTGAATTCGGCTCAGTAGTTTTTGAGTTATTTCAATATATACAAAAATACAAATCTTTCCTTTTTATAATATTAGTATAGAAGTATAGATTAAAAATGGGAAGCTTCTATATGTAGTCAAAATATGTGATAGTATTTAACATTTTAAAGTTTAACTATAAAAAACCTTTTGAAAAATTCAGATATCAAGTACCAAGACGGTTTAAATAAAGTATATCCTAATTTGATGATGAACGATAATAATATTGGTAGGTTTATTAATATTAGTAACAACATTCGTAATAATTATAGTACTCTGATTCATTTCGAGTTTGTTTTGCCTATCTGAGCGTAAGCAAATATTTGGCTAAGGGTTAAACGTAGGCGGATATATCAAAAAGATTTATGGATACTAGAATAATCTACTAATAATAACATACTCAACGAGTTATATATCACTAGTTGTTACCTCTGACTTCGTCCTGCAATTAAAAAAAACAACTGAAAAAACCCATCTCACGGCAATCGAAATTTCCCAAATATTCTAGACTAAAATATTTAAATGAAAATTACGTAACAACGTCCACAGTAACATCATATGAAATTATACCTAACTAGCTGTTGCTCTCGACTTCGTTCTCATGGAATAACGTAGCTTTTTAACGGTGAAAGAATTGTTGAAATCGGTCCAGTAGTTTTCGAGTCATTTCAATGCATACAAAAATCCAAAATTTATCCAAATCTAGCAATTTCCTTAATAAAGATGCAAAGAATTCTATTCACGTTTTAATAATAATTTATTATTATAGAGTAAACGGTAACCGATAAGATATCCCTGGAAAAACAAAATGGCGGACCTCAGCGGGCGTAAGCGTCGATTCTCCTTCTCCCTGTTAATTAACTAATTGAGTGTCTACCGAATCTCCGTTTTATCGCACCGTTAAATATAATAAATGTAGGCTTATTTAAAGTGAGAATATCCGGGATTTATCATAAGTTTATTATTGTTTAAAGATTGCCTTTTTAAGACTAATAGTCTAAGATCTAATAGTTGGCAGACGTAAGTCATTTTAACAAAGGACTTTTGAAAGCAAAAAGCATTGATGGAGTAAGTAATGATAAACAAGTGAAAGGTTTAGGTAATGATAGTTCAAGAAGTAAAATAACATCCAACTAACTTACCTTACTGTTATCCTAAAAGATAGAGAAAGATGTATGAGGTTTAGAAGACATCTCCAGAACGACTGCATGGATCTTAATTTGGTATAGACATAGAATACTGGCTGGCAGAACACAGACTTTTTTTTTTATTCTGCTCGGACATAGACACTTTTATTACTTTTTTTTTTCTATAAAATAGATTTTAAAATATCGAGGCGTTACTAAGAATGGACGTTATCTAACACGTGTCACCTGCAAGCTCTGCCTCCATCTAACTAAAATATTAATAAAAATATTCCTGGAAATGAAGCAAAATTCACATAGAGATGTTTCTATAGAGATAGAAAATTCACAAAAGAAATTTTCCATTTTATAAATTTTGTTCACACGTTATATTTTATTAAGTAACTTTCAAACTATCATTAAGTACAAGTGTTAATCTCAGAATCGTTTAATTACCACCTAAGCGATCCCTAAGTGTAGGTTCTTTAAGCCAAATCTAGACTAAGTAGTCATTTGTCCTGTCTGAAAATCCTTATAACTCTTCTCAAATCGTACGACGTATTTAACCAAAGAAGCATTTACATATCTATTCAAATTGCTGGATTTTTACATGAAGGTTTCTTTTAAATTGACGAACGTAAAACGAGCGCGATCAAAACAGAAAAGTGCGCGCATTTTCCCGCGCTTTTCTGCAACTCCCGGGCACAGTCAGTCGCTCGCGGACCGCGGACCTGTAATCACGTGTCGGTAACTGACGATTTGCTCCCGTAAAATATCGAGTCTAAATCAGTTCTAAATACCTGTGGAATACGATTTATGTGAAAGTGGATTGTGCTAATGTGTGTGAATTAAATTTTATTATCCTTATTTTTAAATTAAAAGGTTAGTACAAAGTAATTTTATTACTAAACGTATTGGTTGACATATATTTATAAACTCTAAAAGGGATACAAAGTATGTATTTATATTGTATTTGATATATTATGTATTTTAATGTTGATTTTATGTATCCCGGATTGCAGTAAAACTACTGTTTTTAGGTTTTCATAAGTTTTCTTCATTATCTCTTTAAAACTAACATGAAAATTATATATCAGAAAACCACGTTAAGAAAAAAAAGATATAAAAAATATCACAGGATATTTTTTTTGTATCTTTTTTTTTCTTAAAATGGTTTTCTAATATATAATTTAGTCTATACTAAAAACTCGCTTTCCTACTTCAAATTATTATTCAGTAAAAGGAATTATTAACAGGCTTTAGCCGTTCAAAAACTAATTTTCCTATCAATTTTGTCATTATTACGGTCAAAGAATATCCAAACCAGCTATTTTTATGATCAGACAAAGTCTAACTTTGACAATCAAATCACAATTTTATATGATCTTTGCCAAGGTTTTGTCTTGTCTATAGGCACTGAAACTGTGATTTTTCTATTGTACAGAAACATAATTTCATCCCTCTCATTTTTTATGAGAAAAAAGAGACAGCAATATTTTTTGATACAATACATGTAAATTCAAGGCAAGATAGATCTGCGTGCTAACTCTAACCTTTGTTCTTAACTCGTAATCTGTCTATAGACTAGCTTTTGTCTGCGACTTTGCGGGGAATTAAAAAAGTTGTAATAAATATAGTCTGTGTGACTCATTGATAATGTAGTCTTCCAATAAAAAAATAATTTTTCAAATCGGTCTAGTAGTTTTTGTGATGATTGAGATGATGAATGATAGAGTTAATTGGAGAACGAATGGAAAGAAAAGGGGAGATGATGGTCTACTACTTTTTGAGTTTCATCATCTCCCCTACCTTATCCTACTCTCGTAGGACGCACCGGGTTTTGTCCTCCAAATAACTCTATCATCCGTCATCTCAGTCATCACTCCCTTATTAATTACAGATATACAAATCTTTCCTCTTTATAATATTAAGTATTAACTTTCGCCCGCGACCCCGTACGTTAATTAAAAAAAGTAAGTAGCCTATGTGTTCTTTCAGACTATCCTCTACATCTATGCCAAATTTCGTTAAGATTCAGTTCGGGATACAAACTCTAACAAACATCCATCAAAACCTCGCATTTATGTATTTTTATGAAAAAAATATTAGTAGATTTTTGTTAATTTACTAATATTTCCTTTAACCATTCCAACTAAGCTCTAGGCTTGTGCAAGGATATGGTTCACGACAAGTCGAATGGCGGGATTCGAACCCTCGACCGTAAGATCGGTAGTCCGTACCCCAAACCATTAGGCTGTTGGCGCTTTATTTTTGTTTATTTTTTTTATTTATATTAGTAAGATGAATAGATTAGATGTTAGTTATTATTGTTATAACTATTACTAGTTGATTTAATGAATACTTTAGTTATCTAATATTATCTTTAATGTATTCCTTTGTATTTTGCGTAGGAAATGAATTAATAGCGATGTATTTATGCAGATGTGCGTTGTCTATCTGTGGTCGTTTATTGTTTGCGTCCATTTGTACGAGGATTGTGGTCGGATTCGATTCGTTCCATTTATTTTTACTACCTACGTAATTTGGATTCGATAATTAGCGATTTTTCTCGGTTATGAGGTTGAAATATAATGAGGTAGTAATGTTGTAGATTAAAAAACTCCCCAAGTAAAAACACTAACCAAAATCTTTTTATATATTTGCTCCAGTTAGTAATTCTATAAAACGTAAGGATTAAAGTTGACTTTTTTTCTCACTTTTTACTTTCTTCTTATCACAATTTTTATTCTAAATTATTCAAGGTTTATTAAAAAAAGATGAATATTAATAGAAGCGCCAATAGCCTAATGGTTTGGGGTACGGACTACCGATCTTGCGGTCGAGGGTTCGAATCCCGCCATTCGACTATTGTCGTGAACCATATCCTATTACAAGCCTAGAGCTTAGTTGGAATGGTTAAAGGAAATATTAGTAAATTAACAAAAATCTACTAATATTTTTTTAAATAAAAAAAAAATACACTCACTAGACACAAGAATCTGAATTATAAAAATAAAACGAAGGGTGTAATTTTAAATCATATTTCATACTAATATTATGAAAGCGAAAGTTTAGATGGATGGATGTTTGTTAGAGTTTGTAGCCTAAACGGCTGAATGGATTTGGATGAAATTTGGTATAGATGTAGAGGATAGTCTGGAAGAACATATAGGCTATTCACTTTTGTTTTTTTTTAATTCCCCGCGGACAGAGTCGCGGGCTAAAGCTAGTACGGAATAAAACCATAATCTAATCTATCTAATTAGAAATTTTCATATCGGAATTGCATTTGAATATTATCCAATTAACAAATTAGCTTTATCAGTATAGAGTATTATCAAAGGAGCAAGTTAATTTCGTAAGTATTCAAATATTGTTTTTCCAGTGGCATCAATTTTAGAGGCAATCGACAACCTGAATTCGCTGAAATAGTGAAGCCACTGCCCATAGACAAATCGCAGATGCTTTACCTTTAATTTTACTAATATTATAAATGCGAAAATTTACATGGATGTTTGTTAGAGTTTGTAGCCTAAACTGCAGAACGGATTTGGATAAAATTTGGCATAGATGTAGAGGATAGTCTTGAATAACACAGAGAGTACTTGCTTTTTTTTTAATTCCACGCAGATGGAATCGCGGGTGACAGCAAGTTTCTTATAATTCGATGAAAAATACTTTGTTTCAAATATCGTAGTTTCTTAAATTGCTCGTTTCATTCTTCTTAAGTTAAAGTTTAAAATAGAACAGCGTTCAAGTTAAAAGTACGATAAAGCTGTAACAATAAAACTTATTCCCCACGCGTGTAGTTTCTGTAACATATCTTCACGTACTTTAGAAAGAAATTTAACAATTGTATACCTTTTTCTTACAAAACTAAAAAAAACACACTGATACAACAATTTACATCAGTTTTTTTTTGTTTATAAAACAAATTCAAATACGACAATATTCAGTCTTTATTTTTTATTAAATACAGTTTTATTAGATCAATAAAACAATTTGTATGTTTGAATCAATTGAACGAAAGTGTAACTTTTACGTATTGGTTTTACTACATTGCCTAGTTCATTCTAATAATACACTATAACACAGCATGTAAGCCAGTAGCTCAGTTCTTAATCAAGGATTTCATCTAGTCTGTGTGGCTTCACCGAAATGTCCCAGGATTACATCCATTGCTCGGTACATCATGCGGTACTGATAATGAAAAAATGCATAGTGTATTTAAGGTTATATTCTATATTTAACATATAAGTACTAAAGGGCGGAATTTAATAAATTAATAATTACACAGCGGGGGTTCCCCGCATATCGGTTAACGACTAATCAAAAGGATCGGTTTTGTGTGTCAACTATCGCCCAATGCAGTAATGGAAACGGTTCCCGCATGCGGGCCTTATGGCACGCGTAAAGAAATCTCTAATAAAACTGCCTTACATTAGTCAAAACTCTAAAAAACAATATGTGAATTTCCTCATTTATTCATATATATACTACTATATAAAAGCTTAATTAATGTAACATTTTAACTGTTTTTATTTTTTTAATTCACTTGGTTATGACTATTAGAGCGCGCGCACACCATTCACTAAGCTATCGCACAACTGTTTAGTCGCGCTTTGATTCCTATAATGGAGGTGCGCACATTACTCGATTTTTAGTTGTACAACTTTACAATCGAATTGGCTGATAAACAATCGACAATCGCACAACAGTTGTGCGATAGTTTAGTCAAATGTGCTCCCGCTGTTAATAAATGTGTCCTAAATTGAAGAAGGAAAAATTGTATAGAATTATCACACAGATTATTTACCATATCCCCTTGAGTAAGTCGGTTTCAATTTATTTCTGTGAACTGCAACAGACTTATAAAGATTTAGGTTAGATTGCTAAATTCAATTTCACTTTTCGCACAGTGTAATCCTTAGTAATCTGCTAGAGGCATAGTGGAGTTTCCAATTTCTATTTCACAAGAAAACTCTAGGCTCTTACTATTGGAAATGATTTTATTATAACAGACTTCTTTCTCAATAGCATCAAAATTATATCCGTACTAAATCTGTCATATTTCTCACTGTTATCCGTAACTTCGGCCGTCGTAAAAAACTGAGTATTTACTAAGAGCGGAACACCTTTGAATAAACTATTGCACAACTGTTGTGTGATTGTCGATTGTTTCGCAGCCAATTTAACTGTTTAGTTGCACAACTAATCGAGTAGTGTGCGCACCTCCATATATGCACATAGGAATCAAAGCGAGACTAAACAGTTGTGCGATCTATTCAAAGGAGCGCGTGTTTTCTGACAAAGTACGTAATGTCTTTCGCGCGTATATAAGTTTTTTTTTTTTCATGTATTTGGGTTTGTGTGTATTTAAAGTCCATTGTGAAGTAAAATCAGCATTGTTTTCAATTAAAATTCATTTGTAAAAATGAAATTTTAAATATGTAATCTTATTTCTTGCTAATATTATAAATGGGAAAATATAGATAAATCATACTAATATTATAAATGCGAAAGTTTAGATGGATGGATGGATGTTTGTTACAGTTTGTAGCCTAACCTGCTGAACAGATTTCGATAACATTTGACACAGATGTAGAAGATAGCCTAGAAGAACACAGGCTATTTGCTTTTTATTTTAATTCCACGCATATTGAGTCGCGGGCGAAAGGTAGTAACAGATAAAAGTATCGTAAAGAAATGAATGTATTTTATAGAAATTGCTATCTCATACAAAGAAAGGGAATAAATGTTTCTTACACGTTCGTAGGAAACGCATAATGACTATTGTTGCCAACTCAGGTGTTTTCATGAATTTTATTATGTATTTAAACTGCCTTTGTAAACTGGAAACCATTTTGTATGAGTTCTCTATTGTAAAGGAGATGCCACACGAGCGATACGGCATCGCATAGTTTTAAAATACAATACAAAAATCTTATGTCAAAATAATGACATTGCATCTGAATAATTTTATAGCAATAATATTAATTTAAATTGTCTATTAATAATTTAAGTGACATATGGTGATAATATTATCTAATATCTTCGACGGTTTGAACCGTCCTTGTGGCATGACTCTAGTAAAATCACATATGTAGTGATTTATGTGTCAATTATAAAAATCCTTAGAGCATGCGCATATGACTAAACGATCGCACAACTGTTCAGTCGCGCTTTGATTCCTATGAGCTTATATGGAGGTGCGCATACTCGATTCTTAGTTGTGTAACTGAACAATTGAATTGGTTCAAACAATCGACAATCGCACAACAGTTGTTAGTTTATTTATCTTGCATAATATTTACACAGTATTCAGTCTCATCATTGCATCAAATAACCGTAAATATTTTGATTCATTTGCGTAAAATCTCATACAAATTGTGTAATAACAGTTAATGGTATGGAACAGAAAACATAATTTATGTCCATAATAAAAAGGTCGGTAATGGTTCCATTATGAAGATAGCGATTGCGGCGACAAAAGCAGATCAGATATGTTTGTTCGGAGAATAAATTATTACATACCTTTTGTAACGGTCAATAAAAGTTTTCAAATATTATATATATTACACTAGCTGTTCGCGTGCGGATTCATCCGCGTGAAATTATATAAACTTTATTTTATTGTTTACATTTGTCAAATTATAGCAAATGTCAAAATGACGTGACATAACATGACAAACCTTAGCAATCTTTCTTGAGGTTGGCAGCAACTTATGGTCTCTTTCCCACATTAGGGTTTTTATCCAAAATATTTACCCCCTAAGTTTAATGGCGTGAAAATATATAGCCTAAAGCATGACGTAAGTGTAGAGCTTTTTATTAAAAAAAAAATTATTCAAAAATATGCTGTAATCGCTGACATCTTATGCAACAAAGAAGTGTGTGTTTACGCTTTATTATATTAGTATAGATAGATTAGTAATCTTACTAATATTATAAATGCGAGAGTTTAGATGGATGGATGGATGGATGGATGGATGGATGTTTGTTAGAGTTTGTAGCCTAAACGGCTGAACGGATTTCAATGAAATTTGGTATAGATGTAGAGCATGGCCTGGAAGATCACATAGGCTACTCACTTTTGTTTTTTTATAAATTCCACGCAGACGGAGTCGCAGGCAAAAGCTAGTACGTATATAAATATGAGATTTATAAACCCCACTATTTGACCTATTTAATGTTTAAAAAATCTGTTAAAATATTGTTTTAATTTTCCAAAACAACTGAGCTATTTAACGTAGAAATATTTTTTAAATCCAAATAATAATTCCTGTTACAGACATGTTCAAATTAAATTAAATCACTACATTTTTCTATTCAAAAATACTCAAAATTCTATTGTACAATATTTTGATATAGTAATCTATACATGTAATAAAATTGGAGTGTCTTTTTGAAATATCAAAAGAAAAATCCAGATTTCGGGAAGATGATGTTTTTTGTCTGTCGGTCTGTCTGTCCGCAATCCGCGTTTGTTCCGAGTAATCTCCGAAACAGCTGGACCAATTTCGACTGGACTTTCACTGAAGGGTAGCTGACATAGAAGTGCATATTATAGGCTACTTTTTATACTTAAGTCGCGGGCAACAGATAGTTAAAAATAAATACTTTATTACAATTCTACAAATAAGATTTTACACCGGAAAGTTCTAGATACGTCAGTCGGTGAGAAAAGCGCAGCTGTTAATGTTTCAACTGCAATGCAGTTAAGACGCGACTAGTGTTGGGCTATCAAAGCGTTAGGCACCAAACACACTTTTATTATACGACGAAATAACAAAAAAAAAATCGTTATTTCGCTGACAAAATCGATGAATTAAAAAATGAACTATTACAGTAAAAATTCGTTGTAAATCATACTTCATACTAATGTTGTAAATGCGAATGTTTAGATGGATGGATGTTTGTTAGAGTTTGTAGCCTAAACGGCTGAACGGATTTCGATGAAATTTGGTACAGATGTAGAGGATAGTCTAAAAGAACACATAGGCTACTCACTTTTGTTTCTTTTTATTTCCACGCGAACGGCGTCGCGGGCGAAAATTAACACATACAGTTTATCAAGATAGTAATTTATTTCAAAGCGTAGAATCTTATTGAATTATACGTGTTAGATTTTGTGCAACAACGCAAGTGTGTACATACCCTTAAAAGCAATGAATGAATAAACGGTTACACGATACGCGATACCAATTAATGAAACGTTAGAATGTAAATAATGAGTACTCATAATGATAATGTGTGATTAATTAATGAATACAAACGTCATTTATTTGATGTAATTTTATAACTAACTAGCTGTTGCTCGCGACTTTGCCCGCGTGAAATTTAAAAAACAGTAAAAATTCGTTGTAAATCATACTTCATACTAATGTTATAAATGCGAACGTTTAGATGGATGGATGGATGGATGGATGGATGGATGTTTGTTAGAGTTTGTAGCCTAAACGGCAGAACGGATTTCGATGAAATTTGGTACAGATGTAGAGGATAGTCTAAAAGAACACATAGGCTACTCACTTTTGTTTCTTTTTATTTCCACGCGAACGGCGTCGCGGGCGAAAATTAACACATACAGTTTATCAAGATAGTAATTTATTTCAAAGCGTAGAATCTTATTGAATTATACGTGTGACGTATTCTCGTGCAACGCGTGTATATACCCTTAGAAGCAATGAATGAATAAACGGTTACACTATACGTGACGGCAATTAATGAAACGTTAGAATGTAATGAGTACTCATAATGATAATGTGTGATTAATTAATGAATACAAACGTCATTTATTTGATGTAATTTTATAACTAACTAGCTGTTGCTTGCAACTTTGCCCGCGTGAAATTTAAAAAACAGTAAAAATAGCCAATGTTATTTGGTGACAACATAGCTTTTTAATGCTGCAAGAATTTGCTGTCAAAATGGTGTAACGGGTGGTCCAAATTTGCGCTCACAGCTCGTATTAAGATAAAAAGTACCCTATAGCCCGTCTATGTCAGCTACCCTTCAGTGAAAGTCCAGTCGAAATCGGCCCAACCGTTTCGGAGATTACCCGGAACAAACGCGGCTTGCGGACAGACAGACAGACAAAAAAAATTAAATGCGATTTTCGTTATCAGCAACGCAAATACATCTTTCCAAAATCTGGAATTTTTCTTTTGGTAATACAAACATACACTCCAATTTTATTATATGTACTAGACCCCTGCGACTTCATCCGCATAAAATTACGAAAATTTTATAATATTTTATTATTTACATATGTCTAATAATCAATTGCAAATGTCAAAATACCAATTACCTTACTATGGTAATTTTGCTTTCTTGATGTTGGCAGCAACTTATGGTCTCTTTCCCACATTAGGGTTTTAATCCAAAATATTAACCCCCTATGTTTAATGGCGTAAAAATATATAGCCTAAAGCATGACGTAAGTGTAGGGCTTTTTATTACAAAAAGAATTATTCCAAAATATGCTATAATTGCAGAGATCTTAGGCAACAAAGAAGTGTGTGTTTACGCTTTATTATAATATAGATAGATAGTATAGTATATAGTATATAGTATATAGTATATAGTATATAGTATATAGTATATAGTATAGATAGATAGAAAACATTCGTCTACAAACAGATTTCCATCAACTTTTGGTAAAGTTAAAAGCAATTTGCTTGTAGCCAGTTTAAGAATTCCAATAAATTTTCCGAAGAGCAGAATTTAAATAAACATCGAGGAGCCCATTATTTTGGTACAACACTTTAAACTCGATTATAATTTAAGAAGACTTCGCTTCATTTCACAAACTTTCTTAATAAAAGATAAAATGTTTGAGATATTAACTGTTTATTTTGCTTCTCGATTTCTATCTTTAATTGAATCGTCAGAGAACAAGGCTAAAGCTTTAATCATTTCATCGATTTATTTACTTATGTTCCTAAGTATATTTCTACTGAACTATTGGATACTGATGGATCAAAAGATTAGAAGGCAATTATTTCATCTATACATATAATAAAATTGGAGTGTATGTTTGTATTATCAAAAAAAAATCCAGATTTCGAGATGTATTTGCGTTGCTGATAACGAATATCGCATTTAAAACTTTTTTGTCTGTCTGTCCGCAAGCCGCGTTTGTTCCTGGTAGTCTCCGAAACGGCTTTACCGATAACGACCGGACTTCCACTGAAAGGTAGCTGACATAGACGGGCATATTATAGGCTATTTTTTATCTTCATATTGATTTCAGTTATAAAACTCCAAATATCTCAAAATGTGTCCCAAAAAACGTAGAGCAGATTCTTTAATGCAAATAAAGTTAAGCTTTATTCTCTTGAAACAAGGTTTAAATTTAATGTCAAATGTAAGACATTAGTGATTTGAACTAACACACTTATCGGTGACAACAATAAAATAATATCCTAAAGTGTCATATTCATAGCCGTGACCAGAACAGTGAAAATAAAGGAATAAATACACTTGTGTATTTATTTTGTTATTCCAATGTCAATAATAAACCATTAACATTGACAATTGACTCGAGTTCTGACGTGAAACAAATGCGACATCATAAACTAACTCTAATTAATAAATAACGAGTAAATAACGTTTGCACTATGCATACGGGCCATTAAATACGTCATTTTTGCATCCAGTGAAGCGTAAAATTTTAGTAAAAAGGTTTATTTTATTTAATTAACTATCGCCTATTTTATAATACTCTACTTTATATCTTTTAATCTGTATGTTTTTAGAGCGGGCGCACACCTTTGACTAATCTATCGCACAACTTTTGTCCGATTGTCGATTGCTTCGCAGCCTCAACTGTTTAGTTGCACAACTAAACATCGAGTAGTGTGCACCTCTATATAAGCTCATAGGAATCAAAGCGCGACTAAACAGTTGTGCGATAGTTTAGTCAAAGGTGTGCGCGTTCTAAATATCCTAATCACGTTTTTAAACATCCATTTTTGAGATTATTTACAGTCAATTAACTTCTTAAAAATAAATTGTGGTTCGTTTTAAAATAAAATAGTAATATTTATTCTGCCGAATGATTTTTTACATTTCTTTACTTAGATTTTTCCTTTTTACATTTAAAAGCAATCGAAAGTCATTGAAAGGCTTTACCTTCAATCATTTCTTAATTTCTATTGTGTACATAAAATGAAATCTTCAAAGGGATGAAATCACTGTTAAAATTTGAATAGGATACGAAATCTGTAGACTTATTGATTTTTTTAATATACTTCAGGAAAATTTTTGTAAATCCGTTATTATTTGATAAAATCTCTGTTGTTATAGAGATTTTTTTGTTATTTTTATATTATTCTTTCTAATTTATCACAAAAAAAATCGCAGAAGAAAGATTGTTTAGATTTTGTGTAACTAGCTGTTGCTCGCGATATCGTCCGCGTGAAATTAAAAAAATAATATAAAAAATAATAAAAACGTGGCTTTTTAATGGTGAAAAAAAAAAACGGCCCAGTTTTTGAGTTATTTCAAAACATACAAAAATCTAAAAATACAAATCTTTCCTCTTTATAATATTAGTATAGATATAGATATAGATTGAGAGTACTACAAACCAACTTCATATTTTTTTTAAGATTATATTTTTAATTGTTTTAGTTAACCTAAGCATGTGTATTCGCCCTTATATTTGATCATTAAATCAAAATGTATGCAATATTAGTGATATTGAATATCCACTAATCTCCTAGCTATTAATATAAACGTTTATTTTTAATACGTGTACGATCTTATGTTTCTATCACAAGCCTTATTAGGCTTCAGGAATCATAAAGGATTCTATATTTATTAAAACATTATCTCAAATATGGCAAACAAGATTGATTGATTTCTCTAGTAATATGAGTAGTAGGCACACTTTTGACTAAACTATAGCGCAACTGTTTAGTCTCGCTTTAATATGAGCGTATATGGAGGTGCGCACACTACTCGATATTTAGATGTGCAACTAAACAGTTGAATTGGCTGCGAAACAATCGATAATCGCACAATTGTGTGATAATTTAGTCAAAGGTGTTCGCCCGCTCTTAGTGTTTTATTGTACTAGCTTTCGACCGCGACCCCATCCGCGTGGAATTAAAAATAGACTTTGTGTTTTTCCAGACTATATACATCTATGCCAAATTTCATCGAGATCCGTTCAGCAGTTTAGGCGACAAACTCTAACAAATATCCATCTAAACTTTCGCATTTATAACATTAGTAAAATTTTAGCTCACTATAAAACTAACAATAAAGGGACATGTAGCTTAAGACAGTTAACTGCATTTTGTTTCTTTCTTTGTGGCAATAAATATATATTCTACGAACTGTCGCTCGCAATCTTCGTTAGCGCAAATTTCGACCACCCATTACGTCATTTTGACAGCGCGGAATTTAAAAAAAAGTAGCCTATAATACGCCTATAGCTACCCTTCAGTGAAAGTCCGGTCGAAATCGGCCCAGCCGTTTCGGAGATTGCCCGGAACAAACTCGGCTTACGGACAGACCCACAGACAAAATAAAATTCAATGCGATTTTCGTTATCAGCAACGCAAATACATCATGTACTCGAAATTTTTCTTTTGATATTACAGACACTCCAATTTTATTATATGTATAGATAGATTTTTCATAGACATAGCATTGTTTTCTTATGATTAATGTTTATATTAAATTTCCACTCTAGGCACGTAGTACAAACCGCATTGAAGTTTTAAATATTTTAATATGCGAATGCAGGCTAAGATATGCACATTATGAGATTAAAATTTACATTTGAATGTGGAAAATTAAAAATTGTATTATGAGATAGGAATTCACTTTATGGACTACTAGCTGTTCCCCTACGGATTAATCCGCATGTAATTATGAAAACTTTATTTTATTGTTTACATTGGTGGAATTCTTAATTGTAATTGTCAAAATTCAAATGCACAACTGACAACAAAGGCTCTTGAAATTGGATAACAATTGTTTCCTTGATGTAGGCAGCTTTTAGTTTATGGTCCCTTTCCCATATGAAGGCTTTTTTTCAATTTATTTATCCCTTAGGTTTAGAGGCGTGAAAATATATATATTTTTTTAAACATAAACAAACCAGCGCTTGACCACGACTCCACCTAAGCTAAGTGAAGACGCGGCAGAAGGATAGAGCGCGCTAGCTCAATAAGTGCCGATTCACCCTACTCTTGAAGGCACCCACGTTATAACAGGACTGGAACACTGAGGCCGGCAACTTGTTCCATTCCTTATATATAGCCTAAAGCGTGTCGTAAGTGTAGGGCTTTTTATTAAAGAAAGAATTATTCAAAAATATCTTGTGATTGCTGACATCCTACGTCACAAAGTAGTGTGTGTTTATGCTTTATTACATTAGTATAGTAAGTATAGATTTATTTTTCCTTCAATATTCCACTTTATATTTTTTTATACTTAGATGAAATTAGTGGTCTCTGATTGGCCAATAGCTTTATAAGCATCTTCTATCCATTATATTGATATGTTTAAAAAATATTATAAATTAGTTAATAATCTATTATACAAGGAATTTTGCTTTAACATAGTAAAATATATCTAAATTATTTTATACTAGCTGTTGCCTGCGATTTCGACCGCGTGAAATTAAAAAATAATAACAAATATAGCCTATGTGACAGATAAATTACCTTTCTAATGGTTCTTAATGTATTGCGGGGTCTAGACGTGAATAAAGCCAGTGGACCTGATGGTATACCAGCTGTCGTTCAGAAGACATGCGCTGCCGAGCTGTCTCCAATTCTAACGCGTCTGTATCGCCTCTCGTTTAAGACTGGAAAAGTGCCAAAGTCCTGGAAGCTAGCTAATGTACAACCTGTACCTAAAAAAGGCAGTCGTGCTGACCCTACTAACTATCGTCCTATATCTATAACCTCTATACTTTGCAAGATTATAGAGCGTATTTTAAATAATCGCCTCATCGCGCACCTAGAAAAGAATGACCTCCTTAGCGACCGACAATACGGATTTCGCCAAAATCGGTCGACAGGAGACCTCCTAGTGCACGCTACACATTTGTTAGGCGAAGCTCTCGAGAAGAACGGGGAAGCATTAGCTGTCTCTCTCGATATCTCGAAGGCGTTTGATAGGGTTTGGCACTCTAGCCTGATAAGCAAGCTTCCCGCCTACGGTTTATCTCCTGGTCTGATCGAGTGGGTAAAGGACTTCCTGAGTGACCGATCGCTCCGTGTCGTCGTTGACGGTTCATCATCCGAGCCTATGACGACTAATGCCGGTGTTCCTCAGGGTTCTGTTCTCTCTGCAACACTGTTCTTGCTGCACATTAACGATCTGCTACTTCCCGGTATCTATGGGTACGCAGACGACAGCACAGTTATAGAGAGATACCTACCGGTCAGCCGAACCAGTCGAGATTTAGTACAGTCCGAACGTGAGGCTATGGTAGAGCGTATTAATCGCACACTCGAGGCAGTCTCCATTTGGGGGGAAATACCAATCTTGTGCGATTCAACGCAACCAAAACACAGACCTGTTTATTCACTGCAAAAAAGAGCCCGTTCACCTTGGCTCCCACCTTTCAAAATGTATCTCTGGGATTCACCGACAGTCTACGGTTGTTAGGAGTCGAATTTCGACGAATCTCAACTTTGGACAGTTCATCGAGGCCAAAGCGAAGATGGCTGCAAGAAAGCTTGGAGTGCTTTCCAAAGTACGGCAGTACTTCACACCGGGACAGCTTCTAACCCTTTATAAAGCACAGATCCGGCCGTGTATGGAGTACTGTTGTCACATCTGGGCAGGTTCAGCCAAATATCAACTCGCGACCTTGGATGCGGTGGAAAGGCGAGCCAGAAAGCTAGTAGGTGATCTAGACTTTAGGTTAGAAAGTCTTGAACACAGACGCAAGGTGGCAAGCCTGTCGGTTTTTTTTACAGGTTACATTTTGGTGAGTGTGCGCAGGAATTATATGAACTTATTCCCCCATCCCCTTTTTAACCACCGAACGTCGAGACGTACGGCTAGTCTCCATCCCTTCTTAGTTGATGAGCCACGGGTTCGAACGAAGCGATTCGAGACATCGTTTCTCGTGCGCACATCAAAGGAATGGAACAAGTTGCCGGCCTCAGTGTTCCCGTCCAGCTATAACGTACCCACGTTACTCTTGAAGGCCTACTCTTGAAGGCACCCGCCTTCAAGAGTAGGGTGAATCCGCACTTATTGAGCTAGCGCGCTCTATCCTTCGGCAGCGTCTTCACTTAACTTAGGTGGAGTCGAGGTCAAGCGCTGGTTTATTTAAGTTAAAAAAAAAAAAAAGATTTTTAAAATCGGCCTAGTAGTTTTTGCGTGAATCAAATACATACAAAATTACAAATCTTTCCTCTTTATAGTATTAGTATAGAAGTGTATGACCTTATTATCTTAAAAGTGCTGATAGAGATATTATCAAATAAACGCGCGTAGCCATTTTTATGCGTAAATTTACCGTATAATAGAATAAACCGTCTAGACAATAAGGGACTGTAATAAAATTCATCCGATCCACACAAGAAGTTAGAATATAAAATTACAGTTTATTACGTTTCTCTCGAAATGTACTACGGCTTCGGAACATTAAAACGGCAGGGAATTTATATTCTTGTAATTTATAAGCCATTCAGTATTTAATTATGTGATACGCCTCTTGTAAGACATTCTACTTTAGTATTTTAGTTTCAGAACTGAAAATATTTTACAAGCATACCTAAATTGTTGCGAATTAAACGATTTATGCAGTTTTATATAATCATCTATTTTTTATAACTCTGACTTAACAATAATACATCACTATATAGTGTGTCTAATTAATTTAGATTAGTTTGACAATTCATTTCAAATTTAGTAGGGATGGGTTGTGTAAAATCAGTCATGAATCTTATCAATTTTCGATTTTTATTCTTATAGAATTTGGAATCGACAGATTTATTGTTATAACTAATGAAATAAAAAAAACATTGTTTTCTCAAATTAATAATGACCATAACAATTAGTGAGAGTAAATAAATGTTTATTACTACTACAGCCGTTTGTAATCGAATTGGATTTCGCTATTATTTCTGTCATCGCTAAATTCTCTACACTATAATCAATACTAGAATTGTCCTCTAAATTAGTGAATAAGAAAATAATTTTGCTTGAGTTTGATAATTATTTAAACCGAATATCGATAGTTCAAAATTGTTCGCTATGTGTGTTTGTTTCGTCACTACGATACCTGTCTATTAAGTATGGCATTTGCCTTCATACAAATTGAATTCGATACCTCATATGCGTCATTTATCAAACTAATCTATCTTATTTAGACAAACTTTAGTAACAAGATATATCAAAGATTAATAAAATATGTACATGTGTCATATTTTAAGAAATATAAATTCAAAGATTAACAAACGTAACACTGGCCCCCTTGTTTTGAATATTTGTTTTTCCAGACTATGTTTACCAAATTTCACTCAAGTCCTTGAAGGCTTTCTGGAGTTACGTGATAACATCTATACATGCAAACTCTTGCATTTATGTTACGCAGTGTAATATATGTTACACGACGAGCATAAAGTTACGTGTTACAGGGGACAAGCAATCAGCTGTACGATTGTTGCATCTCGTATTACACAGTGTAACACCTGTTAGTAACTTAGAGTTAACTTTAAGGTGTCAGAACACTTTAATGTTACACTGATCTGTATAAATAGATAGTCTATTATAATTCTATCCCTTTCTTACTTTATTAGTTCGAATATTTACTACAGCAACCGTTAATGCCAAAATTAGAAAAATTAAATAGGCATAAAATACCATTTATTATAGCCTGTCCATTTGTACAGTTCCGTTTCGCTGAATATTGAAATGTTAAGTAGCTATCTGCCAATCAGGTGGCTGTATTGACAGCGACTTAAGCAAACTAAATCGGGGTTTTTGAATAGTTTTTGTATACAAACAAACGGTGGAGTGACGTTTTCGATTGATGTGCGATGAAGCTGTTTTTGAACGGTATTTGCTACGCTTGTAACTTGTCAACCTTGTTAGTGAAAGACAAAAAAGTAACAAAGTGAGAAAACCTGTCACTTTGTGAAACGGATTATGTATCAGTACGTTGACCGGATGACAAGAATTTGGACGTTTTTAAATGTCATTTCCACGTTACAGTTCGACAAAAATAATTGACCCGGTGGGCATAACTTAAACTAAATTATGACAACCGAATAGTGATCGCCAGATCGCCTTAATCAGTGTCGAGAAATATTAATTTTCGGTCAATGACTTTATAAGTCTTACCGGGCCAAACAAGTTTGTCGTACTATAGATATTTTATCTCCTAAACAATTGCTCAGTCACGGTATTGGCACTATAGTGATGAAAATTTCACACTATTTATATCGCTTTTCTAATTTACTTATCATAATTATTTGACAGTAGTCATTCTAAATCGATTTTCCACTATGACGTCATTAGAATACTCAGACACGTGTATTTTCAAAGTATTTAAAACGTGATTAAACCTTTATTACCTTGTTCACGAGCTGATACTTTGTTGTTGATGAATAGAGTCGTGGTAGTTGCATACTAACCTCATTCAATGTTAAATCATGTCATTGGCAATGAATATAGACCGACAATTTTATCTGACCTGTAGATGTTAAAACAAACGATATCTCCTCGGGCCCTCCTAAGCGTCTCCAACGTCAAATCCACTTTCCTTTCCCATCCTTTCCTTATAAGGTATGGGAAAGGGACTAATATTAGGACTCCGGACACTCATGAGACGAAATGCGGAATTTCTTCGATGCCTGTCTTCTGTGTGGTCGTGGTATTGCTCCGGGCGAGTAGGCCCATTCGTGCAAAGATTAAAGCGGGCTCTACCACTGTGACTACACTTGTTAGGAGTAATCTATAAAGTTAAGATAAATGACTGCTATAATAATCAAGCAAAATTAAAAAGTTTACATACTTTTGTACAAAGAGAAATGTAGCGTATTTTTCTTTGCATTAGTTTTCAACGAGAATATATAAATTCGGAATTGGAATATTAGTTGCATAAAATACGATAGGGCAATTGAAAAAACATTAACAAACAAACATTGCGCACAGCTGTGCTCGTACATCAATACAAACTATTTGTATAAGGGTAGGTTCACACTGAAGTACCGAGATGTAACGTAAAACACGCCGAACATTAATGCAGTTAGTACGTAGCGTTACGGGGAAACCAACGAGCATGTCCCAATGCGAATGTTGCATCTTGTAACGTTACAGCACGTACTCTCGGTAAATACGCACCTATACACATGCCAGTAAATTTTAGTAGTAGCTGGTATGTTCTGGAATGTGTGTGTCTAGGTTCGGACTTTACCCCCAGATCTCCTTTACTATTACTTGGACTTAGGTTGCACAAAATCAAATATCATGCTGGCTATTTGCAAGACATTTACTGGCATAAAATTTAGTATTCACACAAACCAGTAGCTGACTCTTTCCAGTTCCCGGCCTGAAAGTGTCAGCTACAGGCTTGTGTATTCCCAGCCTTATTTACTTGTAAAATCAACGAAATACTTTATTAATAACGATTTCGCCGACGTGTAATTAAAAAAATAATAATAAAATACATAGCCTCTGTTACTCACAGATAAATTACCTTTCTAACGGTGAAAGAATTTTTAAAATCGGCCCAGTAGTTTTTGAGTTATTTCAATATATACAAATCTTTCCTCTTTATAATATTAGTATAGATATAGATTATAATCCGATCAAGGGTAGATAAGTTATGTTCAGTTAGACATAAAAGTTGTCTATTTTCTTCATCAAAAAGGGCAAAATTAATACAACTTAGTGCCAACTGTTGCCTAATAACTTGGACTTAGTCAATTCCTATCCGAGTTCCTTCGAAATACAGAGTTTTTGTAATAAAGCGATTCAAAGCAGATGTTACAATATACGTGATCTTTACAAGAAATGGAACAAACTTTTGTACACTTAAGTATATTAAAGGGGCTGAAACTATAAAAAGAAATCTTTATATAAAAAATGTATATAATTAAACGTTAAACATATTAATAAAAAAATTACAAAACATAAAAATCTATACTAATATTAAAAAGAAGAAAGATTTGTATTATATGTATTGAAATAACTTAAAAACTATTAGGCCAATTACAAAAAATCTTTTACCATTTAAAGCCTGCCTTTTTAATCTATAATTGCTAAGTAACAAGAGCTGTTTTTTTTATTTTCACGCGGAAGAAATCACAAGCAAATAGTCATTTTTAAATGTAGAAATGAAAAAAATAAGCAGCGTATGTATTTTTCGTAACTATCCTCTGCATTTATGTCAAATTTCATTGAAATCCGTTCAGCAGTTTAGGCTACAAACTATAACAAACATCCATCCATCCATCCATATAAATATTAGTAACATTATAACTTGTATCATCTAACTATATTCACAATTTAAAGGTGACATAAAATGTGAGAATATTTTTTAAATTAAAATAGCATAAGGCACGTACTAACCGAGTTTCAATAAAGCGTTGTATTCGAACCGGTAAATAGGCCACAGTGACAATGCCCGACTATAGTCGCTCAGACCAAAGTGCAATGTTGTACTGGGATTTTTTTCCTCATTCGCCTACGACAGTTATAAGCTTCAAGGTCATTTAAAGGTTAATGTAAACTCCGAGGGATCGATATAGAAAACAAATGAACGTCAAATCAACTAAAGTGAAAACACATCATTGGTTTTAATTCAAAACTAGCTTTCGCTTCGTCCGCGTGGAATTAAAAAAAAAGTAAGTAGCCTATGTGTTCTTCCAGGCTATTCTCTACATCTATACAAAATTACATCGAAATTCGTTCAGCCGTTTAGACTACAAACTCTAACAAACATCCATCCGTCCATCTAAACTTTCGCATTTATAATATTTGTATGATTGTATGATTATGACTCACTACCGCTACCTTGTCAAAGTCAAAGTAACGTCACAAATCTTTAGAGCAAGCGCACACCTTTGACTAAACTATCGCACAACTGTGCGATTGTCGATTGTTTCGTAGCCCATTCAACTGTTTAGTTGTACAACTAAAAATCAAGTGTGCGCACCTCCATATAAGGAATCAAAGCGAGACTAAACAGTGTGCGACAGTTTAGTCAAAGGTGTGCGCGCTCTCTTATTGTACTGTAGTCATCCCTTTCGCTGTTTATCAAAACAGACAAACGTATCTAACGCAAGTGGGTAGTGAATTTAATTCCTTGACTATGTTATACGCATTAAATTGCGCTGCACTAACAATAGACTACTAATGTACGATGGTGCATCATGTTTATTATACTATCATGTAATTTAGCGGTGTACCAACATAAAAACTAACGTCGTTTTGAGCACATTTAGATGACGACGCAAAACAATAACCACCGATAGAGGTATACCTAGAAAGAGAAGGGTTTGCGTGAAAGGTGACGTGCTCAAGAAGGGAATGATGACTGAGATGATGGATGATAGAGTTATTTGGAGGACGAAAACCCGGTTCGCTCTACGAGAGAAGTATATTGTAGGGGAGATGACGATGCAGTACTATGTGTTGGTACGAAAGAATTTTAGTAGTACGGGGCTATTTTCTTTTTATTATAAACCCGTCGCTAGCGAAAGATATCGCTACCTTATTGGTTAGAAGAGGTGAAGTTTGTCTCGTTGCAAGTAACAATTTTCTGTAACTGAACCACCGTTAAGTGCCCTAACTGTACTTATTCTATGCAATCTTGCATCGTCTTAATTGCTTGGCAATTAACATTATTATGATTTATTGTGTCTATTGTTAACTACATAATAAATATGAGACTATCATATAATATTTATTAAGAAAAACTATGTACAAGTTATTGTATGTTTTGATTACATAATTATTATTGTTAGGTTAAAGGTTATTTATAATTCCTTATTTAAAGTATACATATGTAACATTCAATTAAGAATAGTTTTATAGTTTATTTTTTTTATTTTAAAGGACAGATCTGCAAGGAATAAGAACAAAAATGAGTAACATAAATTTTCTTCCAGACTACGTTTCTGCCAAATTTCATCGTGATCCGTTCATTACTTTAGGCTACAAACTCTAACATACATAATATTAGTAAGAATCTAAGAATGAAGATATGTTTAGGTTTTCTGACTTAATAACAATTTAATGTTCATACACATATTAATATAAAAATACTGTAAAGCAGCCTCAAAAATCTCCAACGGCATCGGAGAACGTTGCCAATACTGGGTGTTTTCTAAATAAAACACTGATTATGGGATAGCGAAGTCAATTTATTGAATGTACATTGCGTGAGGTCGATTATTCGCCGCGAACCTCCATATCGCGATCTAGAAATCAATGCATATAAATGCACGCCATCTCGTGGCAAACAACCGATACTATAAAATTATAACAACGTTGTACAAATACAATAGATAGTAATTTTAGCTACAATGAACATGGACGCAATACAAAATGCTTCATGACAGAAAGCGGACTAGCATTTAGAAATGCTTGTACAATTTCCTTTATGATTCACAACTAAAGAGCAACGTCAAGATATTTCTTACGTTACGTGGAGCTTGTGAAATGTTCTTGTTTATCAAAATAATACTGTAGTTAAAAGTAAATTGCACGACTAACTGAAATATATCAAACTAACTGTTTCTCGCGACTTCGCCCGCGTGAAATTAAAAAATATAGCCTATGTTACTCACTGATAAATTACCATTCTAACGGTGAAAGAATTTTTGAAATCCGCCTAGTAGTTTTTGAGTTATTTCAATACATACATAAATACAAATGTTTCCTCTTTATAATATTAGTATAGATGACACCACTTTTAAAGTAGTCCTCGATAATTAGGATACCGTTTTGTACTATTAAAAAAGTTTATAGACATAACCGTCGTTTTTACTGTCAGAGCATATATACAGAAACTTTCTACTTCTTTCTAATATTATAAATGTGAAAGTTTAGATGTTTGTTTGTTAGAGTTTGTAGCCTAAACTGCTGAATGGATCTCGATGAAATTTGGCATCTATGTGGAACATAGGCTTCTATTTTGTTTTTGTATTGTTAATTCGATGTGGATAGAGTCGCGGGCGACAACTAGTAATGTAAATGTGAAAATTTGGATTGATGTATTACTAGGTATCTCCAAAATGGTTTAACAAATCTCGATATTTAGCTCAAATGTAGAACATGATTTAAAATAACTCAGGCTACTTACTAAATTTTATCATCGCGGACGAAGTCACGGACAAAGCTAGTAGATGTATAAAATTGGAAGTACAACAAGATATAGAAAAAAAAGTGTTTGACACACCGTATAGTGTAAAATTCCCTTACCTCTTACTAGCTGTTCGCGTGCGGATTCATCCGCGTGAAATTATAAAAACTTTATTTTATTGTTTACATTTGTCAAATTATCAATAGCAAATGTCAAAATGACATGACATGACAAACCTTAGCAATCTTTCTTTCTTGATGTTGGCAGCAACTTATGGTCTCTTTCCCACATTAGGGCTTTTATCCAAAATATTTACCCCCTAAGTTTAATGGCGAGAAAATATATAGCCTGAAGCATGAGGTAAATGTAGGGCTTTTTATTAAAAAAAGACTTATTCAAAAATATGCTGTAATTGCTGACATCTTGGGCAACAAAGAAGTGTGTTTTTACGCTTTATTATATTAGTATAGATGAATACAGTGTGATGTTAACGTATAGAAATATTTAAAAGAGCTGTGACATTGAGTTTTAGTTCTCTACTTCAGCAATGCGACATCCGAGCGTTGTCAGTGTAAACGTCAGCACGAACAAAGCCGCCCGCTCAGCTAGTGTTGCATGTCCCATATATGAAATATTATCGTTTTGTAAACGTATTTACTTGGGTTCCTTGTTTAAATAGACAGTTTTAAAGTGTTAATGCTAACGACTTGAAATAGATATATAAAAATACTTTTATCTGATAGAAATGTATTCAAAAAGTCGATCGTCTATAGGCTGCGCTCCTTTCGCTGTTTCGGCGAACCTATGAAAAAGTATGATTTTAATGGATAAAAAATTTACGTATTTTAACTAGAAACTTATCCATTAAAATCGTACGTTTTTATAGTTTCGCCGAAACAGCGAAGCGACAAAAAGAGCAGCATTGCGCTAAACATTAGTAACATCTGCCTAAACCTGTATAAAAACAAAACATTGTTATCTTTGTACACCATGAGCAGGATAGACAGTATATTTTTGTTTTAACGTTGTAAAATTTTATTTAAATTATTATCTACAGGACCCTGTTGTATTCTGCAGCTATCTCACTTAACGGGCCTTTGTTGGTGCGAGCATTTCATCCCGCACAATGAGATACGGAATACCGGCGGCCATATTGTCTCCACAGAATGTCTACTGCATTTTTGTCACGTCAAATTCTTTAGGCGTCGACGTTACAAATATAAACTAGATTTCGCCCGCGACTCCATCTGCGTGGATTTAAAGAACACAAGTAAGTAGCCTATGTGTTCTAGACTATGCTCTACATCTATGCCAAATTTCATCGAGATCCGTTCAGCAGTTTAGGCTACAAACTCTAACAAACATCCATCTAAACTTTCGCATTTATAATATTAGTAAGATAAGTAAAATATAACTGTCGCTCTCGACTACGGCCGCGTGAAATTAAAACATAAGAAAAAGTATAGCCTATGTTACTCACTGATAACGTAGCTTTTTATTGGTCAAAAAATTTTTGAAATCGGCCCATTAGTTTTTAAGTTATTTCAATACATGCAAAAATACAAATCTTTCCTCTTATAGTATAGACTAGCTGTTGCCCGCGACTTCGTCCACGCAATTTTAAGATAAAAAAAGTAGCCCGTCTATGTCAGCTACCCTTCAGGGAAAGTCTGGTCGAAGCGACCCAGCCGTTCAGAGATTACCCGGAACAAACGCGGCTTGCGGACAGACAGATAGACAGACAGACAGACAAAAAAATGTTGAATGCGATTTTCGTTATCAGCAACGCAAATACATCATCTTCCCGAAATCTGGAATTTTTCTTTTGATATTACAAACAGACACTCAATTTTATTATATGTATATTAGAATTTCATTTGGCGTGATTCGTGCTATATGTATAATAGCTGTTCCACGCGACTTCATCAGCGCAGCATAAAAGAAACAAAAAGACACGAAGTACATAATTAAATTGGCAAAATTTGAATAAAAAAAGATAACCGCCTGCTTCACCGGTTGCCAACAGTCTTCAGCTATAAATCATCCAAAACCACCAAAACTAACTTAAGCGAGCAACAGTGGTAGCAACTTTTTTTTCTGCAACCACTCACAACCACATAGTCCATGTGTTACTCCAGACTTTATTTTATTATTATTCAAAATCTCAATTAGATAAGTCAAGCCATTGCGGAATTATCGAGTAAATATGTAAATAACAAATAACTACACATCCCTCCGGAACCCGACATTTTTCGCCGATGAAAAGTATTACACATGTTATTACAGACTATGTTCTATATCTGTACTAAATTTCAGTAAAATATTTTTAGCCGCTGCGGGGTTAACGCGTTAACATGTAAATAAGAAAAAAACACATATCCTCGGAAACTTAACATTTTCGGGGTAGAAAAGGATTCCACGTGTCATACCATACTATGGTCTGTATCTATACAAAATCACAATAAGTTGTTTAGCCACTAAGGACTAATCGTGTAAATAACAAAAAACTACATATCCTTCGGGAACCTGACATTTTTCGGAGATGAACCTTATCCCACTGTGGTCCAGACTTTGTTAAATATCTGTGCCAAATTTCAATAACATAAGTTGAACCGTTGCAGAATTATCGAGTAAATATTAAAAACAAAATTAATGTATCCCACGGGAACCGTAACTATTTCCAGGATAAAAAGTAGCGCCAATGTGTTCTTCCAGACTATGCTCTACATCAGTGCCGAATTTCATGGAGATCCGTTAAACCGTTTAGGCTACAAACTCTTACAAACATCCATCCATAGATCTAAACTTTTTAAAAAAGTTTAAAATTTATAGTATTTAAGTATGAATTATGATTGCCCACGACCCACGACTTCGTCCGCGTGGAGTTTAGACTTCAAAACTTACGTTCGCCCTTTTTTAAATCCTATTACCTAAAGTATTATCTTAGTAGTAAGCTACGTAATGGACTACTACGGTGAAGGAAAACATCGTGATGCAATATATGCACATATCGGAGAAGAAATTTAAAGATATGTACATATGTGTTAAGTCAACCAACCCGCAGTGGGCCAGTGTGGTTGACTATGTCCTAGTCACCCTAACTTAGGGTAGGCTCCGAGCCCCTCAGTGGGGATGTATAGTGAGCTGGTGATGATGATGATGCTGAATCTACGTAATAACAGAAATCTATTGATGAAAGATTCCAAATTTCTAAGCCCGGTAGTTTGTGAGCTGATTTTTCGGTTACCCTTATTGTTTGTGTTCGCGATATCTTCTAAACTATTTGTCCAATTTAAATACTGTAAAGGACAATTTTGTTCTACATTAAATTCTCCTGACAACGAAGGTATTTATTTGGATAAGGATTAATACTGAAACCAATAAAACAACGACGCAAATAGCATGCGATTTTTAATTCATTTTGTAAACAAAAAAGTGGTTATTGTAAGAAAATCGTTAAAGATAGATATATGCTATCGCGGACTTTTCTGTAGAACTTTTTGAGATCTACAATTCTTTCATACATCATTTTTATATACCTCTAACGGTTTAGGTAGCGTAAGCCGAGAAAAGTCAAAGTTTCGTGAATTTTTAACGCCGGCGTCCAAAAACACGCTGTTTATTAATAGTTCCTAAACATTAGTAATAATAAAATATAGCCTATGTTACTCACAGATAAATTACCTTTCTGATGGTGAAAGAATTTTTAAAATCGGCCCAGTGGTTTTGAGTTATTTCAATACATACAAAAATACAAAAATACAAAAATACAAAAATCCAAAAATACAAAAATACAAAGTTTTCCTCTTTATAATAATAGTATAGATAAAGGCGGGATTCATTTATTACGATTACATAGTAATTTAATGGAAAATTTTGTTTTTAAAAGTGTAAAAAAATAAACAAGGGTTATTATCAAATCGTTATTTAATTCAACAATGTCTAAATTCACTCTACATTGGGTTCGAGTAAGTTCTTTTAGAATTTCAAGATGGCGGCCGTTTGATCGTTACCGTCGAGATTTGTCTTACTAAAACCGCAATCTTCATTAACTTTACTAATTAAAGGAAAAATCTTTAGGATAATTAGTGTTCTATTCTTTGGTGGTTTCAAGTTCTTAATTCGATTTTTTTTATAACTAATATGCTATATACAGTCTAAGAGTCTGTCCCACCACAGGCTGATAGAGGCTCAGATAGCTTAAAAATGACATCACTATTAAGGGAACAAAATCCGATATTTCCATCACATATTTGATATTAGATTATCAGATAATTTACAATTTGGTGGGACAGGACCTAAGTCATTTTTAATGCGCGTTTAAAGAGTTATTTAGAAGGATATTTGTAAGTACAAAGATATTACTATAAATCCAGAAACAATTAACTTCTACAAATAATACGAAGCATATTAAAAACCTTAAAAACAAAAGGCAATTGAAAATTTTACATAATACCTAATAACTGCCGTCTTTTGAATAATAGATAAGGAAAAACTCAATCGAATTGAAATACTTTATCCTCATCTCCCCTGCCTTATCCTACTCCCGTAGGGTCGGCGCGCCAGGTTTTCGTCCTCCAAAGCACTCTATCATCCGTCATCTCAGTCATCACTCCCTTCTTGATCGTGTCACCTTTCACGCAATCCATCCATCTCTTTCTAGGTCTACCTCTACCGGTGTACCTCCACACTCATAACTAACGTCCGTCTTGTTACATGCGATTCATCCCTTCTCATAACATGCCCATACCACTCTAACCTTTTACTCCTTATTTTCTCAACCACTGGGGCTACTCTCAAACTTCCTCTAATATCCTCTTTTTTTTTTACTCAATTGAAATACTTTATGTAGCTCATAATTAAAACAATTTTAAACATCGAGAACTCGTTTAATATTCACAACTCAGAGATTTCTCTCAAGTATTGATTAATTGCCCGTACTGTACAATACATTACACTTGATAGACTCTGTTAATCAAATATCCACCTTAACACAAACGAATAAAGTTCATTCTATTGTTGAATTGAATGCCAATAAATTTCGATTGTCAGAGCTACTTTGATAATGATTCCCGTTTATTTGAGTTCATATCTCAAGCTTGTTAGTTTTCTATTAGGTCGTTGAGACATAGAACAGATTTGTTATTAGGTAAGGTCTTGGGTACTGGTTGACAGATCTATTTATTATTACAATTAACTTTGCTCTACGTAAAACAAATAAAACATGCTCTAAATAAAACATTTGTTAGTTGTGGTGATAAATTGAGCTCAGAGAAAACAATGAGAATCTATAATCTCTACTAATATTGTGAAGAGGAAAGATTTGTATTTTTGTATGTATTGTAATCCAAAAACTACTGGGCAGATTTCAAAAATTCTTTCATCCTTAAAAAGCTACGTTATCAGTGAGTAACATGGGCTACATTTTTTATTATTTCACAATTTTATGCGGACGAAATCGCGAGCAACAGCAAGTATTTTATATATTGCTAAAACAACTACACTAAAGCTTATAGTAAATAAAACTTCTAATAGGAGTTAATTTAATACCATAAATAACTCGGCAAAAACCATCATCTTCTTGCCAAGGGGTAGGTAGTGGCAGACCCCTACCCCAGAGCATCAAAATCTTAACACGCGCTCACAGGCTTCCTTCCCTTTTCTATAAATACATTTATATCTTACTAATATTATAAATGCGAAAATTTAGATGGATGAATGGATGGATGGATGTTTGTTATACATTGTAGCCTAAACGGCTGAACGGATCTCGATGAAATTTGGCATAGACGTAGAGGATAGTCAGGAAGAACACATAGGCAACTCACTTTCATTTTTTTAATTCCATGCGGACGGAGTCGCGGGCGAAAGCTAGTCATATCTAAACAAAGCAAAGTTAACCTAAAAGCAAGACGATAACGTCTTTTTAATATTCTCTTTTTAGGTTAAGTTCTTTATAGCATTAATAGCTTAACAAAACCCAGGAACTACAACCGTACTAATGATGCCAGTTGGAATGTAAAACTAATAAATCAGACCTACTTTGACTCCAAGCAAAGCCGTCTCCACAATATGACAGCATCTCGTTATTTCTTAGTAAGTCGCCCTTAGTAGAAACTTTGTGTGGAATTTGTCTCATTATTGCGATCTGCTTTGTTTCTATAAGTAGTTCTGTCGAATAAATTAAAGGAAAGTTACACGGATTTCCTTATCTATACTTCTATACTAATATTATAAAGAGGAAAGATTTGTTTTTGTATGTATTTGATTCACGTAAAACTACTGGGCCGATTTTAAAAATTCTATCACCACTAGAAAGGTAATTTATCTGTGAGTAACATCATACTTCATACTAATATTATAAATGTGAAAGTTTAGATGGATGGATGGATGGATGGATGTTTGTTAGTTTGTATTCTAAACGGCTGTACTGGCTGGCGTAGATGTAGCGTATTGAAGAACACATTTTTGTTTTTTTTATATCATAAAGTGGCAAACGAGCAAGCGGCCACCTGAATCCGCCAACATGGCGAAGCGACCGCTGCCCATAGACATTCGCAATAGCGGATGCGTTGCCTACCCTTGATCGACGGAGGAGGAGACGCACATTAAGAGGATATTTCCCTTTCATATGCGTCTCCTGCACCTTAAAATCCACATTCCCTTTCCATCCTTTTCGTATAAAGGGCGGGAAGGAAAAGGGATTAAAATTGGGTCTCCGGCACCACACTCATCAGACGAAACGCGGAATTCCTTCCACATAGGCTTCTTAGTTTTTTTTTAACCACGCGAACGGAATCCCGGGCGACAGCTAATAAAGAATTCGAGTCAACATTGTAAACTATACTTAGAGTATAAATAAACTTCCAGAATATTCTAGAAAATACCTACTTAATTCAAAATCTCCGAGGACCTAATCTTTATTAATGTGTCCATTTCATTGCTTTTATTGGGATCATGTAAAAATTACTTAACGGATTTTGAAGGGCTTTTACTGTTGGTACTTAAGCCGGCCCTGGCTAAAGAATAATATAAAACCGAATCCATTAGGAAAATTGATTCCTGACTGAGCCTTTAAATAGAATACTTTTAAATTAAATCTAATACTCCTGTAGATATTAAGAGCGTGCGCATACCTGAAAATAAACTATTGTACAACTGTTTAGTCGCGCTTTGATTCCTATGAGCTTATATGGAGGTACACACTACTCGATTTATTGTGCAACTAAACAGTTGAGCTGCGAAACAATCGACAATCGCACAACAGTTTAGTCAAGCGCTCGCTCTAAAAATAGAATATAAAAACTATTATAAATAATACAATTAGAATAAAAATTAATAGTCTGGTAGTAGTCCAATAATTTCTAAATCAATTATTTTGTCTTATTTAATTTAATATGTAATAAATAAAAGTAACAAAGTATTCTATAATACATTTTAATAATTCAATATCTACCCGTCATTCAAATAATAAACTAACAACAAAATAAGAGCAAATTCTGTAGAATTTATTAAAACAAAAGATTTTCGTTAAGCGTCTGCTTGAAACGAAATTAATATTTCTATAGGCAAGAAAGTGCCGGCTGCAGTTTATTACTTTTATATTTGGACTAGCGTTCGCCCGGGACTCCGTCCGCGTGGAATTTTAAAAAGTGAGTAGCCTATGTGTTCTTTCAGACTGTCCTCTACATCTATACCAAATTTAATCAAAATCCGTTCAGCAGTTTAGGCTACAAACTCTAACAAACATCCATCTAAACTTTCTCATTTATAATATTAGTATGATTTCTTAAATGTAACTTACCTTTTCTACTTAATAATTTTGAATTTGGAACACAAACAAGAAGTAAGACTAAGCGCACATCTTTGACTAAACTATTGTACAACTGTTGTGCGATTGTCGATTGTTTCGCAGCACATTCAACTGTTTAGTTGCACAACTAAAGATCGAGCAGCGCACCTCCATACAAGCTCATAGGAATCAAAGCGAGACTAAATAGTCGTGCGATAGTCTAGTTTCAGGTATGCGCACGCTCTAAATATAGACCTACAAGGATTATTTGACAGTTGGCTATTTTGTTAACAAACAATGTCATCTTGAAAGAGTCCTTTTTGGCCAATGAGAGAGCGGCAACTGTCCGGGTGAATGTTGCCATTCTTATAATTCCATATTTCCAGAAAAAATATCACCTGCGCTGATATAAAATGTAGTTTAATTTACTGATATTAGAGTCATGATGATGTTGACTTACGATTACTCGTTATTGTTGATTTTTAACTCAATTCTGAACAAAAAAGTTTTAAAGTCTACCTCGTCTTTGCTTGAATAATCCTAAAGCTGTAAGAATGTGCGAAAATATATGTACCTATTAATTTCAATAGTTAACAATTACTACACACACAGCTCAGAAAATCGTTAGCATACAGTTTTGTTTTCAACATTGAAGAATTTTGAATAAAGTGGGGAATTTTTTGCTTACTGGCAACTCTAAAAATTAGCCGGCGCCCCTTGACAATATCAAAAAGTTGCCATAAATTCCTTGTAGGTCTTTATTTGTGTACCTATTATATAATACTTACCATCACCACCATCATCATCATCATCATCATCATCATCATCATCATCATCTCATCATCATCATCATCTCATCATCATCATCACATCATCATCATCATCATCATCATCATCATCATCATCATCATCATCATCATCACCTATAGTACAGATGACATGAACTATTATACAAAATATTACATTTTTCATAGTATATACTTATTTATAACCCCTAGAGGATATATTCAAGAATAGATGGACCCACAATGGTAGGTAGATAAAAGAAAAAAATCTGTGTCTATTATTTGCATATTATTTTGCATGTGATAAAGTACTGGATTTCCATAACTATACTCGTTAAATTATCACGTGTCATTACGCGCAGAAATGGACAAGATGAAAATATATTCTCGTTCTAAGGGTCATTGTGTTCCCACAGTACAATAGTTTTATTATCTGTATATTAAAAGAAAAACTCTTAGAACTTTCTTACCAATATACAGATATTTGAGTGTCTATGAATCGAGAAAAATCATCAAATGTTGTGCGATTGTCGATTGTTTCGCAGCCAATTCAACTGTTTAGTTGCACAACTAAAAATCGAGCAGCGCACCTCCGTACAAGCTCATAGGAATCAAAGCGAGACTAAATAGTCGTGCGATAGTCTAGTTTCAGGTATGCGCACGCTCTAAATATAGACCTACAAGGATTATTTGACAGTTGGCTATTTGTTAACAAACAATGTCATCTTGAAAGAGTCCTTTTTGACCAATGAGAGAGCGGCAACTGTCCGGGTGAATGTTGCCATTCTTATAATTCCATATTTCCAGAAAAAATATCACCTGCGCTGATATAAAATGTAGTTTAATTTACTGATATTAGAGTCGTGATGATGTTGACTTACGATTACTCGTTATTGTCGATTGTTTCGCAGCCAATTCAACTGTTTAGTTGCACAACTAAAAATCGAGTAGTGTACCTCTATATAAGCTCATAGGAATCATAGCGCTCTAAAGAAGCGTGAATTTGAAAAGTTTGTTTCGTCTACGTTTATTCGGAGTGATGTAATGGATTTTGACGAGACTTTTAATGGAAGGAGATGTATGTGAAAACATGGGTTTTTATTCTACCCTGACGTAACAGCTAGTTAAGGGGGCATCGACTTCCTCCCCTTAGCGACTAAATATTATCTAAGCTTTCGCCCGCGAATCCGTCCGCGTGAACTTAAAAAAAAACTAAGTAGCCTATGTGTTCTTCCAGACTATGCTCTAGATCTATGCCAAATTTCATCAAGATCCGTTCAGCAGTTTAGGCTACAAACTCTAAAAAACATCCATCTAAACTTTCGCATTTATAATATTAGTAAGACGTAAGACGTTTCCACAACTTTATGAATAGCGTGTATTTGGCGCGATTTTGTTCTTCATGTTTGTTACTTTATTTATTTATTTACTAGCTGTTCCCGTGCGGCTTCATCCGCATGAAATAATGAAAATTTTATTTTGTTGTTTACATTTGTCAAATTATCAATAGCAAATGTCAAAATGATATGACATGACATGACAAACCTTAGCAATCTTTCTTTCTTGATGTTGGCAGCAACTTATGGTCTCTTTCCCACGTTAGTGTTATTATCCAAAATATTTACCCCCGAAGTTTAATGGCGTGAAAATATATGGTCTAAAGCATGACGTAAGTGTACGGCGTTTTATTAAAAAAAGAATTATTCAAAAATTTGGTGTAATTGCTGACATCTTAGGCAACAAAGAAGTGTGTGTTTACGCTTTATTATAATAGTATAGATAGATATCCGCAGTGTATACCCACGACAAATGGCCAATTAATTTAGAGCGGTGTTTCCTTACACCGCGTAAGTCGAAGGTGCGTCTTTAGCAACGTCTGTGTGCGTTTTACGTATATATTTGCTGATCACTATATCAGTGTTACATCAAGGAATGGAAGAATTGAAAAGATCGCTTTATCAACGGAAGATTTGTAATTGCCAATCAACGTTGCAGTTCCGTCAACGAACTATGATTTATAGATACGGCACTTTTATTCAATTATTTTATTTATTTATTTACTAGCTGTTCCCGTGCGGCTTCATCCGCATGAAATAATGAAAATTTTATTTTGTTGTTTACATTTGTCAAATTATCAATAGCAAATGTCAAAATGATATGACATGACATGACAAACCTTAGCAATCTTTCTTTCTTGATGTTGGCAGCAACTTATGGTCTCTTTCCCACGTTAGTGTTATTATCCAAAATATTTACCCCCGAAGTTTAATGGCGTGAAAATATATGGTCTAAAGCATGACGTAAGTGTACGGCGTTTTATTAAAAAAGGAATTATTCAAAAATATTCTGTAATTGCTGACATCTTAGGCAACAAAGAAGTGTATGTTTACGCTTAATTATAATAGTATAGATAGATATCCGCAGTGTAAACCCACGGTAAATGACCAATTAATTTAGAGCGGTGTTTCCTTACACCGCGTAAGTCGAAGGTGCGACTTTAGCAACGTCTGTGTGCGTTTTACGTATATATTTGCTGATCACTATATCAGTGTTACATCAAGGAATGGACGAATTGAAAAGATCGCTTTATCAACGGAAGATTTGTAATTGCCAATCAACGTTGCAGTTCCGTCAACGAACGATGATTTATAGATACGGCACTTTTATTCAATTATTTTATTTATTTATTTACTAGCTGTTCCCGTGCGGCTTCATCCGCATGAAATAATGAAAATTTTATTTTGTTGTTTACATTTGTCAAATTATCAATAGCAAATGTCAAAATGATATGACATGACATGACAAACCTTAGCAATCTTTCTTTCTTGATGTTGGCAGCAACTTATGGTCTCTTTCCCACGTTAGTGTTATTATCCAAAATATTTACCCCCGAAGTTTAATGGCGTGAAAATATATGGTCTAAAGCATGACGTAAGTGTACGGCGTTTTATTAAAAAAAGAATTATTCAAAAATTTGGTGTAATTGCTGACATCTTAGGCAACAAAGAAGTGTGTGTTTACGCTTTATTATAATAGTATAGATAGATATCCACAGTGTAAACCTACGGTAAATGACCAATTAATTTAGAGCGGTGTTTCCTTACACCGCGTAAGTCGAAGGTGCGTCTTTAGCAACGTCTGTGTGCCTTTTCCGTAT
Source organism: Papilio protenor (assembly GCA_029286645.1). NCBI lineage: Eukaryota > Metazoa > Arthropoda > Insecta > Lepidoptera > Papilionidae > Papilio > Papilio protenor. Next base: position 581,612 of record JAGSMZ010000056.1, read on the forward strand.
GTATATATTTGCTGATCACTATATCAGTGTTACATCAAGGAATGGAAGAATTGAAAAGATCGCTTTATCAACGGAAGATTTGTAATTGCCAATCAACGTTGCAGTTCCGTCAACGAACGATGATTTATAGATACGGCACTTTTATTCAATTATTTTATTTATTACAATTTTATAACTTGTACAGTAAATGTCGAAAAACTGGGAAGTAGTTGGTTAAGATTCTATGCGATTGATTTTTAATAGCAGTTTTCTATTTTCTGATAAATTTATTTGTACTGGCCGGTTACGTTTTACTAAAATTAAATGTTATAATTTTTACCTATAAATTGATTTTTCAAAACTCTTTTTTAAATAAGACATTTGTGTTTAAATTCGTAAATCATAAAATATAAAATGATTTTCAATAATTCAATGGACACAAATTCTAAGTAATTTTCATTTATTCCGATATCAAATTACAAATATTTAAGAAATTCTTTTAAAAACATGCCATTATCATTTTACAGAAAAAAGATTGTTCATTTTAAAATACAAAAATCTTTTTCTATTCGATATTCAAAAATCATTAGCTCAAAATAAATATTTCATTTTAAAAATACAATGTCATTTAAATATTAAGCTAATAAAAACATTTAAAAAAATATTTCTATATTTTATTTCTTTTAAATGTTTTTGTAAATCTTTTCTTGAATGAAAATTAAAGAATTATTTCTTCAATTTAAATGACGTAAAAATATTTTCATTTTAGTTTGTAGGTTTATTAGCCGTTATCATAATAAGGACCTACCTAAGATTAGTAAACAAACTTTTTATGCTCTTTGTTCACATTACAAGTATTATAAAAATAGTTTTGTAGCTTTATTTATTCTGCGGTCTGGAAATATCTATACAGGAAAAGAAAAAAAATAGTGAAAACTGCGAACATACATTACTATTTTACATAAATTAATTAAAAATAGAAAAGGAATCATCATGTAAGTTAATAAAAATGTATCCCGACGCAATTGTACTCTTCCATACATCTCTTTCAGTCGTCAGATCTGAATTCACTTCCTTAGGCGTATCCTCGTTTTTATAACATTCCGAGAAATGAACCATTATTCTTTTTAAAATAAAATATTTTTTTATGTTCATTTGTGTGCGGATTAGCGGATAGATGGCGGTGCTTCCAAGAATTTTGGACTTTAAAAGTGAGCACACCTTTGTCTAAACTGTCGATTGTCGATTGTTTCGGAGCTCATTCAACTGTTTAGTTGCACAACTATAAATCGATTATGCGCAACTCCATATAAGCTCATAGGAATTAAAGCGAGACTAAACAGTTGTGAGATAGTTTAGTCAAAACAGTATATTTAATTTAGCTAAGTATAGCTAATGAGGCGATATTCAACTATTAATAGATAGTACTTTTATAAACTATATTTGTTAAATGCCACATCCATTTTTTGTATCTTCGTTGTGATGTACTCACCGCGACCCATATAGCTATGATTGCGCATTCAGTCCACAGCAATTGTGACAGGCGTTCTGTGACTTACGCCTTCAAAATATTGACACATTACACGTGTTATCAGAAAGTACAGTCAGCATAAATGTATACATTTAAAAAGCTTTAGGGCCTGTCCCACCAAATTGTAAATTGTCTGATAACAAACCAACGTGTAAAATATGTGATGGATATATCTTTTGTTACCTTATATGACAGAGACGTTTAAGCTATCTGAGGCTCTATCAGCCAGTGGTCGGACAGGCTTCTAGAAATTTGTATACATCGTTTTAATAATATCAGCACGTATTAGTTAAGCCAGATACACGCTCAGTTTCATCTGATAGATTTATCTGACAGTTTTATCTGAAAGATTCGATCAGAGCGAGTTTAGTATGATTCCGATGTATGTTACTGAGCAATATGTGTATAAGTATTTTTAAAACAAGTTTCTAAAGTTGTAAATGTATGCACATTTCTGCAGTTCACTGTACAAATCAGGTCCGGGTGGAATTAAAAAAAAATAGTAAATAGCCTATGTGTTCTTCCAAACTATACTCTATATACTCGTAAAACATCGAGATCCGTTCAGCAGTTTAGACTATAAACGAACAACCATCCATCTAAACTTTTGCATTTATAATATTAAGAGAGCGCGCACATGTTTGACTAAACAATCGCACAACTGTTTAGCCGCTTTAATTACTATGAGCTTATATGAAGGTGCGCATACTCGATCTTTAGTTGTGCAACTAAACAGTTGAATTGCCTGCGAAACAATCGACAATCGCACAACAGTTGCCTGCTTTAAGAGTACGGTTAAATTCTCTACTCAGAATCATGTTTAAAACTCATCATCATCTCCCCTTTTTTTTTCTCGCTGGCATAATGCCTTTACGCATCCCCCCCGTTGCCAGGGGGGGTATGTGGGACTCCCCGGCCAAAAAGAACAGACGTGGCCGGAATACCCACTAAAAACCCAGCGGTGTTCCTCCTGTCCGCCGATGGCTATGTCATCACTCCCTTCTTGATCATGTCACCTTTCACGCAATCCATCCATCTCTTTCTAGGTCTACCTCTACCGGTGTATCTACACTCATAACTAACGTCCTTCTTGTTACATGCGATTCATCCCTTCTCATAATATGTCCATACCACGCTAACCTTTTACTCCTTATTTTCTCAACCACTGGGGATATTCTCAAACTTCCTCTAATGAGTATATTAGAGTATATGTATGAGTATTAGAGTAGCCATGTTTAAAAGTCAATTTAAAGTAATTGACTGGACGAAGCTAGGCTTAAGTAAGAGCCTTATTACCTGAGTTCGTGTTCCATTATAATAAGTGCTTGAGACGAGACTATTCTAGAGATGCTATTATTCCTATCTAGGCGCACGTAACTTGAAAAGGAATATGGAATTTGTTCAGAATCAAAGCAACCAAGTAATATACGAGTAATTTGAATTTATTACATAGTTGGTTTATTTATCTATATTATATATATTAGAAATGAGTATATTAGAGGAAGTTTGAGAGTAGCCCCAGTGGTTGAGAAAATAAGGAGTAAAAGGTTAGCATGGTATGGGCATGTTATGAGAAGGGATGAATCGCATGTAACAAGAAGGACGTTAGTTATGAATGTGGAGGTACACCGGTAGAGGTAGACCTAGAAAGAGATGGATTGTGTGAAAGGTGACATGATCAAGAAGGGAGTGATGACTGAGATGACGTATGATAGAGTTATGTGGAGGACAAAAACCTGTTGCGCCGACCCTACGGGAGTAGGATAAGGAGGATGATGATGATGAGATATGATTGTTAGCGTTGAATATGGTACAAAACAAATGAACGGAGTTCAAACATTAGAAAACTAATAAAATTATTTGTTACAGGTTATCAGCAGTAGAAGTCCACGGTTAGAAGGTAAATAAAATAGCTAGTATATAATTACTTATTATCATCTTCTTCCTTATCCTACTTCCGTAGATCGCGACAGGGTTTTGTCCTCCACATAACTCTATCATACGTCATCTCAGTTATCATTCCCTTCTTGATCATGTTACCTTTCATACAATCCATCTCTTTCTAGGTCTACCTCTACCACTGTACCTCCACACTGAAATTACTTATAACAGACTAGCTTTCGCCTGCGACTACGTACGCGTGGAATTAAAAAAAAACAAAAGTGAGTAGCCTATGTGTTCTTCCAGACTACCCTCTACGTCTATGCCAAATTTCATCGAAATCTGTTCAGCCGTTTAGGCTACAAACTCTAACAAACATCCATCCATCTAAACTTTCGCATTTATAATATTAGTATGATTTTAATACTCGGTATCATCTAATACAAGGTACGGAATAAAACCGTATTTATTTAAACTATAAGAAAATGCATTCATGCCACTGAACCGATGTAACAGTTAAATAACAAAATACGACTATAAGAAAAAAAGTTAAATCCCGCTGGTTACTGACACGGCATAGCTAAGCGTAGAACTCTACTGTTGTGTCTTACATACTAGCGGTCTCCTACGATCTTCAGTACAAAATTAATACATATTATTAATGCGAAAGTATAGATTGGAGGATTGTTAGAGTTTGCCGCCTATACTGCTAAGGGGATCTCAATGAAATTTAACATAGATGTAGAGGATAGTCTGGAAGAACACATAGGCTGCTTTTGTTTTTTTTTGGTTCAACGCAGACGGAGTCGGCGTATAAGTATGCCAAATGTCATCGTCATCCGTTCAGCAGTTTAGGCTACAAACTCTAACAAACATCCATCTAAACTTTCGCATTTATAATTAATACTAGCTGTTCGCGTGCGGCTTCATCCGCATGAAATTATAAAAACTTGATTTTATTGTTTACATTCTCAATTGCAAATGTCAAAATGACATGACAAACCAATGCACATACTTCCTTGATGTTGGCAGCTCGTAGCTTATGGTCCCTTTCCCACATTGGGGTTTTTATCCAATTTATTTACCCCATAAGTTTAACAGCGTGAAAATATATAGCCTAAAGCGTGACGTAAGTGTAGGGCTTTTTATTAATGAAATAATTATTCAAAAATATGCTGTGATTGCTGACATCTTACGCCACAAAGTAGTGTGTGTTTACGTTTTATTATATTAGAATAGATTATAAAGTCTTAATAGACTTTCACAGCCGTGTAATTCTACGGTAAGGTTATCGAACTTGCAATTTTGTCGTCTAAAATTAGGGGCATTATTTAAATCGTCCTATGTCGTGTTTGTCCCCTATTAGGAAGTTTATTAAATAACTTGTGGGAACGATTTGGACCGTGTAAATGCAGGAAGTATCGCAATACGTGGGGGACTTTGTTTACCAACTTAGGGCCGAGGAAATTGTTTCTATCTGTGTTATTGTCAAGTTGGCACACTTTCGTACAAGCTACTGGTATACCAGTTAGAGGCATGTTTAACTAACTGGCATGCCAGTACCTAGAAACAAGTGAATATTGGATTTTGTGATAGCTCCGGTCATGCAATTTAGGGAGGGTTAAAGGGCATAAGAAGATTCACACGTCTTGTCTTTTATTGTCTTGTGAACTGGAATGTAACTAACATTCTAGTACTACGCTAGTAGCTGTCACGAACGATGGGGACATAAACCAGAAAGTGCTAATATCGAATCTGGATGGCTACAAAGGTAGAGGAAGACCGAAGAAAGTATGGATGGATTGTGTGAAAGAGGATATGCTTAAGAAAGGAATGGATTCAGATATGACGGCTGATAGAGATGTATAGAGCAGCACATACTGTGCCGACCCTCCGTAAGGGATAAGGGCAAGTGGATGATGATGACGGTAGTAGCTGTCACGTGCCACGTTTCTACTTCATATCTAATTTATTGGCGACAGAAATTACTATTATTAAAATAAGCAATCTTACTAATATTATAAATGTGTTAGTTTAGATTGATGGATGTGTGTTAGAGTTTGTAGCCTAATCTTCTGAATGGATCTCGATGAAATTCGATATAGATGTAGAGCATAGTCTGGAGGAACATATAGTTTTGTCACTTTGGTTTTTTTTAATTTCAAGCGGACAGATTCGCGAGCGAAAGGTAGTGAATTTAGAACTAAAATTAGTGCTTCATACGAAACTTTTCAGTGTGTATTACAGAGGTTTAACCAACTGCGAGATCAAACAAAAGTAAACAACCAAATAAAACGGTTTTGTATGAGCTAAGTTGTTTTATTGAGATAGCCGTCGTTCAAACTGTTAACTCGTAGTTCTCTTAATTAAATCCTTCGGGTTCACGATAAAACTACTAAAACTTAAATTATAGAGCTTAATCTTGCTAATATTATAAATACGAAAGTTTAGATGGATGTTTGTTTGAGTTTGTCGCTCTACTGCTGAACGGATCTCTACTAAAATTGGCATAGATGTAAAGCATAGTCTAGAACACATAGGCTACTTTTTTGTTTATTTAATTCAGAGACGGGTCGCGGGCAAAAGCTAGTATGAATTACAGCATTGTATTGTTATATTTTCGACATACGTCATACAACTTTAACCAAATCATTTGTGGTTTAATGCAATCCACAAACACAATCCAATCATTTCAACAAAATTGATTTTATTTAAAAATCATACTAGCTTTCGCCCGCAATTCCGTCCGCGTGGATTTAAAAATAAAAGTGAGAGTAAAAAGTGAGTAGGCTATGTCTTCTTACAGACTACCCTCTACATCTATAACATATTATATCGAAATCTGTTCAGCCGCTTAAATAAATAAAACATCTTTTTTGTTATCATAAAAAAACACACAGAAAACAGGCGTGAAGTGGAAGCAATTCCGCGTTTCGTCTGATGAGTGTGGTGCCGGAGGCCTAATTTTAGACTTTCCACCCTTTTCTTAAGAGGAAAGGATGGTAAGGAAAAGTGGATTTGACGGTGGAGGTGACACATAGGAAGGGCAATGTCCTCTTTACGTGCGTCTCCTCCTCCGTCAATTAAGGGTAGGCAACGCATCTGCAATTGTGGATGTTTATGGGCAGCGGTCGCTTTCCATTTCGGTGGATTCAGGTGGCCGCTTGCTCGTTTGCCACCTTATGTTATAAAAAAAAATAGAATACAGTTTCTTATGCACTAATGTTTACATGAATTAACAACAATGGGCTGCAAGCTCAGCGTGACCCGCAAGGCCTATGTCATGCGGAGCTGGTTTTCAGCATGTCCCAATGGGCAGCGTTGTGCCAGTTCAGAGCTTAGGCTACAAACTCTAACAAACATCCATTCATCAATCTAAACTTTTATATTTTTTAGTATGATTAAAACGATTACAGCATTAAGCAATTAAACGTTTAAAGTATCAAATAGCTAAGTTTATTGTTCAGTTTTGGTTCCTTGATAGATTGTCTATTCCTTATTTAAGCCCTTTTGCGTCCGGCGCGTCTCAATCAACGGTCACAATAGTGATTGTCTATGGCATAATACATCTTCATCCATATTGATCAGAGTTGCCATTGTTTCACGTTCCTCCAGTTTATGGAGAATTAAATGAAATCAAGTAATCTCTATGATTATTAATACTAGCTTTCGCCAGCGACTCCGTTCGCGTGGAATTAAAGAAACAAATGTGAGTAGCCTATGTGTTCAGACTATCCTCTACAACCATAGCAAATTTCATCGAAATCCGTTCAGTCGTTTAGACTACAAACTCTAACAAACATCCATCCATCTAAACTTTCGCATTTATAATATTAGTTTGATGAGTATCACCATATCATCATCATCATCATCTCCTTATCCTACTCCCGTAGAGTCGGCGCACCAGGTTTTTGTCCTCCACATAACTCTATCATACGTCATCTCAGTCATCACTCCCTTTTTGATCATGTCACCTTTTACACAATCCATCCATCTCTTTCTAGGTCTACCTCTACCGGTGTCCACACTCATAACTAACGTTCTCCTTGTAACATGCGATTCATCCCTCCTCATAACATGCCCATACCATGCTAACCTTTATGTATGAGTTTTGTTCTCCATTTTGTTCCAAATGTTATACTCGTATATCATATTGTATAATATATTTTAAACAATTACGATTTAGTTAATTAATGACCGAAATCTGAAACGAATCCTAAACATTAGCTTCTGAAGTGCTGGTTACAAGTTGTCAGACGACAAAATTTTAATGGAATTCAGAGTATAAGATTAGCACTTTTTTAAGATGTTTTAACTTATTTAAGTCTTTTCAGTATTTGGCATTAGGTTTTCATTAAATTAAAATAATAAGTTTACTCTAACTTCTTTTATTTTTGTACAATTCTTAAGTATTACAAGTTTATCTTTTAAATGTTTTGAACTCTAATATAAAGTATCGAGAAATCTTACTATCATACTTCTTACTTCTTACTAATATTATAAATGCGAAAGTTTAGATGGATGGATGGATGTTTGTTAGAGTTTGTAGCCTAAACGGCTGAATGGATTTCGATGAAATTTGGCATAGACGTAGAGGATAGTCTGGAAGAACACATAGGCTACTCACTTTTGTTTTTTTTAATTCCACGCGAACGGAGTCGCGGGCGAAAGCTAGTATGCAATAAAGAATGAGGGTAATATAAAAATATCGCTCGGCTTGTGCGGTGACGATAGGATAGCATTATTTCAAATAAGATTCCCACGCAACTATCTCCGTAGAGTGCCGTAGAGTTTCCGGCCAATGGTCGCGGCAAATGAGGTCAGACGGTATTTCTCTTACAGAGGGTACGTTAAACCCTTTTCCACTAGCGCAAAAGCTGCACACTATCATAAGAAATGTGATTCATTTGCATTGCCAACAATCGTGCATTAGTGCGGCCAAAGTTGTGCGTCTACTTGCTCAGTGGAAGAAGGGCTTATAAATGTATAACAGCCTAGAAAAAAGCGTTTGGTTTGACTTCGACGAGTGGATTTTTTAAATTCAGAAGCAAGTGCTTTCCGACATTTCTGTTTTTAAAATAATTTTATGAATCAAAGTTTTTTTGTTCGTGCTTTGTTAATGCGAGTGTTTGTAGAACAGTCCTTTGAGTCAACGTTTTGCTTAATTTAACATTTGGGTTACATTATAACTTTTAAAACTTCGTTGATTGCTATTAGAAGGCTTAGTTACTGGATTTTACTCGTAGGCTATCTAGTAGCTGTAGGCTAACGAATAGACAATCTCTAAAACTAGCATAACTTTAGCAATAATGTATTCTCAACTAAAAGCGTGAGCACACCAGAAACTAAACTATCGCGTAACTGTTTATTCTCGCTTTGATTCCTTTAAGCATATATGGAGGTGCGCATACTCGATTTTTAGTATAACGAAGTAACGGCCCGAGCCGAGGCTCCTGAGGAGCCCTCGAGCTTAGTTACTCATAAACGAGGTTTAGACTAAGCGCCATCTGCGCTCGGCCACCTCAAGCCCGGTGAATCTGTAAATGCCTCTTCAAGGCAAACAGTGACCATTCAGTCACAAAAAAAAAATCGATTTATAGTTGTGCAAAACAGTTGAATTGGCTGCGAAACAATCGACAATCGTACAACAGTTGTGCGATTGTTTAGTCAAAGATTTTCGCTCTAAATGTTGTAATCTACCGGTAAAGATTTGCCAGATTAATTGGCTCTCTTGGCACAAATAGTAGCATTGGCGGTGCCAGATACCTCACGTTGAATGCCCCATGTCACTTCTAGATGTTTCCGGTCTCAAAATAATAGTATTAGTATGTTGTGATTGTTTTGCAACTATGAGATTTAACTTCCCGGTCAGATTTCATATTTTAACAGCAACATGAAGTATTGAAAGGTATTCATTGCTACCAAGTATACAACCAAACTGATAAGGTGTTGCTAGCATAATAATCAAATCCATTGATGGTTATATACTAAATAAAGTTTCAAATCCCATTGATAAACCGCAATGTACTTTAACAAATGAATAGAATTTCTTCTGATATCTTGAAAGTAAGAGCGTCGGTGGCAGTGGTTTAAGTACTTGACTAGTAATCTATAGGTCTTGGGTAATCCCGCTGTACCAATGTGATTTTCGATTTTTCGAATTATCATATGTACATAATTTATCCGACGTTCTTACGGCGAAGGAAAACATCGTGATGATCGTGGTGATCGCTCATATTGGCGAAGAAATTCAAAGATATATGTGAAGTCAACTAACCACTGAGCCAGCGTGGTTGTGTATGGCCTAGTCAATCTAATTTAGGATAGACTCCGAGCCCGGTGGGAACGTACAGTGAGTTAGTGATAATGATCCTGAAACTAAGAATTGTTATTATAATTCTAACATAATAATATACACATTTGGATTAAAACATAATTAACACTATAAAGAGAGTGGACAAACAAAACGAGGCTATAAATAACTGTTCCGTGTTAAATAAGGCATTTTAAAAGCCTCATTACTCTTTCGAGCATAATGGCTGGCCATTTGCAGACGTTGATTGTCGTTATCAAGAGCCTGTAGATTTCTGCAACAGAAGTTAAACTGTTCATTGTAATTTAAACGTTGTAATGTGTTAAATAAACAGTTGTGAGTTTACATGCGGTTAGATGTTTATTTTGGGGCTTCCAACACACACAAATATCATGTTAATTCCTGTCTTAGAATATAAAATATTGCGATACGTTCGATTCGCAAGATTAAAGATTTTACATCGATTATTATCTTACTAATATTATAAACTGGCTGTTGCTCGCGACTTCGTCCACGCGAAGTTTATAGCTTTGTTACTCAGCGATAACGTAGCTTTTTAGTAGTGAAACAATTTTTGAAATCAGAGTAGTTTTTGAGTTATTTCAATACATACATAAATACAAATATTTTCTCTTTATATTCTATTCTCTTTATAATATTACTAGCATTCGCCCGCGACTCCGTTCGCGCTGAATTAAAAAAAAAAACAAAAGTGAGTAGCCTATGTGTTCTTCCAGACTATTCTCTACATCTCTACCAAATTTCATCGAAATCCATTCAGCCGTTTAGGCTACAAACTCTAACAAACATCCATCCATCCATCTAAACTTTCGCATTTATAATATTAGCATGATTAGTACGATAGATGAAAATGTTTAGAAAGGATGTTTGTTAGAGTTTGTAGCCTAAACTGCTGATCGGATCTCGATGAAATTTGGTGTAGGTGTAAAGGATAGTCTGGAAGAACACATAGGCTACTTTCTTTTGTTTCAGTAGTAATTATAGCTGTTTTAAGATATATCTATTTATTTTGTCTTTTATTTAACTAAATAGTTAAAGATCACATAATTGTTTCATTATAATATTAAAATATGAACACTTATCACAAAAAACTTTAATGTAATAATAAAATCTGTGTATATATATCGTAAATAAATATTTTTTTCCTACTCTTTTAAGTACTAAAGGCCGGATGCAGTTTTCACACTACAGGCCGATTTATACGCTGTTAAACAAAATGGCCGCTTTCGTAGTTCATATAAATTGAAATGTTAAAAGCAACGTCGACAGGTTAACACGTAAAAAGGTTTTAAAACTTTTTGAATGAACGTTATTGGGTGCATTCATCAGTGAGATACAGGCTTTAAAATACGTTTTAAATAATCATACTAATATTATAAATGTGAAAGTTTAGATGGATGGATGTTTGTTAGAGTTTGTAGCCTAAACGGCTGAACGGATCTCGATGAAATTTGGCATAGACGTAGAGGGTAGTCTGGAAGAAGACATAGGCTAATCACCTTTGTTTTTTAAACCCACGCGGACGGAGTCGCGGGCGAAAACTAGCTTGAAATATTTGTTCTTCCAGTTGGAATTTTATGGGAGAGAAAAAAGTCGCTTTAATGCAAAGATTAAGTAGCAATGAGTAGAAAAAAATCAGAAAGGACATGAAAGAAAATGGGAATTAAATAAATATGGCACTTATACAATTGTAAACTAAGTTTTTTTTACACTAGTCTACAGTATTAGAATTCTTTTTTTTTTCTAGATAACGCATTATATTATTGAACTAACTGCACCCGTGCGGCTTCATCCGCATGAAATTATAAAATCTTCACTTTTTTTTTACATTTGTCAAATTTGCAATTGCAAATGTAAAAATTCAAATGCACTAAAGACAACCTTGACAACCTTGCTTCCTTGATGTTGGCAACTTATAGTTTATGGTCCCTTTCCATATAAAGGGTTTTTTCCAATTTATTTACCCCCTCAGTTTGATAGTGTGAAAATATGTAGCCTAAAGCGTGTCGCAAGTGTAGGACATTTTATTAAAGAATTAATATTTAAATCAGCTGTGATTGCTGACATTTTACGCCACACAGTAGTGTGTGTTTACGCTTTATTATATTAGTATAGATATAGATAAGGTGACGGTGCTAATAATATGAAAAGAAGGAAATCAACGTAACGCTTCAAAATTCCTAATGACGTATTTATTCCAGTTATGAATTATATTAGAGTGGGAACAGATAATAGTAGTATTTGGCAAACGGCCATCGTCATTACGTGGGGACAATCTATTTCTGTCTGGTGCAGTTGTCGATGGTAAGGACAAGGCCGCGTCATGGCCGATGCACCAATGTATACTAATATCCAAACTTTGTAGCTGCTCGGAACTTTCGAACATATTGCACCTTTTTAGATATCGCTCACCTAGTATATTCGCACATGTACTTTTTTAATATTGTACAGAAACAAGGATGTAAGATTTAAAAAAGTTTAAATCAAAAATGGGTTAATTTCACATTTTTTGTAAATTTTATAGGTTAGTTTACAAGTATGAACATTAATACATATTTACGGATGCAATTAATCACAGGTTTCAGAATATATCTATTTACAAGGAATGTATGTGGCCAGAATATGATTAATGTAATATGCCTGTCGTTATCTTGATATGATCAAATGAAAGAGCATTTTTTGGCGATTATACCTATATTAATATGAACATAAATGTACTTAGCATTGTCTGATCTATGACCACAGATATAAAGTTATTATATTCGCCACTCCAGATGTTTGCCACCTTTACCTTTCAACAGTGGTAGAGCCCGCTTTAACATCTTCGCACGAATGGGTCAGCTCGCCCGGTGTAATACCACGACCACACAAGACAGGCGTGAAGTGGAAGCAATTCCGCGTTTCGTCTGATGAGTGTGGTGCCGGAGGCCTAATTTTAGTCCCTTTCCCTTTCCATCCTTTTCGTCAGAGGAAAGGATGGGAAGGAAAAGTAAATTTGACGGTGAAGGAGACGCATAAGAAGGGGAAATGTGCTCTTTATGTGCGTCTCCTCCTCCGTCAATTAAGGGTAGACAACGCATCTGCAATTGCGGATGTTTATGGGCAGCGGTCGCTTTCCATTTCGATGGATTCAGATGGCCGCTTGCTAGTTTGCTACCTTATATTATTATAAAAGAAAACCTGCAGTGGATCAAGCACATATTTGTGCGTAGGTACTAAAATCTTATGTTCATAGGTAACGTCGAGCCACTGTTAATTTTGAATCGTATGTTAGTTTGTTGGTTTTTTTTTTGTATGATGTAACGTATAAGTTGATTGCTTTGAACCTCACAAGCTATCAAGGCTACATTGAAAATGTTAGTTTTTTCCGCATTATATAAAAAATGTTTATAATAAAATATAAACCCTGCAGCATATTTTCAGACTAAAATGCATATAACGTCATCATCATCATCATCATCATCATCATCATCCTCCTTATCCTACTCTCGTAGTGGCGCAACAGGTTTTTGTCCTCCAAATAACTCTATCATACGTCATCTCAGTCATCACTCCCTTTTTGATCATGTCACCTTTCACGCAATCCATCCATCTCTTTCTAGGTCTACCTCTACCGGTGTACCCTCATAACTAACAATCTCCGTGTAGCATGCGATTCATCCCTCCTCAGATAACGTGATCCAGATAATTGAATCGTAAACCACATTTAATTTACTAAAATACGTTTAAAGCATATATATAAATGAGTATATTAGAGGAAGTTTGAGAGTAGCCCCAGTGGTTGAGAAAATAAGGAGTAAAAGGTTAGCGTGGTATGGGCATGTTATGAGAAGGGATGAATCGCATGTAACAAGACGGACGTTAGTTATGAATGTGGAGGTACACCGGTAGAGGTAGACCTAGAAAGAGATGGATGGACTGCGTGAAAGGTGACATGATCAAGAAGGGAGTGATGACTGAGATGACGAATGATAGAGTGCTTTGGAGGACGAAAACCCGGTGCGCCGACCCTACGGGAGTAGGATAAGGCAGGGGAGATGATGATGATGATGATGATGACGTTTTAAGCATATTAAAATTACTATTTCTTTAATTGTATATTGTATTGTTTCATTGTTCTTTATATTACAACATAACTATATACTGGGATATATTATATAATAGTAGGGGATTATCTCCGTTGACCTACTTCCATTAGCAATAGTTTATTTGCTCACAATACGAATAAACGTTATTAATATTAATAATTGCTGGACGCGTAGCTAAAAGATCGTATCATATGTTGCTTACAAAGAACTATTGTACCGTTTATTTGTTTTGCTTCCTTGTAGATATTTAGATTTACGAAGTAAGCCTTGTAAGAAGAAACAACTGTTTAGTCTCGCTTTGATTCCTATGAGCTTATATGGAGGTTACACTACTCGATTTTTAGTTGTGCAACTAAACAGTTGAGCTGCGAAACAATTGACAATCTCACAACCGTTGTGCGTTTAATCAAAGGTATGCGGCCGCTCTTATCAGAACTTAATAGTCGAGTCTATGTTATTTTATAATTTACGTAAATATCACCTTTTAAATGATCGATTATGTTGAAAAAATATGTTTCACTAGCTTTCATATGTAAATAGGTAAGTAGCCTATGTGTTTTTCCACACTATCCTCTACATCTACGCCAAATTTCATTGAGATCCGTTCAGCAGTTTAGGCTACAAACTCTAACAAACATCTATCTAAAATTTCGCATTTATAATATTAGTAAGAAGTAAGATTAAAATTTAGCTATTTAATTTAATTTAGTAATCAAGATTTAGAAGAATATTTACGTTCAAGAAGCTTCGCAAATATTTGAAAATTATCTTGTCCGTTCGTAAATATTTGTGGCCATAGTCTGAGAACAAACAAAACAAGTCCATGCTAACATTTCAAGCTCTGACACTCCGTTGGTTTGCCGACATTGATAAATCTATGTAAAGTTTACCGACAACCCGACATCGGATGCTTTTTGCAGACACTGGAATAGGTAATAAATAAAAAGAATGAAGGGAAAGAACTAGATTTAGTACCAATAAATCTGTATCTTTTTTAGTCGAATGACAGGCGGGTATATTTTGTCTGTATTTTGTTCCAAATTCAAAAGATTAAACGACCACCATTTTTAATTTTTACAGATTGCATCGTCTTTTGTTTTTTATCTTACAGTGTTTTGTTTGGAACATTAAAAGCGCAAATCTTCGACTAAACTATGGCATAACAGATGCGATTGTCGATTGTTTCGCAGCCAATTAAACTGTTTAGTTGCACAACTAAAAATCGAGTAGTGTACCTCCATATAAGCTCATAGGAATCAAAGCGAGACTAAACTGTTTGAGACAGTTTAGTCAAAGGTGCTCTAAAGACTGAGGCGGAATCGTCAACTCTTCGCCCACTCGGCACCAAACCTCACGTTGATAACGAAAGGACACTTCGCCGTCAATACGAGGGGTTCGACCATTCAAGCAAGAACGAAGTATCGTTTTTATCACTAATTTTATATCTTTATCCGTTCAATCTGACTCGAGGCTGCGGGGATTTTGGTCGTTTTTTTATTATCATTTTCGTCACTGACTCGTGCATAAACCATATTAGTAGTGAAGCATTGGTTTCATAACTAGTTTTAAAGATTTTAAGTCGAAGTACCTTGATAAATAATTCGAACAGTAACCAACATTGAAGAGACCTCATTGGCATAGTAATACCAAACTGTCACATAAAACAATCATTATGAAACGCGTGTCGAATGATGTTTGTAGTTCTTGGTAAAGCTGCAAATTAATGTGCATTGTTTGACGCTACACGACAGCGAACACAAACGTTTTGTCGGTTTTGCTGACTATGTTCCAAGCTGTTTTATGTTAGTTCTAGAATATTCAAAGGGATAATTGCATACAAAGGAAACATACAGGGTGTATATGGTGTATACAAACGTATATATAGGGTGTTCCGTAATTAATCCTGAAACACTTTAAAAATAAAATAAAAAATGATTTCAAGGTTTTTCGCGAAATATGAAACTTAAAAATACAAGCCGAGTATGCCATGCAATCTATACTTCTATACTAATATTATAAAGAGGAAAGATTTGTATTTTTATATGTCTTGAAATAACTTTAAAGTTGAGTTGAGAAATGCATACACATTACTTCCAATTTAAGTATAATAGGTTTTGTATTCCGTAGATAAAAAACCAAGGTAAAAAAATGTCTGTGTTGATATTTTTTTCTTTGTTAATTTGGCAGACGGCCATATCGTTCAGATATTGCACTCAAGCCAACTTCAATAGCGTACGTGTGCAAATGATATACAACGCCCATTCATTTGGCACTACATCTTACAATATTTACGTTTTTACTATCATGAGTATTTTTTTGTTAGTTTTTCAGAATTGTAATGTCATTCAACTGATTGTAGTGATTTTTTTATGATTTTTAAAATCAGCGCTTGACCACAATCCCACCCATAGTTAAGTGGTAATGTGATCGAAGGATGGTACGCGCTAATCTATACTGATATTATAAAGAGGAAAGATTTGTATTTTTGTAGGTATTGAAATAACTCAAAAACTACTGGGCCGATTTTAAAAATTCTTTCACCGTTGGAAAGGTAATTTATCTGTGAGTATTTTTTAATTTCACGCGGCCGAAGTCGCGAGCAACAGCTAGTTTAATATATATCCATTCACCCTTCTCTTGAAGGCACCCACGGCATAATTGGTTGGGAACACTGACGCCGGCAGCTTATTCCATTATTTTGCTGTGCGCACAAGAAAAGACGTCTCAAATCATTTCGTACGTGTGTACGTACGTGTTTGCGTGCATTGGAATTCTAGCATAAAGACGTGACGTGAAAAGCTGAATAAATGCAGGTTGGATGAAATGACGACAGGTTACGAATTGTGATCCAAGAATGCCTCTTAAGCTTAAGAGACAGATCTACAAGTCCATCATAAGACCTGTCGTATTGTATGGATCTGAATGTCGGGCCACCAAAGTTGCGGATGTAAGGAGATTGCATGTGGCTGAGATGCGTATATTAAGATGGATGTGTGATGTGACAAGAATGGATAAAGTTAAGAATGTGTATATTAGAAGATGTTTGAAGGTCGCGCCAGTGGTGGATGAAATTTGACATAAATGTAGAGCATAGTCTGGAAGAACACATAGGGTATTTACTTTTTTTGTTTTTTTTTTTAATTCCACGCGGACGGAGTTGCAAGCGTAATCTAGTCACATATATCTCCTTTTAACCCTTACTCGTTTAAACTACCTATTTTTTTATCTCTAACTAGCTGTTGCTCGCGACTTCGCCAGCGTGAAATTAAAAAATATAGCCTATGTTAGTCACAGATAAATTACCTTTCTAACGGTTAAAGAATTTTTAAAAACGGCCCAATAGTTTTTGAGTTATTTCAATACATACAAAAATACAAATCTTTCCTCTTTATAATATTAGTATAGATAATAATGAGATGTACGAGTAGTAAATATATCTTTATATTTTGTATTAACGTTATCTAGAAAACGTATTATTAGAGCTTTCTATCAGCATCATTACATTTTATCTCAATTCGCACCAGAATCTGTTCTTATACTATGTTGCTAAGTAAATATCAAGAATTATTAGTGGAATATAATAAATTAGTTTCGAACGCAACAATATATTATCAGAGTTAAATCTGGATTATCTATCTATACTATTATAATAAAGCGTAAACACACACTTCTTTGTTGCCTAAGATGTCAGCAATTACAGCATATTTTTGAATAATTCTTTTTTTAATAAAAAGCCCTACACTTACGTCATGCTTTAGGCTATATATTTTCACGCCATTATACTTATGGGGTAAATATTTTGGATAAAAACCCTAATGCGGGAAAGAGACCATGAGTTGCTGCCAATATCAAGAAAGAAAGATTGCTAAGGTTTGTCATGTCATGTCATGTTATTTTGAAATTTGACATCAATAAAATAAAGTTTTTATAATTTCACGCGGATGAATCCGCACGCGAACAGCTAGTGCTGAAATATTCTATTAATCTCGTTTTGTTACTAATTTATTAATAATTCCTGATTGTAGATTTAATAGTAATTATAGGTAATTAGGAAACAACAACCACTCAAAAACCTTAAATATCTTAATGTTAAAAACATTAGCGTTTTAAACTCATTAAAAACTTATTCAAATAAAAGTAATGTCAAAATATGCTATTTTACGACTTTGTTTTAATTCCCATCACTCGTGTCAGCTCTGCCTTGATTTTACGTCATAAATCATCTTCCCTCTCACTCACACTTACTGCTCTACCAGCGACATTCCTAGTGTTTATATCACTCTAGAGTGCAATAAAGTTCAGAATCCGCTATCAAGGTTTTTGTGACAAAGCCGTTCACATTTGAATATAGAATAGTGATGTCTCAATTCGTATCGATAAAATTGGCATACAATTTACGATTGTCATAAAGGCAAAAGGAAATTTAAGGAAGGCAATAAACTTCTTTTACCTAGCGTCAATAGTTAAGAAATGTTTGAAATATAGTAAACAATAAGTAATTTAAGAAATATACTCGAAAAGGGAGATGAAGATCAGAGAAAATACGGATAAATCGTGTAAAAGAATTTGCGTAAAAGAGTAAGTAAATTCAGATTCGACAACTAATTTGAAATTTGAGTGGCAATGTAATAAGGAAATAAACATTTACATTCTATGTCAAATATACCACATAAAACTTCAAAACGTTTACTTGTGATAGTTAAGTGATAAATTTAAAATTTATAATACCTTAGTGACATTCGACATAGATATATAGTCTAGTTTTGGAAGCGATCCAAACCGTGTCTACAGACTTAACGGAGTTCAAGTCTAGGAAATAGTAATATTTCTATGCCACGCGACAAGTTCGTTACAACTTTGGCAATACTTTCGAACATTTTCTACATCTATACTAATATTATAAAGATGAAAGATTTGTATTTTTGTATGTATTGTAACTCAAAAAATACTGGGCCGATTTCATTAATTCTTTCACCATAAAAAAGCTACGTTATCACTGAGTAATATAGGCCGTATTTTTTTTAATTACACGTAGAAGAAGTCGCGAGCAATAGCTAGTATCTGATACGAACTGAATTTTAATGTTTGTAAATATTTTTCATCGTTTTAACTTATTTGAGAAAGGAAACAACTTCAACGTTCAAAGCCATCTTGCGGCCAGTTTATTCAACTTTTACACATTTATGTACAGAAGTTAACTACAATTAAGAATTTTCTTAAACCTTTATTTTTTTAAAACTTTTACCTTTTTTTAGCTTCGTGTGTATGTTTCTTTCCTTTATATAGATTCGCGGAATTTCCGTCCATTTAAATACGACATCCGTCCCTTCATTCGTCCATTGTGCGTTTAATTCCACGTATTTACTACGAAATTCCTAACAAGATAATTGCAAGTCTGATAATTATCCTGATTTTTCAAAAAAATTTTTTTTTTGCTTTTTTTTTGATAATTATCCTGTTCATGTCACAGTAAAATTTTGAATTAAAGTTTATGATTTCTTTCTAAACATTTCTCACAATTTACAACTCTAGACGTTAAGGTTAGATAAAAATGTTATCGATAAAAATAATTTTCATATTTGAGTGAGATGTTTTTTGTTTACTCTGTTTTGAAATAAACATGAAAGGTATGGAGGGTTTAATTATGCTAGAAATAGGCTATTGTTCCAATATAGGTCACATGTTGACTAGAAGCGGCGTGCAATTTTAATTTCAAAGTTTCATAAAATTTATTTATAAAGCATGGATCAGATTTTAACCTGATTAATGGCTATTTATATTAAGTTTTATTAATATTTCAATTGTTTATATGAAGTCCGATTTCGCCGGACAGATTAAGAGGCCCACACCTTTGACTAAACTATCGAACAACTGTTTACTCTCGCTTTGATTCCTATGAGATTATTCTTTTTTAGTTTTAGTTGTGCAACTAAACAGTTAAATTCGCTCGAAACAATCGACAATCGCATAACAGTAAAGCGATAGTTTAGTCAAAGGTGTGGGTCCGCTCTAATAAACCAACAACCAAACTTGTAAATGTCTGATCTCGAGTTGTATGGAATTAAAATGTTTGTTAATAGTTCCTGGTGATGTTTATGGCAAGAATGATAGAATTTATTCATCATCATCATCTTATTACTTTAGATAGAAAAAACCACTGACCCTTTCATTAATGTTTTAGTAGTTTATATGTGGAAGTGCCAATCAAATTTCATAGGTGATCGAAATTTTGCAAAGAAGCTACCAAGTTTCTAATTTGAACACAATTTGTATATATGTGAAACTTACAGGGATAGCTATACACATCTTTGCTCGCTTTCCTCTACCAGCAAAGGCTTTCTGCGAAGACATACGGTCGCATAACAACGCGCCATCATAAAGTTAGGTTACTTCAATAACAAAATTGTTTACAGAGATTTCATATCATTTTTATCTTTTCGACCGACACGAAGGTTCAGCACAATACGTTACAAAATGAGATATTTCATTGTTATTTAATCTGAATATTCATTGCTTTTGGCTCGATGACAAGTTGCCGAACCTTCACAGCAATGTGTCACGTATGTAAAATTATATTAGTGTTAAATTAGGTCGTGTCTACGAACTTATTTAGGGCATTAAGTATCTGGTCGTCTTTAGAATGTGACACGTGTTTAGATGGATGGATGTTTGTTAGAGTTTGTAGCCTAAACTGCTGAACGGATTTTGATGAAATTTGGTACAGATGTAGAGGATAGTCTGAAAGAACACATAGTCTAACACTTTCACGAGTGAAAGTTAGTTAATTATAATTATTACTAGTATTTAGTATTAGTTAGTTAATAATAATTATTTACCACATATTAATTAACTAACTTTCACGAGTGAAATGTGGTAAATATGGTTTTGTTACTTAAAAAATGCCATAATAATTTGTAAATTTTCATTAGCATATCACTTTGTTAATATTCGACAATCTGTCAATTTATAGTGTATTTTTAAAAGTAGTTTTTGTTAAAAAATCTTCCACCAAAAAGGTAAGAATAAAAGTCAATAGATATAAGTTTCGGGAATAAATCACCGTAAAAACACATAAATTGGAGATCTCGGAAAAACATAATACGTTTGTAGCCGTTTCAACAACCGCTCTAGGGAATAGGGAATTCGCACGAAAGGGGGAAAATTATATTTTCCTTATCCAATAATTCTTAAATCTTTTCGTGGATAATGCAATAATTTTGTACAGTTAAGGACGTTTATTTCCTATCCATTATAAATAGTTACAGTAACATTCAATGCTAAAATATACCTATTATTGACTGTCGTAGTATGTTTTAACTAAGGGGAAAACAAATTAAATTCTTCGATTGTATAAAACATAAGAGCGTCGTGGCCCAGTGGTTTAAGCACTTGACTTGTCTACAGGTCTTGGGTTCGAATCCCGCCATGTACCAATGTGATTTTCGATTTTTCATGTACATAATTTACCCGGCGTTCTTACGATGAAGGAAAACATCGTGATGCCTGCACATATCGGCGAAGAAATTCAAAGATATGTGTGAAGTCAACCAACCCGCAGTGGGCCAGCGTGGTTGACTATGGCCTAGTCATCCTAACTTTAGGGTAGGCTCCGAACCCCTCGGTGGGGACGTATAGTGAGCTGGTGGATGTATTAAAACATAAATGCATAACAAAAATAACATTTTATACAAATACAAAATGTTTTACGAGAACATAATATAAATATTTTATTGGAATAATACAAACGATTTGTATTTTATGGATCTTTACAATAAAATGTTTATAGTAACATAAAAGGGAACGGTAATTTTGTCCGTTTTAGATTTATATTACAAATATTGTTTATTGTGTTTTTATTTCATCGTTTTATCATAATTTTTTGCAATAATCAAAGTAACAGGTTATTCAAACAAGGTAGCAGGATAAATGATTTATTTTTGTTATTATAATTATGAATAGTTCCTCAACATTAGTAATAATAAAATATAGCCTATGTTACTCACAGATAAATTACCTTTCTAATGGTGAAAGAATTTTTAAAATCGGCCCAGTAGTTTTTGTTTCAAATACATACAAAAATACAAATCTTTCATCTTTATAATATTAGTATATACAAGTAAAAATAATTATTTAAAGAACAATTCAAATTCTTCACAATGCATACCTTTATACGCCTAAGAAGGTAATGTATAGTTATATAAAATACAATTTTCGGTGATAATTTTTTACGTCATAGCATCTCAGCCTACAAATTGTCGCTTCGACAAAAGCTTTTAAGTAGACCCCGACTCTTAGTTTTCCTTTCATATATCCTTCAAGGTTAACTTTATCCAATAACATCAGTAATGGTCTGGGTAAGATAAATTTCGTTTATAAACCCTTTCAAGGACCCTCAAAGATACCGTAAAGTATCCTAAATATGAAATATTACTTAGCTTCAAGCTATCGGCAAGTTGTAGAATATTTTTATTACATTTCGATAATGCTCATATATTTGGTACCTTGAGGTCCTTGGAGTTTAATTATTAACTTGCCTTAGTCCGTAAGAAGGGTCGGCACAGTATTCACTCCCTAGCATATCCTCTTTCACACATTCCACACTTCCTTCGGTCTTCCTCTACCTTTTTAGCCTACATTGAGTCTTAACACTTTCTTGTTTATGTCATCCTCTCGTCGCGCAACATGCCACGCTAACCTTTTGCTTTTCAATTTCTCCACCACTGGCACTTTCAAATTGCCTCTAATATATTTTACCATACATTTATTTTGCCTTTTTTATTTGAATATTTAAATATATATGTCTTAAATCTAATGCTTTTTCTATCATTAAGATATTTTTATTCTATTTAATAACTTTCGAATACACAAAACAGGGTAAATTAACTTCGAGAAACAAACGAAAACACACGAATGTTGGGAAAAAATAACAAAAGAATGTCTAGATATGTTTCTATCATTAAAAAGTAAAACATGACTATAGGATACAAAAAATAAAAATCTTTTCTTGTACGGTTCATATCGTTTCCTTCGACACGCTACGCGGCTATCCTTATACACGCAAACCCCTCTATATGACCAGAGATCACGCTAAATAATATTTATAAGAGTTAATTATTTGTACAAGAAAAAGTAATATACGGTTTTGCGAAAAAAAGCAAAATTTTTGCTGCATAAAAAATATTAAAGATTACGGGTTTATTTTTGGGTTATAGGTTAGTTAAACATTATTTTAAAAATGTAATAAAAAAAGGCAAATGAGAACAAAAAATAAACGGGTAGAGGAAACTTTTCTACGCATCAACAATTCGATGGAATAAACTTTATCCGATGGCATTCAGCGGAATTAAAAAAATTCAAAAAAAAAACACGAAAAACGTCGAAACGTTTTTCCATTAAAACTTTTACAAATTAACAACTTTTTTTCGTTTAGCTAAATGCTTTTGTTGAATGGACACAAAAGATGAATTTAGAATAGAATTTAATGTGCGTAAAAACTATTGTAATTTTAATAAAAAAAAACCTTTGTTTTTATAACTTAACTAGCTGTTCCTGTGCGGCTTCATCCGCATGAAATTATGAAAATTTTATTTTGTTGTTTACATTTGTCAAATTCTCAATAGCAAATGTCAAAATTACCGTTACCATAATAATGCCTTCTTAATGTTGGCAGCTCTTATTTTATGGTCCCTTTCCTACGTGAAGGTTTTTTTTTAATTAATTACCTCCTAAATTTAATAGCGTGAAAATATATAGCCTAAAGCGTGTCGTAAGAGTAGGGCTTTTCATTAAAAAAAGAATTATTCAAAAATATGCTGTAATTGCTGACATCTTACGCAACAAAGAAGTGTGTGTTTACGCTTTATTATAATAGTATAGATATAGAAGTATAGATAGATATTTTTTATCTGTATAATTTCTCAAGGTATAATAGACGATAATATTACAGTTTCTGAAAAACTGAATATAAAAGAAGCATTAAAAATATCCACAATAATCAGGGATTATTAGACCCGTAGCGACCTCTAGTGGCCGAAACTACAAACCATTCAGGTCATGGCGTTGCCTTTTCGACCTTTACTACGATGTAGGTCTCCCGAGCATTGACATCTTACAATCTTCAGCCTTAACTATCTCTGATCAATATTGGAATGAACTTATCATTTACTTTTTAACACATGATTGAAGAAACTATGTATTTGAATTAAATATGTGAAAAATGCTACGCTACTACAGTCGACTGTTGGCAATTAAAACATACTAATATTATAAATGGGAAAGTTTAGATAAATGGATGGAAGGATGGATGTTTGTTAGAGTTTGTAGCCTAAACGGCTGAACGGATTCCGGTGAAATTTGGTATAGATGTAGAGGATAGCCGGGAAGGTTAGTCTATGTACTAATATTACTAAGAGGAAAGATTTGGATTTTTATATGTATTCAATTTACGTAAAAACTACTGTGCCGATATCAAAAATGCTTTCACCATTAGAAAGGTAATTTATCTATGAGTAACATAGGCTATATTTTTTAATTTGACGCGTGCGAAGTCGCGAGCTACAGTTAGTCTTATACAAAATATTTGAACGTATTTCATTTGAATGGAGTAATCTGTAGAGTTGGCGAAATCAGATGCGAGTCTACGAAGTCAGTGAATCCGTTCCATAGGATGGGACAAATAAAAGGGACCCTTCGTATTCGGAGTTTGCGTCAATCCTCTGAGGATTTCACGAAATTACGCTTTCACCGAACCCTGCGCCGCGGGACGTAAGAAAAATAGACGGGAAATTTTATATTTCTTTTATACGGTTTATAGCTTTATAGAAAACTAGCTTTATCACGAGATTCCGTCCGCGTGGAATTTAAAATAACGAAGTAAGTAGCCTATGTGTTCTTCTAGACTATATTCTACACCTGTTCCAAATTTCATCAAGATACTTTCAACAGTTTAGGCTAAAGTCTAACAAACATCTAAACTTTCGTATTTATAATATTAGTAAGATTATCACAGTTTTATCTTAAAGTATTATCTTAATATACAAAAAACTTACTAATATTATAAATGCGAAAGTTTAGATGGATGGATAGAAGTCGCAAGCGAAAGCTATATAATAATAATTCTACGACTTTAATCTTTTAAAATTGAAAGAAAAAAATTTTTTTTTAGCTTTTTAACCATTCATTTTTTATTCGTCGAGAAATAAAATTAAATCAAGTTGGCCACTTAATTAGTAATTACGTATTCTCTGATTTTGAAATATTTTCCTGTATACAGTCTTTTATTTATTTAGTTTTGATTAATGTGTTACGAAAAGCTAAGCATCCAGCTCCGTAGCTTCTGATAAAGTGAATGGTAGAAATAAAAAAGCTTAAAATACTCCTGGAGATTCATTCTTGTATTTCATGTACGCTATTTTGGTTTTTATTTCAGAATTTTTATAATATCATGTTAACGTAGAAGAAAAAAATTTCTGTGAAAATGTATTTGTCAAGGACAACAGAACAGATGAGTTAGTATTGCAAATTAGCTTGATTAGAAATTGTGGTAACAAAGCGGTTTCAGTAATTAATTGAGCAACTTCTTAAACGATTCGAGGCACTCGTAAAATATGAAATTACAGCTCTGGTAATCAACTTTATTGACGCTTTGTTCAGGTTTCATTGTTATGTTAACAATTGCGTTCTATGTTTAGCATTAAATGAAGAACAAATTATTACACTTTAAATTAGTTTACAAACTTAGTTCTTATTTCACAAACTAGATGGCGGTAGAAGCATTTTGAATCGCGCTATTAATATTTTTAATTTTTAAATTTTCGTCTTTGTGATAAAAATAGATTACAAATAAAGCTACAATTCTTATTACA
Organism: Papilio protenor; assembly: GCA_029286645.1. Classification (NCBI taxonomy): domain Eukaryota; kingdom Metazoa; phylum Arthropoda; class Insecta; order Lepidoptera; family Papilionidae; genus Papilio; species Papilio protenor. Next base: position 607,289 of record JAGSMZ010000056.1, read on the forward strand.
TTTTATAAATATTTGTTTTATCCCAATTAAGTACAAAAAAACTTTTTGAAATCACACTCCGAATATCTAGGTACCAGGACTAACTAGGCTACAACCACATTATCTCACGCTTTGGTAAACTCACTAATATCTCTATCAATTGTTACTTTGCCACAAAATAATTAAAATATAACTAACAAGGTATTCCGTGACTCATTGTCCCTCTAACATAACTCATAAATTGCCGGATACCGACAGCATAACAATAGCTGGCATTCCATCCGAACACCGAGGGTCGTCTGGAATGTACCACCGTCTTTTATTACACCTGAATATTTTTTGCAAAATTTACATGAAGATTCGTATTGCATCGCACTTACTGGATATAAGAAAGTGCCTTTTTATCATCTTTATTGTGACGCTATTGTCTATACTAATAAAGCGTAAACACGCGTTACTTTGTGACGTAGGATGTCAGCAATCACAGCATGTTCTTGAATAATTCTTTCTTTAATAAAAAACCCTACTCTTACGTCACGCTTTAGGCTATATATTTTCACGCCATTAAACTTAGGGGGTAAATATTTTGGATAAAAACCCTAATGTGCGGAAGAGACCATAAGTTGCTGCCAACATCAAGGAAGCAAGATTGCCAAGGATTGTCATGTCATGTCATTTTGACATTTGCTATTGATAATTTGACAAATGTAAACAATAAAATAAAAATTTCATAAGTTCATGCGGTTGAAGCTGCACGGGAACAGCTAGTATTGAATAAATACATTTTCTTAACAGCCTGGACATCGTTAGTTGAGATTAATATTGCCTTGTGTTCATGTTTAGTAAGTGAGAAAAAACTTTGTGTTAGGTTTGTATCGCAAGACTTACAAACAGCTACAAATTTACATCCCTGAGCCGCAGGTTATTACGAAATAAAAAAAATATTCACAAACGAATCGCCTAATGGCCCTTTTATTTCTCGGCTTTATTCTTTTAAGCCTCATTTGTATTTTCCTTTTGTGTTGGCTATTCTGAATTTAAGAATTATTTTCTTTTAAATTTGGGTAAGAAAAAGAAATAATATTTTATTATACTACCAACTTTTGGAAAAGGAGATTAAGTTTGTTTCATTTTACTCAGCGGACTTTTCAATTGTTATAAATATTTCTGTTTGTACGTTTTATTTCTTTCTACTACTAGCAAGGCCTTATTTTGCTCCTATTAGCTTTCATGAAAAAAAATATTTCTCAATAAATCTTATATCCTCTGTTACATATAATTTCTACTTCATTGGAAATAAAATCCCAATTATATAATTAAGAAAATCTGTCATAACAATAATTAATTAACATTAATAATTAATAAACAAAAATATAAAAATACAAAAATACAAATCTTTCCTCTTTATAATATTAGTATAGATAACAAACTTAACTCATATTAACATACGAGTATACATAAGTTCTGCTACAAATGTAATAAAATGTCACGTAAAATTTACGATTTAATATTATCACATCTTTGCATGATATCGTAAGTTAGGTCATATCGAGATAGGCTGAGTACACACGACACATAAACTCCAAACCCTGTAGTCGTTCCCCAAACGTGGCGTCAGTTAGGGTTGCCACATATCTTATTACATAAATAAACACTTTTTTAATGTTTACATTTGTCATATTCTCAATTGCAAATGTCATCCGTTACCATAATAACCTTGCTTCCTTAATGTTGGCAGCTTGTAGTTTATGGTTCCTTTCCCACAACTACAAGCTGTGTAGTGAGTATAGCTTAAAATGAAGGTTTTTTCCAGTTTATTTATCGCCCTAAGTTAAATATCGTGGAAATATATAGCCAAAAGCGTGTCGTAAATTTAGGTCTTTTTATTAATGAAAGCATTCTTTTAAAATATGCTGTGATTGATATCCTATGCCACGATGTATTGTGTGTTCACGCTTTATTATATTAAATGTATATTTATAATAGTTGAAGTCGAACATTCAGTTTAATAATAGCTTATTTACTCTACACTCGAAGGCTCTAACTTATACGGAAATATTGCTAAAGGCATCCCAAACGTTGTACGTTGATTTAAATAGTGGTTTAAATTTTAACAGTGGTAGTGCCCGCTTTAACATCTTAGCACGAATGGGCCGGCACGCCCGGTATAATACCACGACCACACAGAAGACAGGCGTGAAATGGAAGCAATTCCGTGTTTCGTCTGATGAGTGTGGTGCCGGAGGCCTGTCGCTTCGCCATTTTGGCGGATTCAGGTGGCCGGTTGGTCGTTTGCCACCTTATGTTATAAAAAAAAATAGTTTTGTTACTTTTTTCTACGTCAACAACTTTTCACAAGTTTTTCACATTGTGCCTTCCCTTACGGTTGATTTAACGAGCCGACGCGAAGGAAAAGTTTCTCGTTAAATCGTGCTGACTACGTAGTCGCTATACGAGATAACATCTTACAGAGCGATGGTACCTTAAGTTAATTAAATGTCACATGTACTTATGTATATTACAAGTTACTTTTAAGTATAGCAAATTAATTTATCTTAGTATCTTCGAGCTTTATGACTAGGATTTTACGCAGAGTTAAAAACAGATTTGCTTATAAAGTTTTTTATAATGTAAGGTGGCAAACGAGCAAGCGGCCAGCTGAATCCACCGAAATGGAAAGCGACCGCTGCCCATAAACATCCGCAATTGCAGATGCGTTGCCTACCCTTAATTGACGGAGGAGGAGACGCACATAAAGAGGACATTTCCCCTTCCTATGCGTCCATAGAAATGAGACGCATAGAAAGGAGACGTCCTTCACCGTCAAATCCACTTGTTTGTCGATTATATACTAGCTTTCGACCGCCATTCCGTCCTCACCAAAAGTAAGTAGCCTATGTGTTCTTCCGGACTATCCTCTACATCTATCCCAAGTTTTATCGAGATCCGTTCAGTAGTTTAGGCTACAAACTTTAACAAACATCCATCTAAACTTTTGCATTTATAATATTAAGGATTACTTAAGTCAATTACTCCAAAACAATCCTTAAATATTACGTTATTAGGTAAATAATAATATTTAAAAATACAGTAATATTTTTTTAATTATTATTTATGCATGTAGAAGGGTACAGCGGTAGACGTAGACTGAGAAAGAGATGGATTGCGTGAAAGGCGTCATGATCAAGAAGGGAGTGATGACTGAGATAACGTATGATAGAGTTATTTAGAAGACGAAAATCCGGTGCGCCCTATGGGAGTAGGATAAGGTAGAGAAGATTAAAACAATCATTCGAAGTTTCCATTTATATTTAGAGTATGTGGTTATCGTGGGAAGAAAGTTCAATTATAACTATACATAATGGCACAACAATACGGGAGTATGAGGTATGGTGCGAGTGTCAACGTTTTAAAACATAATTTTTTACTATGAAATATAAAATAAATAATTCCAACATTATTCGTACGATTTCCCATAATTTTAAGTACATGACTTTTGACTAAATATTGTTGATTTGAAACTCATCCTATTTAGGATTTAGAATGGATATAAAATCTCATTTTACACTGGTTGAAACTCCAAAGATTCAAACAGTTAAATATTGACTAACTGTTCTACAATGTTTTTAAACAAATCTGTTTATTCGTATTAAAGCCTACATACGCTCACTTCTAACTGACAGTTCTATCTGAAGAGTTGTACTGTTTGTTTGTTGGCAACAATGGAACTGTGAGTTGAACTGTTCTGGTTAAGTTTTGGCTACACACGCACAACTGAAAAATTCGACTCTTCAGTTTAAACTGTCAGAACTGAACATATGTAGCGTGGTAACCTAACCTTAAATTATTTGCCATATGGTATTTTTAAGGTGTATTTTATAAATCGCTTTCGCTTATGCCTTGGGACCTATATTAACATCTTAGCATGAAAGCCTTCTATTTGTGTGATCTTTAATTAAGAACACTTAGTGACGTCGTTAAGAGCAGCTTGTCTTAAAGTCTTCAATTGTTTTAATTAGCCTGAAGGCTGTAATATTGCCATAGAGTATATTACTTTAGTGGTTACAAGCATTTGTTCTCTCTTATTTAAATTTTACCTATCCCTACCCTATTTTAGTGAATTTCTTGGTTTGTCAAACTTTATTTATATTAGTTAAAACTCTCCCAAAAACACTAGGATCTTGTCCTCTCTCATCACCTAGAGTCACTAAAATTTATCTTCTATTGATCGATTTTTGATCTATACTAATATTATAAAGAGGAAAAAAAAATGCATTTTTGTTTGTATTGAAATAACTAAAAAACTAGGAGTAGTTTTTTAGTTATTTCAATACAGCGGAGGCCAATTTCAATAATTCACCATCATTTTATTTTATTTTTTATTTAGACAAAGTCGCCAGCAACTTAATAATAATAATGCAATTAGTGACGAATGTAGAATTAACGACACAAGTGCAAACAAATAAATTTCACCATAAATTAATCTTTAAATTATTCTATTAGTCAAAAACAAAATACATTTGATGTAAATTCGCGTGTAATTTCGAACATCCCTTAATAAAAAGCAAACAAAAGCTTAACAGGCCGCTTTACGTTAACAAGATCATTGTAATACCCGATCCAATTATATCCACTTGTTTACGTCGAACGTAAACCGTTCGTGTTTATAACCACATAATACCCGTATCAGTGTGTGAACAACGGTTATAGCGCCTGAGTTATGAGGCTACCGTTGGTTATTGTTTTTATCTCGAACGGACAGTTTTATAATAAAAACGAGATGTCGCCTGAAAACTTCGTTAGCGCGGAAAATGGTCGTCTATAATATTACCGCGTGCATCACTTTTCAGTCAAATTGCCGTTAAAATCGGTCTACGAGTACAGCGCGGAATTTAAAAAATGTCTTTCATGCCTTCCAGTTTCGAGTGAAAGTCCTGTCAATATCGGTCCAGCTATTTCGGAGATGACTCTGAACAAACATGACTTGCGGACAGACTGACAAAAACTTTTAAATGCCATTTTCTTTATGAGCAAATTCAAATACATACGAGTATTCGCGAAATCTGGAATAATTCTTTTGATTTTACTCAATCACTCCAATTTTAATATATGTAGAGACAATTATTTTTAAAATAGCTGTTAAATGTGATTTTTAACATGGAAGAAAAAAGATCAATTTATCTGCGGAGAAATTCAAAAATATGTGTAAGGTCAACCCCCACTGCGGGTAAACTATGGCTAATACACCCCTAACATAGGATAAGTCATGAGCCCCTCAATAAGGAGGTATTATCAGTTTTAATTACTAAATATTATAAAAAAATCTTGCGACATTAATACCCAATAAACCAGCCTTACTTCGATGAGTTAATGGTTAAATGAAAAATTACGAGGCGGTTGGTAGCGAGCTTCGATATCTGTATTTATTACGCCATTCGACATAATAGCGCCGTTGCTTTGAGTTACAGCCATCAGAATTTTATACATTACACAAATTGTTTTTGATATTTAAAGTAGGAAAGAAACTTGAACATAATATATTTACAGACAGAAAGTGCTGCCGGTAATTTTTGAATTAAGGATATATGACTGTACCTCACGGTGGTTAGAATCAAAAGTCATGGCCACGCATTTTATCTATACTAATATTATAAAGAAGAAACATTTGTATTTTTGGATTTTTGTATGTATTTAAATAATTCCAAAACTACTACGCCGATTTCAAAAATTCTTTCACCATTTAAAAGCTACGTTATCACTGAGTAACATATTTTTATTTTTCAATTTCCCGCGGAGAAAGTCGTGAGAAACAGCCACTTATTTGAAAGGCCAAGAACAATCCAATACATAATTCTCAGTGCCATAATTCCCCAGTCTCAATATAGCTAAAATTGAGTTAAAGTTAAATTGTCTTCCTGTTATCGGCTTTAGTTTCGCCTTATGCAAATCTTCAATATTAAATGCAAAAAGTTTCAATTAGATAACTGCATCTTGTCTCTCTGTTATTTGAAATCAATTTTCAGATGAAAATGATAGAGTATTTCGAAGGTTTGTGTTTTACTATTTACTGTTTATTGTTTGGTTTTTAGAAAATCAGTATTGTTTAATAAAATAAATGCATAGTTTGAGACGTTGGTTAATTACATTGAATAATTATTAAAATTAGTATAATTAGTATATAGTGTTTTTCCACACGGACGAAATCCATAATATGTCATTATACTCATCACACACTTGGCACTACGTAATTCCATTCACTCAAATACAAATACACTCTCCCACATGTACACTTACACACACACCGTACACACAACACACATACACACATACACACATAGAAAGTTGAGGAGTTTTATTTCAGTTTTTACTTTGGAATTAGTTGTTTTTTTTTATCGGAGTTGCCCTTTACCACTATTTAGTTTTTTTTATTTTTCTCTTTAGATTAATAAATCTGTTATGGTTATTAAGTTTTATTTTATTACTAGTGTATAGCGACCTCCGACTATCTACGCTCCCTTTCACATCTTGGGAGGGGGGGTGGCTGAAAACCAGCTCGAAATCGATCGGTTAAGCTGAGCCTCCCCCTTTTGCCATCTGTTACAATTTTTTCATGTATGTTTTTTTTTTATTTTGTACAACTCTGTGTGTATGGCAATAAAGAGGTTTTTATTTTTTTATTTATTTATTTATTTATTTATTTATTTATTTATTTATTTATTTATTTATTTATTTATTTATTTATTTATTTATTTATTTATTTATTTATTTATTTATTTATTTATTTATTTATTTATTTATTTATTTATTTATTTATTTATTTATTTATTTATTTATTTATTTATTTATTTATTTATTTATTTATTTATTTATTTATTTATTTATTTATTTATTTATTTATTTATTTATTTATTTATTTATTTATTTATTTATTTATTTATTTATTTATTTATTTATTTATTTATTTATTTATTTATTTATTTATTTATTTATTTATTTATTTATTTATTTATTTATTTATTTATTTATTTATTTATTTATTTATTTATTTATTTATTTATTTATTTATTTATTTATTTATTTATTTATTTATTTATTTATTTATTTATTTATTTATTTATTTATTTATTTATTTATTTATTTATTTATTTATTTATTTATTTATTTATTTATTTATTTATTTATTTATTTATTTATTTATTTATTTATTTATTTATTTATTTATTTATTTATTTATTTATTTATTTATTTATTTATTTATTTATTTATTTATTTATTTATTTATTTATTTATTTATTTATTTATTTATTTATTTATTTATTTATTTATTTATTTATTTATTTATTTATTTATTTATTTATTTATTTATTTATTTATTTATTTATTTATTTATTTATTTATTTATTTATTTATTTATTTATTTATTTATTTATTTATTTATTTATTTATTTATTTATTTATTTATTTATTTATTTATTTATTTATTTATTTATTTATTTATTTATTTATTTATTTATTTATTTATTTATTTATTTATTTATTTATTTATTTATTTATTTATTTATTTATTTATTTATTTATTTATTTATTTATTTATTTATTTATTTATTTATTTATTTATTTATTTATTTATTTATTTATTTATTTATTTATTTATTTATTTATTTATTTATTTATTTATTTATTTATTTATTTATTTATTTATTTATTTATTTATTTATTTATTTATTTATTTATTTATTTATTTATTTATTTATTTATTTATTTATTTATTTATTTATTTATTTATTTATTTATTTATTTATTTATTTATTTATTTATTTATTTATTTATTTATTTATTTATTTATTTATTTATTTATTTATTTATTTATTTATTTATTTATTTATTTATTTATTTATTTATTTATTTATTTATTTATTTATTTATTTATTTATTTATTTATTTATTTATTTATTTATTTATTTATTTATTTATTTATTTATTTATTTATTTATTTATTTATTTATTTATTTATTTATTTATTTATTTATTTATTTATTTATTTATTTATTTATTTATTTATTTATTTAATAATAATAAACAAATATTTCTATAAGTTAAAATTGTTTTAATAACTAGCTTTTGCCCGGGACTCCATCCGCGTGGAATTAAAAAAAAAACGAAAGTAAGTAGCCTATGTGTACAGCCAGTACAGGCTACAAACTCTAACAAACATCCATCTAACTTTGCATTTATAATATTAGTAAGATTTGACTCGATAGACTAGACGACGTCTAAAATATCACACTTATTATCTGACAATCGATATAATTAGAAAATGGTTAAAAAGCAATTCCATCGATGGAATTATATGTTTCTTTGTTTATAATTTAAGTGTTCAATTGGAAAGAGACATATACATTTAGTATTCTGTATGCAGCTGCACAATACTCACGGGTTCGCTTGCACCTGACGTCGCCATCGATCTGCATTCACGACCTTCTAGAATACATAAAGTTCGAGGACACTACGTCATTGTCACAAAGTAACCAACTAACTTATAATTCAAATGAAATATTCACATGATTCATCATCATCTTCCCTATCTTATCAAACTCTATCATCCGTTGTCTCAGTCATCACTCCCTTCTTGATCATGTCACCTTTCACGCAATACATCCATCTCTTTATAGGTCTACCTCTACTAGTTTACCTCCACACTCAGAAATAAAGTTCTGTTTGTAACATGATTCTTTACAGATGTTTTAAATATGATTGTGAAATAGAGATAATGGATACCAGGATTACATAAATGGTAGAAAATGTAGACTTGAAGTTGCCTGACATCTTAATCCCAACTTAAGATCAATTTATTTATTAATCACATAGTCAAACTTTAAAAAATACACTAAACATAATTCCTTACTTGAATAAGTAACCAATATCCCCTTATAGAAAACAAAAAGCAAACTCTTTCCGTGCAGAATTCCCAACTGTTTTATTAGCGGCATTATATTAAAGATTTGATCGTCTCAGTCTGCTCCATTCTACCGTCTTCTCAACATGGGTGAAGATAGCTACCATATGTGATCAAATGGTCTTATTAAAAGTAAATCTAGACTTTCAGGATTCTCTGGGAGAGGTAGACATCTCCACCATACCTCTCCCTAGCGATGTCCTTACTGATAAAACACGAAATCTATTTTAAATTGAAATAACTGCATAAAACTTAAAATAAATTGAAGGAAAAGCATCGCTGTACAGACTATTTGCTCACGTAATTACGTCAATTACGTTTAAATTATTGTAGCAGAACGCTTGCATTTAATGTCTGACACAAATTGCATTTCGGATAGCGCAGCATGTACGTGCCGTTTTACAAAAGCCAGCCAATTTCATATCTACGTTTAATGTGGCCCGTTCATAACATTACGAGGTGTCATACCTGATGTGTGTTTTAACAATGGTTTTAGAATTCATGTTTTTATTAGTATTTAGGTATAGGAATTTAGTAACAAATATAAGATTTTATTTATATTCTGAACTACTAATGCTGGGTTTCTGAAGTTTCCATTTACTTTATCATTATCTAGCGATACATTAGTGTTTTTTAGTTTTCAACGGAGTAAAACTCACGTTATGTAGTTCGGAAAGGCATTTCATGAATTTATGGAATCAAAAACAATAACAAATGGTTTAACGTAGCTGGGAAAATGGCCATAAGTTATAACTTTGTTATGACTTTTATGAAGACATGCATGCAATATTTTTTGTTAAACTTTAAAATAGATATGTAGAACCAAAACGAGTAAATTTCATGATTAAAAGTGCAATCATCTTTAACCTTCTATTTTGATCTACTACGCTTTTATTCCTTTGTGTACGGGAATAGTTATTAAAAATATTTGTTTTGTTACAGATACCAAAGCAATAAGCTGCGATGACAATTCCAATACCATGAAATCCATTGAAGATGTACAATGAAATCATATCGAACAATCACGTAACTGGAACTGTGAAGAAGAAAAAGATGGAAGTAAATCAACAGCGATCGACACAAGAGTTAAATAGTTTTAAACATTAATTAAAATGATATTTAGATTTTTTATAATCAGACGTGCAGAAGTGTGTGAAAATGGAGAAGATAAGACCGAAGTGAATCGAGTAACGTAAAGGTAATATAGTACAAGGTGAATATTGATTGGTTAAAATGGCTTTATACATTTTGAGCGCGCGCACACCTTTGACTAAACTATCGCACCACTGTTTATTCTCGCTTTGATTCCTATAATCTTATATGGAGGTAAGGTGAGAGGAGGAGCGTGCTCACTACTCGATTACTTGTGCAATTAAACAGTTGAATTGCCTGCGAAACAATTGACAATCGTATAACAGTTGTGCGATAGTTTAGTCAAAGATGTGCGCTTGCTCTTAGTGTGATTATTAGTCTTTAGTCATCTGAATCTGCTGAACTCCAAGAATAATGAATCATCAACAAATGTTAATAATTTGGATAGAAATGATGATTTCCTCGTGTTAATTGTTTGCTAGCCTTGAGGCATTTGCTGTGCAGTCTATAACTCAAACTGTCATAGACTGACATTTAGGCTTTGCCGGCATTGACATTTATAGCGAACAGAGGCTTTCGAGGTATGCAATAAAGATTGATGGACACTTAATAATGTTTGAAGTAGCATGAAAGCGTTTTAACGTGAATTTGAAGAAATTTTTGTTGAAAGATGAAAATTAGGAGTACAAAATATCAGTGTGAGTTATGAAGTAAAATTACTTTGCATAAACAAGTGTAATATAATTTAACTTGACTTGCTGACAGATTTATTAAGTCTTAAATTCACATGAAGTGCAAATAACCGTCAGGTTTAGATCAATTTATTTTTAATCTAAAAAGAAAACCCTAATAAAATTACCTTAAAGTTTTTAAAGCAGAACCTAACGGTAGACTCAAATTACAATGCGTTTTTAGAATGTAATCTTGTATCTCTAGCTTATAATTTTGTATAGACCGCCCCTTATGGATCAAGTAAACGTGTCCCGTAACGAGTCAGTCAATGCGACGGCCGGCGGGGGCGGGGGCGATGCGGGCGGGGATGAGTGGCCGCAGGTGGTCATGTTCAAGTTGCGCACGGCGGTGCTGCTGCTTATCGTCATCGCGGCCGTGCTCGGCAACTTGCTCGTCATCGTCAGCGTCATGAGGCAGAGGTTTGTCTTTTAAGAAAGCCACCTATCAGCATATTTTCCAAATCCATTGCTTCCCAAAGAATTTTAGCGAGCAAGGTAAGCCAATCATATAGAACAATTCGCCGTAAATGGAAGCCCTTAAATCTCACACTGGAAATTGTGACGATAAGCTAATTATTAACTAATAATTTTTGAACAATATAGTTATTACATTTTTTCTTTTCCAAGAAGTAAGCTAAGACATCAGAATGATATTTCAATGTGGTGTATGAAATAAAAGACGGGCATTAGCTTCGAGATGTATAATCCGACTAAAGTAAATCATACAATTGCATCGTATAATCCGACTAGAATCACAATTAAACTGTTGGTAATTTGCAGGAAACTCCGCGTGATCACCAACTACTTCGTTGTGTCCCTCGCTTTCGCCGACATCCTCGTCGCGATGGTCGTGATGCCATTCAACTTCAGTGTACAATTCTACAACGAATGGATATTTGGACCTGTCATCTGCGATCTTTGGAACTCCTCCGATGTCTACTTCACTTCGACCTCCATACTGCATCTCTGTTGCATATCAGTTGACAGATATTACGCTATCGTGAAGCCATTAAAATATCCTATAAAGATGACAAAAAAGGTTTGTTATATTTCTACATATTTCAGCTCATAGAAATTTGAAAATGAACAACGATTGTCATTTGTTTTTGATAAAATCTTTGATGACGAAAGCAGTGGAAGTGTTATTAATGCGATTATTTACATTTCAGATGGCGTTTGTCATGCTAGCAGCAACTTGGTTAAGTCCAATAACGATATCGTACGCGCCTATTTTTATGGGCTGGTACACAACGAAAGAACACATCCTGACCCGAGAATTGAACGAATGTGAATTCATAGTCAACAAACCGTATGCAGTAATATCCAGTTCAATCTCTTTCTGGATCCCTTGCACAATTATGATATTTACATATCTGGCGATATTTAAGGAGGCTAATAGACAAGAGAAAGCATTACATGCAAGAGCTGGCAACGCAATGCTCATGCATCGACATTCCCGAGAAGTTGGAGACAAGAATGGTGCTCTACATATTAATGCCAACACCCCCACCAAAGATAGAAATATATTAAAAATGAAAAGAGAACACAAAGCTGCTAGAACTTTAGGCATCATTATGGGTGCCTTCATTCTCTGTTGGTTGCCGTTCTTTCTTTTCTATGTGTCGACATCATTGTGTGACACTTGTGAATATCCCGAAGTGGTGACTGTGATCATGTTTTGGACGGGTTATTTCAATTCAGCGTTAAATCCGATCATCTACGCGTACTTCAATAGAGACTTTCGCAACGCATTCAAGAATACATTGGCTTGTGCGTTTTGTAGTTTTTGTAAGCGGAGTGCATCGGATTTGGACGCGATGGAGAGATTGGAGAGGCGAGGTTCCGCGCAGCTGAGAGTTCCTATCCCTTCAAGGCGAACGTCAGATCTGGCGTCACTTTGAGTGTCACCTAATCGCGACTTGGTGTCGACAGTTTGACAGGCCTAGTTGTTTCTCAACGAAAGTTGTTTCCAAAGATGTGACTGAATTACTTTCTACGAACTAGTGTTTTCTTTTGTTTAGTGAAAATTCTGTAGATTGAAACAAAATTCCAATTACGAAAAGATTAGTTATTGTAGATTTTATTTATTTGATTAGTTTTAAATCTTAATTGTTATCGAATTGTACATCTCGTCGCGATACCAAATAATATAATTGGAATTTAGAAGACAGTAGATATTAATTTATTTGTATATAGAATTCGCCATTTCTTATATTAGATGTAAATTATATCAATCAGTATTAATAAAGTATTCATTCTTGTAGTTTAGGTTTTTAATTCATTAGATGAATTTTAAATCTATTTCACTTCATTATTATTAATTCTTAATTCTTGTACATAATATGATATACATAGAAGCGGGTCATTATAGGCCTAACCTAAGATATATCTTTAAAAATAATAAATTGATTGTAAAAACGTATGATATAAATTATATACTGATATATTAGATTATTAAATAATATAATTCTCAAGAATAAATTACTATAGTTAATATTCCCTTTAAATAACATATTATTTGAGTTTGTTACTTTAAAAAAAATGTTTCAAGTTTTTCCATAATAATGACTTTTATTATTTTTATTATATTTTTTTCCAAATTATATTTCTTATTGTGTGAACTATCAAAATTAAGTTCTAGTAACTATTTACTATTTTTTCAGTACTTCTCTATATTGTATATAATAAAATTAGTAAAATAGTCAAGTCTTTAGACTCTTAGGACGTATCAAAGATATAATAATCTTCAACCAAAATAAAATGTGCAATATTTTAACATTTTCGAACCCAAATATAGTTATTATTAATTTAAAATGTAGGAAAGGATTATTATGGTTGTTACTAAATGTAGTTTTTTTTAATTATTTTAGTACAAAAACTATGTTACATTATTTTTGTGATATTTATAGTGATTTTTTTATTCGTTTGTAGGAGTTATGTTGTAGTTAAAAGAAATCTCAAAGATTTTGCACAAATTAATAATGAAAATCAAGTATTCTTAGTATAATTGTAAACAGTATCAAAATGTCATATTTATTGATAAAATTAACTAGAATTAAATTACTTATAAGTGATACTTTTACGGCTGAATGTAAACTCATTATTTAACCCGATTTTACTTTATTTTATTAGCAACAGAAACTTACATTTTTAGTAACAAGAGCCTCCAGTTCTTTTATGTCCCATGTTTCTGTCATAATGACATTAGAATTATACTAAGAGCGGGCGCACACCTGTGACAAAACTATCGCACAACTGTTGTGCGATTGTCGATTGTTTCGCAGCCAATTCAACTGTTTAGTTGCACAACTAAAAATCGAGTGTGCGCACCTCCATATAAGCTGATAGGAATCAACGCCAGACTAAACAGTTGTGCGATTAATTAGTTTCAGATGTGCGCCCGCTCTTATTACAATAAAAGTGAACTCTATACAATAAGTATAGATGTACAATACACTAAATTCTGTTTTCATCAGAAATATTATATTAAAATAATAGTAAATGTGCCATAAAAATTTAATACTAGCTAGTTGGTAACTGTATTTAAAGTACGGTTGGAACTTTCGTAAATAACTTAAGTTTTACTTAAGATTACTTAAGAAATATTGATTTAAAAAGATAGTAGTTTATTTTTTCTAATGATTTTACATTCAGTCGTATAAGTATATTTCGTTCATATGAATAGGAACATAGATATGTAATCTATGGATAATCTGGTAAAAAAAGGTCTATCTCGAAAATCGAATCTTGAATAAATTAAACTTGTACGAAATCTATAGATTGCATATCTATGAATAGGGAAATAATGATATGGGGACAAATAACGCTTCAATAGAAAAATCGTTTAAATTATTATATATTGATGTGCTTTGAATGTAACAGACCCGTTAGATTTGGTGTATCAGTGTTGTGAACTATAGTTGTATTGAAAATTACTCTATTGATCCTTACCTATATTTGCAATATACTCTGTTCTGTCTTTCACAATTTGTAGTTACTTTAAACTATTAGTTGTCTATCATGAAAGTTTTCGTGCCAGTTTGGAGAACGTATTCGTAACGTATTACACAAGTTGTATGACATTTGGTAATACGTATTGCACTTTGATGCTAATATTCTCGATGACGTTACGAAAATTTTCTCATTAATATTTGTGATAAGCCCTCAGTGTTGAATTAACGGAAGTCTAATCGCCTTTTAAAGTTTCTTGTTTAACTTCAGATTAAGGCTTCGAAATTCTTGAATTTCTGTAAAATGTGAATCTCAATACATTGATAATTTGATGTTAGTTTTAAAAATCGATATTAGATTAACTATTTCCGTTTCTATGACAACCGCTTAGGGTTAAAATATCTCTTGACCTTTGTAGAAACTAAAAAACTATATAATCATTCGATCTTGTAAATTCAATGTGTCTTCCTTCGTGTAAGATATTAGAGCTCAATATTAATTAATTGTTAGATTATAATATAGATGATGTAGATATTAAACCCTATTTTCACTACCGATTAATCGCGTGACTCTAAACATGTGACTTAGGGTTCAATCAGACCCGAGCGTAGAATAGAATTGTGTTGCAAATCAAATTAAGCTTTATACGATTGATATAAGATTTAATTTCACTTTTCACGTGTTTTAATGCTTGTTTGTATTCAAAAAAGACTAGAAACGTAAAATTAAATCTTGTTTTATTGATATAGAGCTCAATTTTGATTAGATATTCTACTACTCGTATTTCTTTGAGTAATGTGTGTATTTCCTTCAAGCGGTATGTCGCGCGGCTAATCGTCTAGTGAAAAAGGGGTGTAATTTAAAAATTCTAGATAATTCTCATAATACCCAGTGTATCCGATAGTTTGATGTGGCTTTTGTGAGCGAACTCTTTGCATAATGGAAAAACTGCAAAATGTAAAAGAAGTAATAATACATGGTTGTGAAATCACTAGCTATTACTAACGAAGTAATAGAATTATTGTCATTATTTCGATATTATATTCTTTTATTAATAATGATTTGTTAAAATCTGATATTGTTTATTTTTTTTGTTATAATCCGTCCATTTTACGTTGACCCTTTTCTTGAAATCACATATTCTTGCTTAATATATTTTTTTTTTAACAAAAAAATCAAATGTTTTTCTCATATGTAAATATTTCTAATGATAAATCAGTAGTTACCTTTTATGGTTATTTTCGTATCTCATAAATACAGCAATACGTAATTTTAGATGAATCTAAATGTATTGGTATATAGAAATAAATTTAGTGATAGAAAAAAATATTTAATTAAGGGCCTGCCCCACCAAATTTTAAATTGTCATAACAATCCAATGTGTGAAATATGTGATGGGAATATCGGATTTTGTTACCTTATCTGACAGTGATTTTTAAGCTATCTGAGCCTCTATCAGCCAGTGGTGGGACAGGGTCTTATTCTTGCAAAATCTCGCTAAAATGGATCTGATGTGTATTTCCTATAATGAGTTTGTCCATCATTTTATTTAGATTTATGACTGTCAGTGATATTTGGATGATTTTATTTCCTTTGTTATGTCTTCAAGACTGATCTGTTACATATTTTTTAGTCTGTGATAGTTTTTAGGGTATAACTAATTTGTTATGTTTTTCTCCTTACTATTATAGTATTATTTATTTTATTCATGTTGAATCATTTTAAATACTGTAAATATTGTTTTCACTGTCTATTTATGTCATTCATTAATATAATAATTTAATTGTAATAGGTACATTGTTTTATATTGAGATTATAATTTTTAGGTCTTTACCTGATCAAAATGTGCGTGTAATCAAATGCTTTTTGCAAAATAAAGAAAATGTTTCGTAAAAAAGTTGTATTATTTGCTCACAAACAAAAGACTAGCGATGCAACGAGGAAATTCAAAGCCCCTTGACTTTTATAATAAACTTTTACAATACTAGAGGAACTGCATTTTAATTAGTAAAATATATTTGCGTTAATCATCTAACTAATATTATAAACTAGCTGTTCCTCGCGACTTCATCCACGCAATATTAAGATAACAAGTTGCCTATAATATGCCCGTCTATGACAGCTACCGTTCAGCGAAAGCCCGATCGAAATCTACCCAGTCGTTTCAGAGATTACCCGGAGCAAACGTGGCTTGCAGACAGACAGACAGACACAGACACTCCATTTTTATTACATGTATAGATAGATAGATAGATGCTAAAGTTTAGATGGATGGATGTTTGTTAGAGTTTGTACCCTAAACTGCAGAATTACTAGTTAAAACCCGTTCAGTCGTTTATTCTATGCTGTCACAATGGGATTTACATACATACAAACAACCTTATCGAAAAGCATTGCCCTCTGACTATCGGTTAATTTTACCTACACTATTTCAGTCACAGCTCGAACGGAATTAACTTCTCTAAATGTCATAGACATTGATATTTTTAGTTCAATCACAATAGAACTGCTTGAATATGAGACCGAATGGATGTCGAAGAATAGATTCTAATAATACTAATATTATAAATGCGAAAGTTTAGATGGATGGATGTTTGTTAGAGTTTGTAGCCTAAACAGCTTAACGGATTTCGATGAAATTTGGTGTAGATGTAGAGGATAGTCTGGAAGAACACATAGGCTACTCACTTTGTTTTTTTTTTTTTAATTCTATACAGACGGAGTCGCGGGAGAAAGCTAGTAAAGTAATAAGTAATAAGCTAGTAAAATAATAAGTAAAGAAACATTTATGAGTTAAAATAATCAAAACACTTAAAAAAACATATAAATACTTCGCTTGTTCTGTTTATCGAAAACAAAAGCAAATTTTTAACTATGGAGTAATCAAAAAGTGCGTTTCCGTATAAAAAGAAAAAAAATTAACCTTCATCTTAAGACAAAAATATTAAGACAATTTCAATTCTTAACTTAGATATATTTCACCAAAAGCTAACAAATCTTCGTTACTTAGACTAACTTTATGTTAGAAGTAAGTTAAAGTGTCGGAACATTCATAAGACTCGAGTGTCTCATATCCACTTCATATTAAGAAAACGTGCGCACTCGTTATCTGCAAAGATACAAGCGCCATTCGCTTCCATAACTGTCAAGAGTATAGTCAGACAGGTTTTTCTGACCCGGTAGGCATGAGATTCCAACACTTGTAAGCTTTTACTTTTAAAAACTTTATTAGACAAATGTAAACACATTTGTCTAATTCACAATTGCAAATGTCAAAATTACCGTTACCATAATAACCTTGCTTCCTTAATGTTAGCAGCTTGTAATTTATACTTTTCTCACATGAGTTGTTTTTTTTTTAATTTATTTACCCTCTAAGTTTAATAGCGAGAAAATATATAGCCTAAAGCGTGTCGTAAGTGTAGGGCCTTTTGTTAAATTATTCAAATTATGCTGTGATTGACATCCTATGCCACGAAGTAGTGTGTGTTTACGCTTCATTATATTAGGATAGATGACACAAAACTCTTGTTGGATCTAATATTGTATTGTGCGTGTCCCATTTTAATGTATTTAATATCTTTGATGACGAAACTAACCTCAAGAATGCTTTCACCGGGCCAAATAAGCTTGACATCCTATACAAGCTCTGTTCACTTCTATAACAGCGGGGCATATCTTCAAGAACCTCGTACATAACTTTTTACATACAGTCGTTTCTGTTTTGTTTCGAGGGGAAGCTAACTTTTGTCTTATTCAGAAATGAATTGTTAAAATATTCCTCTTTGTTCGTTTATTCATTGTTTAGGAAAAAGCCAATAAGTTTGCTTACTTTTAAACCTTTATTATTTTTAAATCAAAGGTGGTGAACGAGCTATCTTCCAACTGAATTTTTCGAAATAGTTAAACGACCGTTGACCACAGACAGTATATGTTTTTTTTTTTTTAATCAAAGGTGGTGAACGAGCAATCTTCCAACTGAATTTTCCGAAATAGTTAAACGACCGTTGACCACAGACAGTATATGTTTTTTTTTTTTTTTTTTTTAATCAAAGGTGGTGAACGAGCTATCTTCCAACTGAATTTTTCGAAATAGTTAAACGACCGTTGACCACAGACAGTATATGTTTTTTTTTTTTTTTAATCAAAGGTGGTGAACGAGCTATCTTCCAACTGAATTTTTCGAAATAGTTAAACGACCGTTGACCACAGACAGTATATGTTTTTTTTTTTTTTTAATCAAAGGTGGTGAACGAGCTATCTTCCAACTGAATTTTTCGAAATAGTTAAACGACCGTTGACCACAGACAGTATATGTTTTTTTTTTTTTTTTTTTTTTAATCAAAGGTGGTGAACGAGCTATCTTCCAACTGAATTTTTCGAAATAGTGTTAAATAGCCATTCGCTTCATGTTCGCCAGGGCGGCAATTGATATGCGCTTGACATCTTTTCTGTCATATCCATAACCTTCCCGTTGATGTAAAATTATACTAGCTGTTGCCTGTGACTTCATCCGAGCGGTATTAAAACAAAATTAGCTTATGTGATCTTCGAGATAATCCTCTATTTGTATGCCAAATTTAATCGAGATCCGTTCACCAGTTTAGGTTACAAACTCTAACCAACATCCATCCATCTAAACTTTCGCATTTATAATAGTAAGATGTCACTCGGTCTTGTTCATTCTTTTCAATATTTATTTGTATTAAATATCTACATGTTCTATCAAATGTCTTACAAGTTGAACATCGTTCAGAGTTCAATGTTTCTCAACTAGAACAATTCCACGACAATAGTTGTCTATCCTTTCTGATAACAATCTCGTGGGAAATTACGCGGAATTGGTCCGCATTATCGTTTCCGTTTTGCTGTTTTGAAGAGTTTTACGATTATTTCATATATTTATTTTGAAGTAAAATATTTTAGTGTTCAATTTTCATTTTATAAAATAACTAGGTCTCTAATTTGAAAAATAATAAAAAAACATAGACTATGTTACTCACAGATATTCTTTATAACGGTGAAAGATTTTTTAAAATTTTTAAAATTTAAAAAAAAAAAATTCGTCGATTTAATATTAGTGGAGACTAGCTTTCACCCTCAACTCCGTTCGCGTGGAATTAAAAAAAATAAAGCAGTTTATGTCTTACTTCAGACTATCTCTACATATATGTCAAATTTCATCGAGATCCGTTCAGCAGTTTAGGCTACAAAATCTAACAAACATCCATCCATCTAAACTTTCACGTTATATATGTGACTAAATTAGTATTAAATCCTAAAACAATAAAAGGAATGTTTATTTTAATTAAGAAATTAAATAATTAACGAAAATCTATTATCAATGACCACGGAAGATCAGCACTTGTGCTGAGTGGCTTTATAATAAATAAATAAATAAATAAATAAATAAATAAAAAATTGTTACTTTAATATTAATTGGATATTTTAGTTACAAAATAAAACTTTAAAAACTGATTTTTGTACATCATTTGTTAGCTTTATTAAAAAAACTAGCACTTTTTAAACTAGGTTGGGTTTTATACATTTGTAAAATAACTAAAAAACCATTCGAAATTAAAGTGGGCATTGTAAGCTAAGAGGCTGTAACACGGGCATTAGACCCACTCCAGCACGGCATGTTTGCCCGCATCTGCTTTTTAGGTCAACGAGTAGCCACAAAGGTTGAGAGATAACAAGGGCCGGGCTCTAACAAAAATGAAGTCATTCTGCACGCTTTTAAAATACCATTTCGATTGACAGTTCTAATTGTTTAAAATGCTATTAAAACTATTTTATCGGGATACGGCATTCATTTATAATACTTTTTGCACTTTACAAGTCAATTAATCTTAATAACTATCTAATTATTTAGAGGCTATAAGTCACATCTATTTTTCCGGTGGCGGCACCGACTTTACCGACTTGGAGATGGACCCGAATGGGTACCAAACTAGTCGGTGCCACTATCGGAAAAATAGACATGAGTGATAGCCGTTTATTACTTATAATAATATCTCAAGAAAGTTTGAACAATTTAGAGCCTGTCCCACCACTGGCTGATAGAGTCTCAGATAGCTTAAAAATGACGTCATTGTCAGATAAGGGAATAAAATCCGATATTTCCATCACATATTTTACACGTTGGATTATCAGACAATTTACAATTTGATGGGACAGGCCCTTAATTTCACTATCTTACTAATATTACAAATTTATTTGTAGTCGAAACGGCTGAATGGATCCTGATGAAATTTGGCATAGATGTAGAAGATAGTCTGAAAGGATAGATATACTACTTTGTGTTGTAAATCCATGCAGACAGAGTCGCGGTTGAAAGCTAGTAATCATACTTACTTTTGTCTGACTGCCATAGCGTTGAATTTAAATTATTACATCCATCTAATTAAACTTTCGCATTTTTTGTAGTTAACCAAGATCGATAAATCGATCGATTCATTAGTTTACTTTTAAAAACATTAACTTTATTACTGGCCAGGTACTATTTAATTACCTATTGAGAAAATTTTACATTTGAAACATTTGGATTATCTTTAGAAATATCTTCAAACTTACTCGCAATTCTTTCTTTGGAGACTTGCATAGATCATTTTTCTACAGAGAGTTCGTTTAACTTTTCTTCACAATTTAAGGAATCACTTACCTATCCAAGATTATAGATACTAAATATAACATTATACAATACAATATTACAAATTTTTAAGTAATAAAAACTTATAGTTATGTATTTAAATGCGAAATAATCTTGTACACATTATGCTGTTGCTGATGAACAACTTCTTTGTTTTACGCATTCTAGCATAAAAAAAATAAAGCAAACTATATCAGTAAATCAACGTTTCTAATCTATCTTTTCTTTTAAATTGTAAATAATCTCTGCATTTAGCGACATTTCTAATCTAACTTTTTTCTTTCTTTTTAAATTGAATGTAATCTCTGCATCTAGCTACTCTACGCGCAACCCCAATATTATTCGCTTTTTCATTGATCACTGCCTCGCGCAGGCTCCGCGACTTTTCAAAAGAGTTTTCATTAGAAGAAATTCCTTTTTTTTGTATTCTTTTACTTTGAAATTGTGGTATAAGTTGAAGGCAATTTGGAAAACTCTCTTTTTAAATTACGAGACTAATTTTCTGTTTTGTATTTAGGTGAGAAATGGAACTTTTTATTATATGATTTAAGTAATTAAAAACATTATTAACAGCGATAAAGAATTTTTTCACTTATAACTGGATACTCAGGTTATTTTTATAATCCTAGATTTTTGTAGGTAATGTGTCTTGTTGGTAATTTTAGCCTCTCTAGTTTGAGGACTGTCTAATAGCTAAAAAAAATTATCTTGAACCAAAAGACGTTTATTGTCAAACTAACCGTATGTTTCAAAATTGAAACCTTCATACAAAAACATAGTATATTTATATGAGGACTTTGTATGAGACAATATTACTGTCATCCCACTTTCTAGAAGTAAACTGACACGCCATCTATATGCTTGTGTGTTCGCCAATGCCACTACCTATCTGTAAGTACGCAATTAACTAGCGCTATGATTGATTTCGTGTCAACTACGTGCAAGCAAGTTGAGAGACGAAACACTGACACGTCTAATATTATACAATTTCGTTCACATTTTACTGGCTGGTATAACAGTGACTACACTTTTAGAGCGTGCGCACACCTTTGATTAAACTATCGGACAACTTAGTGTCTATATGGAGGTGCGCACACTACTCGATTTTAGTTGTGCAACTAAACAGTTGAATTACCTGCGAAACAATCGACAATCGCACAACTGTTGCGCGATAGTTTCAGTACCGTATGTCTTTCCACCTTAACATGTCTTAAAATATCTAAGTTTTGAATTCAAGTCAGACTTATCTATGCATTTATTTCTGTGTGTTCGCATAAGTTTCACTTGAGCACGGAGCATGGCGCGGGCTTTTCAGGTCAACGAGTAGCCGCGGCTGTGCGCTCTTTAAAATCACTATGTTACCCGCTTTTTACCTAATGACTAGAATTTCGACCCGGCTTCGTTTGAGATAAAGAGATAAATGTGATACTCTACGTTATTTACTGAAAGTCGGTTCATATAGGTTCGGTTCACCGAACGCGTGGAATTAAAAAACAAAAGTAAGTAGACTATGTGTTCTTCCAGACTATCATCTACATCTATATCAAATTTTATCCAAATCCGTTCTGCAGTTTAGGCTACAAACTCTAACAAACATCCATCTGAAATAGTCATGAGGAAAAGATATAATAATTTTTGTTTCTTCTCTCCAGTAAACTGCTGAAGACCAATTTCCCTCTATTTCACCACCCTATCCCCCCTTATTTTCCTTAGCTTTTTATTTGGTCAGATAAGTTTGACTATTGACAATTAAAGCTTATCTTAACACTAAATTCCACGTGCAACTTTTTCCTGACTTAAAATCGTAGGATTTTTCGTTATTTAACCTTTTTTCTGCAGCCTGCATTTTAATTAATAGTAAATTTTTAAAGTTCTCTTGCACATGAACCGGAAACTGAGCGCGGCTTAATTCGTGACGACTTACGGCGCATTTCGCTCAGTTGCTGTACTCAGCTTTTAATTTTATACGTAATATTAACTTTAAATAAACGTGTTTTAATCCGACTAATCATATTATATTATTAATATTATAAATGCGAAAGTTTAAATGGATGGATGGATGTTTGTTAGAGTTTGTAACCTAAACGGCTGAACGGATTTCGATGAAATTTGGTATAGATGTAGAGGATAGTCGGAAGAACACATAGGCTACCCACTTTAGTTTTTTTTTTAATTCCACGCGGACAGAGGTGAGGGCGAAAGCTAGTATTATAAATGTAAAAGTTTAGATGGATGTTTGTTAGAGTTTGTATCCTAAACTGCTGAACGGATCTAGATGAAATTTGACATAGATGTAAAGGATAGTTTGGACGAACACAGAAAATTATTAGTTTAACATAATTGTTAAATTAAGGTAGGCAACACAAATGCGGATGTTTATTTGCAGCGGTTACTTCGCTATTTTGGCGAATTAATCTAATCTTGCAATGTACAAAATTGTATAAAATTTAACAAAATATGAATTCGTAAAAAATAATCTATATTGTTTTTTATACAGTAATGCTACACTAATTTAAAAAAAAAATTAGACGGATTTGAGATTAGTAGATAGTAAGATAAGGAATATAAATGTAATTTAAAAGTGCAATGAGGTACTCTACTTTTTTCTACTTAAGTTGTGTAATAACTAATAGATGTTAGATCAAGGAAATACTAATACAAACTATGGCTAGGGGAATAAGGTTTTCTTTACGGCGCAGTGTAATAAAACTGAGCAACCGCGGCAGATGGTTGCAGCTATCGATTCGAAACTCAGCTTCGGTGCATTATACAGGTTGATGGAAAAACAATTATAAATTAAAAAAAGCAGAAATAAAAATTAACATGTTCTTGTAATCTTGGGATTTCCTTTTACAACTCGTGAAGATATAAAGTAAACTAACTTAATAAAGTCGATTTTTGCTGAAGACGAAAAAGCTAAATCTATCGTGTTAAAAAAATATAACTTTTAATAAACACCATGTAGAGTAAAGATAAACAAACATAGAACTTAGAATACTAAGAGTGTGCGCACACCTGAAACTAAGCTATCGCACAACTGCTTAGTCGCGCTTTGATATCTATGAGCTAATATGTAGGTACACTACTTGATTTTTAGTTGTGCAACTAAACAGTTGAATTAGCTGCGAAACAATCGACAATCGCACTACTATCGAAACTTAGTATATGGAGATATCTTACTAATATTATAAATGAGAAAGTTTAGATGGATGGATGTTTGTTAGAGTTTGTACCCTAAACGGCTAAACGGATTTCGATGAAATTTGGTATAAATGTAGAGGATAGTCTGGAAAAACACATAGGCTACTTAGTTTCTTTTATAATTCCACGCGAACGGAGTCCCGGGCGAAAGCTAGTTATTTTATAAAATAATCTAGTGTTTTCATACACCCTGTATATAAAGTACTGAGGCAATCTGCAAGCGAGGCGGCCGTGGAGCGTGAAACACCATTTACATTTTACTGTTATTAACACATACTAGACCGCGTAAACAACGCCCAGCGCTCGCCGTCTGATACTTTGAAAGGAATTTGCTTTTTTATCTCTATTCCAGATAAGGTAAGTATTTTATGTTGCATAGTTATCTTAAGGTTATATTAAATTATGTACAAAATACTATGAATCTAACGGCCTAGGTCTGTCAGAGTTTTCCGTTAAAGGTACCCTTTCTAATGAACAGTTTTAACATCTATACTTCTATACTAATATAATAAAGCGTAAACACACACTTCTTTGTTGCCTAAGATGTCAGCAATTAAAGCATATTTTTGAATAATTCTTTTTTTAATAAAAATCCCAACACTTACGTCATGATTTAGGCTATATATTTTCACGCCATTAAACTTAGGGGACAAATATTTTGGATAAAATCCTAATGTGGGAAAGAGACCATAAGTTACTGCCAACATCAATGAATCAAGGTTGCCATGGTTTGACATTATGTCATGTCATTTTGACAATTGCAATTGATAATTTGATAAATGTAAACAATAAAATAAACTTTTCATAAATTCATGCGGATGAAGTCGCAAGGGAACAGCTAGTTATGCATAAACTGAAACATTATTTATGTACGCGAGCCACTGAAACGCCAGTGAAAAACCATTGAGTTTTTTTAACGTTTTTTATATTAAGCTAGATTTAGTTGTTTTGTATTATTATAAGATAAAAAAAAACTGAATAGTCAAAACATACAGATAAAATATTGCGTGTGTAGACTACATTTTTAGCAATTGAACTGTACAGTGAAAGTTTTAACTACACTAGCACTGAACAATGAAATTGTTCAGTTAAACTGTGAGAACTAAAAGTCTACTTTTAGCTGGCTTTTGATAAAAATATTTGAGGAAACATACCAAAAAATAATATTTATTTATTAGTGTTACTACTGTTATTGACTCGAATTTCCGAAATAAATTTTATTTCACAATTTTGTGCGATTTTTTTTAATTGGAAATTTTTGTTTGTACGCAATTTGTAAAAATTGTTAGTTTTTATAATACTGCGTTTACGTACTGAATCAAACGTGATTGGGTTGGATTTTATTGATATAATAGTTTTTCAAATGAATTGTGAATTCAATTTTTATATTTACAACTTGGTAATAAACAGTTGTAGACGTGCGATGAACTTTGTTTTTTTAATTTGAACTCTGACTTATCCTTCAAGGGAGCAAGGTTAGACAATCCATTAGTTGTCTATGAAATTAATTATAATTTTAAACCGACTACACACTTTTAAACTGATGTAAGCAAAATATTTTCTATCAATTAACTGCATAGTTCTCTATGATGACTGCACATCAGTTTTAAATGTACAGTTTCATCAATACTAATATAATAAAGCGTAAAGACACACTTCTTTGTTGCCTAAGATGTCAGCAATTAAAGCATATTTTTGAATAACTCTTTTTTTAATAAAAAGCCCTACACTTACCTTACGATTTAGGCTATATATTTTCACGCCATTAAACTTAGGGGTAAATATTTTGGATAAAAACTCTAATGTGGGAAAGAGACCATAAGTTGCTGCCAACATCAATGAATTAAGGTTGTCATGGTTTGACATTATGTCATGTCATTTTGACATTTGCAATTGTTAATTTGACAAATGGGATTCGGGGGTAAAAGCTTCATCATTATCATCTTTTTTTTTATCCTACTCCCGTAGGGCGCAACTAGTTTCTGTCCTCCACATAACTCTATCATATCCCATCCCTTTTTGATCATGTCACCTTTCACGCAATCCATCCATCTCTTTCTATGTCTACCTCAACCGGTGTATCCACACTCATAACTAACGTTCTCTTTGTAAGCTTGTTTTAATAATAATAAGTGTGGTTAAAACGTCTTTGTACTGTATAAGAGCTCATGTATGTAACCCTAATGAAACCACAAGAGTGTCATTTAAAATTAAATTGTATCTTCAAGAAAGTAATTGCTTTGAACCGCGCTTGAAATTTTATGTCTTCAACAATTCACAATTTAATTAAGTGTGTATTTTTTATAATAGCTATCTAACTAAATGTATAAAACAACAAACCTAATGTAATTTTTAATTTAGAAAAGAAATATCTAAACACTAATTATAATGGTTAAAAAATAAAAATTCAAACATTTAAATTGTTAAAGGTTAAATAATTTATTTCACCTGTTTATGTAAATTACGAGGCCTTTTCTAAATTAAATTACGAGAAGGCTGTGTAAATGCTTCAAGCATGTTTCATGCATAACATAAAACATGTAGATTTCTCCACGTAATTTAAAAAAGACTTGAAAAATTACAACTTGATTAACCACGTGTTAAATTTAAAATACGACAGCTAAAGTAACCATGTTACTTGTTTCCTTTTTTTCCCTAATTTAAGGCCTAAAAATTAGATTTCATACGGACGGAGTCGCGGGCGAAAGCCAGTATATTTTATCATACTAATATTATAAATGCGAAAGTTTAGATTATGGATGGATTTTTGTTAGAGTTAGTAGCCTAAATAGCTGAACGGATTTCGATGAAATTTGGTATAGATATAGAGGATAGTCTGGAAGAACACATACTACTCACTTTTGTTTTATTTTTAATACCACGCGGACGGAGTCGCGGGCGAAAGCTAGTTATTCTATAAAATTAATTCAGATGTTAGTAACGGAAACAAAAACGTGAAAATGTTTTCAGACTTCAGATAGCTCTACAATTATTTTTAATTGCTGTGTAGCACTTTAATATTTTCACTGTAATTATAAAACACTCTTAACACTACTGAAACACCTGTACAAATATATTATCATCCCGCTCATTTTCTGTGAAATAAATGGAGACAACGATATATATAGTATAATAGAGGAAGTTTGAGAGTAGCCCCTATAGTAGAGAAGGTAAGGAGTAAAAGGTTAGCATGGTATGGGCATGTTATGAGGAGGGATGAATCGCATGTTACAAGGAGAACGTTAGTTAAGAGTGTGGAACGGTACACCGGTAGAGGTAGACCTAGAAAGAGATGGATGGATTGTGTAAAAGGTGACATGATCAAAAAGGGAGTGATGACTGAGATGACGTATGATAGAGTTATTTGGAGGACAAAAACCTGTTGCGCCGACCCTACGGGAGTAGGATAAGGAGATGATGATGATGATGAAATAGAGACAACGATAGTTTCATACAGATATATTATAGTAACGTAATTGAACATATATTAACTTTATGGAAGCTAAGAATACCGTAAATATTCTATAATCAATAACTTTCATTGATCAAAAGTACAAAAGTCAAGGTATTGAAAAAAAAAAACATTAGAATTGTTATTAATTGTTAATTTATTTAATAACTAGCTGTTGCTCGCGACTTCGCCCCCGTGAAATATAAAAAAGTAGCCTATGTTACTCACAGATAAATTACCTTTCTAATGGTGAAAGCATTTTTAAAATCGGCCCAGTAGTTTTTGCGTGAATCATACATACAAAAATACAAATCTTTCCTCTTATATTTAATGCAAATTAAAGCTTCTAAATTATAACTATCATAATCGGTTGTTGATCGCAAAATCAGCAATTTATATAATAACCCAATCACATTAAGAGCGTGCACACCTTTGACTAAACTATCGCACAACTGTTTACTCTTATTTTGATTCCTATGAGCTTGTATGGAGGTGCGCACACTCGATTTTTAGTTGTGCAACTAAACAGTTGAATTGGCTGCGAAACAATCGACAATCGCAGAACAGTTGTGCTATAGTAAAGGTGTGCGCTCGCTCTTTAGACTAAAAGATCGTTTCAATTCCCATTATCGATTCAACCCATCAACTAAACTTTCAATCCGAAAATCAACTCAACAACTCAACTTTCAATCCGAAAATCAACTCATCAACTCAACTTTCAATCCGAAAATCAACTCATCAACTCAACTCAACTTTCAATCGGTCGAGTGCTAATTGTGTGCGGTGCGAGTTCGAGATCAACGAAGGCGTAAATCACGACCGACATGCGAGTTTAATGAATATTGATTGAAACACGATTGAAACGAGATACCCGGATTAATGCTTGGTTGCTGAAGTATCCATTTATTTTATCATTACCTAGTGATTAATTAGTGTTAGTTTAAACTAAATTTCAAAGGAGTAAAACTCGAGTTATGTTCGGAAACGCATTTCAAGAATGGTTAAACGTAGCTGGGAAACTGGCCATAAGAGACGATTTTGTTTATTAACTTATTAAAACTTTCGTGAGACATTATACTAAATAAATTATAACGTAAATTTAATTTAATATTTGATTTTGACTTTTATTTGATTAAAACATTCCAAATTAGTTTTAATAAAAACTTAAAGCTACTGTTTAATTCTGTTATTTCACACTTACTAAAACGTAGGAAAAATAAAGAAAAACACTCGGAAAAGTCTCAAAGAAAAATCTAAGGAAAACACGAAAATATTTTCCAATTTCTCGATTGAAGACGTCTAGCACACGTTTAAAGTTGGTAGTATGGAGCTTATTTCCCCAAGTGGCCCTTACTATTGGAGAGTTTCTCAAATAACTCAAAGGAAATGATATCTAAAATGCCCCGACTACGTATATTTCAACTACAGACTGCTTCTAAAGAAATTAATTTAATGAATTAAAGCTTTTATTTATTTCACCTTTGACAGAGATGGAGTGTATTTAGTGGTTTTTGCTTTCGTTAAAGTCTTCATAAAGAGGACTAAAAGGTTCCTAATATTTTATTATATTATTCTAGCTTTCGCCAGCAACTCCGTCCGCGTGGAATTATAACAACAAAAGTGAGTAAGCCTATGTGTTCTTCCAGACTATCCTCTTCGTCTTTGCTGAATTTCATCGAGATCCGTGCAGCCGTTTAGACTACAAACTCGAACAAACATCCATTCATCTAAACTTTCGCATTTATAACATTAGTAAGAAGTAAGATTGACAGATACCAACGTATATATGTGTTTATGTGTACGTAATATATTTTTATTTAACTTAATAATATTTCATTATAAATAAAATTATTTAGTTGATGTTTTAAGATATCGCTGATAGATGGCGTTGAACGTAGTGTATTCATTTTAAAGAATAAATTATACTCTCCTTGCAGTAAGACTTGCTCTCAACAATTTAGAGTAGTAAAAAAACTTCTATATCTATACTATCTATACTATTATAATAAAGCGTAAACACACATTTCTTTGTTGCATAAGATCTCAGCAATTACAGCATATTTTTGAATAATTCTTCTTTTAATAAAAAGCCCTACACTTACGTCAGGCTTTAGGCCACATATTTTCACGCCATAAAACTTAGGGGGTAAATATTTTGATAAAAACCCTAATGTGGGAAAGAGACCATAAGTTGCTGCCAACATCAAGAAAGACTGCTAAGGTTTGTCATTACATGTCATGTCATTTTGACATTTGCTATTGATAATTTGACAAATGTAAACAATAAAATAAAGTTTTTATAATTTACGCGGATGAATCCGCACGCGAACAGCTAGTTATCGAATAAAAACTTGAATGTTATCACATTTTCATTAAACATGAAAGTAAACGGATTCAGCGCGACCTCATTGGTTACGTCAAAACCCTTGTCAAAAATATCATCAGGTATTTTTCTCACGTATGCTGCCAAATTCGTACCTTAGGAAAGTAATTTTTTTCATACAATTCGTGTGGTATATACGCAATTGTTTGATAAATTATTTATAAGTCTACAATGTCTAGAATATTAAAAAATATGATGTTAAACACTAAATCTAACAGAAAAAAGGTCTCAGTGGATAGATCATCAATATATTTAACAGGAATTGACAGGTGTGATAAATAGTTATAAATTCCATAGACGTAATGGCTACAAAGTATAGAATTGAATATATAATTACACGCGATAAATTCATAATATCTGCTTTTACCTAGTGGTTAATTCAGTACTGAACTTAGGGCATTAGCGTAAAAATTGTACAGTCAAATAACATGTTTTTTTATAATAAAAGGAGGCAAACTAGCGGCGAGAACATCTAGGTGGTCAACGACGCCCATGGACATCCGTAACAACACGTATATTGAAACATACGTCAATTCGTATCAATCAGCAGTGATCAAAATGTTAAATCTCGATCTAATATTTATACTGATCTTATTCCATTATTGTTATAAGAGCGGGCACACACATTTGAATATAAAAGGGTTGCTGGGGTTCTTCGGCGAGCTGGGTTGGCTGGAGTAATCCATGTCCTATTCTCACGCAAAATACGCGCTAGCCGTGGAGTTGCGGTAACCGTAGCCCCTACTACTACTACTACACATTTGAATAAACTATGGCACAGCTGTTATGCGATTGTCGATTGTTTCGACGTCAATTCAACTGTTTAGTTGCACAACAAAATCGAGTAGTGTGCGCTCCATAGGAATCGCCGAGACTAAATAGTTGTGCAAGAGTTTAGTCAAAGGTGTGTGCTCGCTCTTTTTTTTTTTTTATAATAAAAGGGGGCAAACGAGCGGCGAGAACATCGAGGTGGTTAACGACGCCCATGGACATCCATAACTACACGTATATTGAAACATACGTCAATTCGTATCAATCAGCAGTGGTCAAAATGTTAAATCTCGATCTAATATTTATACTGATCTTATTCCATTATTGTTATAAGAGCGGGCACACACATTTGAATAAACTATGGCACAGCTGTTATGCGATTGTCGATTGTTTCGACGTCAATTCAACTGTTTAGTTGCACAACAAAATCGAGTAGTGTGCGCTCCATAGGAATCGCCGAGACTAAATAGTTGTGCGATAGTTTAGTCAAAGGTGTGCGCTCGCTCTAAATGGTGGTTGTTTACGATTCGTTTATTGCACGTTAAATGTTAAGCCCGCGGTAACTTGTGCACTTTATGTGCTTGACTTTTGCAGTATTTGTACAACGGGTAACGTAAACTAGAATAAAATATGTACTATAACCTCGTTATTCTTGTATTTTTAGGTTATATTTTGTAACGTTAACTTTTTACGTCACTTTTAGACAACAAAGTCAATCAAATTCTAAACATTCTTTAATGTAACTGACGGTATTTTTAATTATAATAAGCTTAATGTCTAACATCAGATGTTTCTTTTAAGTTAATAAACTCTAACTAAACAACATTTTTTATTAAAGTAAAATAGGTTAAAAAACATAAGTAAGTAACCTATGTGTTCTTTCACTATCCTCTACATCTATGTCAAATTTCATCGAAATCCGTTCAGCAGTTAAGGTAATATATTCTAACAAACATCTATCTATCTAAACTTTCGCTTTTATAATATTAGTAACCATTGGCATAGTACAAAAAACTAACAAATAACTCTTTTAAGAATTCAAATAACACTAATGGAAATGATTAAGGTACACAAGTAATAGAGAAATTGTAAACTTGAGACGACAGAATACAAACATTGCTAATGGTCCAGTAATAAATGTAAATGAATTCTGCAGGTATACATTTATGCAGTTTGCAGCAAAATATTAGTTGCCAATATAATAAATTTAAATAATTTGAATATCAATAGACAACTGTGAAGTGAAATTTACATTTTCTGTTTATGCTTTTTTTTATTATTATAAAAATATTAGTAGATTTTTGTTAATTTACTAATATTTCCTTTAACCATTCCAACTAAGCTCTAGGCTTGTGCTAGGATATGATTCACAATAGTCGAATGGCAGGATTCGAACCCTCGACCTCAAGATCGGTAGTCCGTACCCCAAACCATTAGGCTATTGACTTTACTAGCTGTTGCTCGCGATCTTGCTCGCGTGTAATTAAAAAAATAATAAAAAATATAGCCTATGTTACTCACAGATGACGTAGCTTTTTATTGGTGAAAGAATTTTTGAAATCAGCCTAATAGTTTTTGAGTTATTTCAATATATATAAAAATACAAACCTTTCCTCTTTATAATATTAGTATCAAGGAATCACTATCAGATCGTAGAATCTGAGAACAGAATCCATAGAAAACTTTCTATTGTGTAGAACTTGATATTGTACTAACAATGCGGAATTACGGTTATACCAAGATAATCTTCGTTTTATCTCAACTTCTATACGTTTATAACTATCGTGTATAAATCATACTTCATACTTATAAATGCGAAAGTTTTGATGGAATAATTTTAGTATTGCTAAAACGACTTGATGGATTTCGGTGGAATGTGTCACCTATGTAGAGCATAGCCTGAAAAACACATATGGTATTTTAAAAATTATGTACTACGAAAGCTAATTGAATTAAATATTATTATAAGGCCATGTGTATACCGAAAGTAATAGTTAAAACGGTTCGAGCGTTTTTGCCGGGACTTAGAGATAATGTAGCTAATTTATGCAGGAATATTATAAAGTACTTTTATAAATTATGCTGTGATGAATTCGTCGTCCATGATCTTTATCACCAGCTTACTATATGTCACCACTGAGGGGCTCGGAGCCTACCCTAAGTGAGGGGTGATTAGGCCATAGTCAACCACGCTTGCCCAATGCTTTCACACATATCTTTGAATTTCTTCGCCGATATATGCACGTTTCATCACGATGTTTTCCTTCACCGTAGAACGTCGTGTTAATTATGTGCATATGGAATTCGAAAATCGTAATTCACATTGGTACGGCAGGATTCGAACCCAAGACCTGTGATTACAAGTCAAGTGCTCAAACCCCGAAGCCAATGACGCTCTAATTCGTCATCCGCTTGTGTTTAAATACAGTAGGTAAGTTTCATCATCATCATCCTCCTTATCCTACTCCCGTAGGGTCGGCGCAACAGGTTTTGTCCTCCACATAACTCTATCATACGTCATCTCAGTTATCACTCCCTTTTTGATCATGTCACCTTTTACACAATCCATTCATATCTTTCTAGGTCTACCTCTACCGATGTACCCTTCCACACTCTTAACTAACGTTCTCCTTGTAACATGCGATTCATCCTCATAACATGCCCATACCATGCTAACCTTTTACTCCTTACCTTCTCTACCACTGGGGCTACTCTCAAACTTCCTCTAATATACTCATTTCGTATCTTATCCATTCGTGTTAATGTTAACAGTAGGTAAGTTTGTTAAATTTTAATCTAAAACAAGGAAGAGTAAAGAATTTTATCACCAAAGAGACAAAAGTTGTAAAAGCAATCTCGCTTCCTTCATTTATAAGTCGCGAGACGTGAAAAAAAGTTCTATTCAAGTAAGTTTGTCACGTAAAGGAGACTTGAATTTTTAACTTTTAAAGTCGGTTTATGTGTTTTTTTTTCAAAGAAAAGAGAAGGTAATTTTTTTACTTTTAATCTAATTAAATATACTTGATACTAAAGTGCTAAAATAGTCACATTTTAATAGCGTCTAGTGAAGTTAATAGCGCACACCTTAGACGAAATTATCGCACAACTGTTGTGCGATTGTCGATTGTTTCGCAGCTCAACTGTTTAGTTCCATAACTAAAAAACTAGTGCACGCACCTTCATACAAGCTCATAGGAATCAAAGCGAGACTAAACAGTTATGCGATAGTTTAGTCAAAGGTACGCGCGCTCTAAGAACACACACACGACGTTTAGTTAATCGGCCGATTGATAGTTAAATCGTTTGATCAGTATGAACTTGTGCACATTACACTGATTTTGTTTTATATGGTTTTTGTCTTTATAGCCTTATGCTGGGTTTCCGAAGTTTCCACTAATCTGACATTACCTAGCGATTAGTGTTAGGTTGACTAAGTTTCAACGGGGTAAAACTCAAGTTAGTTCGGAAATGCATTTCATGTATTTATCGAACCAAAAACACTAACGAATGGTTAAATGTGGCTGGGAAACGCCTTTATTCGACCAAACTTTAGGTAAAAAGTCTTTCTATGGCTCTAAGAGACATTTATGTGGAAACATAGGTAACTAGCTGTTGCTCGCGATTTCGCCCGCGTGAAATTTAAAAATATAGCCTATGTTATTCACAGATAAATTACCTTTCTACCGGTGAAAGAATTTTTAAAATCGACCCAGTAGTTTTTGAGTTATTTCAATACATACAAAAATACAAATCTTTCCTCTTTATTATATTAGTATAGATATGATAAATGAAAGTTCATATATTTTTTGTTCTCTTTTATAAATCACGATCCTTACAAATTAAACGGAAGGGAAATTTTATTGATATATGTCTACTTATTTACTTTGATGTGACTTCGCATTTGATGTCACATAAAAGGAAATTTCATATGAAAAGGAAGGAAAATGTGCCAAAGAATCAAACGTTAATCTTTGAATATTTTATGACTTTTTTGTTATTCTCTTCTTTATATTCCTTTCTATATTGGAGATAATCAGCGGAATCGAATGATTGAGGCATTTTATGTAATATTAGTGTAAATCTATTAAGGAAAATTTCAAAACAATCATACTAATATTATAAATTCAAAAGTTTTAGATGGATGGATGTTTGTTAGAGTTTGTAGCCTAAACTGCTGAACGAATTTCGATGAAATTTGGTATAGATGTAGAGGATAGTCTGGAAGAACACATAGGCTACACACTTTTGTTTTTTTAATTCGACGCGGACGATGTCTCACGCTAGTTAAGAATACATTTTTAAGT
Source organism: Papilio protenor (assembly GCA_029286645.1). NCBI lineage: Eukaryota > Metazoa > Arthropoda > Insecta > Lepidoptera > Papilionidae > Papilio > Papilio protenor. The sequence goes on from JAGSMZ010000056.1 coordinate 642,760, forward strand.
AGTGCTTGTTGTTTATTTAGTGCCAGAATCTATTTTCAACGAACATACCTATATTTTGAAGCGGCCAACTAAAAACAATTTGCAGCTCTCAATTGAAATAAAACGAGGGCGGTTTTTATTGACCGGTGAAAAGTTGAATTGCGGTTTTAAAAACCACACACCAATTAAAACAAAAATTTAGGTAGTTTCAAGCCCTTAATATTTTAATAGAGGAATACGATATATATATATAATATATATATATAATATATATATATAATATATATATATAATATATATATATAATATATATATATATAATATATATATATATAATATATATATATAATATATATATATATATATATAATATATATATATAATATATATATATAATATATATATATAATATATATATATATATAATATATATATATAGATAAATGTAAGTTCATATATTTTTTGTTCTCTTTTATAAATCACGATCCTTACAAATTAAACGGAAGGGAAATTTTATTGATATATGTCTACTTATTTACTTTGATGTGACTTCGCATTTGATGTCACATAAAAGGAAATTTCATATGAAAAGGAAGGAAAATGTGCCAAAGAATCAAACGTTAATCTTTGAATATTTTATGACTTTTTTATTATTTTCTTTTTTACATTCCTTTTTACATTGGAGATAATCAGCGGAATCGAATGATTGAGACATTTTATGTAATATCAGATAAACATAAATCTATTAAGTAAAATTTCAAACCAATCATACTAATGTTATAAATTCAAAAGTTTAGATGGATGGATGTTTGTTAGAGTTTGTAGCCTAAACTGCTGAACGAATTTCGATGAAATTCTATATAGATATAGATAAATGTAAGTTCATATATTTTTTGTTCTCTTTTATAAATCACGATCCTTACAAATTAAACGGAAGGGAAATTTTATTGATATATGTCTACTTATTTACTTTGATGTGACTTCGCATTTGATGTCACATAAAAGGAAATTTCATATGAAAAGGAAGGAAAATGTGCCAAAGAATCAAACGTTAATCTTTGAATATTTTATGACTTTTTTATTATTTTCTTTTTTACATTCCTTTTTACATTGGAGATAATCAGCGGAATCGAATGATTGAGACATTTTATGTAATATCAGATAAACATAAATCTATTAAGTAAAATTTCAAACCAATCATACTAATGTTATAAATTCAAAAGTTTAGATGGATGGATGTTTGTTAGAGTTTGTAGCCTAAACTGCTGAACGAATTTCGATGAAATTCTATATAGATATAGATAAATGTAAGTTCATATATTTTTTGTTCTCTTTTATAAATCACGATCCTTACAAATTAAACGGAAGGGAAATTTTATTGATATATGTCTACTTATTTACTTTGATGTGACTTCGCATTTGATGTCACATAAAAGGAAATTTCATATGAAAAGGAAGGAAAATGTGCCAAAGAATCAAACGTTAATCTTTGAATATTTTATGACTTTTTTATTATTTTCTTTTTTACATTCCTTTTTACATTGGAGATAATCAGCGGAATCGAATGATTGAGACATTTTATGTAATATCAGATAAACATAAATCTATTAAGTAAAATTTCAAACCAATCATACTAATGTTATAAATTCAAAAGTTTAGATGGATGGATGTTTGTTAGAGTTTGTAGCCTAAACTGCTGAACGAATTTCGATGAAATTCTATATAGATATAGATAAATGTATATAGATAATATATATATATATATAGACAGCAAGCGGTTATCTACTGAATTAGGTCGTCACTGTCCCGCAAGCAACCTAAGTTCAGTGTTACTACACAAAATGTCAATTATGGATAACCGTCACAATCCAGCAAGCGGTTATCTACTGAATTAGGTCGTCACTGTCCCGCAAGCAACCTAAGTTCAGTGTTACTACACAAAATGTCAATTATGGATAACCGTCACAATCCAGCAAGCGGTTATCTACTGAATTAGGTCGTCACTGTCCCGCAAGCAACCTAAATTCAGTGTCACTATACAATTATGGATAACCGTCACAATCCAGCAAGCGGTTATCTACTGAATTAGGTCGTCACTGTCCCGCAAGCAACCTAAATTCAGTGTCACTATACAATTATGGATAACCGTCACAATCCAGCAAGCGGTTATGTTGAAGTAGTTGTTGAAATGGCTCAGGAGTAAGCGCCATGTTGTGCCGTCGTCCTGATCTGTTTGTTACTCGGCTGATTCGTCCAGCTGATCCGTCCTGCTGATTCGCCCTGCCCCACGTTGGGCGCCAGATTGTAAGAGAGCAGGGGTGTCGTAAGTCGAATCAGCCAAAGAAAAACAACACAGGTGCAAAAACAGTCGTTTATTGGTTTATATACCAATACGGTCGGTCTGCGCGCGGACCCCAGGTTGGGAACCACACGCAGTTACAAAAAATGTTACATATTTACAATATCGGATAGCCGTCACAACAGCAAGCGGCTATCTGCTGGATTAGGCCGTCACTGTCCCGCAAGCAACCTAATCAAGCTACACTACTGTGCAAGTTCTGAGTAAAATTAGTCACAAGACAGCAAGCTAATATACTCAGAATCGCGTCGTAGGAACTAACTTGAGAAGACAATATTTGTTATCCTCTTTTGGTTTCTTCTCTCATTTGCGTAATGTACATGAAACGAGTTAACGTAAGGCGTATGCAAAACAACATCGTGTTTTCAAATACAGGTGGCGCCATCTATTATGTACGTGAAACAACTAGTCTCCAGTGAATATTTGTTACATATATATATATATATATATATATATATATATATAATATATATATATAATATATATATATAATATATATATATATATATATATATATATATATAATATATATATATATAATATATATATATATATATATATATATATATATATATATATAATATATATATATAGATAAATGTAAGTTCATATATTTTTTGTTCTCTTTTATAAATCACGATCCTTACAAATTAAACGGAAGGGAAATTTTATTGATATATGTCTACTTATTTACTTTGATGTGACTTCGCATTTGATGTCACATAAAAGGAAATTTCATATGAAAAGGAAGGAAAATGTGCCAAAGAATCAAACGTTAATCTTTGAATATTTTATGACGTTTTTATTATTTTCTTCGTTATATTCCTTTCTATATTGGAGATAATCAGCGGAATCGAATGATTGAGACATTTTATGTAATATCAGTATAAACATAAATCTATTAAGTAAAATTTCAAACCAATCATACTAATATTATAAATTCAAAAGTTTAGATGGATGGATGTTTGTTAGAGTTTGTAGCCTAAACTGCTGAACGAATTTCGATGAAATTTGGTATAGATGTAGAGGATAGTCTGGAAGAACACATAGGCTACACACTTTTGTTTTTTTAATCCCACGCGGACGGAGTCTCACGCTAGTTAAGAATACATTTTTAAGTAGTGCTTTTTGTTTATTTAGTCAGAATCTATTTTCAACGAACATACCTATATTTTGAAGCAGCCAATTAAAAACAATTTGCAGCTCTCAATTGAAATAAAACGAGGGCGGTTTTTATTGACCGGTGAAAAGTTGAATTGCGGGTTTAACCACACACCAATTAAAACAAAAATTTAGGTAAGTTTCAAGCCCTTAATATTTTAATAGAGGAATACGAAATTCGGTCTAGATTTTGTAAATTCATTCGTAAAAACGCAGTGAATTCAAATATGACGCCGTAGACAAAATGACAGGAATATTTTCTTTTGTTTAATACCATTTTACGTTTCTTAAAGTAAATTACATTTCTAAGTGAGCAATGATGATGAAGAAAAAATGATGATGATGATGGAAAATCATTAAAGCAGATAACCTACTCTACAGGAGAGCTTAATCTCACTCTGAGTACGACAGTAAAATCTACACTAATATAATAAAGAGTAAACACACACTAATTCGTCGCGTAGGAAGTCAGCAATCACAGCATATTTATGAATAATTCTCACTTTAATAAAAAGCCCTACACTTACGACACGCTTTAGACTATACATATATTTACAGGCTATTAAACTTAGGGGGTAAATATATTGGAAAAATAATGTGGGAAAGGGACCATAAACTACAAGTTGCCAACATTAAGGAAGCAAGGTAACGGTAATTTTGACATTTGCATTTGAGAATTCGATAAATGTAAATAATAAAATAAAGTTTTTATAATTTCATGCGGAAGAAGCCGCACGGGAACAGCTAGTAGATATAGATATTACAAAATCTTGTTACGTCGAAATGGGCTGTAGACTGGGTACTCGGCGTTTGTCCGCGCGTGTTTCCCCAAGATAAAAGCCAACATAAATCAAATACAAAATGACACTCATTGTTGCCACAAGATTATGTGAAGTATTCTTATTATTATAAATTTTTTTTAAACGGCATCTAAAAAAATACGCTTAACAGTGCATTTTTATTATCTAACGGCCGATAATTTAAACAGCTAATTAAATAAACTATGTACCTATATGTGAAAGGGTCACACAATCTAGTTTTAGTCCCCTTTTCTTTTAAGAAACTGTTGGGAAGGGGATATTTGATGGAGGAAGGGACAGAGACAGGAAATATCTCCTCCGTCAAAGGCAACGTATCTGCTTTCGCAGATATCTTCGCTATTTCAGCGAATTATGATGTAAAAAAGACTAATTCAATCTTCATATATTATTGGGTTCGGCTATAAATCAGTTTTAGACAAACTTAATAAGCTTTAGGGAATTTGAATGCTTTTTATTTATTTAAATAACAGCTATAAGATTGGAAATATAGTTTGTAATAAATGTTCCAACATATAGTACATAATAGTATGTTTAAGGCGTTATAGAACGACAAACTAATATTTTAGGGTGCCTTTTCAATATCCGAATAAGCGGCAAAAATATTACCAAGGGTCCGAAGTAAAAATATATCGCAGTTTGGGTTATCGGAGCCAGTAAAAGATTTTATGCGGAGCTATAATAGTCTGGATACAGGAAATATGTACTTCTTTTGACCCGGGAAATAATGGAAAATAAAATTATATGTGTGGCGTAAAGTTGTAGTGTGATTTCATTTGATATCTAAAAAGGACGTCGCTGGTATAGGCGTAGAGCGTTTACACCTTTGAGTAAACTATCGCACAACTGTGTAGTCGCACTTTGATTATAAGATTATATGGAGGTGTGCACACTACTCGATTTTTAGTTGTGCAACTAAACAGTTGAATTAGCTGCGAAACAATCGACAATCGCACAACAGTGTTATAGTTTAGTCAAAAGTGTACTCCCGGTCGACATTCGGCTTGTGACGTCATCTACCTCTCCTAGTTCCACCATTCTTATGACGCCCCGAGCTACGATTCCCCGGGTTAGGTATCATAGTAACTTTTATATACTTTAACATATGTACATTTGATTAATGAATAATGTCCAAACAATCCCTGTAGAGGATATTGAATAAATAGTAAGTTTGCAAAGCGGTCAAACGATGTTACGTTAAAGTGATTTAGCAAACACAAACTTCAAAGTACAGTCAGCAACACAATACATTTTGTTACATCAATTAATTATTGAGCAACTACATATATTACGTCGATAAACATTACAATTTATTACCTAAAAAACACCTGTCTCTAATAGAGTTTTTTTTTTAAATTATTATTAAGACAAAAAATATAATATTTCTGCGATATAATATGGAGTGAAAATAATATAAGAAATAAAAGTGTCACTCTGTCTATGCCTTCCGTGTCGGTTGTGTCGGCTTTCTTACGTAAATATAACATTCCATATAAATTACAAATAATCTTTTATTTATTTCCTTACTTTATCGAATTTATAGTAGACAGATAAGACATTGGTGATATAATCATTAATATTTGATCATAACACTTTTGTCGCTGATTGTACATTACTGCAAACATAGATACGTACGCTTTGACATGTTGTTTATTTAACGGAGCACGTTAATTGCATAAAGAGACTGCATTCCCCGAGATACTGCAACTCTCGCCGGAGACTGCAGCAAACAGAATGAATAATTACCACATGTGTACATTCATATGCAAAAATAACTATATTGCGACATTGTTTGCACATATTATATTATAAATAGGAAAGGTTACCTTGCTTGAATTTTAGATTTCTGTACATTTCGTAATTCTATAAAATATTTTAAGCTATCTGAGCCTCTATCAGCCAGTGGTGAGACAGGCCCTTAATGTGATTGTTTGTTCGTCTATTACTCATGGAATACGTAATTGAATTTTATGAAATTTAGGGCTTGTCCCACCACTGGCTGATAAAGGCTCAGATAGCTTAAAAACGTCACTATCAGATAAGGGAAAATGTAAAAGGACATAATATACTTTTTAATTCCTAACTCGTGATATAAAGATAACTGCCGTTCGGTAAAATCTTTAGAAGTTCGAAATCAAAGTTCAAACGATTTGTTTACAAAGAGTTTATTTACAAACTAGCTGTTTCCCGCGACTTCGTACAGGTGGTATAAAAAACATACAAACTATGTAAAAGAAAACTACGTATCCTTCAGAAACCTGACATTTTTCGGGGATGAATTGTGACCCATGTGTAACTCCAGACTTCGTTTTATATCTGTGCTAAATTTCAATAACACATGTTAAACAGTTGCAGAATTATAGAGTAAACATAAAAAACTAAATCAATGCATTCCTGGGAACCATAACTATTTCCGGTATCACAAGTTGATATGTGTTCTTACAGGCTGTCATCTACATCATCATCATCTCCCCTGCCTTATCCTACTCCAGTATGGTCGGCGCACCGGGTTTTCGTCCTCCAAATAACTCTATCATCGGTCATCTCAGTCATCACTCCCTTCTAGGCTGTCCTCTACATCTTTGGCAATTTTCATCCAGATCCATTGAGCCGTTTAGGCTACAAACTCTGACAAAAATCCATCCATCTAAACTTTTGCATTTATATTAGTAAGATTGTTAGGTACTAAATTACTGGTATTAAAAGCCACAATCTAGGTTTTCATACATACGAGTCTTGTTTGAAATTAAATATTCCGGCCAATAACTCGCAGCGCACCAAGCGTACGTCCTGAAGTTTTAATTAAGAAACAAACTACTTTGGAATGTATTTCAGTTTACTTCAAAGCGCTTTTTAATGAGTAATTTTACCTTTTACTGCAATTAAATAATTACGACCGTATTGCTTAAACAAATGAAAATGCTCAAATTCTTAATACAAATAAAATATCAAAACTTGAAGAAAAGACAGCAATGATGTGCTTTTGTTTTGAGTTTGATATTTGAATCTTTTACCATTTAAAAATAAATAACGACACTAATGGACGTTTTCGCCAATGAGGCCCCAAAAATTCTTAGCTGTCTTTTAGTCAACGGTCTCTCTAATCATACTAATATTATAAATGCGAAAGTTTAGATGGATGGATGGATGGATGGATGGATGGATGGATGGATGGATGGATGGATGGATGGATGGATGGATGGATGGATGGATGGATGGATGGATGGATGGATGGATGGATGGATGGATGGATGGATGGATGGATGGATGGATGGATGGATGGATGGATGGATTTGTTTAGGTACTAAATTACTGGTATTAAAAGCCACAATCTAGGTTTTCATACATACGAGTCTTGTTTGAAATTAAATATTCGAGCGAGTACTTCCTAAAGTTTTAATTAAGGAACAAACTACTTTGGAGTGTATTTCAGTTTACTTCAAAGCGCATTTTAATGAGTAATTTTACCTTTTACTGCAATTAAATAATTACGACCGTATTGCTAAAACAAATGAAAATGCTCAAATTCTTAATACAAATAAAATATCAAAACTTGAAGAAAAGACAGCAATGATGTGCTTTTGTTTTGAGTTTGATATTTGAATCTTTTATCATTTAAAAATAAATAACGACACTAATGGACGTTTTCGCCAATGAGGCCCCAAAAATTCTTAGCTGTCTTTTAGTCAACGGTCTCTCTAATCATACTAATATTATAAATGCGAAAGTTTAGATGGATGGATGGATGGATGGTGGCAAACGAGCAAGCGGCCACCTGAATCCGCCAAAATGGCGAAGCGACCGCTGCCCATAGACATCCGCAATTGTAGATGCGTTGCCTACCCTTATTCGACGGAGGAGGAGACGCAATCTAAAAAACTTCGAACCGAATAGCTGTATATTCTATGAATATGATATATTATCTTTTTTATTCTGATTAAATTTCATTTATTATGCATGCAACACTGCATCATAAATATGCCAAACGGACGAAGGTTCGGATAAATTATGTTCGTGGTATAAATCCATCCTTCACCCACTTTACATGCATAGATGTTATCTAAAAATATCAGCACTTATAGTAATTTTAGGGAATAATTGTTTTAGGAAAATTGAAAGGAATTTTCCACTGGAAAAACATGTATAAAGTTATTGTTATATCTATCATTCCCTTTTCACTCTACATTTTAGCACAATTTTTTTCGTCGTAATTTTTTAGAAAGTGTTAAATTTTTTTAAAGCATTTTAAACCTATCTTATTTCATATCTTTGTTTTAAATTAGTTACTGATGACTAAACAGTTTCGATTTTACTAACATTATAAATGCTAAAGATGGATGGATGTTTGTTAGAGTTTGTAGCCTAAACTGCTGAACGGATCTCGATGAAATTTGACATAGGTGTAGAGGATAGTCTGGAAGAACACATAGGCTACTGACTTTTGTTTTTTTTTAATTCCACGCGGACGTGGTCGCGGGCGAAAGCTAGTTCTAAAATAAAACGATGAACTTATGTGACGCCTAATTTTTGGTAAAAAAAAAGTAAATTTTACTAGATGGCTCTAAATGTCGCTTAAGGTAGCCGTAAATTTAAAGGTTGGTGGAAATGGACGTTAAGCTGTTAAGTACAGTTTTTTGTGTTTTTCAATATAATAGATTCAAATGAAGCAATCTAAAAAACTTCGAACCGAATAGCTGTATATTCTATGAATATGATATATTATCTTTTTTATTCTGATTAAATTTCATTTATTATGCATGCAACACTGCATCATAAATATGCCAAACGGACGAAGGTTCGGATAAATTATGTTCGTGGTATAAATCCATCCTTCACCCACTTTACATGCATAGATGTTATCTAAAAATATCAGCACTTATAGTAATTTTAGGGAATAATTGTTTTAGGAAAATTGAAAGGAATTTTCCACTGGAAAAACATGTATAAAGTTATTGTTATATCTATCATTCCCTTTTCACTCTACATTTTAGCACAATTTTTTTCGTCGTAATTTTTTAGAAAGTGTTAAATTTTTTTAAAGCATTTTAAACCTATCTTATTTCATATCTTTGTTTTAATTCCACGCGGACGTGGTCGCGGGCGAAAGCTAGTTCTAAAATAAAAAGATGAACTTATGTGACGCCTAATTTTTGGTAAAAAAAAGTAAATTTTACTAGATGGCCCTAAATGTCGCTTAAGGTAGCCGTAAATTTAAAGGTTGGTGGAAATGGACGTTAAGCTGTTAAGTACAGTTTTTTGTGTTTTTTATTATAATAGATTCAAATGAAGCAATCTAAAAAACTTCGAACCCAATAGCTGTATATTCTATGAATATGATATATTATCTTTTTTATTCTGATTAAATTTCATTTATTATGCATGCAACACTGCATCATAAATATGCCAAACGGACGAAGGTTCGGATAAATTATGTTCGTGGTATAAATCCATCCTTCACCCACTTTACATGCATAGATGTTATCTAAAAATATCAGCACTTATAGTAATTTTAGGGAATAATTGTTTTAGGAAAATTGAAAGGAATTTTCCACTGGAAAAACATGTATAAAGTTATTGTTATTTCTATCATTCCCTTTTCACTCTACATTTTAGCACAATTTTTTTCGTCGTCATTTTTTAGAAAGTGTTAATTTTTTTTAAAGCATTTTAAACCTATCTTATTTCATATCTTTGTTTTAAATTAGTTACTGATGACTAAACAGTTTCGATTTTACTAACATTATAAATGCTAAAGTATGGATGGATGTTTGTTAGAGTTTGTGGCCTAAACTGCTGAACGGATCTTGATGAAATTTGGCATAGATGTAGGGGATAGTCTGGAAGAACACATAGGCTACTTACTTTTGTTTTTTTAATTCCACGCGGACGTGGTCGCGGGCGAAAGCTAGTTCTAAAATAAAACGATGAACTTATGTGACGCCTAATTTTTGGTAAAAAAAAAGTAAATTTTACTAGATGGCCCTAAATTTTTTAAAAAAAAAGTAAATTTTACTAGATGGCCCTAAATGTCGTTTAAGGTAGCCGTAAATTTAAAGGTTGGTGGAAATGGACGTTAAGCTGTTAAGTACAGTTTTTTGTGTTTTTCAATATAATAGATTCAAATGAAGCAATCTAAAAAACTGCGAACACAATAGCTGTATATTCTATGAATATGATATATTATCTTTTTTATTCTGATTAAATTTCATTTATTATGCATGCAACACTGCATCATAAATATGCCAAACGGACGAAGGTTCGGATAAATTATGTTCGTGGTATAAATCCATCCTTCACCCACTTTACATGCATAGATGTTATCTAAAAATATCAGCACTTATAGTAATTTTAGGGAATAATTGTTTTAGGAAAATTGAAAGGAATTTTCCACTGGAAAAACATGTATAAAGTTATTGTTATTTCTATCATTCCCTTTTCACTCTACATTTTAGCACAATTTTTTTCGTCGTCATTTTTTAGAGAGTGTTAATTTTTTTAAAGCATTTTAAACCTATCTTATTTCATATCTTTGTTTTAAATTAGTTACTGATGACTAAACAGTTTCGATTTTACTAACATTATAAATGCTAAAGTATGGATGGATGTTTGTTAGAGTTTGTGGCCTAAACTGCTGAACGGATCTTGATGAAATTTGGCATAGATGTAGGGGATAGTCTGGAAGAACACATAGGCTACTTACTTTTGTTTTTTTAATTCCACGCGGACGTGGTCGCGGGCGAAAGCTAGTTCTAAAATAAAACGATGAACTTATGTGACGCCTAATTTTTGGTAAAAAAAAAGTAAATTTTACTAGATGGCCCTAAATGTCGTTTAAGGTAGCCGTAAATTTAAAGGTTGGTGGAAATGGACGTTAAGCTGTTAAGTACAGTTTTTTGTGTTTTTCAATATAATATCCCACCAAAATTACATAAAAGTAGGTTAAAATCTATTTAATTGTTAGATATACATAAAAACCTTAGTTGCCATAAAATTAAAACTTAATTGAGAGGAATATTTGTAAAACAACAATGATTGTTTTTTGAACAACTAAGTTACTATCAAATAATTATTTTACCCTTAATTGACGGAGGAGGAGACGCACATAAAGAGGACATTTCCCCTTCCTCCGTCTCCGTCTCCTCCACCGTCAAATCCACTTTTCCTTCCCATCCTTTCCTCTTAAGAAAAGGGTGGAAAGGGAAAGGGACTAAAATTAGGCCATTAGGTGAATTAAACTAACTAATCTCAAATGTCTGTATAAAGTCTTATTAAACATCACTGAGAGACTCTGAGTCAACCCTAAGTGTGACTAGGCCATAGTCAACCACGTTGTTCCAATGTGTGTTGACTTCAATATATTTCTTTGAATTCCTTCGCATATTCAGGTTGTAACGTAATGTTTTTCTTCACTATAAGAACGTCGTGTAAAGGAAACATGAAAATCGAAAAACACTTGTACATGGCGAGATTCGAACTCAGGATCTGAAGATTACAAGTCAAATGTATAACCCATGAGCTACTGACGTATTTATCAATATAATATCCCACCAAAATTACATAAAAGTAGGTTAAAACCTATTTAATTATTAGATATACATAAAAACCTTAGTTGCCATAAAATTAAAACTTAATTGAGAGGAATATTTGTAAAATAACAATGATTGTTTTTTGAACAACTAAGTTACTATCAAATAATTATTTTACCCTTAATTGACGGAGGAGGAGACGCACATAAAGAGGACATTTCCCCTTCCTCCGTCTCCGTCTCCTCCACCGTCAAATCCACTTTTCCTTCCCATCCTCTCCTCTTAAGAAAAGGGTGGAAAGGGAAAGGGACTAAAATAAGGCCATTAGGTGAATTAAAATGTTTTAGTCATATTATTTAAAAAAGTTATATTCCTTCCAAGAAGCAAAGTTCAAACTTCGCTTCGTCTTGAAACGATTTAAGCTGAAACTTGTTACGGCAGCTAGATAAGCGAGTTAAGGAAATGTTAAGCTACCAATATTGAAGATTTATGTTCCATGCAGTCTGCTTCAAACTTTACCTACACTTCGATGTTTATATAATTTACCCCAAAGGGAGGTAAGACATCTGCAAGAAATATAGGCATTCAACCAATAAAAATTTCACGCGGACTAAGTCGCGAGCAACAGCTAGTCTACTATATATTACGTTTACAAAGTAAACCAGATAAATCAAACGCAGTTGTGTTTTGATGTTTCTGATTCGTATTTGATTAGGATTGATGGATCTATATTACAATATGAAGTATATTTTCGTGAGTAGAATTATTTCATATTGGGTCATTAGTTATTCTAACCTATTACAAATACAGCCTATAAAGGCATATTTAATGAACGACTAATGTCGTGGTATCTATACTTCTATATCTATACTAATATAATAAAGCGTAAACACACACTTCTTTGTTGCCTAACATGTCAGCAATCACAGCATATTTTCGAATAACTCTTTTTTTAATAAAAAGCCCTACACTTACGTCACGCTTTAGGCTATATATTTTCACGCCGTTAAACTTAGGGGTAAATATTTTGGATAAAAACCCTATTGTGGGAAAGAGATCATAAGTTGCTGCCAACATCAAGGAAGCAAGGTTGCCATGGTTTGACATCATGTCATGTCATTTTGACATATAATAGTATAGAGTATAGATAACTCAAAAACTACTGGGCCGATTTTAAAAATTCCTTCGTCGTTAGAAAGGTAATTTATCAGTGAGTAACATAGCCTATATATTTTAATTTCACGCGGGCCAAGTTGTGAGCAACAGCTAGTACAAAATATAAATACATTTTCGTACGGAATTGTATATATTGGAACTTACTGTATAACTTTGTTATCACACTTTGTGACAATCCAAACTCGATTCCTCAGAGCTTGTTACATAAGTTCTTTATATGATTAATGTCAAAGAAAATCAGCCGGAGATATGTAATACAATAACTATACTAATATTATAAAGAGGAAAACTTTGTTTATTTATTTATTTATTTATTTATTTATTTATTTATACAAAACACAATATTACATTTCACATACACTTTTACAAATACATTTCACATAATGATTTTTTTAACTTTTAATTTTATAAGTCTGTATTTTGTTTAATATATCCTTGGCTCCTTTACTAGTTTGATTCCCTGTATTAAATGATATGATGTTTGATTGTGAATAGGCTCAAAAACTACTGGGCCGATTTTAAAAATTCTTTCATCGTTAGAAAGGTTATTTATCTGTGAGTAAAATAGGCTATATTTTTTCATTTTTGTATTATTTTTAAATTTCACACGGACGGAGTCGCGGGCAAAAGTTAGTGTCATAATTTTTCCAGGTATTATTTTATTCAATAAACAATATAGTCGCACATCTTTAACTAAACTATCGCACAAGTGTTGTGCGATTGTCGATTGTTTCGCAGCTCAACTGTTTAGTTGCACAACTAAAAATCGAGTAATGCGCGTACCTCCATATAAGTTGTAATCAAAGCGAGACTAAATAGTTGTGCGATAGTTTAGTCAAATGTGTGTTACCGCTCTTAATGCTATAAGCGTTTTTTTAGTTTTTTCTTTGTTAATTCGCAAAAGAGTGTAAATAAAAAAATGACAAGCAATATTCCTAAATTGAATCCTATAATTTCTTTTATTATGGTCATCAACATTCATATAAAAAACAGTAAAAAAATACACAAACATATAATAGTAATAGTTATTTCGAATCTCAAAAACAAATCGCAACTAAACAAGCCCTGAGTTAAGGAATTACTCCTAGAGTGTAATAGAAAAGGGAAAATAGAATTTGATCAAAGGCAGTTATAATGAGAGTACTTGTGTCCGTTGGTTGCTGTACGTGACAACTTTGATGGCCTATTAAGTCGGCATTGAGTCTAGTATAGATGTGATTGAAAGCAGATTTATTTCTTTTATATATTAAACGTATTATACTCGTATATTTATTTATAAAAAAATAATGTAATATGTGCTTCGTAATACTGATATTATAAATGCTCAAGTTTAGATGGATGTTTGTTAGAGTTTGTAGGCTAAATGACTGAATGGATCTCGATGAAATTTGGCATAAATGTAGAGCATAATCTGGAAAGACACATAGGCTTCTTACTTTTGTATTTTTTAATTCAACACGGTCCGAGTCGCAGGCGAAAGCTAGTAATATACTAAATGCTAAAGTTTAGATGGATGGATGGATGTTTGTTAGAATTTGTAGCCTAAACCGCTGAACGGATCTCGATGAAATTTGGCATAGTAAAGAGGATAGTCTGAAAGAAGACTTAGGCTACTTGCTTTTGTTTTTAATACCACGCGAATTGAAGTGCGAACGAAAGACAGTAAAATGTATAAAACGTATCTATATTTAGAGTGCGCGCACACCTTTGACTAAACTATCGCACAACTGTTTAGTCGCTCTGATTCCTATTAGCTTATAGAGGTGCGCACACTACTCGATTTTTAGTTGTGAAAAACAGTTTCTATGAAACAATCGACAATTGCACAATAGTTGTGCGATAGTTTAGTCAAAGGTGTGCGCTCGCTCACAGTTACATAACAGACAGCATTATCACGGCCACCATAAATACTAAACTTAGTGATATATTGACAAACTAAACAAAACTCTTGTTAATGGCGGGGTAAGTAATAGCTCAGTTAAGTTCTAAACGGTCGAAATTTACGATCTTATCCTAAATTTATTACTCTCAAACACGCAAAGGGAATTACAATTACAACGAAGCAATTGCTTAAAAATAGGTTTTTAAAAAAAGAGAAGGGGGCAAACGACCGGCGAGAACACGGAGGTGGTCAACGACACCCAGACATTCGCAACACCAGAGGAACTACAGATGCGCTGCCGGCCTTTAAGAAAATGATAGGCTCGTTTCTTGAAGACCCTAAGTCGTACTGGTTTGATAACGCCGAGGACAGACCGTTCCACAACGCGGCAACACTACTTCTTACTAACATTATGTGAGAGTTTGTATGTATAGATGTTTGTTAGAAGGCATCTCTTAAGGGTGTATAAATCATCATCAAATTAGGCATAGATGTAACGCATAATCTGGAAGAACACATAGTCTACTCAGCCATTTTATTTAAATACTAGCTGTTGCCATGCGGCTTCATCCGCATGAAATTATAAAAAAATTATTGTTGACAATTGTCAAATTCTCAATTGCAAATGTCAAAATACAAATTACTGTAACATGGCAATCTTGCTTCCTTGATGTTGGCAGCTTGTAATGTATGGTCTCTTTCCCACATCAAGGTTTTTTCCAATTTATTTACCCCCTAAGTTTAATAACGTGAAAATATATAGCCTAAAGCGTGACGTAAGTGTAGGGCTTTTTATTAAAGAAAGAACTATTCAAAAATATGCTGTAATTGCTGAGATCCTACGCCACAAAGAAGTGATTGTTTACGCTTCATTATATTAGTATAGATAATAGTTAAGTAGACTATGTATATAGCCATAGTTTATAAACTAAAATTCATTTAGTAATACTATCCAAATTTCTGTCTCCCTCACTCCTTTGAAAAATAGAGATGGCTATATAGAAAGTGTTAGAAATGCTTCAAATTTAGAACCATATTAGTTATGTATGTTTACATGCAAAGCTTTTAGATATAACAAATTGTATCTCAATGTACGGCTGAAATATTTATTAGACCCATTTCCGTTAACTTGAAACGCTTTACTTACATCTTCCTGTTATCTTTTATCGTATAAGATAATATTTGCCTTGAAAACAAGATCTGTTCCTTTTAAACATTTTAATGTTACTAATATTATAAATGCGAAAGTTTAGATGGAGGTTTGTTAGTTTGTAGCATAAACTGCTGAACGGATTTCAATGATATTTGGCACAGATGTAGAACAAAGTCTGGAGGAACACATAGGCTACTTACTTTTATTTTAGTCGCGTGCAACAGGTAGTATTTAATTAGTTATTTCGTAATCATGCTAACATTATAAATGCGATAGTTTAGATGGATGTTTGTTAGAGTTTGTAGCTTAAACGGCTGAATAGATTTCTATGAAATTTGGTATAAATGTGAAGGATATTCTGGAAAAACACATAGGGTACTTGCTTTAGTTTTTTTTTTAATTCCACACGGAGAGTCGCGGGCTTAAGCTAATATGAATATAAATATTAGATTCTTTTTTTTTTTATATTTGTTAAGCAAGCGCTTGACCACGATCCCACCTGAAGGAAGTGACGATGCAGTCGAAAGATGGTACGCGCTAGCCTAATAGATAGCTGTTCACTCTCCTTTTGAAGGCCCCCACGTCTTATTTAAAAAGTATAGAATTATTTTTTTAGAAACGTGTTAATGTACGAGTATGACAGGATTTTATTTAATAGCGTTGTATGAAGGCTATTTTCATTGCTCTATAATTCTGGATTTGCGACTTAACGCGGCGCGGTTACTTCTGGACCGCATTAAGTGTTTACGAGCCACTAGAAACGCCATTATGACGTCATAATAGGGTACGTAATTCACTTCTTACCTGGAAAATGTTCGCGAAAATCTACTACATGTTTTTAACACATTTTTAATGATAGCAATAATTTCACTGATACTTTTGTTAATTATGAGAGAAACAAATGAATATTAAATGTTAATACAGAGATGGAGAGAGCACCTACACGAGCCCATTCAACTTGTAATCGACCATTCACAAGACATGCGACCAATGAGAAGTAATGCTTCGTTTTCTGACCAATCCGGTATACGATCTAAGAGCACGAGCACATATTTGACTAAACTATTGCACAACTGTTTAATATCGCTTTGATTCCTATGAGCTTATATGGAGGTGTGCACAATACTCGATGTTTAGTTGTACAACTAAACAGTTGAATTGGCTGCGAAACAATCGACAATCGCACAACAGTTGTGCGTTAGTTTAGCCAAAGGTGTGTGTTGTTAGTGTAAGGCTTTTTTTTAATTTGCTGTGATTGCTGACATCCTAAATAACAAAAAAGTGTATGTTCACGCTTTATTAAGTATTAGCCATTGCTCGCGACTTCGTCCGCGTGAAAATAAAATAGCCTTTGTTACACACAGATAAATAACCTTTCAAATGCTGAAAGTTTTTGTTAGAATCAAATACATACAAAAATCCAAATGTTTCCTCTTTATAATATTAGTACAGTCAGATATGTAGATTAATATAATCTAAATAACCACCTAAGTTATAAACACATTTTCCTTAATACCAAAAAGTAATCTTAACATGACATAACCAATTTACTTTTCTTGTAAAATCTTGCAACGTTACGCTGGGATTTATCTGTCTCATAAGAAGGGAAAATAATGTCAATGTCACTCATAATCATTTAAGTTTTATTAAAAAGAAACAACAAAACAAAAGACGTACATCCTTAAAGCCCGTAATACACGCTCGGTTTTATCTGTAAAGTCAGATCAGATATATCTAACGTGTAGGCAAAATCGAGAACTCAACTGTTGCCAGTTTTAGTAAATTTATCTGAAAGATAGGGGGGTGATGACTGAGATGACGGATGATAGAGTTATTTGGAGGACGAAAACCCGGTGCGCCGACACTACGGGAGTAGGATAAGGGATGGGAGATGATGATGATGAAACTGATTAGATAAAACTGAGCGTGTAACAGGCTTAAGGATATATTAAAAACGACTTCGCCTGCGTGATTTATAAAATATGCCACAAATTACCACAAATTACCAACGGTGAAAGAATTTTTAAAATCGGCCCAGTAGTTTTTGAGATATTTCAATATATAAAAAATACAAATCTTACCTCTTTATAATATTAGTATGAATAATAGGCATGAAAAAAAAAAAACTGTAAAATCCTATGTCGCGCAGCGATAACGTAGCTTTCTAACGGTGAAAGAATTTTTAAAATCGGCCCAGTAGTTTTTGAGATATTTCAATATATAAAAAATACAAATCTTACCTCTTTATAATATTAGTATGAATAATAGGCATGAAAAAACAGATATTCACTTGTTTCTTTTTCATTTGTTTATTTTTAAAACGTATTTTTGAATATAAATTACAGAATTCTATTCTACAAAAAGCCAATTGGACAAAGAATTTGGTAATTCAGTTTATAGCATTCTTTGGGACATTTCAATCTACGCGCAAATTACATTTTTTTTGCTTACATCTTCCCTTGCTGCGAATTTATTGTAACGGAAATGTTCAATTTATTGTATAGTCGAACAAGGATACTTCGCGTGAGAGAAGCGCTGATATCAGATGAATTCTGTCAAATGATATGTAAAACATACTTAGAAATAATATATGTCATAGCAGAAAAAAATAGCGTAACCTACGTAAAGGCATGAAGGCATTTGAAGTGAGGTATAATAATTTAGTTCGAATTGACACCGGGTCAGATAACTTTGTCTGTCTATACAAGGAATACAGGGCTGTTTATTATTGTTTTTTTTACTTAGAAGACGCGAATGAGTACTTAAAATTTAATTTGCAAACGTACACCAGACGATATTTTATTTGAACTCATTAAATACTAACAAGACTGGAAATAACGATTCTTAGAAAAAAATCAAATACACTTTACGAATTTCTTCATTAAATACGTCTAGAGCACTTACATTGCGATCTTAGAAGTTAATTTTGCCAAGTGTTATATTATACAATTTCATACATCAAAGGAAATCTTAACATGACATAACCAATTTACTTTTCTTGTAAAATCTTGCAACGTTACGCTGGGATTTATCTGTCTCATAAGAAGGGAAAATAATGTCAATGTCACTCATAATCATTTAGTTCGAATTGACACCGGGTCAGATAACTTTGTCTGTCTATACAAGGAATACAGGGCTGTTTTTTTTGCCACATTCTTTATGGCCAGTTCTCTTTGGTACAAAACTCATTGATTAACAAAGAGGTTGAATATATAAACTTCACTAAGCAACTTTCGATAGTCTAATTTTATTTTCATCATTGTATTTAATTACAACTTTGTTTTATTTAAATATAATACTGAGTAACAATTAATTGTTTTTTTTTACTTAGAAGACGCGAATGAGTACTTAAAATTTAATTTGCAAACGTACACCAGACGATATTTTATTTGAACTCATTAAATACTAACAAGACTGGAAATAACGATTCTTAGAAAAAAATCAAATACACTTTACGAATTTCTTCATTAAATACGTCTAGAGCACTTACATTGCGATCTTAGAAGTTAATTTTGCCAAGTGTTATATTATACAATTTCATACATCAAAGGAAATCTTAACATTTCACTCCAGATTTTCATCCCCCAAGATTATTTGGATTCCGTCATTTCAATCGCCACTCCCTTCTTGATCATATCACCTTTCACGCGATCCATCTCTTCCTAGGTCTATCTCTACCAATGTACCCCTACATTCATACAAAAGTTCACATCAAATAAAATTCTTCATAGCATGTCCATACTATACTAACCTTTTACTCCTTGATTTCTACCACTGATGCTTCCTTTAGCTTTTAATATGCTCTTTATATCAAGTGATATTCTATAAACAAGTGGATGTTCCCCCCTTTTCGTCGCTCGTAGCTCGCATCACCGGCCACTCTGCGGTATACCCTGACCACACTAACTATACCGCTAGCCGTTCTGTCTGCACCGGCCGATAGCTTGCGCCAGCTCCCCGCATCAGTCACTCTGCCGCGCCAAATCATGACGCCAACAGCTTCGTAGCGCCATGCGATGTTGCCGCTCCGCAACGATGGCCAACTACACCAGTCTGTGCGTTAAACCCAATCGTGTTTGCCATAAACATTGCTTTCAATGTTACAACTATTCTGTTAAAATTAATCCTAACATCACTGTTTCTTTATAAGAATCCTAAGTATGAAAGAATCCGCTATCCGCCAGTTCTAAGTCCGTAGTTTAGGATTGATATGATTAATGTCGGATCTTTGTATGTGAACATCTGTTCAAACAACGTAACAAGGGTTCAGTATTTATTTTCGTTGTTTTCGCCCTCAATTTGTTGGAACATAATGTTTAGTACAAACGCCTCATCAATCGTAACACATATGTAACACACAGTTAAGAAAATCTATACTAATAGGAAAGATTCTTTTATGTTTGTGATGAACTCAAAAACTATTAGATCGATATCAAAATTTCTTTCACCGTTAAGAGCGGGCGCACACCTTTGTATTGTGTGATTTTCGATTGTTTCGCAGACAATTTAACTGTTTAGTTGCACAGCTAAAAATTTAGTAGTGTGCGCACGGCCTTATAAGCTAAAAGGAATCGAAGCGAGACTAACCTGTTGTGAGATAATTTAGTCAAAGGTGTGCGCGGGCTCTAAAATGCTACATTGTCCCTAAATAACATAGACTATATTATGACTACTCAAGTAAAATTGATTTCACTTTTAAATATGAAAATAAGTAAAATTTTTGAACAAATAAATATACTAAAACATCTACTTGATCACATACTCAATTCGTTGAACTGTAAATACCAACTTCATATATGTAATATCATTTTTATTCACAAATCCGAGAGCTAATATTAAAAAAATCGTGATGAATAATAAATTGTGATCCATTATGTTGTGATTTCATTTTATCCTGTTCCCTTTAATATTTCCTTACATGTAAATATGATTTAAATACTGACTAAATAGATATGTACGTATTCTTATTATTTACAAGATGTTGTAAATTCGAAAATTTAGATGGATGGATGTTTAAGTTTGTAACCTTAACTACTCAACGCATCTCCATGAAATGGCACAGATGTTGCTTTTTTTTTTTGCTTTTAAAAATTTGTAAAGATCGTCGGTGGTTCATGAGTCCATTTGAAATCTGCAGTTCCTGGCTTTGTATAACGCCACATACCAATGTGTTTTTCTATCGAATTAAAAAAAAAAAAATACAACAAAAACCTCTTTATTGTCATCATATATATTTACATACAATGAATATATTTAACTAAAAAAATATATGATAACAATGGGCTGCAGGCTCAGCGTGTACCACATGGCCAATGCCACGAGGAGCTGATTTTCAGCCTGTCCCTGTGGGCCGCGTCGCGCCTCTTCAGGGGTGCCCAACACTTGCACCATAATATATTATACAGAGAAAAAAGAACAATCATATTAAAACAATCATGTGTATTTACTCAACGTAACTTCAACAGTCTACAAAAAAACTGTCTCACTGAAATTTCCATGTCATATTTAATCAAGAAATCTTGTGATTTCATTCCAACAACAAGGATGCAGAACTTGATATCTCCAATTCGTCTGCAGACACATTTACTGGATTGAATCACAGGTGGCAACGCATTAGTGAGATTAATCCCCCGTCCCTTGCAGACGGCATAAACGCCAAGAGATTCTGCGGCTCCTATGTAAAATGTTATAACTCACGATTTCCAAAAAAAATATTTTATGGAATCTGGTTTACGTTATCTTTTCGCTAACTTTATAATCAACATTTAGATGTGATTGTTGGCGCCACTCGGAAGAATCACTTAATTTTTTATTATTTTGACTCTATTAATTCATTTTTTCTTATTAGACTGTGGTAATTTATAATCTATGCATACTTCTTCTGCGACTTAACTTCCGCCAACGTGCCACAATTTGTAAAAAAAGAAAATAAAAGCCCGAGATTGATTCAAAAAAAGGAAATTAGAAAGTAAGAAAGGAAGAAAGATATATAGAATGAAATATAAGAATCAATAGTCACATGTCTGTTTCTTCGTAATTGGCCTAAAAGTCGTTAAAGTTCCTCTCGCCAAAAATCAGATTTTTGTAGTTACGTTTATATCCTAAGGAGCCATCGATTCCGCCGTCCTCCGTAACTCAAATATCATTAATGCCACACGTGTCATCTTTAGAATTGTCACATTTGTATAATTAAATTTACTTTGCATTTATCTTATAACATTAATTATAATACGTTTATAGCGTTAGATTATAAACTAACTTTCGCCCGCAACTCTGTTCGCGTGAATTAAAAAACAAAGGTAAGTAGCTTATAGGTTCTTCCAGACTATGCTCAACATCTATGCCAAATTTCATCGATATCCGTTCAGCCGTTTAGTTTACAAATACAAACTCTAAGAAACATCCATCCATCTAAACTTTTACATCTTACTATTCATACTTCATACTAATATTATAAATGCGAAAGTTTAGATGGATGGATGGATGGATGTTTGTTAGAGTTTGTACCCTAAACGGCTGAACGGATTTCGATGAAATTTGGTATAGATGTAGAGGACAGTCTGGAAGAACACATAGGCTACTCAATTTTGTTTTTTTTTTAATTCCACGCGGACGGAGTGGCGGGTGAAAACTAATTTATAATATTAGAATAGAAGATTTATGATTTACCAGCATTTTTCTATTCCATCGAACCTAGCTTGTACTGTTGTTTACAATAGTCTAATAACGAAACCCGAAATAGACGGGCACTTCAGTTCAGAGCCATTCTAAAGTTTGAATAGCATTATACCAAGCAATTCTCAGTAGAGCTGTTATTAAATTATAAGCTATATGCAACTTAGTACAGCTTAGAACTTGCTTGTTCTAATGATATAGGACAGTTAACTAGTTATCCACGGTTAAGTTGACACTAACTAGTTCTGTGCGTTCACGTAATGGATTTCATTGGAGAATTGAATATCTACCAGGTGTACCTAATGCAGGGGTGGCGAACCATTGGTACGCGTACCATAAGTGACATACGACATAATATTTTGGGCACGTCCAAAATCATAAAAATGATACGAAGAAATTACAAAGTAGATGTAACTTGGAATTGACGTAATAATCACAGTCAAAATTATTCGATGCCACTTCTAAGACTGCATTAAATATTTCTTAAAAAAATGGCACTTTGATAAGTAAATGTTCGCCACCCTAGTGTATTTTAATCAGATAAATAAGTATTAGAAAATAATATAACTAACAATAGTAATAGCATCATTTTAAACAAGTAAATAGCAGTTACAAATTTATATTTCCATTGCGAGCAGCATTATTAATCCATTCTGCTTACACCGAATTCCATAGCTAAAGTCCGCGCAGTTTGCATACTCGTGCTATTTGCATGCATCTGGAATACTATGAATGTTAATTGAATCAAGTAAAACAATTTGCTTTAGTACATTGTTAATTTGAATCACGGAATAGACTTTAAATACGAACTGAGGTCTTGGAAAAATCATGATTGCATTGCCTTACAGATCAGTGATTTTGATTGTTTTAATTTCAATTTACTTACTGGGTTGGCGCAGCGACCCAAAGTGGGTCTTGGCGTCCGACACGAGAGAGCGCCAGCGTCGTCTGTCCTGCGTCGTCGCCTGCCAGTCGATACTCTAGCTCGCGCAGGTCCTGCTCTACGGCGTCTCGCCATCGGTATCTGGGCCGGCCGGGTCGGCGGCCAATCGGTATTCCGAGATACGCTTTTCCAATTTGATGCATATTAATGTAGCTTCGATTCTAAAGTATCCTTCTATAATACTCAGACGAATACCACTTAAGCACTCCCTAAGTCAGGGGTAGCGAACCACTGGCACGCGAGCCATAAATGGCACACGACATAACATTTGAGCACGTCGAAAATCATAAAAACGCTACAAAAAATAGTGACTCAAAATTATTTGATGGCACGTCTAAGACCGCATTAAACATTTCTTTAAAAAATGACACTTTGAAGCATGTTTACCACCCCTGCCTTAAGTGTTTTATAAAGGTTATTTAAAAATGCTAAAGTTATTTCATGATCCTGAATTAGTTTATTTTATAATAAATTACCTAAATTGTACATAACATTATTTATTAGTAAGGCAATGCAATCATGGCTTTAGCTAAAAATTTTAGATTACATATTTATGCTAAATACAGATCCTATTCTCCGAATACGAGCAATATTTTCTTCAATATATTAGGAAGTATTTTCATAACCCGATCAACAGATGGCGTTGTTATGACTAGTATGGTTTTTAAATTATTTTTATTAATCACCATAACTTGCAATTGCGAAATTAAATTAACTTTGCATATCCAAGAAACATTTTGCAAAATTAAATTTCATCTCATACTTTACGATTTCCGTGAAAAATTTATTGCAAAATAAAAGGTTATAAAATTTTAAAGTTGCACATTTAACACTCGCTACCAGCGCCCGCAGTAATACGATCGTAAACAACATTTATACTCACAAATAAAATGCATATTAAAATTTCAGTAAGATTTATAAAGTAAGGCAATATTAAACTAACCTACGTCCATAACATAAAACAGGGGTGTTGAACATTTATCCATCAAAGTGCCATTTTTTTTTTATAATATAGGTGGCACATAAGCAAGCGGCCACCTGAATCCACCGAAATGGAAAGCGACCGCTGCCCATAAACATCCGCAATTGCAGATGCGTTGTCTACCCTTAATTGACGGAGGAGGAGACGCACATAAGGAGGACATTTCCCCTTCCTATGCGTCTCCTCCACCGTCAAATCCACTTTTCCTTCCCATCCTTTCCTCTTAAGAAAAGGATGGAAAGTGAAATTGACTAACTAAAAAGGACTAAGGGTATTCTCGCCTTAACTAAATATTTTGTACTAACTGAAGTGTGATTTGTCATTTGTTTTCTTCACTACTACACTATATTTTGAACTCAATTCATATATTACGTGAACAGGTTTATTAAGGTTCCCTCAGAAACTACTAACGCCGACCCAATTTAGGCAAAGTTAATGTCTTGGAAGGAAGATAGGAAGGAAGTTTGCTCGGCAGTATTGCGATTTCGTTGGACCATGAGTTATTAGTTATTGCATGTAACTAGTTAGTTAATGCTAGTTTTTGTCTTTAAATTAAATTATCATTAGATAACAAATCAGATTTAAACTTAATTTAAGGATGATAATTCAAAAATGTTAATCGTTTGTGGAATAAATCCTTGCACGAAAATTTGCAAGAAAGTATTGATCGACAAAGTTTGTTTTAAACTTATGCAGTGGGCGTTGCAAGAGTTATCTGGCGTGAAGGGTAACAACAAAACTGATCCAAATTTCCGTGCCAGGGCCTCGAGGCTAGGTTTATAACAAATATATTTTTAAGTCTGTCTACATGTTTTTTGAATTTGTAGCGCAGCTGTCGTATATTTTATTAATATTATAAGAAGTTTGCGTGAAAATTTAAGTTTCACGAATGAGAGATTTCTATTGAATTTCATAAATATAAAAGAAACAGCTGTGTCTATTATAGAGAATAACAATTAAACTTTTCGAATGTAATTAAAGGTGTGGGAACGATAAAATCATGTTGTAATGACGTCATCACGGCTAGGTCTCATGTTAATGTAGTCGAGTAGTAATTTACTTTATTGGACTGTTGGTTAGTAATTTCATATCCAACAAATCAAATAGATTACTAGCTGTTGCACGCGACTTCATCCAGGTGAAATTAAAAATATAGCCTATGTTACTCAGTGATAACGTAGCTTTCTAATGGTGAAAGAATTTTTGAAATCGGCCGCGTAGATTTTGAGTTATTTCAATACATACAAAAATACAAATCATTCCTTTTATAATATTAGTATAGATATATATTAACGCAGCTGCTATTTTTACGATTCTATTTAACTATGAAATACAACTTCAGCGTATGAAAGTGTCTCAAAAGTTATTTAATCTAAGTTAGATATTCCAGAGTCGCTTACGCAGAGTAAAGTTTTTATATCTAGAATGCAAATCTAAGTTGGACATTTGTATTACTTTGAGGTTATAATACCCTGGTACTTTAAAGTGAAACTAAGTTATAAAAATATACTTATGGAAAAAATCAAATTAAACACTTTCTGTACTGTCCTAAAAATATAGTTAGACTCTGTTTAGTTATATACGTGTTTTAATTTTGATACAGCTATGTTAAAGGCAAAGAGTCAAAAAATATATAGATACAAACTTTCGCCCGCGACACCGTCCGCGAAAAATTTAAAGAAAACCGAGTAGCCTATGAGTCCTTCCAAACTATGCTCTACATTTATGCCAAATTTCATCGAGATCCGTTCAGCCGTTTAGGCTACTAACTATAACAAATATCCGAGTGGATACATACATAACATTACGTATGGATGGGTATCCATCTAAACTTTGGCATTTATAATATTACTAGCTTTACGAGGCGTACTGAACTTAACAACACATATTTTTCAGAGAAAGTACCGGTAAATTTTCATTCCCTATGCCTCGTCTATATATTTTTAATGTCTTTGATTAAAGGCTAACAATTAATATTTGTGTAACAATTGTACATATGTGTAGTATACATTGTGTGAAGCCTTTTTTGAGCGTTAACAATGCCTTGTTTTTCAGGATCCAGGTCAAACAAACAGGAGAGTTTTGCGAGCTATATATACGAGTACATACGTGTGTATTCAAAAATGTATATAGGCTTCATTCAACAACACTTTTTTCTTCGTCAATAATATAATATTGCAGTTTAATGCCGGGTTTCTGAAGTTCCCACTTATTTTGTCATTACCTAGAGATTTATTAGTGTTAGGTTGATAGTTTCAACGGAGTAAAACTCAAGTTACGTTCGGAAACGCATTTCATGAATTTATCGAACCAAAAACACTAACGAATGGCTAAACGTAGCTGGGAAACCGGCCATAAGAATTATATAAGTACACTAAAGAAAATTTATGTTACTGTTATTATCCAAAGACGAATGTAAAGAACATTACTATATTTTCAAATAATGTAATTCATGTGACCACACAGAAGACAGGCGTGAAGTGGGAGCAATTCCGCGTACAGTCTGATGTGTGTGGTGGCCCAATTACGGTCCCTTTCCCTTTCCATCCTTTTCTAAATAAGAAATAATGGGAAGGAAAAGTGGATTTGACCGAGGAGACGCATAGGAAGGGGAAATATACTCTTTATGTGCGTCTCCTCCCCGTCGATTAAGGGTAGGCAACGCATCTGCAATTTCAGATGTCCATGAGCAGCGGGCGCTTCGCCATTGCGGCGGTTACAGGTGGCCACTGGCTCGTTTGCCACCTTGTAATATAAAAAAATAGCACTAATATTAAACAATTATAATTCCTCTTTCAGACTTAAAATTATTATGCTCTTATTTACAAGGGTAGACTAAGTAAATAGATAAATATTGAAATAGTAAAATTAAATCATCATCATCATCATCTCCCCTGCCTTATCCTACTCCCGTAGGGTCGGCGCACCTGGTTTTCGTCCTCCAAATAACTCTATCATCCGTCATCTCAGTCATCACTCCCTTCTTGATCATGTCACCTTTCACGCAATCCATCCATCTCTTTCTAGGTCTACCTCTACCGGTGTACCTCCACATTCATAACTAACGTTCTCCTTGTTACATGCGATTCATCCCTTCTCATAACATACCCATACTACGCTAACCTAAAATAAATAAAATTAAACATGTAACACAAAAATCTACATGTCAGGGCATTTCAAGTCGAGAGCACGCTCTTGACATTGACCCAGTACTTAAGAATTCCAGAGAAAATAGTCTTGAAATAGATGTTACGTTGAATAAAAACTGCTTTTCTAAAACTGTTATCTGTCGTAATATAAAGCGTAAACACATACTTCTTTGTGTATGTCAGCTATCATATAATGTTTTTAAATAATTATTATTTTACTAGCTTTCGCCCGCGACTCCGTCTGCGTGGAATTTAAAAAAAATTGAGTAGCCTATGTGTTCTTCCAGACTATCCGCTACAGCTATACCAAAATTCATCGAAATCTGTCCAGCCGTTTAGGCTACAAACTCTAACAAACATCCATCCACCTAAACTTTCGCATTTATAATATTAGTATGAAGTATGATTGCCTATGTGAAAGAACACATAGGCTACTATTTAAGTTTTATTTGAATCCTAGGCAGATGGAACAGTTGGCAACAACTGGTATACTATAAAATTAATGTATTAGCTGTTCCAAAATCAAATATCATCATGCCAGTTAGCGTTTACATATGCTTGTAGTTGGGACGCCAGTATCTTGTATTCCAGTGTGTCAGTTTCTAGTATGCCTTTAACATCAGACGAGGTACTAGTTCATAGATTGTAAAAAAATAAAAGGAATAATAATCGTTGCTTTTCGTATATAAAAATATAGGTGTGAATTCGCAGATTCACGTATTCAGATGTAGGGATTTTCGTGAGCCTTCAAAATACGCAATTGAATTATTTATCATCCGCATCTCGAGAGGATTATTGTATCTTTTTTTATCTTCCCTTTGCTTTTATTTGTCTTAACAGATACTATACTTATCTATTCAATAAGGTTTTATTGATCAAACATTATGTAAGGCAGTGCCAGGGCTCATTCAAAGCATTAATTTTTAAATTCATTTAATTCTTCATCTGATTATAAAGCTCTACAGACCTTTGGGGGCCTTGACTTCGTCCAGGAACATTCCAATTCGGTCTATCACTGGCCAGTGTTCTATGCTTACATTTTTCGCGTCTTATCGCCTATCCGGAGCTTTGATCTCTCTCGGTACTTAGGTAGTCTAGCATAATCTATCCGTTTTATGTAGCAGATCCTGTATAATTTAATGTCTCCCCCACTTGAAGTTACAAGTCATAGAGGTCCTGCTTCTATCAGCTTCACCATTAATTTTCTACATACAACACCAAAGATATTCCTCAGAATTTTTCATTCGAATCTAATAATAATAACGTATTTTGAACATGTTATTAAAACAAGTAGAAGTGCTTAAGTATGTAATTAAGGGTTGCCTCACCGCTGTATAACACGAGAGCTTGTAACTTGAGAAGTTAAGCGATGTTTATGAGACAGTGGGAATAGCGTTAGCAAGTTATAATGTTGCCCGTAAATCTCAAGTTACATAGCGGTTGAAAAATATACCTCGCAACTGGAATATCTGTTTTATAATAATGTTTATGGTTTATAACAATACTTTATACCTTGTTAAGTTAAGTTAATTAACAATAACAAAGTATCATTCGCTTTTATTAATAATAAAAAGAAATCACAAAATGAGTACTAAATAAAATATTATTAATTACATTAATAACTAGCTTTCGCGCGCGACTCCGTCCGCGTGGAATTAAAAAAAAAACAGAACTGAGTATTCTATGTATTTTTCCAGACTATTCTCTACGTCTACGCCGTATCAGTTTAGCCGTTCAGGCTACAAACTCTAACAAACATTCATCCATTCCGGAGGCCTAATTTTAGTCCCTTTCCCTTTCCACCCTATTCTTAAGAGGAAAGGATGGGAATGAAAAGTGGATTTGAAGGTGGAGGAGACGCATAGGAAGGGGAAATGTCCTCTTTATGTGCGTCTCCTCCTCCGTTAATTAAAGGTAGGCAACGCATCTGCAATTGCGGATGTTAATGGGCAGCGGTCGCTTTCTATTTCGGTGGATTCAGGTGGCCGCTTGCTCGTTTGCCACCTTATATTATAAAAAAAAAAATCCGTCCATCAAACTTTCGCATTTATAATATTAGTATGATTAAGTATACTTAATTTGACTTTTTGATTACATGCGTTATATTGTTAATACATTTTTATATTTTCTTCGAATATTATATTGCATCATTTAAAAAAATCATTTAAAAAAATATTAAAACACTTGTAAGATTTCATCTGAATGAAGGTTGATCAATGTCTATCAAGTTAGCAGCGAACATTTCTAAGTTTAAATACAAATTGAGAGCCACCGCAAGAAAGCTGAACTTAAATTTACTCTCTAATGAAACGCGGTTTACGATGCAAAGTTAATTTAATGCTGTTTTAAAACAAGCACGTAGACGATTTTATCGAATTCGAAATCTTACTAATCATACTAATATTATAAATGCGAAAGTTAAGATGGATGTTTGTTAGTGTGTACAGCCTAAACTGCTGAACAGATTTCGATGAAATTTGATATAGATGTAGAGGATCTTAGTTATGTTCTATGTGACATAGGCTACTTAGTTATGTTCTTTTTTTAATCCACACGGACGGAGTCGCGGGCGAAAGCTAGTAAATTATAAATGCGAAAGTTTAGATGGATGCATGGATGTTGGTTAGTGTGTACAGCCTAAATTGCGGAACGGATGTCGATGAAATTTGGTATATATAGAGCATCTGGAAGAACACATAGGCTTTTAATCTGGCTTAATTTTCAGCGAACGGAGTCACGGGTTAAAAGCTAGTTTAAGTTATAATCTTTAAACTCGAACACACTGGCATCGAAACCATAATAAGAAAGATATGGCCCATTTGGTTTATATTAGAGTACCATTTAGCATCTAGATTTACAGCAAGAAACCAAATTTTATCAAAACTGCGTCCAATTTTTGCTAAGTTTTCATACCTCGAGTTACGCTTCGCTTTTGTTTATACTTCTGTTTATTAAAAAGAATTTCAAAGTCACAGTGAAGTCTACCCCTTAGAGCGTGCGCTCACTTGAAACTAAATTATCGCACAACTGTTTAGTCTCGCTTTGATTCCTATGAGCTTATATGGAGGTGCTCACTACTCGATTTTTAGTTGTGGAACTTAACAGTTGAATTGGCGTCGAAACAATCGACAATCGCACAACAGTTGTGCGATAATTTAGACAAAGGTGTGCGCCCGCTCTAACTGCCTACTACAAGAAAGTCAGAAACTATCTAGAATAGAAGTAGGAACACTTTCTATCGATCTACGTGTTAGGTACTCTTCTTAAATTACGAATGAACCTGTGATTTTTCAAGTACCCAATTAAAGCTATTCGTAGCGGGCTACGCTGCTACGA
Source organism: Papilio protenor (assembly GCA_029286645.1). Lineage (NCBI taxonomy): Eukaryota > Metazoa > Arthropoda > Insecta > Lepidoptera > Papilionidae > Papilio > Papilio protenor. The sequence goes on from JAGSMZ010000056.1 coordinate 673,899, forward strand.
TGCAGCTACGATTCAAACCACACACCAATTAAATGGAAATTCAAAGGTTATTTAATTAATGCCACATTCAGTTAGTAAGCGCTTACTAAGGGTAATACTTAGTATAGTATAATTCACAATTGACATTTCTCTAAATTATTTTAAAAAAATAACATCGTGTTACTTTAGTACCGTCGTAAATATATCAGCTTCAATTAGATGACCTTACTTGACCTTGCCCCTAGTAATCTATGTTATCCACTGCCCTAAATGTAATCTCAAAGCTTAATCTCGATAGACAAACGCCTGGGGAACAGTGAAGCTAATTTGTATTGTACTTAAGAGTGAAATGTCTTAAACAAGTTAGGTATATATACTAAATCGTTATTTATCTATCTATATCTATACTATTATAATAAAGCGTAAACACACACTTCTTTGTTGCCTAAGATGTCAGCAATTACAGCATATTTTTGAAAAATTGTCTCTTCAAATAAAAGCCCTACATTTCCGTCATGCTTTAGGCTATATATTTTCACGCCATTAAACTTAGGGTGTAAATAAATTGGAAAAAAACCTTCACATGGGAATGGGGCCATAAACTACAAGCTGCCAACATTAAGGAAGCAAGGTTATTATGATAACGGTAATTTTGACAGATTTTTAACAATTAAACAGTTGAATAGGCTGCGAAACAAACGACAACCAACAGTTGTACGATAGTTAAGTCAAAAGCGTGCATCCGCTCTAAGGGAACCCATGGCTAATTCGATGGAGAACCAAAGTTGATGGTTGCTTGTTTGCATTGTAAGTGCTTATGAAATGCTTATGATTCCAATATTCGGCCGTCATCCTCTTATACGAAATACAAGTTTTAGGGCCTGTCCCACCAAATTGTAAATTGTCTGATAACAATCATCACCATCATCACCAGCTAACTATACGTCCCCACCGAGGGGCTCGGAGCCTACCCTACATAAGGGTGACTAGGCCATAGTCAAACACGCTGGCCAAATGCGGGTTGGTTGACTTCACACATATCTTTGAATTTTTTCGCTGATATGTGCAGGTTGCATCACGATGTTTTCCTTCACCGTAAGAACGTCGGGTAAATTATGTACATATGGAAATTCGAAAAAATCGAAAATCACATTGGTACATGGCGGGATTCGAACCCAAGACCTGTAGATTACATGTCAAGTGCTTAAACCACTGAGCCACCGACGCTCATGTCTGATAACAATCGAACATGTAAAATATGTGATGAAAATATCGGATTTTGTTCCCTTACCTGACAGTGACGCCATTTTTAAGCTATCTAAGCTTCAGCCAGTGGTGGGACAGGCCCTTAATAGATAAAGTACTAAAAGAAGGCTTTATTCGACCTCATGCATGAACATGAAACGAGATTATGCACAGAGTACTTTTGACCTGCCGCTGAAAACACTCTGTTGAATATATTAACATAGCTGCTCTGTGACACAAATGGTGAATTTTATACAATTCTATTTATATAGTTAAATGAATGTAAATTAGACTTTGTACATTTAAAATAACCTCAAACGACTCTGATAAATATTAATCTATTCTAATGAAATAGAATCAAGGGGTTTGTTATTGTAGATTTAACATTGCTAGCATACTCAGAGACGTTAATTGTTCACTAATGGCTATCCTAATATGAACCAAAATTATTAACTTAGGTGACTAATACGTTGGAAACGGAGTTATTCCTAAGGGCTACGTAAGTGCTACTTTAGGGAACGGTTAAATTGAAGGAATGGTTGGTGAAAATCATCATCTCCCTAAGTAGCCAATTAACGACATGTAAATTTCCAATTAAAAATAAAACGGTTTAACGACGTTCTATTTTCAAACTTATTTTTTTTAAATAAAATTACTTGTGGCCATCTCTATAGTACTATGAATTTTAGATTAAATGCAATTGTTCTTTTGTTTAAGAAATTAGAACATCATAGACAGACTTTCTTTTCACATTAACTAACTAGTTCTAAATACTTTTAAAGCTTAACAAAGAAATATAGAACGATATTTAGGTAACTTCGATATAAGACAATTAGTTTAACAAACGACGACCGTTGCAAATCAGACAATTTAATCTCGATTCAGAATTTCAAGAGCTTGAGTTTGACAATTAATTAAGCTTACCAATGCTTCGAATTAATTGGATTAAGTACCAATTAGTTGTAGATAATAAAGCTTGTAAGCTAAGAGACCTTATGTAATGTTACAAGGACATAATCTATCTATATCTATACATATAATAAAACTAGCTGTCGCCCGCGACTCCATCCGCGTGGAATTAAAAAAAAAAACAAAAGTGAGTGGATGGATGTTAGAGTTTGTAGCCTAAACGGCTGAACGGATTTCGATGAAATTTTGTGTCGATGTAGAGGATAGTCTGGAACACATAGGCTACTCACTTTTGTTTTTTTTTAATTAAACGCAGACGGAGTCGCGAGTGAAAGTTAGTTTTTAAATAAAAGACTTCTTTCCATTTTATAAAAGAATCTTGACTTATTTGCACTTCTATTAAAAAGGTTGAATATCTTCAGATCAAAAATTCCAAATCAGGATTAAATTTGAATGCAAAATGAGGCGTAAATTGTGAAGGCAACAAAAAATATATCACGTCGAGATCAGTGGAAGGAAAAATGTTGTAATTTAGGTTATCAAAGTCACTTAGATATTTTATTCTGATGCTAAAATTAAATTAAGGAAAAATATCTTATATACCGCTTAATATAGAAGGAAACTTAAAATCTTCAACATTTTTGTAAAAGGAAACTTACAATTTTCTTAACTCACTAATTTACGTTACTAATTTTAAATTATCTTCAATTAAATGACTAATTACAAAATATTTTATAACCATATTTAAAACTAAATGTGTAAAATACCACTATTGCAATATTTTACCTAATTTTATAGCAATATTCAAATATCTCGGCCGCTCGCAATTTTACGTGAATCGCTGCGCAGAACACAATTTTAGTTGTAGCGGGACGTGAGATGCGGGAGGAGAGCAGTGCACCGCACCGATTATCTCGAGCTGCCGAAACATTTGAAGAGAACTATACCACATAACCTTTCCTTGTCTTTCTCTCGATTCAAAGCACGTACTTGAAAGCCAATTTATCACTGAAAGTATGTTAAAAAGTAGATCGATCGATATACATTTTAAATATTTTATGTAACATATTTCAAGCAATACGGGATATGTAAAAATACATTTATACTAAGAAAGATATGTAAAAGTAAAACTAAATAGAATTTATACGAAATGTAATAGAAAATTCAAACTAACGACTAAACTAACGTACAACTGTTGTGCGATTGTCGATTGTTTCGCAGCCAATTCAACTGTTTAGTTGCACAACTAAACATCGTGTTGGGTGCGCACCTCCATATGAGCTTTCATAGGAATCAAAGCGAGACTAAACAGTTGTGCGACAGTTTAGTGTGCGTTTAGAATTTGATCTTAAATATCTCTTGTTAATATAGTATTGTGTCTAAATCAAATGTTTAAAGGTCAAATTAAACCAACTTACGATAATCTAAAGAATTGCGTAGGTTTAGTTAAATTATTATTTAGAAATAGTAAACTTAATATGTTATTGCCTCAACAAAAGCCTTTGTCTAAATAAATTCTGTGTTTGGCAGAATAACAAAGAACAAGTGTACTTTTTGATCTTTTTTTATCTGTACTAAATGGCGCGTAAAAAGAGCTGTCAGTAAGAAATCTTTTTCTTTTTCGTTGTCTTTATGGACATTTGTTAAGTACTGCTTAGAATAAAATCGTCGAAGTGCATTTTATATCAACACTAGCTTTCGCCCGCGACTCCGTCCGCGCGGAATTAAAAAAACACAAATGCAAATAGCCTATGTGTTCTTCCAGACTATCCTCTATATCTATACCAAATTTCATCGAAATCCGTCCAGCCGTTTAGGTTACAAACTCTAACAAACATCCATCCATCTAAACTTTCGCATTTATAATATTAGTATGAAGTATGATAGTATGATTACTATGGTTTTGTATTTAAACATTCTAAGCAAGTAGAGGTATGATTTGTTAATGTGACAACAGATGGCGTAACTGTCTAATTTTTAATTACAAGGACGCACCTATTTACGTTATAATTAACTATATAAAACCATTTTAATCAGCATTAAAGTAGCTTCACAGTAATAAATATAATTTTTATAATATAAGGTGGCAAATGAGCAAACGGCCACCTGAATCCATCGAAATGGAAAGCGACTGCTGCCCATAAACATCCGCAATTGCAGATACGTTGCCTACTCTTAATTGACGAAGGAGGAGACGCGCATAAAGAGGATATTTCCCCTACCTTAACGTCCCATCCCCTGTGTTACCCACCTGAAATACTGTATGAAAAGTGGATACGTAAATTTAAATCTTGAATGCGAAAATCCGTACGTATAATTGGAAAGCTATTGGCGTTGTTAATTTGGCAGTGTTGGTCGTGATTTATGCATTCATTAAAGCTATACGACATCATACGATTTGCATGTTACAAATTGGGTTGCGTAGATTTTGCAACATGGCCGCTCCTTTGCAGTGCAAGATTTAAATTAACTGGTTATAAGTGTAATATGAACTACGTAATTGAAATTATATGTTTATATTATAGAATAATACTCTTTTTATATAATATAAGGTGGCAAACGAGCAAGCGGCCATCTGAATCCATCGAAATGGAAAGCGACTGCTGCCCATAAACATCCGCAATTGCAGATACGTTGCCTACTCTTAATTGACGAAGGAGGAGACGCGCATAAAGAGGATATTTCCCCTACCTTAACGTCCCATCCCCTGTGTTATCCACCTGAAATACTGTATGAAAAGTGGATACGTAAATTTAAATCTTGAATTCGAAAATCCGTACGTATAATTGGAAAGCTATTGGCGTTGTTAATTTGGCAGTGTTGGTCGTGATTTATGCATTCATTAAAGCTATACGACATCATACGATTTGCATGTTACAAATTGGGTTGCGTAGATTTTGCAACATGGCCGCTCCTTTGCAGTGCAAGATTTCATTTATAAATTAACTTGTTATAAGTGAAGTGATAATATGAACCACGTAATTGAAATTATATGTTTATATTATAGAATAATACTCTTTTTATATAATATAAGGTGGCAAACGAGCAAGCGGCCATCTGAATCCATCGAAATGGAAAGCGACTGCTGCCCATAAACATCCGCAATTGCAGATACGTTGCCTACTCTTAATTGACGAAGGAGGAGACGCGCATAAAGAGGATATTTCCCCTACCTATATGTCCCATCCCCTGTGTTATCCACCTGAAATACTGTATGAACAGGGCGAGCCGGCCCATTCGTGCGAAGATGTTAAAGCGGGCTCTACCACTGTAAGATACTATAATACAATTAAAATATACTAATACAATTAAAATTTTGCGTCCATCAAGTTTTGTAATTATTCTCCGATCTTTTAAGTTTAATTAAAAATTCGTGTCATAAATAATATTAAATTATACCAACTGAAGCCTAATATGCAATGAGAGTGGAATAATGGGCGATTAACGGAGATTATCTCAAAATTTAACGCCGTCAATTATATTTTATCGCGATATAAATTTGCCTGATAACTCTTATATGGAATTAGTTTGTAGATCTAACTATCTAACTAATATTATAAATGCGAAAGTTTAGATGGATGGATGGATGTTTGTTAGAGTTTGTAGCCTAAACGGCTGAACGGATCTCAATGAAATTTGGCATAGACTTAGAGCAAAGTCTGGAAGAACACATAGGCTACTCACTTTTTTTTTAATTCCACGCGGACGGAGTCGCGGGCGAAAGCTAGTAATTAATAAATTTTAAGTGAAAGTAATAACACTCTACATCAGTGATTCTCAGTGTCCAAATAGACCCCTTTGCGTTGATAGTTTCGGCGTGTCCATAAATCTTACTAATATTATAAATGTGAAAGTGTAGATCGATAGATGGATGGATGGATGGATGTTTGTTAGAGTTTGTAGCCTATCGGCTGAAGGGATCTCGATGAAATTTGGCATAGACTTAGAGCATAGTCTGGAAGAACACATAGGCTACTCACTTTTGTTTTTTTTTTTTAATTCCACGCGGACGGAGTCGTGCGCGAAAGCTAGTATAATACTAAATTGTGATAACATTGTTTTTGTGTCTTTTTAAATAAAGGATAATTAATAAAATAGTTTTTAATGTGTGATTTCCACAATATTGAAATAAAAACTCAATGAAATTAATTTCACTTGACTTGTTTAAGTTTCGGATTCACGCGTAATCCGTTTTCCAATATTCAAACCATTTAACGTTGATTGTGCAGTGCTAGAGTGAGAGTCTGTCGACGAGCGACGAGATAAGCTTTGTGTAGGTACATTTTTTGTAGCAGTTTCCAAATGTAAAAATTGTTTTATAAACTATGTAAAAAATACAATGAATCAAATAAAGCGTTAATAAACATTTTATGAGCAACGTTAATCTACACTACATGTTATTTAAGAAATGCATTAACATTTTATTTCATCTAAAATCAAGAATTTTATGGAGCTTAATTTAGTTTATAACGCCATCTATTGAAAAATATTAAACTACGCAAAGAGATCTTAAAACCTCGCCATTTGTAGTTTATACTCTGTAGCCGATAGATGGCGGTGAAAGATTATTGTGGTATTTTGTTTATAATTGTCGTTTATGCATGAGAAAGATAGATGGCGTTGAATCCTAATATCGTGTATACTTCAATTTTCCAGAAAAAATATGAGCTACATAATTAAGGGAGGGCAAATTCCTAATTTAAAATTGTTTTCGCGCTGTTTTCCTGTTTTAAATAATATTAAATTGATGTCAGCTTCAAAATTGAGTAAAACTGTACAATGCATTTACATTCGCAGTCAAAATAAAAGCAATCGTTGTTAAAAAAGTCAGGTCAACGAGTACAATGGGTTCGTATGAACCAATTTTGCGGTTCAGCTGTTCGAGCCGAGTAATAGTTGTGTGCAAAATCTGCACAATTCAGGGGACAATAAACACGACACGAAACTGGGCCATTGGGCGATAGCCTGTATGTAGTTTGATTAAATTGGATAACTGGCCGTTGGTGAGATATTTAAAGAATTGTATGATTGGATTGGGTGGATTTTATAAAGGCAATACAAACGTTTTGTTAGAAAAGATGTTTTATTTTAGATATTTTGAAATAACGGCATTTTGTCAAATATGCAGTTTGATTACAGCGAAAACATTTTGAAATTGAATGGAATATACAACTCAAATAGTATTGTAATTCCATGTTATTACTAAACAGTAAGAGCGGACACACCTTTGACTAAACTATCGCACATCGGTTGTGCGATTGTCGATTGTTTCACAGCCAAGTCAACCGTTAAGTTGCACAACTAACATCAAGTAGTCTGCCCATTTCCATATAAGCTCATAGGAATCAAAGCGAGACTAAACAGTTTTGCGATAGTTTAGTTTCAGGTGAGCGCACGCTCTAAATATTATAAATGACATATTTTGGATGGATGGATCTTACTATGTAACTCCGGTATAATAGAATGAAAGACATATAGATATAGAACACAGGCTACATAGTATTTTTCAATTCTGCGCGGACGAAGTCCCGGACAAAACATAGTAAATTATAAAATAAGTTTTAACATGAAAATAGATTCTACGTTGGAAAGTTGCAACAAAACTACACGGAGCTTTTGCAGAGCAAAAGCTTCCTTCAAGCAAAAACTTTGGTTCGTATTAAACTTTATAGTAACGGGATTTTCGATGACAAGAGAAATATTTCGTATACGGAAGACTTTATGAATTTTTATGAGACGATATCGGGAATGTATGAAAATAGCTTCGGTTTTGCTTTTCGGCTACAAGCTAGTGAATTATTTTGATATATGAAGTTTATAGAACAAAAGTCAATTCATACATATGTAACATTTTAATTTAATTTTTAGTATACAACTTTTATATTAACATGGCCACACATGTAACTTCCGTATGACGCTTAAGTTTTTAATTCATCAAATCTTACTTTGATTTTCGGAACTAATACGAATCCAAAAGTATTTCAGTACTACTTATGACAAAATAAAAAAAAAACAAAGAGTAGCCTGTGTTCTAGCAGTTTGTTGTTTCATCCTCTACCTCTAAGTCAAATTTTATTGAGATCCGTTCAGCAGTCTAGGCTACAAACTCTAACAAACATCCATCTAAACTTTCGCATTTATAATATTAATTTAAGATTCTTTCTGTATTAGAAATATGAAAGGTATAACTTAGGTACTATATTTCGTTTCAAAGCGATATTTCAATTTAAAAAAGTTACTTCAATACATCGAAAAAGTAGTACATGATCATAAATAATAAAGGTACGCTTCACGCTGTGTGCAATTTTCCTGAGAGCATCTGTTCGATAAATTGTTCTGAAACCGCTTTTAGATGAAAGATTTATTGTTGTTTTGAAAATAATGCAACTAATCTTATTTTACTTAAAAAGGGAAAGAGTATGTTTAGTTGTTATTAATAGGAATCTATTAACAAGTCATTTCATCATCATCCACTTGCCCTTATCCCTTACGGAGGGTCGGCACAGTATGTACTGCTTCCATACATCTCTATCAGCCATCATATCTGAATCCACTCCTTTCTTTATCATATCCTCTTTCACACAATCCATCCATACTTTCTTCGGTCTTCCTCTACCTTTGTAGCCCTCCACATTCAATCTTAACACTGTCTGGTTTATGTCCCCATCGTCTCGTCGCATAACATGTACATACCACGCTAACCTTTTGCATCTCAATTTCTCCACCACTGGCGCTACTTTCAAACTTCCTCTAATATACGCATTCTTAACTTTATCCATTCTTGTCACACCACACATCCATCTTAATACGCTATTAACAAGTCATTTAATACCTCTTTTTCGTTTATATCTATTGAAAGATATTATTCTAGTGAAAGAAGAATTGTTAAAAAACTTAAGATCGAATTCTGAAACGTTAAACACTTCGGATCGTCACTTACAACCTGTTAGATGTGCAATTCTAATGGACTTTAGAGTTTAAGTATGTAATTTTTAAACCGGTACTTTCTCTGAAAGGTACTAAATCGGTTGTCAAGTTTTTTTTTATATAAGAGAATGGGGCAAACGAGCGGCGAGGACACCGAGGTGGTTAACGACGCCCATGGACATCCGCAACACCAGAGGAACTACAGATGCGTTGCCGGCCTTTGAGGAAAATGTATGCTCGCTTCTTAAAGGACCTTAAGTCGTATTGGTTTGGAAATACATTTAGTGCAACCTCGTGTCTGTATTGACATGTTATAAAACATTTTACATATAAGCTCCATCTTTTGTTATAAAATAAATTATAGTTTTTAAAAAGATAAAGCTAACACTTCGATTCTGTCGTACACCTTTGTCCGCTGTCTTTCCAATTTCATATCGAAGTCAACAAGCAATAAAACCAATTTAATACTCGTAGATATTTGCGCAGTACGGTACAAAAGGCTGTCATTTCCAACAGGGGCGTTCGTTCACTAAGTCCCATTGTAATACTAGATACCTCAATCAATTACAGAATGACGACAAATGAAAATTTTCGATTGGTTTCATTCATCCGTAAATCTTTTAATATTTACTTAAACACCTTTTTTCTCTATATTTTGTTTTTAAATGACTTTTTAATTTTATTACCCTGTGTTTTTCGTATGGAGGGACATTCAGTTGACCGATTGTTTATTTGCCATCGTTTGATTTAAAAAAAAACTCCCGTATCACCTTTAGACGACTTAAAGAAGACCATGTTCTACTTCTAGACAATCTAAATCGTATCGTAACAACAGACATTTGTACTGCAGTCAATGTTAACTTAAAATAAAAAATACATTCAATAATACAAAAGTTAACTTTAAGGAGAACAATAGAAATATTGATTTTTATTGATATAAGTATACACGACATAGGTTACTTTTAGAAACTTTGTAACATTGCCTTCGTCAATAAAATATCAAATTAGAGGCATAAATATCGACATAAAAGAGTTTTTATACGTCTATAGGATTGCGTGACTTTTTACGATTTCGTTTTAACAAGCGTCATATAAATTGAAATTGCTTTATTTTGAATGTATAATTACGAATAAAAATACAAACAGTAATTAAGACTTAAAAAATACTGGCCAGCAACTTTGTCTGCAGGAATTTAAAAAGTAAATTATCGTAAGCGCCTCTAACACTTAGAACCGTACATTATGGATTTACTAGCTTTCGCTCGCGGTTCCATCCGCGTGAAATTAAAAAAAATAAAAAGCCTATGTGTTCTACCAGACTATGCTCTACATCTATACCAAATTTCATCAATATCCGTTCATACGACAAGCTTTAACAAACATCTATCCATGTAAACTTTCGCATTTATAATATTAGTTAGATAATGCATTTGCAAATGTTTATAGGCAGCGGTCGCTTCGCGATTTTGGCAGATTTCGGCGGCCTCATGTTCGTTTTTATAGTAAAAAAATGTATAATATGTTAATGAAATGTAAGGTGCTTAAAATATAATTATTTTATAGTAGAATTAATTGAGACACAAATCTCAAACATAATCTGTATTTTGTAAGTATTAAAAAATAAATAAAAAAATTATAATTTGACTTTTTCGTCAAGGGGATAGCGAAAGCCTTCGTAAGAGTATCCTCATTAAAAATAATGAAGACCAAAAATACGAAATATTTAGTATATTTTAGAATTAAACAAGTAAAAAAACATTAAAATTTTCCTTCTTATTTTTATTGCGGTTAAGAAGTTAACATAAAAAATTAATTTAAAAAACTTCATGACCTAGATATTTAACTTAAGCTTAGCTTAACTTAATAGTTTTATACAGTAACTTGTCAGAGATATAAATAGAATATGAAAATTCGAACATTTTCTCTTAACGTGCGTTAAAAGCTACACGATGTGTTACGAGTTACGAAATGTAACACTCACATCGAACGGCTTGTTGCCTATTGGCTCCTTGTAACACTATATGGTCACTGCATGCTCGCCGTGTTACATGTTACATTACACTGCGTAACTACTGTCAGTGCCTTTACTATTTTGAACTTTAATAATATAAGATATATATTTCTCGTATAATGTAACCTTACTATATATTATAACTATCTATACTAATATTATAAAGAGGAAAACTTTGTATTTTTGTATTTTTGTATGTATTGAAATAACTCAAAAACTACTGTGTCGATTTTAAAAATTCTTTTACCATCAGAAAGGTAATTTATAGGTAATATAGGTTGAAAAAAAGGGCGAACGTAATAGGTTATATTTGTAATTTAACGCGGGCGAAGTCGCGAGCAACAGCTAGTATATTATAATATAGTTTCATCTCTCTCATTATGGTTGTAAAAACAGAGACAGAAATAAGATTTAATACACTTTCATCCCTCGTCTTACAAAACTTTCCTTATTTCCATACTTTTTGTTTAGGACTTGTTTCATAAAACATTGACCAAAGTTTGATGGAAATAAAACATGTTGAAACATCGTATTTCTTTTGTTTCACAAACATTTTTCAAACGAAAAACAAATGACTGTTGATAAAGATCTCTAAGACGTTTTAGAGAAGGCACACCTTTGACTAAACTATCGCACAACCGTTGTGCGATTATCATTTGTGTTGCAGCAAATTCTACTGTTTAGTGTGCGCACCTCCATATAAGCTCATAGGAATCAAAGCGAGACTAATCAGTTGTGCGATAGTTTAGTCAAAGGTGTGCGCGCGCTCTTAGGTTGAAATAACTAATTTTCATTGCTGATACTTTACAAAACAATAGTATTTGTTTTGTAAAACAACGTTTTTGTAAATGTATTTTAACAGTTGAAATTCGTTTTTTTATCATATTAGTTATTTAATCTATACTTCTATACTATTATAATAAAGCGTAAATACACACTTCTTTGTTGCCTAAGATGTCAGCAATTACAGCATATTTTTGAATAATTCTTTTTTTAATGAAAAGGCTATAGGCTTTAGGCTATATATTTTCACGCCATTAAACTTAGGGGGTAAATATTTTGGATAAAAACCCTAATGTGGGAAAGAGACTATAAGTTGCTGCCAACATCAAGGAAGCAAAATTGCCATAGTAAGATAATTGGTATTTTGACATTAGAAATTGAAAATTAGACATATGTAAACAATAAACTAAAGTTTTTATAATTTCACGCGGATGAAGCCGCATGGGAAAAGCTAGTATTAAAATAAACATATATTGTAGGTGTTAAAAATAAAATAAAGTTTTAACTTAAATTCACTCGTATTACTTGAGAAGCTTGAAGCAAACTTCGGTACTGCTTGGATAAACTTACGTAGCTTATATCCGAGTAAAGTTATCAGCTATGTCATCTCAACTTGAACGTTCAAGTTACCGGTCTACGTTAATGGTCTATTAAACCAACAGCTTACCTAAGTAAGGTAATAAAGCAAGTACTTAATACTTAGGATAAAATTATAGCTAATTTTATATTAATTTTGTTGAATAAAAAAGCTGTTTTAATAGTTTACTAAGCACATAGCAACATCATTAATATTATAAATGCCTTTAGTCCCTTTCCTTCCCACCCTTTTTATAAGAAAAGGATGGAAAGGGGACGTGGATTTAACGGTGGAGGAGACACATAGGAAGGGGATATATCTTCATGTGCGTCTCCTCGCCAGTCGATAAATGGTAGGCAACGCATTTGCAATTGCGGATGTCTATGGGCAGTCGCTTCGCCATTTTGGCGGATTCAGGTGGCCGCTTGCTCGTTTGCCACCTTATAATATAAAAAATGCGACAGTTTGGCCGATTGAATATTTATTACTACGCACTCGTAACTATCTTTAAATATTTAACACAGATGTAGAAACTGGAACTGAACTAAAAACATTGTCTACTTACTTCGTTTTTTTTTTAAAAATTACATCAAGAAGTTGCTGGCAAAAGGTACATGAAGTAAGATATTTTTTTTTTTACAATATAAGATGGCAAACGACCAAGCGATCACCCGAGGCCGCCCAAAATGGCGAAGCGACCGCTGCCCATAAACATCCGCAATTGCAGATGCGTTGCCTACCCTTAATCGACAGAGGAGGAGACGCACATAAAGAGGATATTTCCCCTTCCTATGCGTCACCTCCGCCGTCTAATCCACTTTCCCTTTCCATCCTTTCCCAAAAGAAAAAGGGTGGGAGGGAAAAGTTGAGCCTCCGGCACCACACTCGTCAGACGAAACGCGGAATTGCTCCCGCTTCACGCCTGTCTTCTGTGTGGTCGTGGTATTACACCGGGCGAGCCGACCCATTCGTGCGAAGATGTTAAAGCGGGCTCTACCACTGTCAAGTGTCAAATTAAAGATGCGTTGCCTATCTTTAAAAGACAATAGGGACGATGTGCTAAAAACACTTAGGTACATAAGGCTGAAAACCAGCGCGGCCTGCAGTGATAAGCTGGAGACCGCATCAGCTGAGCCTTCTCTTGGCCAAGATTTTTTTTTGTTGTTTTTGTTTCATTAATATGTTTTGTAAATGTTGTTTTTATTTTATGTGATTTTTTGGTCAATAAATAGTGTTTTATTTGATTTATTTATAAGCATGATAACTTATTCATTTAAGCTATTGGGTCTGTAAAAGTATACGAGTCCAAAATGTATCTTATATTTGTAAGTATCAATTTGGGAGCCCGTCGTTTCAGGTTTATCTGGAAAAATAATCGCAAAGAGCGGCCTTAAAAATGTTACGTTCCAACTCATATTACACTGTAAAGCTTTTTTATTAAGTAGTAAAACTTTTTTTTTTTACTAAAAGAAAGGTACACCACCGCTCAAAAGTTTTTGGCCGTCTAATAAATTTCATAAAAGTCTGATTTATTTTGAAATGTTTGTCAATATTGTGAATGTTAAGAATAATCCATTTAATATGGGTAGGAAATTAACGTCTTCAACTGCATAATCCATGTCGAATTCATGAAATAATGCGAGTGAAAACATTCGAAACTTGCATGCGACAATTTCATTTGGAATACAAACTGGATTGGAATCGCGTTACGCTTGAAATTCATACGTCCACTGGCTGAATTAATTAAATTCTCATTGCGTGCTTGCGTTTCATCTGTACATACACAATGGGATAGTTATCGTCGTTCCTTTTCATTCTATTTGAATAAATAGAGATGACAATACATCTATGTTCGGATAGTTGTTATTAAAAGGTCTCTGTGATTATTTAATATTAGCTGTTGCTCGCGACTTCGCCCGCGTGAAATTAAAAAAAATAGCCTATATTACTCATAGATAAATGACCTTTCTAACAGTGGAAGAATTTTTAAAATCGGCCTAGTAGTTTTTGAGTTATTTCAATACATATACAAAAATACAAATGTTTTACTTTTTATAATATTAGTAATAAGATTAAGCTTCGCCCGTGACTCCGTCCGCGTGAAATTAAAAAAATAACTAAGTAGCCTATGTGTTCTTCCAGAATATACTCTAATCTATGCCAAATTTCATCGAGATCCGTTTAGCCGTTTAGGCTCCAAACTCTAAACTAAACAAACACCCATCTAAACTTTCGCGTTTATAATATTAGTAAGATAGTAAGATTTAACTTTGCGTTTCACTGTTATGTTGCTACAGATTGTGGCATTGACAGTTAACAATATCCCTGAAAATTTGATAGAAAGGCAAACATTTAAATTTTAGGCGAAGTTTTAGATCCGAAACATTAATAAGTTAAAATGAAAAATATGTCACGCATTTGGCATTTGAAAAAAAAAAAACAATTAAATCACTTATACAACTTCAACGATCATTTTCTCTTTTGTTTTATAACCTACGTTATCTTCATCTATACTATTACTATTTACTATTTACTATTTACTATTTACTATTTACTATATTACTATACTATATATACTATAATATTATAAAGAGGAAACTTTGTATTTTTGTATTTTTGTATTTTTGTATTTTTTGTAATTAATTGAAATAACGTCAAAAACTACTGGGCCGATTTTAAAATTCTTTCATCACCATCAGAAGTAATTTATCTGGAGTACATAGGCTATATTTATTTACTAATGTTGAGGAACTATTAATAACCCGCGTGGTTTGAACGCCTGCTTAAAAATTCACTAAACTTACTTTTCTCACTTTTTCGCGGCTTACGCTGCCTAACCTGTTCAGAGGTATATAAAAAATATGTATGAAAGAATTGTATATCTCAAAAAGTTCTACAGAAAAGTCCGCGATAGCATATATCTATCTTTAACGGTTTTCTTACAATAACCACTTTTTTGTTTACAAATGAATTAAAAACGTTACGGCTATTTGCAGCGTTCTTTTTATTGGTTTCAATATTAATCCTTATCCAAATAAATGCGTTTGTTATCAGGAGACAATTTAAGTAGAATAAAATTGTTTCCTTTTAGTATTTAAATTAGACTAATAGTTTTAGAAGATATCGCGAACACAAACAATAAGGGTAACCGAAAAAATCAACTTACAAGCTACCGGGCTTAGAAATTTGGAATCTTGCATCGGTAATATTCTGTTATTTACGTAAATTACTACTAAGTTAATACTTTTGGTAACCACATGTTGAAAAAAGGCGAACGTAATAGGTTATATTTGTAATTTCACGCGGCGAAGTCCGCGAGCAACAGCTAGTTCATAAATAAAGATAATGATCTTTTTTAAGAACAGCGCATCCATCATTTTTAAAAACAAAAAAGTTACACCAGAGGGCTTGGCTCGATACTTTGAAAACAAGCTTTTGCTGGCAACGATTTGCATTCTAATAACCCTGCTTTCAACCTCTAGGCATCTGATCAACTTATTGAAGTTTTAAATAACCTCATTTTAATGATATAACTTCAATGCAAATTTAACCATTTTCAATTATAATAACCAACTAATAACGATATATAAAAAATATCTGGAAACTTGCTAACTACTAGCAAGGTTGTTACAGAAAGACAGGAATAATCATTCTAATAGTAATACATGCCAAAGTTTTGATGGATGTTTGTTAGAGTTTGTAGCCTATAACGGCTGAACGGGATTTTCAATGATTTTTTGGTGTGATTTAGAGGATATCTGGAAAAACACATAAGCTGCTTTTGCTTTTTAATTCCACTTCGGGACCGGAGTCGCGAACGAGCTAGATTGAACTATTTTTAAATCCGTGTTTGTTTGGACTAACAAAGGTCTTTTTATCTTTAGCTTTTCATTTTTTTTCTTATTTTATAATTAATTTCTAATCAGAATAGTCCATCTTAAATCAATTAACGTCAGGAACAGACAATATCTCAAATCAAAAAAAAAAATCAAGATCAAAATTTAATAAATACACTATAGCATCTTTTTATAGCCCTATGTGATTTATAAAAAGAATTACGAACAATCACGCATTTCAGTCAATGACTGTAAGCCAATGTTCCATAGATTCCAACCGATCTAATGAGCAATAAATCACACGCTTAGCACACAGGCCAATATTGTAACCGGTGTAGCTATGATTCAGTCATTAGACAATTTCGAAGAAAGCCTGCTATCAGATTGTAGCTACCGAATACAGGAGAAAATATACCAAACTTAGCCGTGTACTAATATTCCTTTCTGTTTATTTTAAAAACTCGACTACAAAACAAATAGGTTCTCAATTTCAACCGATTGACCGTTTCAACGACTTTCAACTGAAGGTTAGTTATATAGAGGGCATGTTTATTGGCCTACTTTTTTATATTAATATTGCGCTGGACGAAGTCGCATGGGCAGCTAGTAATATATAAAAAGTTATAATGAAAATAACTAGTTATCAAAAGGTAAAGGTTTTTATGACAGTAAATATCAATAACGACACACTACTTACTTTCCTCAACATACACGGACCCATCCTATTTCACATTCGCAAACTGAGGGAGCTGGGTAAGCAAAATTTATGTGCTTATCCTTTACCCCAAAATAATAAACGATTATATTAATACTTTCGTACGGAAAAGTAATTCTTTATTACAAGTCCTGGAAGATATTCATAGATCGTGAGAAAAATTGGCGAAGAACAAGATCGAAGACAAGAAATTGAAAAAAGGAATTTCATAAACTTAGTTAGACAGAAGTTAATGTTTCAGTAATTTTTGTTAATAAAACTATAATAAGTGCTATCCATTAAAAAGTTTGAAATACTTACTCAATATAAGCTAGCTGTTCGCGTGCGGAATTCAATTCATCCGCGTGAAAACATTCGAAACTTGCATGCGACAATTTCATTTGCAATACAAACTGGATTGGAATCGCGTTACGCTTGAAATTCATACGTCCACTGGCTGAATTAATTAAATTCTCATTGCGTGCTTGCTTGCGTGTTTCATCTGTACATACACAATGGGATAGTTATCGTCGTTCCTTTTCATTCTATTTGAATAAATAGAGATGACAATACATCTATGTTCGGATAGTTGTTATTAAAAGGTCTCTGTGATTATTTAATATTAGCTGTTGCTCGCGACTTCGCCCGCGTGAAATTAAAAAAAATAGCCTATATTACTCATAGATAAATGACCTTTCTAACAGTGGAAGAATTTTTAAAATCGGCCTAGTAGTTTTTGAGTTATTTCAATACATATACAAAAATACAAATGTTTACTTTTGATAATATTAGTATAGATTAGCTTTCGCCCGTGACTCCGTCCGCGTGAAATTAAAAAATAACTAAGTAGCCTATGTGTTCTTCCAGAATATACTCTAAATCTATGGCAATTTTCATCGAGATTCGTTCAGCCGTTTAGGCTACAAACTCTAACAAACACCCATCTAAACTTTCGCGTTTATAATATTAGTAAGATAGTAAGATTTAACTTTGCGTTTCACTGTTATGTTGCTGACAGATTGTGGACATTGACAGTTAACAATATCCCTAGAAATATTTATAGAAAGCAAACATATTTAACAATTTAAAATTTAAGGGAATATTTTAGATCCAAACATTAAAAAAGTTAAAATGAAAAATATGTCATGCATTTGGCATTTGAAAAAAAAAACAATTAAATCACTTATCGTTATCTTCATTATAAAATAAAGATAATGATCTTTTTAAAAGAACAGCGCATCCATCATTTTTAAAAACAAAAAAGTTACCGACACCAGAGGGCGCTTGGCTCGATACTTTGAAAACAAAGCTTTTGCTGGCAACGAATTTGCATTCTATAACCCTGGCCTTCAAACCTCTGGCATCTGATCAAACTTATTGAAAGTTTTAACCTCATTTTAATGATATAACTTCAATGCAATTTAACCATTTTGAAATTAATAATAACCAATCTAAGAACGATATATAAAAAAATATCTGGAAACTGCGTAACTACTGAGCAAGGATGTTAACAGAAGACAGGAATAATCATTCTAATATTATAAATGCGAAAGTTTAGATGGATGTTTGTTAGAGTTTGTAGCCTGTACGGCTGAACGGATTTCAATGAAATTTGGTGTGGATGTAGAGAATAGTCTGGAAAAACACATAAGCTGCTTTTGCTTTTTTTAATTCCACTCGAACGGAGTCGCGGACGAAGGCTAGATTAAAACTATTTTTATATCCGTGTTGTTTGACAAACGAAGATCTTTTTATCTTTACTTTCAATTTTTTTATTAATTTATCCTAATATTACCGAAAAAAGACTGTAAAGAAATCCGTTAATAGTCAATGCACATATAATTAATCTTCTAAAATAAGAAATAGTCAATCTTAAATCAATTAACAGCAGGAAAAGGCAATATCTCAATTAAAAAAAAATCAACATAAAAATTTAATAAACATACTATAGCATCTTACTATAGCCTTATGTCATTATAAAAAGACTAAGGACTAGATCACGACAAAATCACGCATTCCAGTTCAATGAACTTAAGCCAATGTTCCATTAGATCTCCAACGCGAACTAATGAAGCAATAAATCACACGCTTAGCACAGCCAATATTGTAACCGATGTAGCTAATGATTCAGTCATTAGACAATGTTCGAAGAAAGCTGCTATCAGATTGTAGCTACCGAAATACAGGAGAAAATATACCAAAAACTTAGCCTGGTACTAATATTCCTTTCTGTTTCTTTTTAACCGACTACAAAACAAAAGAGGTTCTCAATTTCAACCGATGGACCGATTTCAACCGGACTTTCACTAAAGGGTAGTTGATATAGACGGGCATGTTATTGGCTACTTTTTATATTAATATTGCGTGAACGAAGTCGCGGGTATGCTAGTAATATATAAAAAGTTATATGAAAATAACTTAGTATCAAGGGTAAAGTATTTTATGACAGTATATAAAATACGGACACTACTTACTTTCTAACATAAACGGACCCATAATATTTCACATTCGCACTGAGGGAGCTGGGGTAAGCAAAATTTATGTGACGTTATCCTTTACCCGAAAATACGATAAACGATTATATTATAATTTCGTACGGAAAAGTAATTTTTTATTACAAGTCCTGGGAAGATATTCAATAAGAAAGTGTAAAAATTAGGCGAAGAAAAGATCGAAGACAAGGAAAATGAAAAAAGGAATTTCATAAAACTTAAGTTAAGACAGAAGTTAATTTTTGATTTTTTTTGATTGAAAGTTAATTGTTTCACTTACATTTTTGTTAATAAAAACTATATAAGTGCTATCCAGTAAAAGTTTAAAATACATTTTATAAGTATACTAGCTGTTCGCGTGCGGATTCATCCGTGAAATTATAAAATCTTTATTTTAATGTTTACATTTGTCAAATTATCAATAGCAAATGTCAAAATGACATGACATGACTTGACAAACCTTAGCAATCTTTCTTGATGTTGGCAGCAACTTATGGTCTCTTTCCCACATTAGGGTTTTTATCCAAAATATTTACCCTCTATGTTAATTGGCGTGAAAATATATAGCCTAAAGCATGACGTAAGTGTAGGGCTTTTTATTAAAGAAAGAATTATTCAAAAATATGCTGTAATTGCTGACATCTTCGGCAACAAAGAAGTGTTTGTTTACGCTTTATTATAATAGTATAGATATAGATACATAAAAATAATCAATTTATAATCTTGTATTTAACGGGAATTTATGAAAATAATACAAGAAATTATTTAAGGTAAAGCAGTAGTAAATTTCTAAGTTACGTTGCGCATAGTTTACGTAATTCCTGAAAACATGTCATGCACTCGAAATGATATGGCTAACTTAAATTTCCGTATGCCCGTAACTTAAGTCAAACTTGTGAAGTGTCAAGGTTCCCGACGCGGCGCCCGGCGTCTTGTAAGCATCGTCACCCCTACCCCCAACTTCCGCTTTCACCCCCTATTTCCGCGTCCAAGAATATTGGGATGAATTATTAAGTTGGCCTTCGCACCCACACAATGTATATATAACGGGTAGATCGCGAATTCCGCCTTTTTACTATTTGCCTAGACATATTTTTGTGACAGTAGCATAGACATGTGTAACAGTCAATTCTTGTGGATAAATTCGTTTATAATCAATTTTTCAAGCCTTTACTATTTACTAGGCAAATTAAGAATAGTCTGAATTCATGGTTAAGCAATGACATGTACGAAGTTTTACATCACATACTTTTACAAGTTGTATTTGTAAAGTTAATTTTGTACGTTCGTAAATGTAAAAAATTTCTTAATTACTTTACTATTACTGGAGTTCTAATATTACATTTACAACTCTATTTTTACAAGAAAAACTGAACAAAACAAAGTAATCCTTAGGACATATTTAGTAATAGATCTACATTTAGGACCTAGTTTAGTGACGACATCTAAAAATTTAACAGCGCCTTCGATTAGGCAAAGTTTAGGGCCTGCCTCACCACTGGCTGTTAGAACTCAGCTTAAAAATGATGCCACTGTCAGATAAGGGAACAAAATCCGATATTTCCATCACATATTTTACACGTTGGATTATCAATTTACAATTTGGTGGGACAAGCCCTTAAACTCCTAATTCAATTAAAATTTCGACGTCTAACAGATTGTAAGCGGCATTTACTGAACAAACTTTTTTAAATTCGTCAGAGAATCGGCAGTTAATGTGGCAGGTAACATTAATATCTCTTCTAATACTCATGTTTCTTAATCACCTTATTCTGAAGCTTTTCAGAAACTTAAAACTCACACAAACACAATTCAATTGGAATTCAATTTATAGTTTAAATTGTGTGAATATTCACTTCCGGTAAGCTCTGGAAAACTCACGTTGCACTTTTCACACTAGGGTAAAACAGCTAAGCAGAGTATCGGCAGTACTGCTATAGTATAAATAGACGTTTTTATAGGTTTCACATAAGGACATGTAGTGCTTTTCCAGTAGTGGAATATGTAACGCACAGTCTGATTCAGAAAATAAGTGTTTTAACAAAAAGTGTGCATTTAAACAATAGTTTTTTTCTTGTTGTCCTACTTCTCTTGTTTATTTTACTGTGTGTAAATTTTGCTTTAGCGTTCGCATAGGAGTACTGAACTGTGTACTGCTCTTCGTTTCTTCTGCTTCATTCCTCAGCCCTCGTGTATAACCCATTAGGTTTAAAACGCTTTTAATCGCTTCGCTCGGTTCTTTACCCGAGGGAAATTATCCGACTGCTACGAGCCTGCTGACTTCATTAAATAATGCGGTTTTAAGTACTACTCGAGGCCGGAAAATTAAATAATATCGTAATATATGTGTTATATTAAAGCATAAGAAGGGTAAACGTTAAATATGTGCTTTATTTTTATATTCATGATAATACTAGCTGTCGCCCACGACTCCGTTTGCGAGGAATTAAAATATTAGAAGGCTATATCTTCTTCTATACTATGTTTTACATATACATGCCTTTCATCGAGATTTTAGCTTAGGCTGTACTTTAACAAACACCCATTCATCTAAACTTTCGCATTTACTAATATTAGTAAGAAGTAAGATTGAATCCCATAAAAAACGCCTGGATAACTTTGTAAAACTAATATTCATATATTCAAATTTAACACAAATATACGTTCATACGTAAATGAATATTTGTGTTAACAAACATTTAAAATACTAATTTAAAGTAAAGGTAAATTTCAATTTGTAATTGATTCAACGGTATGTCGCAGCAAAAAGGTCTGCGTAATATAAATTGGGGATCCCGCAACATGGATTAGCATAAATTGAGGTTTAAACCCAAAACTAAACTCCAACGTGACAATTGCCAAAACATGCGTAAGACTATATAAGATAATTATTATTAAAAAAGGGTAAGCACTGATTAGTTTTTTTTTTTAAATATAATTTAAGGTGGCAAACGAGCAAGCGGCCACCTGAATGCACCGAAATGGAAAGAGACTGCTGCCCATAAACATCGGCAATTGCAGATGTGTTGCCTACCCTTAATCGACGGAGGAGGAGACATTTCCCCTTCCTGTGCGTCTCCTCCACCGTCAAATCCACTTTTCCTTCCCATCCTTTCCTCTGAAGAAAAGGGTGGAAAGGGAAAGGGACTAAAATTAGGCCTCCGGCACCACACTCATCAGACGAAACGCGGAATTGCTTCCACTTCACGCCTGTCTTCTGTGTGGTCGTGGTATTACACCGGGCGAGCCGGCCCATTCATGCGAAGATGTTAAAGCGGGCTCTACCACTGTTAAATCTATACTAATATTATAAAGAGGAAAGATTTGTATTTTTGTATGTATTTGATTCACGCAAAAACTACTGGGCCGATTTTATCTGTGTAATTTATCTGTGAGTAACATAGGCTTTATTTTTACTATTTTTTTTAATTTCACGCGGGCGAAGTCGCGAGCAACAGCTAGTACGTAGTAATGATAGTTTCACACGAGGGCAAAACTGGCAGTGCAGTACTTCTATTTATTAAATTGAAAAACACATTTACTGCACGGTACAGTTCTACCCTCGTGGAAACTAACTCGCACAACTGTTGTGTGATTGTCGATTGTTTCGCAGCTCAACTGTTTAGTTGCACAACTAAAAATCGAGTAGTGTGCTCACCTCCATATGAGCTTATAGGAATCAAAGAGAAACTAAACAGTTATGCGATAGTGTAGTCTCGATAATGTTATTTCTAAATATTCAACGTAAAGAGTTACAACTCTTAACAGTAACTCTTTGCGTTTCCGTGGTTTTATGTCGCATTAAACCCTTTTACTAAGAACACGGCCGCAAGGATTTAATTAGATATTCTAAATTCTTGAGGCTTTATAATTGCTCCGGCTACGGATAAGATATTAAGGGTTAATAAGAAACAAGACAATTTGTTTAGGTCCTAACGAGATTAAACTTGTTGCAAAGTTATTTCCAGTTTGTAAAGTTGATAAAAGCTCGCGCTAAGATAACTTCACTTGTATTTAAGTAACGGTGAAAAAGATTCCATTCTAATATTTTGAAATATTTTTTTTTTCTAATAAATTATCACATTTCGTCGTCGTCGTCACTAACTCACTATAAGTCCCCACCGAGGGGCGAGGGGCGGAAGGAAAACATCGTGAGGAAACCTGCACATATCGGCGAAGAAAATCAAAGATATGTGTGAAGTCAACCAACTCGCAGTGGGCCAGCGTGGTTGACTATGGCCTAGTCACCCTATCTTAGGGTAGCCTCCTAGCCCCTCGGTGGGGACGTATAGTGAGCTGGTGATGATGATCACATTTATTAATAGAATATTCTAAAACTCTGACATAGGTTACTGGAGTACCCCAGGGTATTACGTTAGGTCCAATCCTATTTTATTATGCGGAAATCTAACTAATAAGCCCGTTAATAACGTTGATATTTTCTTTGTATTACAAGAATCTAAAATATGGTATTTTTATATTCCTCAGGCGAAGCTAGGCGGATAACTAGTTGTCAATAATAAGCCTAGAAAGCACTTAACAAGTCATCACGAACATGTTCGATTACTCGAACTTCCTTCCCACGTCAAACTCAACACAGCTGTTTTAGATATGCAGTTTGTAGATTTTAAAGTGGAAACATAAATTCTGAACGATGTTTGTCGAACTAACGAAATTCTACGTAAGTTTAATGTGTACAATTCGACTGTTCAATTAACCTGAAGGTAGCAAAAGGCTTTAAAATAATCATACTAATATTATAAATGTAAAATTTTAGACGGATGGATGGATGTTTGTTAGAGTTTGTAGCCTAAACGGCTGAACGAATTTCGATGAAATTTGGTATAGATGTAGAAGATAGTCTGGAAGAACATTTAAGCTACTCACTTTTGTTTTTTTTTAATTCCACGCTGCCGGCGTCGCGGGCGAAAGCTAGTATTCAACATATTTTTAAAAACAAAAGAAATTGACATGTCACCGTTTTAAATGTTTTATTTCACTGTTCCCTTTGTATTTTTAGCCTTAAATTTTTAGACACAACCATTAAAAATACCTTAAAACAAAAGAAAGTTTAATGAAATATTAATGTTGAATATAACCTATTAAAGGTCACAAACTTTTTATTACTTGCAAAAACAAGAATCCGAGTTCACGTATAATTTATGGAGCCATAAATTCTGACGGCAAAATGACCTTGAAAGGGTCGGGCGGGTACTGGCAAAATGTTTTACGTGTAAAAAAGGTGATTCGAAATAACGGCTGTAGTTACAAATTGGTAAAGTACATTAAAGGAAAGGTTACTGTTATAAAAAGATATGACTGAAATAATCTAATAAGTTTAGTTAGATGTTTGTTACCACGTAACTCCATATCGGATGAACGGATTTGGCTAAAATTTGGAAAAAATATAGAACGGATAGATGGATGGATGGATGTTTGTTAGAGTTTGTAGCCTAAACGGTTGAACTGATTTCGATGAAATTTGGTATAGATGCAGAGGATAATCTGGAAGAACACATAGGCTACTCGTTTTTGTATTTTTTTTTTAATTCCACGCGGACGGAGTCGCGGGCGACAGCTAGTCCTGAATAAATGTATGTTACTTTTGATCCCCAAATGTCTCTTTTCAGTAGGATTGTTCATTTTTTTTCACATATGTACTTGATAATTCTGAGATATAAATAGTTGTTTTCAGACGCTCGAAGTCGCGGGTAAAATCTAGTATCATTACTTCATCATCTTCCATACTATTATAATAAAGCGTAAACACACACTTCTTTGTTGCCTAAGATGACAGCAATTACAGCATATTTTTGAATGATTCTTTTTTTAATTAAAAGCCCTACACTTATGTCATGCTTTAGGCTATATATTTTCACGCCATTAAACTTAGGGGGTAAATACATATTTTGGATAAAAACCCTAATGTGGGAAAGAGACCATAAGTTGCTGCCAACATTAAGAAAGAAAGATTGCTAAAGTTTGTCATGTCATGTCAAGTCATTTTGACATTTGCTATTGATAATTTGACAAATGTAAACAATAAAATAAAGTTTTTATAATTCCACGCGGATGAATCCGCACGCGAACAGCTAGTACTTCATATTTACTAATATTTAAAATGCAATTTGGATGGATGCTTGTTCCTGCGTATCTCCAAAATTTCGAATAAATATGGCACATACATATGTAGAACATAGAAAAAACACGTAGGCTACAAATTAAATTTTTGTTTTAATTCCGTGCGGACGAAGTAAATTTTGTAGTATTGTTTGTTCATGTATTATCTAAACCGAATTTTATTTTAAACTCTCCAGAGGCTACTGAGTTTGTTCTTCAGTTGTCTTTACTTACAATACTTATAAGATCTTCTACTAATTAAATGAACTTAATCACTTTTAATCTTAATTCCCGCAGCCTCAAGAAATGTTTCACAGAATTTTTCGTCTCTAATCGACTTAAGTTTCGCTTGCTCGGAACGTTTTAATTGACTTTTATAATCTCTATTTAAGTCGTTAAATATTCGAAATAGTAATATCAACTTTATTCGAACATTTTGTTTTTTATTAATTTGCATCATTCAAGAAAAAGAAATAGAATGAAATTTGTGGTAATCATAAGCAAAAAAATAATAAAATAACCTAACAAAATCTTATAGCTGACAGTAATTATCTAACTTCAGCACTCGGAGAGGCATTTTTAAACCCCCAAGGGTAAAAATGGGGCGCTGTCGAAACATCGCCCAGGGTGCTAGTAACGCTGAAATCAGCACTGCAAGATAAACCAATTCCCTTCAGTCTAGATATATCAAGCGAAATTAACACTAAACGAACTAAACATCTCAAAGTGTGGTCAAAATATTGAAAATAAATTTACATAATATCCGAAATTACACACCAATCTTTGTTACAATAGTGAACTTTATTTTCAACACAATAGAGTTCAATTGTTTTCGTTTAAGCAAATGCTAATATCGGTTCGAATACAAACCTTCACTAATGCGAGAAAGATTTTTTGTTATCGCAAAAGGATATTTCGATTCAAAGCCAATGATCCACAATCATCAATTATTGACGGAATAAATGTAAGGTAATTTAGCAGAATCTTTTTATTACAAACCACCAAAAACGTATCTAGCGATTTTCTGAAACAACTTACACGCGGAATACAAAAATAAATCTTACTAATATTATAAATGCGAAAGTTTAGATGGATGGATGTTTGTTAGACTTTGTAGCCTAAACTGCTGAACGGATCTCGATAAAATTTGGCAAATATCGAGAGGATAGTCTGGAAGAACACATAGGCTACTTGCTTTTGTTTTTTTTTTAATCCCACGCTGACGGAGTCGCGGGCGAAAGCTAGTAAACTAATAATTACAGCCTATGTCAGTACTGAATAATGTAAATTTTTAATGACAAAAGAATTTTTAAAATCGGAACAGTAGTTTTTGAGTTTACTCGTTACATACAAAAATAAAAATTCCTCTTGTAACCTTAGTATAGATATGACTAAAAACGATCGCACACCTTTGACTAAACTATCTCACAACTGGTGGGCAATACTCGTTTGTTTTGCAGTCAATTCAACTGTTTAGTCGCACAACTAAAAATCGAGTAGTGTACGCACCTCCATATGAGTTCCTATGAATCAAAGCGAGACTAACGGTTGTGCGATAGTTTCATCAAAGGTGTGCGCACTCTAAAAAAACATTATTTACATCGATTGTCCATCTAATTTCCAGATTCTATCATCACTAATTAAAACTTCCCAAGTTAAAATCCAAAAATAACTAACCTAAAACTTAAAACCCATTAAAACCAACCTTTGTTAAATCTACAAACCACAATTTCGATCCATTTCGTCCACAAAACTCATAAAGCCAAACTACTTTGATATTGAAACAATGAATACGAAAACAAAACCCTTTTCCGAGTCACCTCTAGCCCTTTATTAGCTCTATAGCAATAACAACAGAGCACTTAAGCCCATAATACCTTGGGGACAAGGTTAATCACAACTAAGTGGCAATTAAGGTAGGCAACTCTATTTCTGATATGAAAGATAAAAATATATTAATACTAGCTTTCACCAGCGACTCGTCGTCTTTCACTGAAGGGTAGCTAACATAGACGGGAATTTTATAGGCTACTTTTTTATCTTAATATTGCATGGACAAAGTCCCGGGCAACAACTAGATAGCAATAAATGTTAAAAGCCAATCATTTTAACTACACTATCGAAGCGCTCACATTAACTGATTCCTCACAATCGGAACATTTGCATCATGATTCGGTTCCAATGGACATGCAAATACTAATTTAAATTTAAACACGTATAGGGAAATCGTTAAAGCATTATCATTAGTGAAATCAGAATGTTTATTTGTAAATTCTACTAGTCTATATATTTTTCTAGACTTTGCTCTACTCCTATGCCAAATTTCATCTATATTCGGCCGTTTAGGCTACAAACTCTAACAAACATCCATGCATCTAAACTTTCGCATTTATAATATTAGTAAGAAGTCTTTTATCGGAATTAATATGAAACTTAATTAGCTTACGTGTTCTTGAAGACTATGCTCTCTCTTTGATTTTCAGCGAAATCCGTTTAGATGTTCCGGAGATACGCAATAACTAACATCTATCCATCCATCCATTTAACTTTCATATTAATAACATTAGTAAGATGTATAAATGGAGATCTGTTATCGATCATCATCATCATCACCAGCTCACTATAAGTCTCCACCGAGGCGCTCGGACCCTACCCTAAGGTAGGGTGACTAGGCCATAGTCAAATAGGTTAATTCCTAAAAGAAAACATTTTCGTTAGGATATTGTCTCAGGTGTAAAAGGATCTTTGTATTTGGGATAGGATCAATTTCTACGCAGAACAGATGTCGGATATTGTATACAGAAACAAAACAATTTAAGATGAATAAGGAAAACAAATGGATTTGATTTTCAAGATTAACTATTTTTGTTTCTTTTCGCTTGTCTTTGTGTACTTTTATGTAGATAAGATAGCTTTCGCCCGCGACTCCGTCCGCTCGGAATTAAAAAAAACAAAAGTGAGTAGCCTATGTGTTCTTCCAGACTGTCCTCTACATCTATGCCAAATTTCATCGAAATCCGTTCAGCTGTTTAGGCTACAAACTCTAACAAACATCCATCCATCCATCCATCTAAACTTTCGCATTTATAATATTAGTAAGAAGTCTTTTATCGGAATTAATATAAAACTTAATTAGCTTACGTGTTCTTGAAGACTATGCTCTCTCTTTGATTTTCAGCGAAATCCGTTTAGATGTTCCGGAGATACGCAATAACTAACATCTATCCATCCATCCATTTAACTTTCATATTAATAACATTAGTAAGATGTATAAATGGAGGTCTGTTATCGATCATCATCATCATCACCAGCTCACTATAAGTCTCCACCGAGGCGCTCGGACCCTACCCTAAGGTAGGGTGACTAGGCCATAGTCAAATAGGTTAATTCCTAAAAGAAAACATTTTCGTTAGGATATTGTCTCAGGTGTAAAAGGATCTTTGTATTTGGGATAGGATCAATTTCTACGCAGAACAGATGTCGGATATTGTACACAGAAACAAAACAATTTAATGTCAATAAGGAAAACAAATGGATTTGATTTTCAAGATTAACTATTTTTGTTTCTTTTCGCTTGTCTTTGTGTGCTTTTATGTAGATAAGATAGCTTTCGCCCGCGACTCCGTCCGCTCGGAATTAAAAAAAAACAAAAGTGAGTAGCCTATGTGTTCTTCCAGACTGTCCTCTACATCTATGCCAAATTTCATCGAAATCCGTTCAGCTGTTTAGGCTACAAACTCTAACAAACATCCATCCATCCATCCATCCATCTAAACTTTCGCATTTATAATATTAGTGTGAAGTATGATGGTTAAAGAAAGGCATAGAATGGACAGAGAATTAAAATAAATATTTTTAATAATATCTATGTATCCCGTAATGTTAAGCATATTTAGAACACGCGCACACTTTTACTAAACTATCGTACAACTGTTTAGTCGCGCTTTGATTCCTATGAGCTTATATAGACGTGCGCACAATACTCGATTTATAGTTGTGTAACTAAACAGTTGATTTGGCTGCGAAACATTCGAGATTCGCACAACAGTTGTGCGATAGTTTAGTCAAATGTGCCCGTTCTTATTATTTTTTAAAATGAAAAATCCTGACAAAAAGTAGACATCGCATTTGATTTAACCGGAACAAGAACCGTTGACGCTGAATAACCAAGTTAACTCTTTTTCTTTTATTCTTCGCAATTCAAATGCGAATATTTCTCGGTGGACGATTTTTAACTTTGTGGAAAAATGTCGCATTTTTTGTAATTTTTTCTATTAAACTTTAATGTTTTTTCGTTGGAGAATATACCGCATTTTAAACGTTTATAAAATCAATGGAAAAATAATAAGAAAGAGTGAAATATATTTTAACACTAGCTGTTCCCGTGCGGCTTCACCCATTGTTTACATTTGTCAAAATCTCAATTGCAAATGTCAAAATTACCGTTACCATAATAACCTTGCTTCCTTAATGTTAGCAGCTTGTAGTTTATGGTCCCTTTCCCACATGAAGGTTTTTTCCAATTTATTTTATAAAAATATAGCCTAAAGCCTGTCGTAAGTATAGGGCTTTTTATTAAAAAAAGTATTATTCAAAAATATTCTGTGATTGCTGACATCCTATGCCACGAAGTAATGTATGTTTACGCTTTATTATATTAGTATAGATATAGATTGGTAGTCTGAATTACTGGCAAGTTTGAAATGTACGATACCACGACCACACGAATGCCATGAAGATGCTAGGAAATGCTTAGTAATATTTACACCCACGAATTAAAAAAATAACTTTTAAATCTTCTTTAAAAAATTACGAATTTTATATAGTCTTATGATTTTAAATAATGATAAATTTATATTAGTAACTTTAGGAGAAACTTCTAGCCAATGTATTGTTTGACAGTTTCACGCTGTCGACTAACTTTATTCAAATTCAAGTCCCGCTGTATTCAAATAGAGAAGCATTTTTTTTTCTTTTTCCTACTCAAGGTAGATCCTAAACTAGTCCGATTTTCGGAAGGTTTTTTGCCACATGTCTTATTGTTTCAGTCAAAGCAATCGAGAATTGTTAGAAATGTATCCAATAAAAGTAAAATTATTTTTGTAAATAACATGGTCGAAACTCACATCGTTTTCTAATTAAACGGAATCGAATACCGTGCCCATAACGTACTGGAACTAAATTAAAAAAGCTCTAAATTGGAAAACGTAGAGTTAATTCTTTCAATTTCCGTTGCTCAATATTTGAATTTTATTTGATAACGAGTTCGATATATCTGTTTTTCTAATTTACAGCCGGAATATCACGTTTTTATTCAAAAAATACAAAACATATTTTTTATATTATAAGGTGGCAAACAAGCAAGCGGCCATCTGAATCCGCCGTAATGGCGAAGGGACCGATGCCCATAGACATCCGCAATTGCAGATGCGTTGCCTACCCTTAATTGACGGAGGAGGACAAACACATAAAGTGGATATTTCCCCTTCTTGTGCGTCTCCTCCGCGCTCAAATCCAGTTTTCCTTCCCATCCTTTCTTCTTAAGAAAAGATGGAAAGGAAAAGGGACTAATATTAGGCCTTATAAAAATGTAGAGATCTCTCCAGATGTAAAGAATGACAGAAGACGGAAGAAAGTATGGATGGATTGTGTGAAAGAGGATATGCGTCAGAAAGGAAGTGAAATAAGATATGACGGCTGATAGAGTCATATGAGAGATTACATACTTTGCCGACCCTACGTAGAGCAAAGATAAGATCTTAGCATTCCCTACAGCATATTATCATACTAATATTATAAATGTGAAAGTTTAGATGGATGGATGTTTGTTAGAATTTGTAGCCTAAACAGCTAAACAACTTTCTGTGAAATTCGGTATAAATGTAGAGGATATTCTGGAATAACACATAAGGTGCTTTTGTTTTTTTTTTAATTCCACGCGGATGGAGTGACGGGCGAAAGCTAGTTATTTAGAAAACTGTTTTTGTTGGTTTATTATGTTTGCATGTTTTTTAATATGGCGTATTCTATTGTAATGTTACATTTTTATCGTTTGTATGCCGCCAGTGACCCAGTTTCAGGGAGGCTGGTAACCGCAGATTGCACGGCCGACTACCTCGGTATGCTTCGATGATTACGCATGCTTGCTATAAAATTCGAAATACGTTTTAAAGCCTTGTTATTAACAGATTATTAATAATGAGCGGTATGTATCCATAATAGTAAACTTTTTACATGCGACTTTCTTTGTCTTGCAAGTTTTTTTAATACAACGATAATTATTATTTGTAAGGACTTTAGCAGAAACCGACGTGGTTGATAGCTAATTTTCTACTTTCCTTCATCTTCTACATAGTCTAGACTTTAAAGGCGTTCATAGTATTTAGTACTTTAACATAGGATGTAACTTATTAAAATCTTTATCTAGCCATTATTGACTTTAATCGGCCTATCTATTCAGCTTATTTCATATAGTCTAGCTATTTTAATAAAAACTAAAGTAACACACCGTCGAAAAACTTAAGCAACTCGTAAATATCTCAGACGTGAAAAAGTTTTCGATCGAAGGCAATGTGAAATAAATCTCTCTGTAATTCAGAAGAGATTTAAAAGTGACGTGGAAGAGTTCCTTTACGTTTCTGTTACGTTATTTTTCAAGATACGTTACTTATAGTATATAGATATTGCTTGGAAACTAAAGAAAAGCGTTTTTTATCTATTGCCAACGAAATATAAGAGACATGTCTGGGAAGGCTTTCTTCCTATTTAAATACTAGTAATCATTATATATTAAGTCTAATGTTATCTAACTAAGTAGTTTAAATAAAAATTTAATACGTTGAAGTTTTCCAAAGTAATTTCAACAAAAATGGTTCTTTTAAATTTCCACGAAAGAATATCTTTAACTTTTGAGACGCGTGATAGATTTATTACAACTGAAAATAACTTAATACTGATTTCAGGCTGAAACTTTATGACAACATCTGGTCGAATTTACGACTTTGTCGAAATTTTCCGTCTGCTTTCAAGTTTTGGAAGTTATTTTAAGTATTTCTTAAGTGCCATTTGGCTTGAGACTTTGATACTTATAAATTTCCTTTAATCATCACCAGCTCACTATACGTCCCCACTGAGGAGTTCGGAGCCTACCCTAATAAGGGGTGACTAGGCCATAGTCAACCACGCTGGCCAAGTGCGGGTTGATTGACTTCACACATATCTTTGAATTTCATCGCCGATATGTGCAGGCATCACGATGTTTTCCTTCACCGTAAGAATGTCGGGTTAATTATGTACATATGAAAATTCGAAAAATCGAAAATCACATTGGTACATGGCGGGATTCGAACCCAAGACCTGTAGATTACAAGTCAAGTGCTTAAACCACTGAGCCACCGACGCTCTGCTTTAACATGTTATGTAATATAAATTTAATTCAACCACAGAATAATAAAATAAATAAAAAACAAACCATCAAAGTTTCTTATATCTAAAGCTTATTCTAACTTAACTACAATTAGTCTTAATAAGTTTTAATACCTTTTTCAGTCTAACTTGTAGCCTCTTTAATCTCTCCCACGAGGGATCTAAGTAAACCTAAGCTTTCCTTTAAGCCTTACTTAACTTGCACTTCGTTAGTGAAACGATAATACAATTAAACATTTCAGCTACTTAAATAGAAATTAAATAGAATTAAGAAGTAAGATAATAACAAGGAATAATAGTAAATAAACAAATAAGGTGTTTTCTATCCTTGTTTCATCATCATGATCATCATCATCATTGCCAACCGGAGATCGTCTTGCCCTTGTACTTGTTACAAAATATAATCTAAGTAAAAAACTGTCTATTCACTTAAAATATCCATCAGTTAAGACAGATTGTAAAAATAAAATATAAAAAACCAAACCCGATAGCCAACAGGCACGACACCAAAATAAATAAAAGCTCGTCGCAAAGAGCATGAAAAACTAGCACGATTGGATTTCCATCAATGAATATTCGAGTTTTATATCGCTTTGTAAAGGTACCTGGCCGCTACCAACGTTTTCAATTAACTGATTCTGGAAACCGATAGGTTTGTTTTTATCTCGAACGAGAATGTTACCGGGCCAAAACTTTAAAAAAATCAATTGTTTTAACTAGAAAAAAAAAACATATTTAAAAATGGATATTGCGAATATAACAATAATAAAGAAGCTCTCGCTAGACAGTTGGATTAAGGGCCCGATTCAAAAGGCTTATTTAGAAACCGCACGGTTAGTGAGGAGGTTCCTGTCTCTGCAGCCCTGACCACTGGTTGCTGGAGTCATCGGATTCTGCAACTGGTGCTCTATTTTATTGATAATATGTTTATTTTTTATACAAATCATGTAAAATACATTACATATTAAATAATAAATAAAGATATATCTATACTAATATTATAAAGAGGAAAACTTTGTTTGTTTAATTGTTATAAATAAGCTCAAAAACTACTGGGCCGATTTTAAAAATTCTTTCACCGTTAGAAAGATTATTTATCTGTGAGTAACATAGGCTATATTTTTCATTTCTTTATTATTATTTTTAAATTTCACGAGATGAAGTCGCGGGCAAAAGCTATGTAGAATAAAGAATTAAATAAAGCTTTTAAAAGCCAAACAAAATAGTGCTTCGCCATTCGATACGCTAAAATTTCAAGGTAATTAACGACTGGCGCATCGAAGGACAGAGTACTGCAATAAAACCCTATTGTGCAATATTCTAGACTCTGTTTATTGGTTGAAATATCTGCTTTTAACACAGGAGTGGTGTTCCAATAGATCGAATTACGTAATAATCTTTTCGAAACTACGTACTATATTCTAATATTATAAAGAGGATGGATTTGTATTTTTTTATTTTATTAAAACATGCACCCCACGGCAATCACAACTCTCGATACCAAGTATACCAGTCCCTGTGTATCAGTCTTTAAGTGTAATATTTGATGTTTTGCCAGATGTCATCAGTTCAAGGTCAACGTTTCGCTGCCAACAATAGCTACTCCGTTTTAATGATCATAATAATGTCAAGTTCAACTTGCATTTTATTACAAAAGATTGCTTTATTCCGATTTATACAAGTACTGGCTTTCGCGACTTCATCCGCGTAGAATAAAAATAAAACAAAAGAAAGTAGCCTATGTGTTCTTCCAGACTATCCTCTACATCTATGTCAAATTTCATCGAGATTCCTTCAGCCGTTTAGGCTACAACTCTAACAAACAAACAAACATCCATCTATCTAAACTGTCGCATTTATAATATTAGTAAGATTATTCCAACGTAAATAAGAGAGATGACAATGTTTTTGTACATTTATTTCATCAGTCAAAACAGTAATTGAGTTTCCAAAGCCACCGTAATTTCCGATATAAAGGGCTAAAGGGGTCGCAGTAAGTCAAGTTTATTGAGACTAGGAACAAGATTAAACTCGTTAAACTCATCCTAGTGTCAAGTAACAAGAAGTTACACAAATCATGCAAAGTTTAACCAAAAAGTGATATACATTCAAAATTTTATCTATCCCACCTAATATTATAAATGCGAAAGTTTAGATGGATGGATGGATGTTTGTTAGAGATTTTTGCCTAAACTGTTGAACGGATCTCGATGAAATTTGTTTTTTTTTTTGGCAAAATTTGGGGCCATCTATATGCACAGGATAGTCTGGAAGAAGACATAAGCTACTTGCTTTTGTTTTCTGAATAATTCTTTCTTTAATAAAAATCCCTATATATTTTCACGCTATTAAACTTAGGGGTAAATAAATGGGAAAAAAGTCCATGTGCGAAAGGGACCATAAACTACAAACTGCCAAGATTAAGGAAGCAAGGTTTTCATGGTAACGGTAGTTGTGAAATTTGCGAATTTGACAAATATAAACAATAAAATAAAGTTTTTATAATTTCATGCGGATGAAGCCGCACGGGAACAGCTAGTATAGTATACAATTTCGAAAGCGAATCGCAATTGACACGAAATATAACACCAATTTGCTCGATAAAGATTTTATATTATTATTTGCTAAATGATGGCTGGAACAAAATTCATGGTAGATTTTTATTAAAAAGTAGGTTTTCCAGTCTCAGTATGTTTTCAATACTTTAAATTCAGACATATTTTCAGTAGATTATTGTAAAACCGTAAACAACAAACTCATTTTTTATATACAAGGATATACATATTACATACTTTGTTCATCTTATATTTACGAGTAAACCTTCATTAAGCCCCGTCTTGATTAAGTCAAGAAACTTGGTGAAAGTTTCCATTAACTTTGTAAGACATTTCTTCGTAAAGTACACAAACATGAAAGAAATAGGTATAAAAGTAACATATCTTATATTTTTAGATTCCTATAGACAATATACGTTTACGTAATTTTTTATTTTCAAATTATAACGATTAAATATTTTTTATAAGCTTAAAATAAGACAGAGCTAAAATATAAAAAAAATCAATTTGCAATTTTTCAATGTTTAAATTAAAATTACCATGAAGTGATATTCTTATATCTAATATTAATCTAATAATTATTATTCAATTCAGTATGAAATTGTATACCCTAAAGTACGTCCTAAAAGGTTACTATTGAAAGTATGGGCTTTTATATTAATATACGGACCCTTTCAGTTTCTATTGCCGTGTTCCATTTGCGATCAGTCGACATGACCATGCTGGAAAATCGACGAAAACGTTAATAAAACGTCAACTACTATGCAATTTATTGTAACGTTTTTTTACTAGTGTATAGATAATCCATGCTCTCTCTGAATTTGAAATTAGAACGTACTAAAATTTTTAATATAAAAAACAAAAGAATTACATCACCAGCCAGTCTACAACTGGACAAAAGTCGTCTATAATAATTAAAAACAAAAAACAAGTGTACGTTTTATTAAAACGTTATGTTAGAAGTAGTTAGAAAACACGCGTTTCTTTAACATGATTTTACTCTTTCAGTCTACGTTCCGTAAACGCGTTATAAATTTTATAACCGCTTTAATCTTGTTAGAGTCGTTATATAAATTTAATATACGCTGTTCCACTCCATAGATGCGGTTACAAGAAATGTTTAAGCTCCTTTTCCATTAATGATTGTTACTATGGACATTCGAAAATCGCAATGGTCATAGAATAATTCACAGATAGGACTTGTACAAAACATAGAGCAAAGGATTTAATTAGTCTAGTAAATCGTTCGCAAGGAGTTCTATGAATTTCTATTTCCGAAAGATCCTAAGGAGAATATGTTGTTTCTCACTTTTCTAGAAGAGTGAAAGAGATGACATTATTTTTCACGGGTTCTGGAAGTTGAAACTTCAAGACACATCAATATTTTATCTATAATTATTACAATACGCTATTCAAGTATGAAAACCCATTGATACTTAGCAAGCATTCAGAAATAAAGCCGTTAAATTCAAAAAGTCAGAGCGATCCCTTTGAATCGGAAAGCGGAAACTCATTAGTACAAGTCCGGCCTCCATTACCGCTCATGAATAATTAATGAAAAAAATATATAACGATTGGAAATCAATGGCCGCGCCGATTTGAAAGAAAATCTTACAGACACTTCTTTTGGTCGTCTATTTTGTACAATGAATACGTTTTATGGAGATGCGATATTCTTCTAAAATTATTTAAAATAATTAAACTCTGAATGAGGTTCTCAAATGTTGTTAACTTTATAGCTTTAATTTTAGCAACGACAAAACAAATTAATAACATTAGATTCCCTGCGGTGGTTACGATTCATTTTGGCGCAACATAAAATTCAATCTAACAATATGAAGAATCTCTTTTAAGCCATAGATTTAAAACTTAAAGTTGTAAATAGTAAATCATTTTTAGGTTAGAAATTAAACAAACATCCTGATGATATTATGATGCATCTTCTTGTAGATCCCTAATTTGGCTATTATATATTCACAGGCGTCATTTTTAACAGTCATATAAAATGTTCGACAATTTATCATTCCATGTACAGCTATGTTAAACATTAATCTTAAAATCCTCTTTATAAATGATAAGTAGGAAGGTAAAGGCAAAAAAATCTGCGAATAATATTTCTTAAGATTCCATCGTTCCGTAATAATTGATGATATCGGATCATTGACTTTGAATCCAATTTCTTTTACGCGATAAAACGTTTTAGATAACGTAAGTGGTAATATTCTTTCTATACTTACATGAAAGTAATTTTTAAAAGAGATCACTATCAACGAGAATTATTAGGTTCTTTTTAGTACTATCTTACTAATATTATACATGCGTAACTGCTATTTTTTGGCACAGCATTAGAACATAGTCTGGAAGAACACACACCATTAAGTTTTTAATTCCGCTTTTTAATAAAGGTGTTATAAGGCTAGTTAGAGCGCGCACATTTGACTAAACTATTACACAACTGTTTAGTCTCGCTTTGATTCCTATGAGCTAATATGGAGGTGCCCACACTCGATTTTTAGTTGTGCAACTAAACAGTTGAATGGCATGCGAAACAATCGACAATCGCACAACAGTTGTGCGATTGTCGATTGTTTAGTTTAGTGGCAGGTCTGCACCTGCTCTTATAAACGGTAGTTAGGTTAGCAAGAGAACGTCAAACTAATATAGTAGTTCATGAGACACGGTACAGTTTTTATGAGGCATTTTCTGCGGTCGTCTGATTTCCCTCGAGTACACACTTGTTAACAATAAAAAAAGTTGTAGAATATCCATGTTATAATATTTCGAGTACTTTTACTATTCATTGTTTTTCTAAAAATAACGTTCATATACATTTTTTGCTAACACATTTAAACTACGATTTATTTTAAACTAGCTTTCGCCGGCGACTCCGTTCGCGTAGAACTAAATTTCTCTCTCTTCCAGACTATGTTCTACATCTATGCCAAATTTGAAGATCCGTTCACCAGTTAAGGCTACGAACTCTGACAAAAATCTATCGATCCATCTAAACATTCGCATTTATAATATTAATAAGATTGACTTACTAACCTGAATTATTTTTGAACTTAGCAGAAACCGTTGGAAAATAAGAAATTATTAAGATTAAATGAAGGCTTCAAAGGTAGAGGAAGACCGAAAGTATGGATGGATTGTGTGAAAGAGGATATGCTTAAGGTAGTGAATTCAAATATGACGGCTGATAGGGTGATAGGGTGAGGATGTATGGAAGAGCAAATACTCTGCCGGTCTTCCGTAGACAAGGGCATTGTTGATGGTGATATCATTTTCGTACTATTTAAAATTAAATTTACATCTCGTCTTTCTTTATATTTAGAAAATATTAATTTATATTTTTATTAATTAATTTTATTATACGTTGTTAATGTATTTTTTTTCTCTTTAAAAGAATATATGAACTTATAAACTAGTACTATTATATTCAAATATTTTTATTGCTAAAAACTTTTTTTTAGCTTATAATAATACGTAATTCATCTTTAGTATGTTATTTTGATGTCTCTTTACAAAATCTACATATGTGTACATTAGCTTAACATATTTTTTATTTCACATTCAAATATAAGTACTAAGTTAATATAAAAATAAAATATAAGCATGCTCATAGATAAAGACGTTTATTTGATTTACATACCGCTCGGGGGATCAAAGATCGAAGCCGTTTTGTAGCAAATAGTCTGCTCCGGGGAATTGAATTTGATAATATATTTGTCGTGCTGAAGCATAAAGAAACAAAACAAAATAAAAGACAATCTAAAAATGTTGTCATTTGTTTACAACATCAACTCCTTAGTCTTATACTCAGTGTCGGTGTATCTTACTTCTTAGTCTTACTTATCTTATGTGAAAGTTTAGATGGATGTTTGTTAGTTTGTAGCCTAAACTGCTGTACGGATCTTGATGAAATTTGGCATAGATGTAGAGGATAATCTGGAAGAACACATATGCTACTTACTTTTGTTTGTTTTTTAATCCTACGTAGACGGTGTCGCGTCAAAAGATAGTAGTTTTATAAACCACAAGACACAGATTATTTAGTCAACTACTCTGTTATACAGCGTGGTGCGAGAGAATATCAGTTATCAGACAAGCCAGTAGGTGGCATGCAAATAGCTAGCATAATATTCGATTTTGTGACTACTGTGTGAGTAGGGTGTACGAAAATTGACACTTATACATTGTATATGATCTCTTTGATATTTTACAACACATATATACGCATTATAGCAGTAACTAGTACATACCAGTAGCTGGAATCTACCTTACACTGGCATGTATCGCCTAACAGTTCGACCTCTATAAGCAATACATTTTTTTAAATGTATCTTTTGTTACATTTATTATCTCAAGCCATCTTAAAATATACTTCACTAACTTTCAAAGAAACTAAAGGTAAGGGTTGCTATCTGTAATATCTCTTCAAAGGAAGTAAAATATTGGAAAAATATCCGCACGAATAAAGCTTTAAGTGTCTATACAATGTTACTTTCCACCTGGTGAACCTTTTGAAGTTTATTTGACATGATGTATTGTTTGGCTTAAATTGTACAGAACAATCCTTAATTCATCATTATTGGCAGTGGTAGAGCCTGCTATAACATCTTCGCACGAATGGGCCGGCTCGCCCGGTGTAATTCCACGACCACAGACAGGCGTGAAGTGGAAGCAATTCCGTGTTTCGTCTGATGTGTGTGGTGCCGGAAGCCCAACTTTAGCCCCTTTTCCTTCCCACGCTTTTTCTTATAAGAGGATGCGAAGGGCACGTGGATTTGACAGTACAGGAGACGCATATGAAGGGGAAGTAACCTCTTTATGTGCATCGCCTCCTCCGTCTATGGACAGCGATCGCTTTCCATTTCGGTGGATTCAGGTGGCCGCTTGCTCGTTTGCCACCTTATGTTATAAAAAAAAAATAGGCCCTTTAACATTTATAATATTAATGTAGTAAGATTAAAAAGTAAAATTTGTTACTTATGGTCTAAATAAACAGTGTGCTAAAACTTAACTTCAATTCTGAGCCACCAAAATGCATTAAAAATGATAAATTGTTCAATACCGTAGCAACGGAAATTGACAAAAGCCATCCTTTAATGTTCAACTTAAGTAATGGAGCAAAATAAGCAAAACGTGCTCGTGTGGTTTAAATTTTTTTTATAACGTAAAGTGGCAAACGAGCAAGCGGCCACCTGAATCCGACAAAATGGCGAAGCGACCGTTGTCCATAGCATCCGCAAATTGTCCAAAGAATTAAATTCGCTTCCCAATTGGGATCTTATATCTTACATTATCTCCATAATAAATATAATGTAGCATCATGTATATTGGCAAGGTTTGAATATATACATTTTCAGTGTTTCATAACAACCGGGTAGGAAATAAAAGTCCTCGACTGTAACCTTGTTCGAGCCAATTAGTGAACTTCAAGTCGAGTGCATTTTCTATTTCCGCTGTTACTAAGTCCTCGATTCAATAAAAATCTTTTTTAAATGATTTCCCAGAGGTTAAAGAGGAATGGAATTTAAGTTAAAGCTATTGAAGCTGTATTCGTAAAACTATTCAAGCTATATTAAAAATTATTCAAGCTAACCTCCTGGTTTGGAATGACCGCTAGGCACTCAGTTCTGACAGTGTAAACTGAAGAGTCGAACTGAATTCGGCTGATGTTAAAAATAATGCCTACATTCGCACTTAAAACTAAACGTATATCGGCCGATTTCTAAAACGTCATTTCAATTTTGCAACAGCTTCTTGATTGATAAGACCACACTTAGAACGGGCGCACACCTTTGACTAAACAACTGTTGTGCGATTGTCGATTGTTTCGCAGCTAATTCAACTATTTAGTTGCACAACTAAAATCACCTCCATATAAGCTCATAGGAATCAAATCAATCAAACAATTGGCTTTACTGCAATAAACAAAAGAAAGATGGTATTTTTCAATAAATTGCAAATATGTCATTTCAATTGATATAGCATTAAATAGAGAACATTTCCTCTAACGCTTGTAGAGACCGCATGATTTCCCTCGAGTGAACCATCACGAGTCGATTGAAAGCGTTAGCAACTTGTGAGTTTACTTAAGCTTTAAGTGAAGATTAACCAAAGCTCTATGTTTAAATCAAGTTAAATTTCATACAACAAAACGTTAACAAATATTTACAGCGTAAATATCTTACGAGTATATCAAGTACAGAAATATTATTACGAGAAGAGATTTGTATTTTTGTATGTATTAAAATAACTCAAAAACTACTGGGCCGATTTTAAAAACTCTTACACGGTTAGAAAGGTAATTTATCTGTGAGTAACATAGACTATATTTTTTATTATTTTTTTAATTTCACTTGGACGAAGTCTGGAGCAACAGGTAGTACTAAATAAACTCGGAAACTACCAAATAGATTTCAAAAAATCTTTCACCATTAGAAGGTTACATTATCCCTAAGTAAGATAGGCTATATTTTTTAATGTGGCTAACCTTCGCTATTAACCTAGAGAAAGAATCCTAATCGAATCATTTACTTTTTTAGTTAAGCCAATGGTTATTTCTTACTAATATTATAAATGCGAAAGTTTAGATGTCTGGATGTTTGTTAGAGTTTGTAGCTTAAACTGCTGAACGGATCTCGATGTTGGCATAGATGTAGAGGATAGCCTGAAAGGACACATAAATACTTACTTATTCTTAAATTCCATGCTGTAGAGTTGCGGGCTAAAGCTAGTTCGAAATATTTATTGAATAATTTCAGCTTTTAAAAGGCATTTAACGCCTGTGAGTTCTCCGGTCTATCATTACCCTTTGATTAACGCTTCATTAACTTTGCAGCGTCAGGTAATGGGCCATTAAAACACCTTCGATTAATGTCATTATTTCAGTTAACCAATTAAAAGGGTATGAAGCGATTGGAGGATCATTTTATATTGGTCGTGATACTATCATTATTCTGTTATGGTCTCTAATATAACTAAATTATAGTTACTGTAATCATATCATGTTAATATTATAAATGCGAAAGTTTAGATGGATGGATGTTTATTTGAGTTTGTGGCCTAAAAGGCTGAACGGATTTCGATGAAATTTGGTACAGATGTAAAGGATAGTCTGAAAGAACACATAAGCTACTCACTTTTTTTTTAATTCCTCGCGGACGGAGTCGCAGGCGAAAGCTAGTAGTCTCATAATTTACTTTCGAAATGTATGAATTCACACTGATAATATTTCTTGTTCTATTATGAACCAAATATATTACTAATTTGTATTCAGATAGACATCTAAAATTCTGATCAAATCATTGGTCCCTTGTAGACTTATACGTCCGTTCATACGTGACTAACGGCTTAATTCTGAAACGACATTTAAATATGTATGAGTGTCATAAGTTATGCATGATAATGCATTTATACACCAGTCTTCTCTTCCATACCCAATAGACTATTTAAAAAGAAAATTCTTTTTTTCCCTTGATCTAAGTCCAATTTACTACCCGTTTCAATTTAGGGTATTTAAAAAGAAAAAATCATGCATTTAAGGGCTAAATTCGCAGTTCCATAAAAAATTTTGACATCTATCAGATTGTATCTCCTGTGTTTATGATTTGTTTAAATATTCAGCCGTTACAAATGTTATAAGCCATTTTAATTGAATAGTCAAAAGTTTACTTAAATTCAAATGAAAATACATTATCTGTTTTGCCTTTCCATACGTCACAAAAAATATCTCCTTTTGATCATGAACATTTAGGATACCCACATCAGGCAAAGTGTCAGTCGTCGGCTCTTTTGTCATCTGAAATTTCCCTAATGTCCATCGAGGATGGACACACGAAAGGTTTGACGTTCCATTAAGAGTGACCAATATAGAAAGAAATAAATTCACTACCCACGTCGATTATTGTATCACCAAAAATGTTGCGATTAAGCAAATATAATTCAAACAAGGATGGTTAAGTCAGAAAACGGAAGGCCCAACTTTAGTCCTTTTCCTTCACATCTTTTTTCTTATAAGAAAAGGATGGGAAGGGAAGGATTTGACGGTGCAGGAGACGCATAGAAAGGGGAAATATCATTCTTATGTGCGTCTTCTCCTCCGTCGATTAATAGGCAACGCATCCGCTTTTGCGGATGTCTACGGGCAGCGGTCGCTTCGACAATTTGGCGGATTCAGGTGGCCGCTTGCTCCTTTGCCACCTTATAATAATATAGTAATACTTTATTTCGAGCTACATTTCTTTTTGCTCATAGTTTGTTAGTTAACAGAAAAACTTAATACCTATGTTAGTCACACATACATCTACATCTAAATATTCTAATCGCCTACCTAGCTTTATGCAGTAATTAATATATCTGCAATCCAGTCTGCTGGCAATCATATGCAGAATGGTGTTGGGGCTGGCTCGCACCCTGCGCACCAGGGATGCGCATCTTTTGCGCATAGTGGCATAAAAACAATCGACGCGCGCTTCAGCAAACATCCCTGATGCGCTGCTGAATCGAGGCTTATGATATAAAAAAAGAAAATATATGAAACTTACATGGATAAAAAAATGGTTTAAGGATAGCGCTAGTAAGTT
Source organism: Papilio protenor (assembly GCA_029286645.1). Lineage (NCBI taxonomy): Eukaryota > Metazoa > Arthropoda > Insecta > Lepidoptera > Papilionidae > Papilio > Papilio protenor. Next base: position 718,043 of record JAGSMZ010000056.1, read on the forward strand.
TCACTTATAACCACACGATCAGATATCTCGTGCTTTTACATTTTATTCTACGACTAATTGAATTTTGTACACTTTACATGGGTAGGGAATTTACGCCCCTGACTACACAACATCGTTAATTGTTCAGTGTAAAGAAAATGTATCTTTTTCTATTTTTCTAGAGATCAGGATAAACAATTAACTTTATTTATGTGTTAACGATATCCTCACATTTATATCCGGAGTCGTATTTACAATATCAACTTGTTTCAATATTTAACGCAAATACTGTAATAAACGTCCCGTTATTGATATAAAACTATTTATTCTATAAACATGTGTATGCTATGTTTACTTGAATAAAAAAATCCCATTTAGCTTAAGTATGTATGTAAGTATGTGTGTGTGTATATCAAAACACTAGCACCATATCCAGGCTTCACACGTGTAGACATTTATTTTTTAACACAAATAGCAAATAGCCTATTTTTCGCTTAGATAATCTAGTATTTTAATGGTGTAAGAATTTTTTAATCCTGTCTAATAGATTTAAGTTCATCTATACTAATATTTTAAAGAGGAAAACTTTGTTTGATTGTAATGAATAGACTCAAAAACTACTGGGCCGATTTTAAAAATTCTTTCACCGTTAGAAAGGTAATTTAATTGTGAGTAACATAGGCTTTTTCATTTGTTTATTATTATTTTTAAATTTTACGCGGACGGAGTCGCAGGCAAGCTAGTGAATTATAAAAAGGAGGACACTTCTTGTCTGGATTCAAATATTAAAATGTCATAAATTTCAAAGTTAATTCAAGTCAAGTAACAGTTTGTAATAACACATTTTAATAAGATCGTTAACTGACTTGAGAGGTTATAAATTAACTTTATCAAATTACCCGCTATTACAAATGCAAGTTACGACCTTGTTTAATAATTTGACAGATTTATTAATGGAGTGTTTAGTCTAAGATGTGCGCGTGCTCTAGTCTCTAGTGCGAAGGAGCCAGCTGAGAATCAGCGCAGGAACGGCTTAGTCCATCCTGCATACGCTGAGCTGGCTACCTTTTGCCACGATGTTTTCTTTAAAATAAATCCTTTTTATGTAATTCTTTATTTTGTGGCAATAAATGCATATTCATTCATTCATTCATTCATTCATTCACTCTAAGTCTGTAGTATTATACTAAAATATTAGGACCAAGTCTCTAAAGACAAGTTAATTTGGAATAATTATAAGTTAAAAAACCTTATTTCGGTTTAACCCAAGTTCTTCCGTCCCCCGTCGTGTTAGAATTCTCAAGTGATGTTGACCTATAAATTAACAAACGAACTCTGATCTCTTTAAGAATAAATTTAGTAACCAAATTATAACGAAGACAGGCATTTTATTTAGGAACAATGAAAACACTTTTAATGTTAAAATTCAATTTCTTTCCTGTCTCTTTTAATCTATATCTATACTAATATTATAAAGAGGAAAGATTTGTATTTTTGTATGTATTGAAATAAATCAAAAACTGCTGGGCCGATTTCAAAAATGCTTTTACCATTAGAAAGGTAATTTTTCTGTGTGTAACATAGGCTATGTATTATTATCTTTTTAATTTCACGCGGGCGAAGTCGCGAGCAACAGCTAGTCTTCTATACTATTATAATAAAGCGTAAACACACACTTCTTTGTTGCCTAAGATCTCAGCAATTACGGCATATTTTTGAATAATCCTTTTTTTAATAAAAAGCCCTACACTTACGTCACGCTTTAGGCTATATATTTTCACGCCATTAAACTTATTTTGGATAAAAACCCTAATGTGGAAAGAGACCATAAGTTGCTGCCAACATCAAGAAAGCAAGATTGCTAAGGTTTGTCATGACATGTCATTTTGACATTTGCTATTGATAATTTAAACAAAAAAATTATTTTTTCATAATTTCATGCGGATGAAGCCGCACGAGAACAGCTAGTAATGAATAAAATAGTAGTAGGAAGGTGACATATAGTAAAGGGATATCTATAACTATCGCTTATTAAAATTTACAGTCAAAGTATTAAATTAGCTTCCCAGTTAAGATAAAATCGTAACGCAAACTAAAAAAAACACCAATAATTTAGCACGTTTCTTAGTTGCAAATTTTCAGTTTTATTGGATTGTAAGTCAAACGATTACACCATGGGTAGGAAATAAAAGTCCTTGACTATACTCGTATGCTTTAGTAAAATTGCTGCAGAGTATTAAAATATGCTTTTGCTAAAATTATTAAATGTTAAATAGTATATGTTAACCCAATTAGGTCCGTCTCCAAACTTCTGACTCATATTGGCCGCTTATGTAAAAGTGCCTCAATTTAATTACTTATTAAGTTAACTCGTGTATTACGAACTAAGCGAGATATAAGTAACTAATTCAAATCAAGGTTTAATCGATATTATGTTAAAGTAACTTTTCAACTTTACAAGTAGAAATCTCATATAGCCCTGATTTTCCCCCAAAAGGTATCAATAGAACATCCCCCCCCTTTTGATACTAAAAAATGGTCTTATAATATTTTTATAGGACCCGATTCAAAAGGCGGTTATTTTAGAAACCGCATGCATAGTGAGGAGGTTCCTGTCTCTGCAGCCCTGACCACTTGTTGTATGTTTTATTTTATTTTTATACAAATCTTGTAAAATGTATTATAATTATAGAAAATAAGAAATAAAGATATATGTGTTTTTAATAATAATAATATAAAAAAGTTGAAACATTTTTGTAAAAATACCGATTTGTTACTGGTTGTAAAAAATATAATGGCTTTAATAAAAAGTGAAATAATAAAAAAAGTTTTCAAGCATTTGAACCGAATAATAAAAGCAAACCTTTTTACGGTCAAAGTGGTTCCTCAGAATTTCGGAGACCACTTTTTAATGGATTCTATATATAATAAGCATTTCTTGGATTTCATCTTTTGTATAAATAACTTGGATCGTAACTTTATTGAAAAAGTGCTTATTTCCAGTTTGACCCTCTGTAGAGCTTTTTCATAAGTTTCCTTTTTAATTTCGCCTTCAAGTATAATTTTTACGTTTCAGTAATTTATTCTCTCGTTAAGAGGGTTACCTAAGGCTTGAAGGATTATTAAAATTAACAGAGTACTTAGGGCCTGTCCCACCACTAAAATAACGTCACTGTCAAATAAGGGAACAAAATCCGACATTTCCAACGCATATTCTACACGGTGGATTTTTTTTATAATACAAGGTGGCAAACGAGCAAGCGGCCACCTGAATCCACCGAAATGGAAAGCGACCGCTGCCCATAAACATCCGCAATTGCAGATGCGTTGCCTACCCTTAATTGATGGACGAGAAGACGCACATAAAGAGGACATTCCCCCTTCCTATGCGTCTCCTCCACCGTCAAAACCACTTTTCCGTCCCATCCTTTCCTCTTAAGAAAAGGGCGAAAAGGGAAAGGGTCTAAAATTAGGCCTCCTGCACCACACTCGTCAAACGAAACGCGGAATTGCTTCCACTTCACGCCTGTTTTCTGTGTGGTCGTGATATTTCACCGGACGAGCCGACCCATTCGTGTAAAAATGTTAAAGCGGGCTCTACCACTGTTGACGGATTGTTATCAGACAATTTACAATTTCGTGGGACAGGCTCTTAGTCTGAATATACCTTAAGTATAATCTGAAAATATGTAAATACTAAGTTTTTTTAAGAAGAATGGGGTAAATAAAACAAATCTGGTTTCATAAATTATGTATTCACTATATCTAAACACTCTTTTACGATCATTAACAAGATATAGAGAAAGTGAAATAACAATTACGTCAATCTAAAATTACGGCCATTAATTATTGCTCATAGTATTCATTATTATTTTTACAATATTTACAAACGTTACAAATTTATACAAAAGACAGGATTTAAATAAAATCAATACTTAAATTAATCTATACATATAATAAAATTAGAATGTCTGTTTGTAATATCAAAAGAAAAATTCCAGATTTCAGGAAGATGGTGTATTTGCGTTGCTGATAAGAAATGCATGCGAAAATCGCATTTAAATTTTTTTGTCTGTCTGTCCACAAGCCCCGTATGTTCTGGGTAATCTCCGAAACGGCTGGGCCGATTTCGATTGGACTTTCACTGAAGGGTAGCTGACATAGACGGGCATATTATGGGCTACTTTTTTATCTTAATATTGCGTGGACGAAGTCGCGGGCAACAGCTAGTTTTATCATAGAATATCACTGTTGAAATTAAATAAAAACATTGAAGCATATAAAGGAAGTTTTGTAAATCATATAAGTTATTCTAGATTGTAGATTTAATATGGATAATAACTCTAAAAATTATGTTTATGTAACTATTAAATAACTCTGTGCTTAGCTGATATTATTTTAACATTTATTTTCTCAATAACTCTTATACATGAAAGAAATAAACGCAGTAAAAAAAAACTCTCACTGGATAAAATCTGCCTACAAACCCTAACATCCACTTTCAGCTCACTGCATTAATTATTACAATACAAAAGGCAAGTAATAAAAACAGATGGAAAAAATCCATTCAACTCTAACGGTACCCGTGAGGTGAATATAAATGTAGGATTTAACCGTGGTCTTTCACTGTTGAAACACATTTATAACCTAACCTTAATTGAAAAACAAAAATTCAACTGATTGAAGTTTTTATGATGAATTAGAGCCATCTATTGACTGAATTTGAAAACAAAAATTTTAAATGTTTGAGACTAAATAAATTTAATCTATGTTATATGTAAAAAATTATAATTAAAAATATTAAAAAAAAAGTTATAGTATATGAGATTTGAACTCGCTTTTTTCAAAAGTAAAAACTCCACTGGCATGATTACGTTTGTATTACGTATTGCTGTCTCATTTTTTTCAAAGAGCTAGAAAAGGATGACACTATCTATCAATACAAGTAACAGAGCGGTGTAAATGTAGTCTAATTTACAATTTAATGTCGGAATTTAGTTTAAAAACTATCACGAAATAATATGAAAGTGTGCATTATATGACGAAATTGTATGAGATAGCGTCCTACATCTAAATATATATTACAGCGTTCAATTCTATATATTAATTATGTTAATAAATTTATTATTACGTATTTCTTTTCCCCTTTAGCAAATAAATTACAACTTAATTCTATTCCTTAGCATAAATAATTATAAACTATTTAAGCAAACGCCTCTAATATATGTAGATTATAAATGTTTAACGAATACACATGCTTTACATATTAAAGAAATAGTTGAAATAATAACACAATAATAAACAAATTTTAGTATGGTTTTCAATTTCAATTACATTTTCCTTTAGGTACATTTTTGTATCTTAATCAAATAAAATGAATTACATTTAAACAATTTCTGTAATTTTTAAGTTTGATTCAAATAAATATTAAATTAATAGTGGCGATTAGGAATTAAATTTTGACAGTATAAAAAATAAAAAGTAATATTTAGAAATGGGAATACAAGACAATAACAAGACGGACGTTAGTTATGAATGTGGAGGTACACCGGTAGAGGTAGACCTAGAAAGAGATGGATGGATTGTGTGAAAGGTGACATGATCAAGAAGGGAGTGATGACTGAGATGACGGATGATAGAGTTTTTTGGAGGACGAAGACCAGGTGCGCCGACCCTACGGGAGTAGGATAAGGCAGGGGAGATGATGATGATGATGATGATGATGATGATGATGATTTAGAAATGGGAAAAGTCTCTCTACTAAAATATAATATTGATTAATAATCCTATGATTATTTTCTGCTTACTATTATTAACTTCTAATATATCACACTATATAACTAAAGTTAATTATACATTGCTTTCAAATTATATTAAGAACGCACACACACTTTTGACTAAACTATCGCACAACTGTTTAGTCGCGCTTTGATTTTTATAAGCTTATATGGAGTGCACACTACTCGATAGTTGTGCAACTAAACAGTTGAATTGGCTGCGAGACAATCGCACAATAGTTGTGCGATAGTTTAGTCAAAGGTATGCGCCCGCTCTTCGACATTAAACACTACATCTATTTGAACATAATTTATTTAAATATAACACATTTAAGCGTCAAATATTGCTTCCAAATACACATACAGCCTTACAAATAAACGCGGTATAAAGTTAAACTTAGGAATAAACTGAGTATAAGCAAAATTATAATATTTATTCCTAAGTTTAACTTTATACCGTGTTTATTTGTAAGGCTGATAAAGGTTTACTTATGAAAAAGAAAACATTTACATCTCAAACTTCAAACAAAATAGTCAAATAAAATAACGTAATATAAACTCATTATTCGTCTAAATAGTACTTCGTTGTTACTACAATATAATACTGATTTAATAAAAAACAAGGTAATTAAATCAAAAAAGAATACAAAAAAACTCTAAACAAAACTCTACAATAAAATATTGACATACCAAAATTTTATTTGCAATTATCACCTAATTTATTAAACTAACGCATGAGCAAATTATTAATTTAAATCTAAATTTAAACCAGTGTTTCTCAAAGTGGGCGATAACGCCCCCTTGGGGGTTTGAAACCTAGAGAGGGGCGTTATAGGGCCCCAGAAAAAAATGGGGGCGTTGATATGGGGGGCGATGCATCATTTGTAATTTCATTTATTTTATATAGTACTAGCTGTTCCCATGCGACTTCATCCGCATAAAATTATAAAAATTTCCTTTTATTGTTTACATTTGTTAAATTATCAATTGCAAATGTCAAAATGACATGACATGAAACAAACCATGGCAACCTTGATTCCTTGATGTTGGCAGCAACTTATGGTCTCTTTCCCACATTAGAGTGTACCCCTAAGTTTAATGGCGTGAAAATATACAGTCTAAAGCGTAAGGTAAGTGTAGGGCTTTTAATTAAAAAAAGAGTTATTTAAAAATATGCTGTAATTGCTGACATCTTAGGCAACAAAGAAGTGTGTGTGAAGATTTTAAATTTCACTAAAATTGTATAAAAACGGGGGGCGCTGAAAGATCATTGATTTTCAAAGGGGGCGGTAAAAGAAATAAGTTTGATATACACTGGTTTAAGCAATCTTAAGTTAAGCATTACAAACACTGAGATATGAAGTTTAATATTCTATTATTGCTAACTCATAGAATACTATAATAATATCCACTATTCTAATACTTACGAGTATTATTTTAAGGAACTCGTTGAATAAACGTATAACTACTAAACTTCTATTATTGATTATTAAAATATGTTAATAAGGATACTTTAGTAATAATAATCGAAGCGCCAATAGCCTAATGGTTTGGGGTACGGACTACCGATCGTGAGGTCGAGGGTTCGAATCCCGCCATTCGACTATTATGAACCATATCCTAGTACAAGCCTAGAGCTTAGTTGGAATGGTTAAAGGAAATATTAGTAAATTAACAAAAATCTACTAATATCTTTATAAAAAAAAATAGCAAATGTACAGAAATTCAAATTTAAAAATAACGAAATATTTTTTGTATACAGAAAAGTCCAAGGTAAGTGCCAATTAAGTAAGAAGTCTCTCATACTTATTGGTAAGTTAAGTAGCTGTTTAAATAGGCATTACGATTTAAATGATTTTTAAGTGTTGCAGTTAGAAATTGTAACTTAATACGTTTACTGCAAGTAAAATCATAATTCTTCATCTGGTGCGACAGCGGGCCTAAATGCGCCCCCAATGATACTTCCGCCAGTGCGTGGCAGGTCTTTCTAGACCCACCAGCACTAGGATAGATTTAAATGCTATAACTTTGTGGAAACATGATGTATTCATTTTATGTAATATTACACCTGAGATAATCGTTTCGCACTAGCGGACTAGGGTTTTCTTCGTCCGCACCAGCTTAAGTACCACGTCAGGCTGATATCGGCCTGTTACGCAGTGAACGTGTTAAAAAAACTTATTCTGACGCTTACAAAATAAACATTGATTAAAAACCTAATATAACTAATACAATATTTAAAATTCAACAAAAACTTTCCCTCATTACTATACGAAATGCGTCCCACCAGTATCCTTCCAACAACTAAAGCAGCAAGGTAAAGCGCACATCAAAGTATTTTTGAACGCATCTCTAAAGTCCCTATTAAAATATGCGTAAATCAAAGGATTTAGCGCTGAATTGAAATAACCTATCCAGAATAGAACCCCCACTACCACGTCCGGAGTCTCACAAGGCTCTCCACATACATTTGTCGTTACGTACCTGGAATAAATATTATCATTTAATAGACTTGAGGGAGATCAACATTACTGCACAGTACACAATACGAGGAAAATACTTCGTATATCCTTAAATAAACGTCATTAACTAAATTTTCATGTTACTCTTACCATAAAAAGAAAGGCAGCCAACATAGCAAAAAAGCACCAACAATAATGCCCAGTGTACGAGCAGCTTTATGTTCCGCACGCCAAGACTTGCCCGCCGCTCGCAGAGATGCACCTAACAATAAAAATAAATATTTTCACTGAGTATGAAATCTCTATTGTGCACGATATCGAAATCCTATTAGGGTTGCTAAACCACTTGGTATTTCATCTTTATTGTCGAAGTAAGCGTGTAAAACTCAAAGTTTAATAATGATGTCACCCCTATAACATAATATCGTATAGTTAGAAACTCTACGATGAAAGTTGGGATGAATATTGGATGTTGTTCAGAAGAAACCACACGAGGTGGGATCTAGTTACTTAAGAATACCTGTTTGGAATATAGGATAAGATACTTATGAAAGTATTCTAAACTATATCTTTTACAGTTTGTTATTTGAACAAACTCTTATGAGACCAGATATTTCATATTACGATATGATGGGAGTTAATAACAAATTCTGAACTCTGGTGATTGATGATCGTATTTGGTTTTGTTTTTAAAGTTGTTTAAATAATAGTTAATATACCTTGAGAATTAAGTTCCGTAGCAGCTTTCGCTAAATCTCTGGAGGCAGCCGCAGACGCACAACTCGGCCTCCAGCCAGCCGCAGTTTGTCCACTAGATGACCGCTTATTCGAACCTCCTGAACAATAACCGGAACTTGCTGTATCACAACTCACGTTAACCGACTTCCTCGGACTGGCTTCTTTACTCGGACATATATCACCCAAAGCCATCACAACTTCACCACCAAACTCCGTCTCTTCTGGGCCAACTTCTGTAAACGTGCTGTAATTGGGACTGATGTCGGACGGTCGTCTATCAGGATGAAGATAGTGCGAATGATGAGCGGCATGAGACGTGTGCCTCAAGTGGACAGAATTAAGAAGAATGTTCGAGGAAGTTCGCGTTAAAGCTTCTCGTTGTCTGATAGCCTCTCTGAATATCCGGCAGTACATCGATATCATAACCACACTTGGGATCCAGAAGGAGACGCTCGATGAAATTATTGCATACACCATATTGGCTTTGAACATGCAGACGTCTGGATGTTGCTTTCTGTACTGTCGATGCTGTTCTGTAGTGTACCATCCCATGAATATGGGGACGAAACTGATGAAGGCTGGCCAAAGCCACACATTAGCGAGCATAAAGCAAACAGTTCTGTGTGTCATAGTCACAGGATACTCCAGAGGTCGGACGATAGCGTAATATCTATCTACAGAAATGCAACAGAGATGTAGTATAGAAGCGCTTGAGAAGTAAACATCGAGGGAGTTGAATATATCACAGACTAGAGGGCCGAAGAGCCAGGCGTCGGTGAGTTCGGCACTGGCGTTAAAAGTCATAGCACAGAGGGCGACAAGCATGTCTGCTACAGCAAGACTGACGACGTAGTAGTTGGTAAGGACGCGCAGTTTCCTGTGCCGATGTACAGAGATTATGACGAGCGCGTTGCCGAGCAGCGCGCCGAGGATGATGGTGATGAATACGAGCCCTTTAAGCACGAGAAGCAGGGTGTGGTGCCAGTGCGGCGCGGGCGCGACCCCAGACGCCAGCGTTGAGTGCAGCTCGTGCAGGAACGCCGGCTCCGTGCCGCGCCCGCGCACTTCTACCTCGCTTCTAAAATTTCCATCTGGAACAAGAGACAAAGGTTAAAAATTTATTCGACAGTCCACATCATTCAAAGGATGACTGAAGGCAGAAGACTGTCGAGAATTAGAGAATTTTTTTTTGTTATTGGAATTTATTTCTTGTTTAGTATCTTTAGACTTTTTGTTAGTTAACCAACGCATAACTCCAGAGTGGAATTCTTTTAAAACATTTGTTGACATATCCTTTAATATTTCTATCAGTAAAACCATTTACTTCTATATTATGTTACTTATGCGATTTCTCGTGATTAACATTAATAGGTTTGTTTAAATTCACAAGCATCGTTAAAGTCAGCCAAGTTTGGTTAAATTAGATTAGAATCATAAAACAGAATTTCAATGGTCGGAGAATAGCGAATGAAATCGGTGCTTGCTTTAGTATGTTTTGTTATTCAAATTATACGACTTTGTGAATTGTATTTGTTGATTCCTATAGAGATTAAATATTCAATTCTTTTGATTGCCAAACGAATGATTTCCCTTTGCTAAAGGTATTGAAGTTTAAAAAACATGAAATTAATTGGCACTGAAAATTTGCTTGTAATTATAAGTTCTTTAGAACTGTACACAGCTAATCCGAAATATCTAGTCGTAAATAATAAGTAACAAAATATTGAAATAAAAAAAACAGCTTATAAAAAGAAAAGGTTTGAAGCACGATATTTTAGGTAACATTATAAAATTCAAAACCAAATTATAATTAACGATCTACTTTTAACGAGTAAAACGATACTAAAAACTTACAAATTTAATTAAAAAGGGATAAAATAATATACCTAAACCTCAGGTAAATTGTAATTATAAAGGGATCTTTTCTTACTGGGCGATGTAAATTGACTTGCAGATAGATGGTATTCATTCTATTGTCCAATATAAATTGAGCTGAACATCGCTGGCTAGCTTCCAACGCAACCTGTATGCCAAATGACGAGTTACGCAATGAACTTGAAACAGCTGCTCTCAATCGATACTCGGCTTTGCTACGTCAAATGTAAGCTTTCAACTTCTAGTATAGTTCCTAGATATTTGGAAATATAGTAGTCTTGTCATGTATTTAATCCTTACCATTTTGGACTATTTTTGACCGACTTTCCAAAAGAAGGAGGTACTCAATTCGTCTTTATTTTTTTTATGTGTGTTACGGCATAACTCCGCCGCTAGTGGACCGATTTTGATAATTCTTTTTGTAGATTCTACTAGTTATTTCATCAATTTATTAAGACTAGTTAAGAGTATAACTAAATAATACCTTATTAGGCGACCCCTATGAATATTAAAAATTATCACAAGAAGTGCTTGTTATCTCGTCTTGTCATTATTCATATCTAATACTTGCTGTAGCTCGCAGCGTCGCCCGCGTGAAATTAAAAAAATATTAAAAACACATGTTACTCAGTGATTAACATAACTTTTTAATACTGCAAGAATTTGAAATCGGTCCAGTACTTTTTGAGTTATTACAAGACATACAAAAATACAAAATATTTCCTCTTTATAATATTAGTATAGATCAATTTTATTTTCTGAAAGGACAATATTAAATACTATACTATGATCATTTGTTTCCTGTCTTATAATGTTAAGTTTTACCACTTTTGCTTTTTACACAAGATCATTATCTGCCCTACCTTATCCTACTCCCGTAAGGTCGGCGCACCGGGTTTTCGTCCTACAAATAATCATCATCGTCATCTCAGTCATCACTCCCTTCTTGATCATGTCACCTTTCACGCTATCCATCCATATCTTTCTAGTTCTACCTCTACCGGTGTACCTTCCACATTCAAAATTTACGTTCACATTTTCATTTATATTCACATTCTTTTTACACAAGATACTTAAAAAAATCCACGCAATTAAGCCTTTTAGTATGCGGTCATCGTCACTTAAACGTTTCGAAGAAGTTGTTCAAACTTTTGGCAATCGTCCAAGTTAATGATAGTTGGAAGATATCCAATGTAAGATAATTCTCACCTTTAGAAGTAAAGTATACCTTAAGACTGTAATCTAAATGAAAAAAACCACTGATAAAAACGATTTTATATTCGCTTTTTTTTCTAGACTAATCTATAAAGTTCGTTAAAATTAAATATTAAAAACAATAATGGGAGGTGAAAAAGAAAAATTCTATTTTAGTTTCTATGCACTAAATTCTGGTCTAAAAGTGAATTCTATGTTATTCTTGGCTTCACAAATTGTTAAGGGCGATAACGGCCAAGGGCGTCTATAGCGTGCGAGGTCACAGTCTGATTAACCTTCAGTGGTTTTTGATGACTGTATGTTACAAGTTTTTGAACAATTATGATTAAAATTTGCTAGCAATTTTCCAAAGAAATAGGATAGGTATAGACTATAATATGTACACAAAATTAATTAAAGAACGAACAGGAAAATGCAGTTTTACGTGAAGAAAGGAGAGCAAATAGGCAGTAAATATTCTATGACCCCCCTTAGTTCTGACAGTTTCAACTGAAGAGTCGAGTTCTGTTTAAACTGTGTGTGTTGGTAAAATGTTAACTATCAGTTAAACATTTCAGTTTGCTTTGTTTTTCCTACATACGCAATTTAACTGATCAGTGCGATTGTTCAGTTAAAATTGAGCGTTGATAAACTTAAACATGTAGGTGCAGAAAAGCAGCGTCTTTTAACTTTATTTTATGAAAAAACTAGCTGTTGCCCGCGACTTCGTCCGCGTGGTGTTTAAAAGTTCTAAACAGGACAAATTTGAATGAAGCCTAACACACATACACCTTCTTTTTTTGTACATTTATCTGTCCTCATCAATATCCGTCCAATATATTAGATATTCTGGACTCGAAGTGTTTTAAGGCAGAAGTATAAAATTATACGAAACAAGCCTAGGGAAATTAATTACCCGCCCAGACTTAATGTAAATCCTATTGAAATTGCTATAAATCTTGTCATTTTATGTAGCAGGGATAGCTCAATGCCAATATTTAAATTAGGAATCCGCAATGTTTGGTTTATAGTTAGGCTTTCGAATTATATGTTGATTAGCTTTCGCCCACGACTCCGTCCGCGTGGAATTAAAAAAAACAAAAGTAAGTAGCCTATGTGTTCTTCCAGACTATCCTCTACATCTATACCAAATTTCATCGAAATCCATTCAGCCGTTTAGGCTACAAACTCTAACAAACATCCATCCATTCATCCATCCATCCATCTTAACTTTCGCATTTATAATATTAGTATGAATTAATTATAATCGAATCCTAATATTACAATAATTCACGGGTAAATTAAATTTTATAAACTAAAATAAAAAAAAAATCGAATTTACAGTCGGAAATAAAAGTCAAATCACACATACTACAGCTTTCAATACAAACTATGTCAAAACTTAAGCTCAGGGTTGTACCTTAAAATGTTCATACGATATGACTAAGCATTCTCATTCATAATATTCATCCAGCATAACTTGATCCTTATTACCATAACAAATAACGGTAAGCCGATGTCAACAGAATGGCGGTTTTGACACGAACATAAATATTTGTTGATTACGTTTAAACACGCGAATGTTACAATGTCAAGTTAATTTGAATGAAATGTTCAGAGAACTGAGAATATACGTAACATAATAAAACTCAGTAAGATACAAATATTAAAAAAAAACTAATTGTGTACTTGAGTATGACATTACTAAGTAGCACTTAAACTAATGTCCAAGTAAACATTAAACCTTCAGATATCGTATAATCAGGGGGTCTAGCATGAAAATTTACGGGAAAATATCCTCAAAGCAATTTAAAAAAATTGGTATGAGTATTAGTGTATTTACGCCCGATAGAGGCGCTGCATAAGATCGTTCTAATAATAATAATAAGATTCTTTTTGTATAATCAATGATTACAGGATCAATATCGCTTTGGCTCCTTAACTAGGAAATCTTGTGCTTAAGGAGCCAATGCCTTCCCTTCCAGGTACATTTAACAACAAAAAGAAAAAACTAAATTATCGCAACCATATAAATTACAGAAAAAAAAACTGTTATCATCTATACTATCTATACTTCTATACTAATATAATAAAGCGTAAACACACACTTCTTTGTTGCCTAAGATGTCAGCAATTACAGCATATTTTCGAATAAGTCTTTTTTTAATAAAAGGCCCTACACTTACGTCACGCTTTAGGCTACATATTTTCACGCCGTTAAACTTAGGGGTAAATATTTTGGATAAAAACCCTAATGTGGGAAAGAGACCATAAGTTGCTGCCAACATCAAGAAAGAAAGATTGCTGAGGTTTGTCATGTCATGTCATTTTGACATTTGCTATTGATAATTTGACAAATGTAAACAATAAAATGGAATTTTTTATAATTTTATGGGGATGAAGTCGCATGGGAACAGCTAGTTCTTTATAACTGCAATTATTCACTGCTGTAACATCACAACAAAATTATAACGTCATCTCAACTTTTACAAACAGAAAGAGAGAGATGCCTATTGTATACAAGAGTTTAGCCATAGTTTTTTTTTAAAAAAACTAGCAGATTTTTGTTTATTAACTAATGTTTCCTTTAACAATTCAAATTAAGCTCTAGGCTATTGCTAGGATAAGGTTCACAAGTTGAATGGCGGGATTGGAACCCTCTACCGCAAGATTGGTAGTCCGAACCACAAACTATTAGGCTATTGGCGCTTCGCGTAGCGTAAAGGTTTACGTAGGTACGTTAACAAATTATATCTCAAGAGCAAAGAGGGGAAGATTTATCAAACAACGCTTTAAGAAAAATGTAACTGAGGAAAAAAGCAATTCTGATAACAGTCGGTACTTTATTAAATTATCCTCCAGACTGATAAGAAAAAACTTTTCTCTATTATTGTTTGCTTTCGATAAAAAAACCCGTCGAGTTTCGACAGGGGAACGAAAACAATCTTTTGTTAGAAAATATATCGAAGTTAAGACGTGACTGCTAAGAAATCACAGCAATCTTTGCAATTTTATAGCAATAGTTACTAATATCTGGTTTATCTTGTGTGAATTAATTACTAGACAGAAAGTAGTTTTGAATTACCATTATCTTACTAATACTATAATTATTTTTATATCTTAAGGTGGCAAACGAGTAAGCGGCCACGTGAATCCGCCAAAATTGCGAAGCGACCGCTGCACATAGACATTAGCAATAGCGGATGCGTTGCCTACCCTTAATCGACAGAGGACAAGACGCACATTAAGAGGATATATCCTCTTCCTATGCATCTCCTCCACCGTCAAATCCACTTTTTTTCCCATCCTTCTCTTATAGGAAGGAAAAGGGAATAAAGTTGGGCCTCCGGCACCATACTCATCAGACGAAACACAGAATTGCTCCCACTTCACGCCTGTCTTCTGTGTGGTCGTGGTATTGCTGGGGGCGAGCCGACCCATTCGTGCGAAGATGTTAAAGCGGGCTCTACCACTGTTATAGTTTAGATGGATGTAAGAGTTTGTAGCCTAAATTTCTGAGTGGATCTCAATTAAAATTGGTTGCAGCCATCAGTAATGGTCCGAGACAAAACGCAGGATAGATCTGGCGATACTGTGGACGCCCTCTGCCGGGAACTTAGGACAATAAGTATGTTTGTACATTACATAACATATTATCTACGAGTGTCACATTTTTTTTAAACAAATTGTCTTAAAGCGGGCGCACACCTTTGACTAAATTATGCACAACTCTTGTGCGATTGTCGATTGTTTCGCAGTCCATTCAACTGTTTAGTTGCACAACTAAAAATCGAGTATGCGCACCTCCATATAAGCTCATAGGAATCAAAGCAAGAGTAAACAGTTGTGCGATAGCTTAGTTTCAGTTGTACGCACGCTGTTATTAATGCTATTGTTAGAAGTTCATTACACATAACATAAGGCCGGCCGCAAACAGTTGGCATCGATTTTCAGTAGGAAATAGACCATGAATTTTTCACGAAGTCTCGCTCGCAAGGTTTTTAACAATGGCACAATATGCGAGTAAATGTCTAATGTAGGTACAAGAAGGTTTAACATTTTAGTATTTTTGTTATTTTTTTATTACATGTAATTTGTAGATGTAACAGATATTGAATTTCTAAGTCGATATTTTTTAAATAAAATGTAATAAAAGCAACTACGAGACAGAAACACTATTCTTAGAGCGTACGCACACCTGAAACTAAACTATCGCACAACTGTTTAGTCTCGCTTGATTCGTATGAGCTTTTTTATATGTAGATGCGCACACTACTCGAATTTTAGTAGTGCAACTAAACAGTTGATTTGGCTTCGAAACAATCGCACAACTGTCGTGCGATAGTTTAGTCAAAGGTGAGCGCGTTATTAAAACATACAGAAATAAACAACACTACGTTCTATGGGTTTCGACTTTACACTATCTTTAAAATGTAGAGACAACCATAACACAAATGCAGTAGAGTTCTATAACAGAATTACCAACAACAAGGTTTGCAAGTCAAGACAATTGACAATCAGAATCAATACTGAGATAGGATTATCACAATAACGAAGTCAGCCTTCGAATGTAGACGTCTATGACAACGGACAGGCAAACAGTGTAATTCAGTTTTCAATTCTCGATGACGCTTCTAGACTATAGAATATATAATACATTACATGGTTTATAGCACTGATATTTTACCTACAGAATGATTATGATATACGAAGATTGTTGACAGAATCTTACTAATATCGTCATATAATAAATGCGAAAGTTTTGATGGATGTTTGTTAGAGTTTGTAGCTTAAACTGGTGATCGGATCTCGATGATATTTGGCACAGATGTAGAACATAGTCTGGATGTTTTTTTTTATTCGCGCAGACGAAGTCGCGGGTAAATGCTAGGAAATACTAAAGCGTTTTGCGCCAGTACCAGGCATTCCAGTAGGTAGTATACTAATACACACGTCACTTAATGGAATTAAATGACATGTGTATTCCCGCCCTTATATCAAATCTCCACAAAGGCAGGCGAATTTTCACCGAAAAAACTTTACTTTCTTCTTTGACATTGATAAAATAATTTATGTTACTCGAATTTATTTTCGCATTGGGAGGGAAACAATATTTCTTATATTGCCACAAGGGATGGAGTCAAAGTGATATAAACAGAGTCAACATCTGTGTCAACTCACGTAGAGAATTCTCTAACACTTTCGTAAAATAAACGTACAGTTGCGGAAAATCGCGGTGTTCCACTTTCAAATTGCGTTGTTCTGCAACGAGACTCTCCGCATCTTTCTACAAATAACTAATTAGATAGCAGAGAGTGCAAACAAAGGGATAATAAAAAAAACTAGCCTTGAAAATTTTAGTATTACATCCATAAAAAAAAAGGCGTAACTTCATTATGTTAATCATTTACAATCAACGAATGAAATTACCTTCCCTATTTAGAATCGATTTTTTTTTAATATAAAAAGGTGGCAAACGAGCAAGCGGCCACCTGAATTCGCCGAAATGGCGAAGCGACCGCTGCCCATAGACATCCGCAATTGCAAATACGTTGCCTACCCTAAATCGATGGAGGAGGAGACGCACATTAAGAGGATATTTCTTATGCGTCTCCTCCACCGTCAAATCCACTTTCCCATCCAATCCTTCTCTTATAAGAAAAGGGTGGGACGGGAAAGGAACTAAAAATTGGGCCTGCACCACACATCAGACGAAACGCGGAATTGCTTCCACTTCACGCCTGTCTTCTGTGTGGTCGTGGTATTACACCGGGCGAGACGGCCCGTTCGCGCGAAGATGTTAAAGCGAGCTCTACCACTGTTAAATATTATAATGCAATGTCGAATATTTTAATGCAAGCTATTATTATAAGCTTAACACAATCTGTTTTAATTGCACAGTGGAATTATAGTCAAACAGTAGAGTTCCGTTGCCAATATTCAGTTTAAACTGAACAATTCGAATGTTCTGTTAAAACTGAAAATGTGTTGCGGCCTTTAGAGTTACAATTTACCGCGCATTAATGCTGCGATGTTAATTCCTTGAAGTATGTTAAGCGACTTTTAGAGTCGTTAATTCATCACTAAGGGGTACCCTTAATGTAGATTGACCTATGGAATATATAAGCTACAAGAAAACAATTCTAAAGTTCATATGCTGATTTTGAGATTCAACAACAATGTGGCAAAGGGCATACGGTATCGATCAAGGACGCGCGAGCTTTAAAACTTTCCTAGCCTTGTTCGTGATTACACCGCCTTGATGACTAATAGATCAATATACGCGCAATAAATATATATGTATATATATAGACTAGCTGTTGCCCGTAACTACGTCCGTGTTGAATTAAAAACATCTTAATTAGCAGTCGGTGTGTTTTTTCAGGCTTATACGTATTTTCCAAAGTTCAGCGAAACTCGCGAAGTTTTGAAGTAAGTAACAAATATCCATCCATCCAATTATCATTTATAATATTAGTATGTACTAAGATAACTACTAATTGTAAAGAAAAACAAACTTAAAAAAGCAAATAATTTTACTACCTAAATACCAAAATACTGATTTCTGTAAAAAGTAGAATAAGTCTAAAGTTTGATCAAGATAAGTAAAATTAGAGGCTGAAGCAAAAGTAATTCACAAAGAACTGAAAATTCGATAGAAATGTTCAGAATATAAGCAAACCCTGAAATAACTTCATTGATTCTGCATTTGGAGAAAATAGTCAAGGTCAAAGGTCCAAGGGTTTTTAAATTATAAAATATATCAGATTGTATTATATTATGAAGAATCATATCCAATATGAAATATGAAGTTTAATCTAAATAAATTGATGAAAATGAAATTCATTTGTTTCCATTTCATATTAAGTCTGAATTGAAATGATTGTAGAAAAGTAAGGGAACATTTCTTGCTTGAATTGTAATTTAGATGTGAATTCAATTTTGGTATTTCTATTTTTAAAATTAAACTCTATATTAAAGTGTTATCATTATAACTCTTATTGCTTTAACATAGAATTAATAATTAACTTAAAATATTGCTTAGAAACAATTTTAATTGCAAGTTTTTAACTTGCATTTTCATATATACTAGATTTTGCCTAGATTCCAGAGTATTATGTATGCCAAATTTAATCAAGATTCATTTTTTCTTTTAAAATAATCTTTTCCTGTCAATAACAAATATATCTAAAAGGGAATTAGTAATTAGTTCAGTTATGGCCCGGAAAGAACGGGGCTAATCAATATTTACATTTTTAACTTCAAATGTGGGTATTACGAAAAAATCTTTGCATAACAAAGCATTGTTAAAAATAGAATTCTCAGAACGGGCGCACATCTTTCCATAACCTATCGCACAAATGTTGTGCGATTGTCGATTGTTTCGCAGCCAATTCAACTGTTTAGTTGCACAACTAAAAATCGAGTGTGCCCACCTCAATATAAGCTCATAATCAAAGCGCGACTAAATACTTATGCGATAGTTTAGTTTCAGGTGTGCGCATATTCTTATACTTCCTTTTCCCTCAGTTTACATAAATAAAAGAGACAGTTATTATCTCAGTTTCTCCTTACAAGATGTTTTTCAATAAATAAGCCTGTAACTTGTTTTGTTTATTTTACCCTCGGGCGCGAAAACTTCTTTTTTATTATTAGAAAAAATGTTTACTCCGAGCACAAAAGCAAACTCTTCAGATGGTGAAACTATCGAACCTCTTTTTACGGTACGTCAAAAACTTTTCCACCTCAGTTTATTGTACTGCAAAAAACTTTTAATGGCTTACTCTATATTGAGATGTATTTTTTACATCTACTGCCCTACTAACCAAGATGTGTGAATTATTTAAACAAACCTAAATAAAATTAAAATTCACCATAGTAATTGGTAAGTGAAAATCAAAACTAACGCAGTCTGTAAAGATTATTAATTTATCTTCTTAAAATCATAAACAGTTTAATTTAAGAGTAGGTATGTCTATATCTCTGTATATCTTTATTTTTAATTCCTATTTAAAAGTAAATGTGTGTTACTGCTAAATCATAAAAATGTCTAGTATAAGACAAGAAGTACAGATATACATTTTTTTATAATATAAGGTGGCAAACGAGCAAGCGACCACTTTAATCCGCCAAAATGGCCAAAACACCGCTGCCCATAGACATCCGCATTTGCAAATGCGTTGCCTACCTGTAATCGAAGGAGGAGGAGACACACATAAAGGGGATATTTCCCCTTCCTATGCGTCTCCTCCGCCGTCAAATCCACTTTCCCGTCCCATCCATTCCTTATAAGAAATGGATAGTAACGGATAGGGACTTTAATAGGGCCTCCGGCACCACACTCATCAGACTGTACGCAGAATTGCTGCCATTTCACGCCTGTCTTCTGTGTGGTCGTAGTATTGCACCGGGCGAGTCGACCCTACAGTGCAAAGATGTTAAAGCGGGCTCTACCACTGTTAAATACATAAATCTATCTTACAATAGCGTTTATATTAAATAGAGATGTATATCTGTACTACACTGTACTGTACTGTACTGTACTGTACTGTACTGTACTGTACTGTACTTTACTGTACATCTGTACTTCTTGTCTTGTAAATCTGTACTTTCAAACTTTAAATATACCAAAGATTACTATACAAGTTCTTCCATTATTATTGACCCTAGTAAATTACATATTTCCATTATTATAAAGGTGAGAACAGCAATCCTCTTACAGAATTCAGAAGATGTTCTAACAAGCTTTGCATTCAAATAATGATGCTGTTATAAGTCGTGTCACGTCCACAGACGATTCCAGTGACAAAGGGAATTGGAACCGATCCTTTTATGAACCTACTGATGGTAAGATGGTTTTTATATAGTTAATAATTAATAAACATTTGTAATAATTTGCAGAATTGTGAATACTTTTTTATATGTTGGTCACATTTAATATAAATTTAATTAGTTCAAGGTAAATCATTAAAACTTACTCAATTACGAGTAGGTAAAACTTGGTAGCGTATTTAATTTGAAAAATATGTGAGATTCATCGTATAAATTATATTTTAAGTAGTTGGCTAAAAAAAATTAGCGTTTTTTCTAATTAGATAAATATTTATGTTAAAATTAGGTTTCTATATCTATACGAATGTTATAAAGAGGAAGGATTTTTATTTTTTATGTATTAAAATAACTCAAAAATTACTGGACCGATTTTAAAAATTCTTACACCATTAAAAAGCTACGTTATCATTGAGCAACATAGGCTATTTTTTTATTATTTCTTTAAATAACGCGGGCGAATTCGGGACCAACATCTAGTCAATAATAAGAAGTATAATCTTTGTTCTATAAACTCATATAACATGAATCTCGCATTCCTAATATAATAATCAGTTAAAAACTTTGTTAAAACAACGTAGTAGGTAGTTAAAATTACAAAAAAATATATATATCTACCTTCATCCAATCCATAGATACTGCTAACATTTCCTTTCACAATGATATTGTACGTGGGGTATTCAGATAGGAAATTATCCACTTTTTACATAACAATTATTCTGCGGTATTTAAACTATTCCCTCCCAATTACTCGTAGCCATTATGTTTACGAAAATTATAACTCGTCGTATCGTAGACGTCCTACGAACGCGGTCTACGAGTGCGGACTGCCGTAGCAAAGTGCTACGAAGCTACATCTACATTGAATCGTTCCGTCCTTGTTGTGTGTTACGTGTTTTAATATTTGCATCTCTTTCAGTAAATACGTCTCTCATTAGACGCCAACTGTATTTGCTGAAGCCTTCCACTGGATTCATAGTTGCCGTTTCGGCGTTAAGATTTTTCTTTTGTTTGACCGAGCAAATATACTAAGAGGCTGACGACTAACATCAAGTACTCGTAATATTTAGATGTTTAAAGTTTACGAAGTGTGAATTTCAAACACACTTAAAAAAGCTCAAAAAACCTTTCAAAATCAGACAAATAGAAAGTATGTATTAGAATAATGTTGTCTTGATGTAAATCCATAATAAAATTAAAAAATCCTTTACTATTTTAATTTAAAGAACTTCGAAATACCAAGATTATCTAGGACTTACAATATGTGAACAAATTAAAGCTTTAAGCTGTCTCATAAAGTATATATGCTTTAGTAAAATAAAACGCATGTGTCTCAACGGTTGGACATTCGAGAAAAGGTCAGCCTTTCATAAAGAAATCATCGTCAACTTGGCCGTGACATAGTGGACAATATAGACAGTTTTATATCGTAAAAACTTATACGAAAAAAACACTATTTGATTATTAAAAAATCTAACTATGACACTGAGAAAGAATACTGATCATTAGCTGAAATCGCTCCAGTCTTTTAATCTCCAATTCGACGCAGTATTTTATAACAAAAAAGCTGTTTTTTTAGTAAAGTCATATTTTAGAATATTAAATAAACTACTTCCGTAGATTTTTTTTTACTGTACACTATAGATACTACAATAAGGGTTAAGGAACGGGAATTCAGAATTTAATTGAGAAACAAACACAAGCATGATTTTTTTCCAATCAGTCAAATAAAGAGCTTTTAAGCTTTACTGAGATAATTTCGTCACAAAATGCGAAACACTTAGCAAGAAAATGGCTGTTCTCGGAAATGAAACAAATGAAATATGACAAGCTGAGCCAAGACAATGGATCTCAGCTTGGTTTGCGTTCATAATATAGTATGAAGGACTACAGAAATTACGAACAGACGTTAACTTGAATATTAAAAACATAACTTGGTTTCTAAATAAAGGTAATCTAAGGTGCACCTTTGACTAAACTATCGCACAAATGTTTAGTCTCGCTTTGATACCTATGAGCTTATGGAGGTGCGCACACTACTCGATATTTAGTTGTGCAACTAAACAGTTGAATTTGCTGCGAAACAATCGACAATCGCACAACAGTTGAGCGATAGTTTAGTCAAAGGTGTGCCCGCTCTTAAGGTTATTTAAATCTGATTTCTAATAGATTAACTTTTGCCCGCGACTTAATCCGCACGGAATAAAAACATCTTCTAGTAAATATTTAGGCTATAGCCTAAGTTACTAAATGATAATCTATTCGACATACAACAAGACAATCTTATCTTACTTATATTATAAATGCGAAAGTTTAGATGGATGTTTGTTAGAGTTTGTAGCCTAAACGGCTGAACGGATCTCGATGCAATTTGGCATAGATGTAGATTATGGTCTAGAAGAACACATAGACTACTTAGGTTTTTTTAATCCACGCCGACGGAGTCGCGGGCGAAAGCTAGTTTTTTCATAATTGTAGTATTAGTAGAGCTAAATTATTATCAACCTTTTTTAGTAGAACACACTTATTCTTTATAGTTACTTAGTATACATTTAACAATTTGCTAAACGAGAGAAGAAAGTACGGCGGTATTTTTCAACCTACATTTTCACAGTTAGCTAGCAAAAATCAATAAAAATGCTACAATTTTGGCAAATCCTCAAAGGTTATGCACAAACACATGAATTGCGATTTCGAAGCTCTTTTATAATGTGAATAAAACACTCACTAAACTGTTAAAAATTCTTAAAACAGATGGGAATAAAAATCTAATAAATGTTCATTAATATATTATAAAAAAAACATAAAGAAATGAACTGACCTAAAAAGATTAATTGTCACACTCAAGGTTGTGTTTATTTAATTGTCGTTTAAATCTATTTATCATTATAAACCTACACTAAAATTTTAGTGTCCAATTAACCTCTCTGAGTGTGGCTTAAAGCTTTAACAAAATAGGTATCACTTTCGTTTTCTATATCGATCGAGTCATTATAATTTTTATTGTTAAACTTTTATGAATGGTCATTTTGACCTTTGACCTTCACTAAAAAGATATTAGTATAGAAAATATCGTGTTATTAGAGTTGTTGCGTTATCTATCATCTATAAACATTGATTTTTATTTCATACCTTTAAAAAGAGCGCACACCTATGACTAAATAGTCGCACAACTGTTGTGCGATTGTCGATTGTTTCGCAGCTACTTCAGCTGTTTATTTGCACAACTGAAAATCGAGTAATGTGCGCATTTCCATATAAGCTCATAGGAATCAAAGCGCGACTAAACAGTTGTGCGATAGTTTAGTTATGTGTGTAACGGTAATATTTTACATTATATAACAATACTATGTACTGGAATAAAGAAACTTTTAATGTAAATCTCGGACCAGATCCGATGGCCCGAATGCTACGAGCGTCCACACAAAAGCAAAAGCGTGTTTTACAATACTTAAGTAGACCGATGTTCTGTATTCAACTTGAGACGCTATATTTTAATCACTAGAATGAATTACTTTTTTTTTATAATAATAAAAAGTTGATAGTACCGAATTGTTTATGAAAATGTTTCTTGCTTATATTTTGATGATTTAAAAGAGAAATCTATACATATAATAAAATTGGAGTGTCTGTATGTAATATCAAATGAAAAATGCCAGATTTCGGGAAGATGATGTATTTGCGTTGGTGATAACGAAGATCGTATTTAATTTTTTTTTGTCTGTCTGTTGAAACGGCTAGGCCACTTTCGACCGGACTTTCACTGAAGGGTAGCTGACATAGATGGGCATATTGTAGGCTACTTTTTTATCTTAATATTACGTGGACAAAGTCGCGGACAACAGCTAGTACAAAATAAAACAGTGATGGAGTTACCGACAATATTAGCTGTATAAACTTCACATTTGCGGTGCAATACCACTACCACATAAATGGAAAAGTGTAAGAAATTCCGCTTACAGTGTGGTATTTTGTTATTAAAATAAATGTTCAATACGCAGGGCGCGGTTGGAGAACGCCCAGGGCACCAAAGTGGGCGGAAAAGAATTGCGAATCATTCCTATAACAATCCCCGTCAAAAAGAAGGCGCTGTATATCTCGCCCTGGGCGCTGAAAAAGGTAAAGAACTGTAAAAGTGTGCGCACACCTGAAACTAAACTATCGCTCAACTGATTAATCTCACTTTGATTCCTACGAGCTTATAAGGAGGTGCGCACTACTCGACTTTTAGTTGTCCAACTAAACAGTTGAATTGTCTGTAAAACAATCGATAATCGCACAACAGTTCCGCTATAATTTAGTCGAAGGTGTGCCAGTTCTAAGTATTTATAAGTACACTGCCGTTCATTTCATTAAAAATGTAAGTCAAATAAAAATATCTGAATCTCATTTTTTTTATAATTAAGTGTCCCGCAAGCAGTTAACTGAGTAACGATTCTGAGAATGCTGTACAGTGTTGCATAAAGATCGTTTAAAATATATTCATGTATTCCATTTTGTACGTGATTGTACTGCATGCTCTGACAGAAACATGAAGCGAAGTCGTGCAATGATTTCCTCTGCCTGTACATTCTGAGACTTAATTTGTCAACTGTTATACACTTGTGTAGTTGAATATACTCGTTGTACTGACGTAATGTTTGTCTCTGTTAGAGAAGGGATTTTACCCGGAAAAAAACCATCATGTAGGAAAAAACAGGGAAAAACCCGGGGAAAATTCCCAAATGGGAAAATATTCGGGTTTTTTCATATTTAGCATATATAACATCTAGGTTATGTGTAGATACAAGTATATATCAAATAGTACGTACTATTACTAGAAGTCAGAGCTAAAATTTTTTTGTTTATTTTAATCATACTAATATTATAAATGCGAAAGTTTAGATGGATGGATGTTTGTTAGAGTTTGTAGCCTAAACGGCTGAACGGATTTCGATGAAATTTGGTATAGATGTAGAGGATAGTCTGGAAGAACACATAGGCTACTTTTGTTTTTTTTTTAATCCCACGCGGACAAAGTCGCGAGCGAAAGCTAGTAATTCAATAAATACATTATATGTACTCCATGCTATCTAGTTAAATAAAATGAAATTAAATAAAAGGTATACTTTATTGCGATAAAAACATACCTGTATAGATTTTTTTTATTCCCGTTGGGTTTTTTCCCTCTGCCCACCTCTAGTCTCTGTTCACAGATAATGAGAATATGTTTTATACGATTGTTTCGACAATGGAAACGCAGTAACTGTGTATGTTTTTATTTTCAATATTTAGTTTTCCTTAATTTTGATACATAATGTGTAATCACGGACTTTGTCGGTGATCCATGTTATAAAATAAAGTTGTTTGAATGTCTTGTGAATATTTAGATAACGCGAAACAATAACCAATAGGTTGCTGGCTTTTGTTATTTGAAGACGGTTTATCTCGTTGCATAGAACAAGGCATATTTTTCTATAAGTGGAACATCGCGCATTGTCACTACTGTACTTGAATAAACTCTTGGTGATTTAGAAAAATGGCAATATATTATTATTTTTATAGAAAACTGTAGGTGTAGATCTTATTTCCATCGTTCCTTTGACTCTTTTTAATACAGTAACATTTTTCATTTTATTTTACACGATAAAAATTCTTCATAGTTCTACCAAAGACTTTCAGAGAGGTCACCGGAAGTTGGTCGCGCAGGAATTTCCGGCGCGGAGAATTATCTTACCAAAGCTCTTTGTAACTTCAAGTTATTTATGACTTATATGATACGAGCTTAAGATCAACTTAATACAGAGGTAAAAGATTTTCAAGTAACTTAAAAGGACTTAAGGATCAATTATTTCTAACATCAAAGTAAATTCGCTTCAAGAATATTTTATGTATATTTTCTATTGAAAGAGTAATATGTATTTATGCCTAAAAAAACATAAATTCTCTACGAATACATAGCTAAGAACTTGAAGTTTTAGAAGTTTGACTTTTAGTTGGATTACATGTTAAGAAGAGATGTTTGTAAAATCAACCCTATGAGGGGTTAAAAGGGCTGAAAGGTAAATGAAACAAATGTATTGAAGAATGTTTCATGTTGCCGGCATCGGTTTTTCCGTCCAAATATGACGTGGGGGCCTTCAAAAGGAGAGTGAACAGCTATCTATTAGGCTAGCGCGTACCATCTTTCGACTGCATCGTCACTTCCTTCAAGTGGGATCGTGGTCAAGCGCTTGCTTAACAAATATAAAAAAAATGTATTTATTTCATCTGTACTTAATAAACTATTTTTAATCCTTTATTTGTTCAATACTTTTTTAAACTTTAACTCACGGTCTCATTAATAATTCTCAAAGCTTGAAAGTTTTTCCTGAGAAGTAGCTAGCCCCCTGGTGGCTACTTAAGAAACTTTCTGTAAGACTTAAAACTCGACGAAGTATTTACATTTTTGTTGCTTTCTATGAATCTAAATTTTACTAATTAGTAGTTTTGTTATTAGTTATGTAGTAAAAAATAAAATACCACAGCATAACTCACACCTGTAACCCAAAGGGGTAGATAGAGACCACGGAATTCTATTTCGCTGGTACTGTCGTCTCTCGCTACCTCATTTATACATCTACATACATGCATACCAGTTTCGGGTGTAAATAGCAAGGAATATAAACTAATTTTTAATTCCACGCGGAGTAAATAATAAAACGAACTATACTAAAGAAAATTGTTAATCAGCTAATTGAAGTCAAAGATTTTCCTTTTTTCTTTGTTTTATAAATTCAACACCTTTAAGGTATTTTTAGCTTTTAATTTTCGGCTCTACAGAAATGCGCTCTCAAACCGGGCGCATACCTTTGACTAAACTATCGCACAACCGTTGTGCGATTGTCAATTGTTTCGCAGCCAATTTAACTGTTTAGTTGCACAACTAAAAACTATAATAGTAGTGTGCGCACCTCCATATAAACTCAAAAGAATATAAGCGAAACTAAACAGTTGTACGATAGTTTAGTCAAAGGTGTGCGCACGCCCTTGGCTTTTAATTTTCGGCTCTACAGAAATGCGCTTTTAATGATCAACAAAAAGTACCGTCTTAATGCTTTCAAGTAAAGTGCTTTCAAGTTATAGTTGCTGCGGATTTTAAAAACCAATAAAGATTTGAAGAAAACGAAAAGAGCCGTAGGTAAGAGGTCGAAACAATTTTAAAAACCTCTTTAAAGGAGATCGCGAAGCCAATTTGAACGACTTTTATTTACTTCGGATATATACAACATTTTAAAAATTGTAAAGATTTTATATTATTGAAATTGGAACATATTTAGAGAAAAACATACTGTAGGTAATCATTGGAGTAAATAGACTTTTAGAGCAGCAGTTTTGCGATTGTCGATTGTTTTGAAGCCAATTCAACTGTTTAGTGGCTCAACTAAAAATCGAGTAGTGTGCGCACCTCCATATAAGCTCATTGAAATCAAAGCGCGACTGAATAGTTGTGCGATAGTTTAGTCAAAGGTGTACGCGCGCTATTAAGGATTCATTATTATCATTTTAAAATGACCAAAACTTACATTAGGCCAGTTTTCCATTTAAGATGATACTAGATAGAAAACTCAAGGGAGATTGAAGTCAAGTACTGGGTCGAGATGGTACAGGATGGAGATTAGGACTTGATATCTGAGACCAAGTGGTTCTTGGCTTCATATCCCTGAGTCACTCTAATCAAGGTATACTCGTAGTATTTTAAGATGAATTTATTCGTGAATTTTCTTCTATACTATTATATAAGAATAAAGCGTAAACACACATTACTTCGTGGCGTAGGATGTCAACTATCACAGCATATTTTTGAATAATCCTTTCTTTAATAAAAAGCCCTATATTTACAACACGCTTTAGGCTACATATTTTCACGCTATTAAACTTAGGGGATAAATACATTGGATAAAACATTCATGTGGGAAAGGGACAATAAACTACAAGCTGGCAACATTTAGTAATTAAGGTTGCCATAATGTATATGCGTTTGAATTTTGACATTTGCAGTTGAGAATTTGACAAATGTAAACAATAAAATAAAGTTTTTATAATTTGATGCGGATGAAGTCGCACGGGAACACCTAGTTTTAAGTAAAGACGATAATATCTTTTATCCCATCTGTTTCTATAGTGAAAACTCTCAAATATATCGAACAGATATAATAAAGAGTTGCACATCAAACATTTTATATTCCTAGACAGCTTTTAGCAATAAATTGCATATCGTGAACAGCTGACGTGTCAATAAAGTCTGGTTAGAATGAAGAATGTTTTCTTTTTATTTATTTTGAAATATCATATAGAAAAATTTATTTCAACAAATTTAATAATTTATTGATAGGTTAATAACCTTTCCAACTCTATGTAATAACTCTTTTTTATAGTATTTTATAAGTAAAGTACAATTAAATTAATTATATGTCAATAGTGAAATGAAAAACACTAAAACCTAGAAGTACCAAAACAACTTAAAATCTCGGCGGAATTTAACACAAACATAGAATATAATCTAAAGGAAAACATAGGCTAACAAGTTTTTAATTCAACGCGGACGAAGTCGGGCGCGAAAGCTAGTATTGTCAATAAAAATCCTGGCAAATCTATACTAATATTATAAAGACGAACATTTCGTTTGTTTGATTGTAACGAATAGGCTCAAAAACTACTGGGCTGATTTTAAAAATTACAGTATTAAAAAGCTACGTTATCAGCGAGTAACATAGGCTACATTTTTATTATTTTTTAATATCACGCAGACAAAGTCGCGGTCGAAAGCTTGTCTAACAAGAGAAGAAGTAATACGTACCTGATTTAATTAATACCACGAAGTATTTCAAATAGAAGGGATCCCATAAAAGATAACGACTAAAGTTAAAAACAAATTCCACGCAAGTGTGCGGAATTGAATTAACTTTACAGGGATATTTCATATTTCTACAAGGACAGAGAGTATCATCATCATCATCAGCTCACTATACGTCCCCACCGAGGGGCTCGGAGCCTACCCTAAGTTAGAGTGACTAGGCCATAGTCAACCACGCTGGCCAAGTGCGGGTTGGTTGACTTCACACATATCTTTGAATTTCTTCGCCGATATGTGCAGTGTTAGATGTTTTCCTTCACCGTAAGAACGTCGGGTAAATTACGTACGTATGAAAATTCGAAAAATCTAAAATCACATTGGTACATGGCGGGATTCGAACCCAAGACCTGTAGATTACAAGTCAAGTGCTTAAACCACTGAGCCACCGACGCTCTTTACAGAGAGTATACAAGAATGAAATTTGATATTCTTGTAACGTATATTACTTCTTTCAATAGAAAACCACATTAGTACCTGGGCATATAGATTATGGTCCCGTCCGGTCAAGCACTTAACCGCGGTAGCTTTGTACAATTGAGACAATCCGCGGTGTTCGAATTACAGAACAATTGCATTGTATCTTGCAAAACGGGATAATAAAAAGCAAGCCACGTATTGACCAACTTTTTTCACACACAGACGCAATTTTTTTTTTTATAATAATAAGGTGGCAAACGAGCAAGCGGCCACCCGAATCCACCGCAATGGAAAGCGACCACTGCCCATAGACATCTGCAATTGCAGCTGCGTTGCCTACCCTTAATTGACGGAGGAGAAGACGCACATAAAGAGGACATTTCTCCTTCCTATGAGTCTCTTCTAACATCAAATCCACTTTTCCTTCCCATCCTTTCCTCTTAAGAAAAGGGGGGAAAGGGAAAGGGACTAAAATTAGGCCTCCGGCACCACACTCATCAGACGAAACGCGGAACGTGCGAAGTTGTTAATGCTGGCTCTACCACTGTTAAAATAAAATGTTAAAATGTTAAACTAAACACTGTTAAAATAAAATTAATGCTGAATCCTTTTTGATATGCTTATGGTCAGCGGTCGCTTTCCATTTCGGTGGATTTAGGTGGCCGCTTGCACGTTTGCCACTTTATAATATAAAAAAAAAACATTATTCCGCGTCGCCTTAATACACACAAAACATTCAAACAACTGTAACTTTTAAGGTCGATAACTGCCAGATTCCCTGAATGTACATAAACTACAAGTATTTAGTTGGGTCATTTTAGTTTAAATTGTCTGTTTCCGTTGAGGTTTAGATTTAATAGGATTAGATACGAGATGAAGGTAATTGAAAACGTGACTCAAATATTCAACCTTCGTTTGTTCTTCGCGTCACGATTTTTGTATTTATATATACAGCGTATTGAAAGCGGTCGGCCCTTTTAGTGAGAAAGGAAATTACTTTGGTAAACGAATAATTTAATGACGTAGAAGAAATGTGATGGAAGTGGTCATCGTATTATTTACACATTTTTTGTTAACAATGTTAAGATTAAATGTGGACTACAAACGTAGAGGAAGACCGATCAAAGTAAGGATGGATTGTTTGAAAATGGTTATGTTTAAGAAAGGAGTGAATTCCGATATGGCTGATAGACCTTTGCTTATATTTATAGACGAAATGCAGATTGCATAGTCAAAGAATTAAAAATGCTTCCTCCTTGGGATGGAATATAGAGTACTGTCACATAAGAGTTTTAATTTAGCACGTATACTATGACATATTTTCGACGTTTGCATTATGAGCGGGTGACATTTCATCTAAGTGGGTAGGCAAATAATGTCCTTAACTGTACACAAAATATATTTGAATAGAAAATTTAATCTAACTAATATTATAAATGCGAAAGTTTAGTAGGGTGGATGGATGTTTGTTAGAGTTTGTAGCCTAAACGGCTGAATAGATCTCGATGAAATTTGGTATAGATGTAGAGGATAGTCTGGAAGAACACATAGGCTACTCACTTTTGTTTTTTTTATTAATTCTACGCGGACGGATCGCGAGCAACAGCTAGTACTTAATGTAGCTTAGTAATTTCAAGAAATCTGTTTCTATATCAGTGGTAATTAACACATAATATGTAAGTATGTCTGCTTAAACCATACTGTTCAATCGTAAGCAAGTCTACTTACACTAGACTTTAACGCGACCATCCAACAGTAGTACTTAGTCGTGAAACTATTATCTTATAAACGAGGTTCATCTTACACTGGTCGCTAGATGCAATCAACTCAAAGCCCTAAGCTTAAGTCGAAATAGGCTTTAATTGATGACGCAAGCTAATTTGCTATTCAATTTACAGAATATGTATTACTTAATGCGGCACTTAAGCTCTACCTACGCGTTAAGTTCGATCACATAAACTTATTCGGTTGAGAAATAAATTAGGGCGGAATTCTAATATTTTCTTAACTCTGTGACATCACTCGTTTCTAAAAAAAAGATTTCTTTCTCTTTGCCTCTTTGTCCGAAATTTTATTGTTTTCCTTTCTTCTGTACTGCAACAATTCATCCATCAATACTAAGGGATAGCTTCCGTCAGTTAAGCTAAAAATCCCGTACCTCGATAAGTTAAAAATCTTCTATAGTAAATATCAGGATTGTTTTTCTTTAGGAAATTACTATCCAATTGTCTAAAAATCTTTTATAAACTAAAACTTTAGTTCAAATCAATTAAGAGCTCAATAATTCGATTAACTAATTCACTTCAATGAACAATCACAAAGCAATCAGTTCAAAATCAAAGGCTTTAATTGCTTCATTGAAAATTATAAGGCATTGAAATTAACAGTTCAATGATCAATCGCTGCGTTTAGAAATTTAACCACCAGATGGCGTAATATCCTGCTACACAAATGGTAATACATAATATCGTTTGTCAGTTACTTTAGAGCGCACACATTTGAGAAAATTATCTCACAACTGTTTCATCATCACCAGCTCACTATACGTCCCCACCGAGGGGCTCGGAGCATACCCTAAAGTTAGGGTGACTAGGCCATAGTCAACCACGCTGGCCCAGTGCGGGTTGGTTGACTTCACACACATCTTTGAATTACATCTCAGATATGTGCAGGTTGCATCACGATGTTTTCCTTAACCGTAAGAACGTCGGGTAATTTATGTACATATGAAAATTCGAAAATCACATTGGTACATGTCGGCGGGATTCGAACCCAAGACCTGTAGATTACAAGTCAAGTGCTTAAACCACTGAGCCATCGACGCTCTTTAGACACTTTAGCACAACTGTTTAGTCTCGCTTTAATTCCTATGAGCTTATATGGAGACGCGCACACTCGATTTTTAGCTGTGCAACTAAACAGTTGAATTGGCTGCCAAACAATCGACAATCGCACAGTTGTGTGATAATCAAAGGTGTGTGCTTTTATTCGAATACAATATTCAAACTTTGATGTGACGTCACTTCCTTGTTACTTCAATCATACTTGGCTTCATTTGTTTTGACATTTCCCGCTTTTGATTTGTCACTCGATTTGTTCGCGGCTGGGAAATATTAAAAAGTAATTTATATACGGGATCTGACAGTCCAATCAAAGTTGAAATACATTGTTAAAATTGTAACTGTAAGGTATAGTCAAGGTATTAAATTACCTACCCATTTAGGATGCAATATCGTACAATCTGTCACCATGAGGGAGACGCACTAACGAAAAAGTTTATTTTAGGATATGTTTGACGACAACAGACTAATTTCAGGATTCGAACCCACGACCGTTAAGTCGGTAGTCCGTGATGCCATGACAACGTATATGGAAACCCACTGTTATAGGATAAATTAAATAAACGTGCTCGTAGCAATGTCGCTTATTATGTCGCTCACGTTGTGCACACTCCAAAAAATCCACAATATATTGCGTAGAACGTGACTCAGTTGTCAAAGGAAACTCTTGATATATTCCATAATGTAGGCATTCGTAAATATCGTAATTTTTGTTCATGAACAAAACATATACTTTTGGCATCAAAATAAACATATTTAGACTAGCTGTCGCACGCGACTTCCTCCGCGCGCAATTAAAATAAAATTACTTACTTAATCTATGCCTATGAGTTCGTCCAGACTATGTTCTACTTTTATACCAAATTTCAACAATATCTGTTGAGCCGTTCAGATACGTACTAACAAACATCCGTCCAAACTTTTGCATTTATATCAGTTAGAAGTATGATTTTATAAGACTTCTTTAACATTTCAAGTGAATAACAAAGCTTATTCCTTAGAGACGTACACCTTTGACTAAACTATCGCACAGCTGTTGTGCGATTGTCGATTGTTTGCAGTCAATTCAACTGTTTAGGTTCACAACTAAACATCGAGTAGTGTGCGCACCTCCATATAGGAATCAAAGCGCGACTAAAGAGTTGTGCGAGAGTTTAGTCAAAGGTGTGCCCGCTCTTAGATGACCTAGAAGTAAGTAATTTTAAGTTGATACAACCAGTAACTTACACGGCTTGTTCTACGTAGAGCTACTTAGCTAGATACGAAATTCAGAGTATTTCAAACGAACACGAAATTTGTGTTGAAGTATTCGGTTTCTTATGAATATCATAGACAGATGGATAGTCGGGTTTTTATCAAATCTATACGTAGGATGGAATAGCTATATAAAAATGTTCGTAAACAGAGAGAAGGTATTTTTAATGTTAGCAATAAAAACCCCTATAGAAGACGGAACTGGTGCCCATTTACATTCCGAGCAGTCATTTCCATTTTCTTTATCACTGAACAATAGATGTAATTTATTTGACGACGGCAATTTACGTGATTTCTCTTTATTTCAGTTATTTATTTCATTAAGAATATCTTTAATATTAAAAGGAGGAAATATTCAAGAACGAACTTAGTTTCAATGTCATATTTGTAGAGATTCTAATAAATTAATTGTAGAGTGGACAGTCTAAACAAATTAAATATTTTAATATTATACCTATTAAATTCCACTTCACCTTTTAACGGGTCTAACTAGACTAGTTACATAATAAATTCGTGGTGTCCACTCTATTTATACACATGTTTAATGTCATACTTATTTGTACTAAATTTCCTACGCCTTTATGTCATATTTATTATTGATTTAAATAAATGTTTTCATTTCAAAAGTTGTTTAAACAGAAAAAACATCTGTGTTGCCACTTTTTTCTACAGAAAGGTTCTTGTAATAAGATTTGCAGGAGGCCAAAATTGCGTGTAAACAAATGTTTTCTTTGGGTGCCTAATACATAATAAATTAATTGTAGAGTGGACAGTCTAAACAAATTAAATATTTTAATATTATACCTATTAAATTCCACTTCACCTTTTAACGGGTCTAACTAGACTTGTTACATAATAAGTTCGTGGTGTCCACTCTATTTATACACATGTTTAATGTCATACTTATTTGTACTAAATTTCCTACGCCTTTATGTCATATTTATTATTGATTTAAATAAATGTTTTCATTTCAAAAGTTGTTTAAACAGAAAAAACATCTGTGTTGCCACTTTTTTCTACAGAAAGGTTCTTGTAATAAGATTTGCAGGAGGCCAAAATTGCGTGTAAACAAATGTTTTCTTTGGGTGCCTAATACATAATAAATCTAATAAATACTGCGGGAAAGAAGCGAGGATATTTCGTTAGTAATTAATTTCATTAAGAGGTTACATTACACGTAAATAAATCAACTTCTTGCTAATGGAATGACTAATCGAATACCACAATCGTTCTATCGGTTGGTCAGGTTCTAAGTCACAAACATAAAAAAAATACATCTACATCTCCCCTACCTTACAAAATAATTAAAAAACTAAAAACATAGAAAACAAAAATTTGCGCTAATCGTCATGTTTCTATTATTAGCAATATTGTTCAAATAAATTGCCACTTAACAGAAACTACACACAAAACTTGGACACACCAAAATTTAAGGTTTAGATGAATGGATGGATGGATGGATGGATGGATGGATGGATAGATGTTTGTTAGAGTTTGAAGCCTAAACGGCTGAAGGGATGAAATTTGGCATAGATGTAGAGGATAGTCTGGAAGAACACATAGCTACTTGCTTTTGTTTTTTTTTTTTTAATATGTCTTGTCTGTAGGTTTAATAATCTGTGTTAATACGT
Source organism: Papilio protenor (assembly GCA_029286645.1). Lineage (NCBI taxonomy): Eukaryota > Metazoa > Arthropoda > Insecta > Lepidoptera > Papilionidae > Papilio > Papilio protenor. Next base: position 753,914 of record JAGSMZ010000056.1, read on the forward strand.
TAATCAAGAGCGTTACTGCTATACATTGTCCTGACAACGCACAACCTGAATATATTTAGGTCACCTGGTTTGTGCCTAGATGCTACATTGATGTCTCCAATCCAGATTGATTTATTTGTGTGCCTTGTAATTTACGACAAAGTTCTGCTAACGTATAATACATACTAGAAATAAAAGTGTAGATAATTAATCTTACTAATATTATAAATGCGAAAGTTTAGATGGATGGATGGATGGATAGATGTTTGTTAGAGTTTGAAGCCTAAACGGCTGAAGGGATGAAATTTGGCATAGATGTAGAGGATAGTCTGGAAGAACACATAGGCTACTTGCTTTTGTTTTTTTATTCCGCGCGGACAAAGTCGCGTGCGAAAGCTAGTAATTAATAATAAATCAATTAATTAGTTAAATTATAATTAATGAATGAAAATTTCCTTAATTTATTAATTCATACATAAATTCCTTTTTTAGATTTCTAGTTTACCCTTTTTAGTTTTTTGATTTATTTTCTCCATTTTTCTTTTTATATTTTAGATAAAAATACAGTAACATAAAATACATTATAACTTTAAGATTTTCTTACATTTCAAGAACTCAATGTGTACAGAAAGAAACCTGGGGAAGATGAATACGAAGGTAATGTTAGTTTTATGAAAGAAATTCGCATTTCCTCGTTCTACATTTCAACTTAATTGGGACTTTCAAGATATTTCAAGTTATATAACTTTAAGTAAAATTATTAAAAAAGCAATTTAAACTGTTGTTTTATTTACCAGAGGAACCTAACAATCTTAATATCAATATGTTGCAAGTAAAAGGTTTTATTAAATACAGAAAAACATAGATATTTCTAAGTAATGTAATAATACGAAGAAGGCGCGTCATGCTAGATATACTAAAGATAGGTTAGTAAAAATTAAATTAAATATTCTACTCTACTCTATGCAAGCAACTTGTATGCTTACATAAGTTTAAAAAAGCCTATAAGTTAAGTTTTATAGTTTCACAAACGGAAATTATTAAAACGTTGCATAAACTTATTTTACTTCCGAGTTCTTTCATATTAAAAAGATGTGAACACTTTTATAAAATAGCGACTTTAAAGAAATAAAGTTGAGAGACGCTTGAATATTTGAATAGCTGAGATAGGAACAGTTACTTTAATATCTACCTTACAAAATAATTAAAAAACTAAAAACATAGAAAACAAAAATTTGCGCTAATTGTTATGTTTCTATTATTAGCAATATTGTTCAAATAAATTGCCACTTAACAAAAACTACACACAAAAATTGGACACACCAAGATTTTGTGGTTTAGATGGATAGATAGATGTTTGTTAGAGTGTGTAGCCTAAACGGCTGAACGGATCTCGATGAAATTTGGCTTAGACGTAGAGGATAGTCTGGAAGAACACATAGGCTACTTTTTCTTTTTTGAACTCCACGCGGACGGAGTCGCGGGCGAAAGCTAGTATATCCATTCAGATAGATCAAGTACATCTATCTTATAATGTCTAAAATTAAAAAAAAATCACTGCAAAATTAGTTTTCCGCAGTGAAACTCGATTTGTCGTCTTGCCGAGACTGTCTGGCGCCCCCATTCTGGGTCAGAGCGAGGTACGGTTAAATATATCGTCACACTAACCTTGACATAATAGTACCCGGGAAGTCGGATAACCATAACAATATTGTAATGGTTGGCTTACATGGTGCACAACACTAAATAATACTAATATTATAAATGCGAAAGTTTAGATGGATGGATGGATAGACAGATGTTTGTTTGTAGCCTAAACGGCTGAACGGATCTCGATGAAATTTGGCTTAGACGTAGAGGATAGCCTGAAAGAACACATAGGCTACTCATTTTTGTTTTTTTTAATTCCACGCAGACGAAGTCGGGGGCAAACGCTAGTTGAAAATAAGTTAATGAAAAAAAAATGAAGTGTTTTTTATACGTAATACATCCATGTAAGCCATCCCTTAAAAAACCTAGAAACTTGTCTCAATAAACAATGAAGAGTCGAGCTGCGCTTTAAATTTGAACGAGGACTTGAAAATCTTTTACTATATAAAACGACACACTTTCCAACAGCCATGACCTTTAGTTATTTGGCAACGATGTCTGGGAATTCAAAATGCTTTCGCTTTACTATCGTTTACTTTACTTTCACATAAAGGAAAAAGATGTTAATAGCTGATGGACTCTAAAATTACATAACCCATTTCGAAAATTATTTCACTAAAACGATCTTCTTTTATTTCTACACCAATGTTATAAAGAGGATAGATTTGTATTTTTGTATGTATTGAAATAACTCGAAATCTATTGGGCTGATTAAAAAAATATTTCACCATACAAAAGTTAAGTTATCAGTGGTTATCATACAAAAGGTATGATTTTTAACATTTTTTTTAATTTCACGCAGACGAAGTCGCTAGCAAAAGCTAGTCTATACTAATATTATAAAGAGGAACGTTTTGTATTTTTGTATAATATGTATTGAAATAACTCAAAAACTAGTGGGCTGATTTCAAAAATTCTTTCACTATTAGATAGGTAATTTATCTGTGAGTAACATAGGCTTGTCCTCTTTTATTATTTTTTTTAATTTCACGCAGGCCAAGTCGCGAGCAACAGCTAGTTATAATTTAGTTTTAATACAGTTAAAGCTCCGATGAATAATAAAATAATAGTTGATATGGAACTAATGGGATTATTTCAAACTAAAATTATTCGTACTGAAAGTCATTGTATAATTATTCGACCGAAAATCTGGCTTGCGATATAATTTACGTTGATTTGAAATTATTTGAATTACCATAGTTTATATAAATGAATCTTACTAATATTATAAATGCGAATTTTTAGATCAATGGATGGATGTTTGTTAGAGTTTGTAGCCTCTACTACTAAACTGATCACGATGAAATTTGACATATATGTAGATGATAGTCTGGAAGAACACATAAGCTACTGACTATTTTAATTCCACGCGGATAGAGTCGCGGACAACAGCTAGTATATTAAATTCGAAAGTTTAGATAGATGTTTGTTAGTGTTTGTAGCCTAAACAGCTGAACGGGTCTCAATAAATTTGGGCATAGATGTAGAACGTTTTTTTAATTCCTCGCGTTAAAATAATGTTTGTACTCTGAAATAAAGATTTATGAGTTCAAACGTTTCGTTCATAAATATACAAATTAATATTAATTTGTTTAAGGAAGTAACCATTCGTCATGTCATAATCACAAAAGCAATTCGAGTAATCAATTCCCAACACAATGGGGGCTCCGTTGTATTTGCTTTGTACATAGCTAGAACGAAGAAAGCATATTCAAAAACAAATTTAATAAATGAATTGCTTAAACAATAATTAAATAACAAGTTACGTTAAGTTAAGTGATATAAGATTTAAATTTTAACGCAACGATTATTTTTACCTTTGACTTAACTGTTGTGCGATTGTCGATTGTTTCGCAGCCCATTCAACTGTTTAGTTTCACAATTAAAAATCGAATATGAGCACCTCCATATAAGCTCATAGGAATCAAACCGAGACTAAACAGTGGTGCGATAGTTTAGCAAAGGTGCGCGCGGTCTAAACATATTAAAATAATGAAAATACCTAAGCAAACTTTGCATCCATTTCGAAAATATTCACGAACGTAGCACCATTTCAATTAGCGTATGTGAATTGCTTTGTAATTAGGTCAACGTCCACTTGGTTTCAAACTCCACTGTACACACCCGCTAAACAGATGTCGCTGTACATTGAAACTTTAATACAAACGAGATCAACTCAAATACACTAATTATTCATTCGTGTACACAAGCAACCCTTTGTTGATAAATAACAGTTGATTTTATTAAAGCAAAATGAAAACACAGGTTAGGTTAATCTTACTAATATTATAAATGCAAAAGTTTACATGGATGGATGGATGTTTGTTAGAGTTTGTAGCCTAAACGGCTGAAGGGATCTCGATGAAATTTGGCATAGATGTAGAGGATAGTCTGGAAGAACACATACGCTACTCACTTCTTTTTTTAACTCCACGCGGACGGAGTCGCGGGCGAAAGCTAGTAATTTAGTAAAGTACCTGTTTCCTGCGATTGCGCTCGCTTAAATTAAATATGTTATATCAAAGTAATGAGTTTAAATAATCTTGGTGTTCTTAATGTCTACTATTCGAATATGGTCAACGCAAGAATTTCGCATCTAACTTCAATATTATATAATAATATCTTTCGCGGGCGTTTCTTTTTCATGGGATTTTCACATTCAAATTAGAATATTGATATAAAACAAAATCGAATTAACAATCCAAATAGTAAAAACCGCACACAATTTAACTTCTAGCCAAAACTGATTGAACTAATCAATTTATTTAACCCAAAAGTTTGAGAATGAACATCGAGTTTGTCTATTGATTGCTTGTATGTTTCAGAAAATAAATGAAAATTTGCTCCGTAATGAGTAATTTTAATTAAATTTTATAATTGACTTTGTAGGATCAATGAGTAAACATTTGATATCTGGCCATTTATAAAAATAATTAAATACTATTTTTTTTTATACATGATGATTTACATCTTAATCTCTCTGTTCTTAGCCTACTATCCTTTTCCTTGTCCAGGAATTTATTTAATCTATCTTCCGACATCTTAAACGTGTCACCTTTCAAAATGCATATACCTCATAAACTTTTGCATTCATGTTACCTACTTAACACTACTTTCTGTTCGCGACTATGTATGCATGTAATTAAAAAATCTATAAATAATTTAGCCTACTAGCTTTCGCCCGCGACTTCGTCCGCGTGGGATTAAAAGAACAAAAGTGAGTAGCGTATGTGTTCTTCCAGACTATCCTCTACATCATTTAAACAGTGGTAGAGCCCGCTTTAACATCTTCGCACGAATGGGTCGGCTCGCCCCCAGCAATACCACGACCACACAGAAAACAGACGTGAAGTAGAAGCAATTTCGCGTTTCGTCTGATGAGTGTGGTGCCGGAGGCCTAATTTTAGTCCCTTTCCCTTTCCACCCTTTTCTTAAGAGGAAAGGATGGGAAGGAAAAGTGGATTGACGGTGGAGGAGACGCATAAGAAGGGGATTTTTTTATAATATAAGGTGGCAAACGAGCTATACTATAAAAAAAAATCTATTTCGTCTAGATCCATTCAGCCGTTTAGGCTACAAACTCTAACAAACATCCATCTAAACTTTCGCATTTATAATATTAGTAAGAAGTAAGATGACACTCAGTGATAATTTAGCTTTGTAATGGTAAAAGAATTTTTGAAATAACTCCAATAGTTTTTGAGTATACTTGTTACATGAAAATGTAAAAAAAAAACTTTCTTTATTATCTATATCTATACTATTATAATAAAGCGTAAACACACACTTCTTTGTTGCCTAAGATGTCAGCAATTACAGCATATTTTTAAATAATTCTTTTTTTAATAAAATGCCCTACACTTACGTCACGCTTTAGGCTATATATTTTCACGCCATTAAACTTAGGGGATAAATATTTTAGATAAAAACCCTAATGTGGGTAAGAGACCATAAGTTGCTGCCAACATCAAGAAAGCAAAATTGCCATAGTAAGGTAATTGGTATTATGACATTTGCAATTGATTATTTGACACGTGTAAACAATAAAATAAAATTTTCATAATTTAATGCGAATGAAGTCGCAGGGGAACAGCTAGTATTAGTATAGATAAACAACGTGTATTAAATAAGAAACAATTGCATAATCCCACGGAAGTAGTTTTCACATCTAGAATATAAGACACATAAAATTCAAAATGGGTAAACTTTGATTCCTCAAAGAGATATCGGTCGAGGCGGAAAACTATTCAAATACGAAGTAGATATTTAAATTTGCGAGATCCTTTGAATTCAAAATAAGATACGAATGACGAAGAAAGTAGGAAAGTAATGGTTCATGTAAAGGAAGGATTTATTAAAACTTTATTTCATAAAAGAAGAAAGTATTTTTCCTACAAAATTTTTGTAAAGTTGCCATATAATTTATTTAACTTAAGGAAGTATTTTATGAAGTAACTAGCTTTCGCCCGCGACTCCGTTCGCGTTAGATTAAAAAAAAAACAAAACTGAGTAGCCTATTTGTTCTTCCAGACTATCCTCTACATCTGTACCAAATTTCATCAAAATCCGTTCAACCGTTTAGGTTACAAACTCTAATAAACATCCATCCATCCATCAACCCAACTAAACTTTCACATTTATAATATTAGTAAGATTGGATAAACTCAAAAAGTACTGAAACAATTTTTAAAAATTTCAATTACCATTAGAAAGCCACGTTATCAGAGTAACATAGGCTTTTATTACTAGAATATTTAATTCCGCTCGTAAATATTCGAGATCAAAAGCCAGTCCTCAATGTTTCTAACATTTAAATTGGTAAGCTAATCTTACTAATATTATAAATGCGAAATTTTGGATGGACGTATGGATATTTGTTAGAGTTTGCAGCCTAAACAGCTGTAAGGATCTTGATGGAATTTAGCATATAATGTAGAGGATAGTCTGGAAGAACACATAGACTACCTGCCTATGTGTTCTGCTTTTTTTTTAATTCCACGCGGACGAAGTAGCTGACGAAAGCTAGTAAAAATAATATGTATAGGATGATGCTAAATTTATGACACAAATATTGAAAATAACCTCTTGACGAAATCATCTAAAGAGGCGAAAGTCGCAATAATTTAAGGAAACTCTATTTGAAACACCTTATTACAATGGCACCGTATTTAAATCTAATAGCTAATATACTTTACTTTAATAAAAGGTGACTGGAAATTAATGAGAAAAGGAAGAACTCCAAGCTGACCTCATTCCCCAGCATCTGGGGTCATTTACCTCGATATTGATCTACACACACCTCCACTGCATGCATCATTTAAATGCAATAATACTAACAACAACAGTCATTCTAGAATTAAAAATGTAAAAGACAAAGTAATTTCGGATACATAACTAATAACATTTTAACCCTGAATTCGAGAGTTTTTTGGAGAAAAAAAAACTGTTTTTAAGTAAATACATGTTTTTGGATATAAAATAAATAATTCAGTAGTTTTTTTTAAATCATTTGTTCGTCACACTGGATACTATTGAATTAAGAATTAAGTTAAAAACGAGGGCAATTAAAGAAATCTTACAAACTAAATACAACACAAAATGATGGGTGAATGAAATTTCAAAGTAATAAAAGTGTGACTCTCAAAGAAATTTGTAACGTTCAATTGTTTGTAGACATATTTTTCCTTGGTCGCAACAAATTAGAAAATAAATGAAGAAAAAACACAGTTTTTACGGTTTGATTAGTTTATCTTTCACATAGTAAAGTTTATAAATAGTAGACCTACTATATTTTAAAGTTTACCAGACGGAAATTACGATTTGTATCTCAATATTGCGACATTCAAAGTATCTGAGGCGTGTAATGGGGTCGTGACCGGTCGTGGATTTGAGTCTTTGTTTGTAAACGGACCCCCTATCGATCTCTTCACTTTATGATCTACAATTTCAATAAACCTGACCTGGATTTGCATTAGGGCGAGGTAAGGTGACCGCCCAGGGCGCCGGATATAAAGGGGCGCCATAGCATCTTTATACCTTTTTCTTATAGGTTTGTAAAAAAATAATAAAAATTTTAATCTTACTTTACATTAATATTATAAATGCGATAGTTTGGATGTATGTAATCTGAATTGCTGATGAGATCTCGAAGAAATTTGGCACAAATGTAGAACATAGTCTGGAAGAACACATAGGCTATTTACCATTATGTTTTAATTCCGCACGGACGGAGTTGCTGGCGCAAGCTAGTACAGTTTATCTAAATTACCAACATTAAAACATCAAAACACAAAGTCATATTCTATCTCTATTTTTACAAAGAGAGTGAAAAGGATCGCAATATAATGTTTGTACATACTAGTATATGAAAACTGATGTAATTGTTTACATTTCTCTCGAGCACAACATAGACGCTTTGTTCAATCAACATGTGGCTGCCAATTTATTCAGAACTAATGTTAGACTAACACTTTACCGCCCTCTACGAACACAGAGAGAAAACAACTATATCAAACAATTAAAACACATTAATGCTAATTATGCAAACAAACATAAGTAATTATAATAAATTATATTTAATCTATACTATTAGATTTACAGCGTACGCCTTCGACTAAACTATCGCACAACTGTTTAGTCACGCTTTGACTCCGATGAGTTTATATGGAGGTGCGCACACTAATCGATTTTTAGTTGTGCAACTAAACAATCGACAATCACACAACAGTTGTGCACAGTTCAGTCAAAGGTGAGTCCCCATTCTTAGATGTTAAAAGATCTATATTATTCTATTGCAACTTGTGTGTATAATTTAACATAAAAGCTCTATTTTTTCTTCCTCTCTCTCTCTCTCTCTCTCTCTCTCTCTCGCACACACACAGCATTTTATTGATGGTGTAAACTTACAGTTCATATTATTGTTGATTTGCAAAGTTCCTTGGTCGTAGTAACATTTTTTTATAAAGTTCAAGTTGCAATGGAGATACTAACCCTCCCTATAACCCGGTTTTTGGTTCCGCATTATAGAAATTCGCATTGTAGGAATTCTTCTATACACAATGCAGAGCCATAAATTTTAGAGTTTTGTTCCTTAATGTGTTGGGCATATTCGCGTTACAAGGGGTACGGTAACGTTTTAGGGAAGCGCGTTATAGGGGGATTACTGTACTGAGTAGACACATATGAATCACTAAGAAAAACGTTCAGAAGATGGCGGCTTAAAACTTTCACGTCTTGACATTTTTAATTAACAAACTTGTGGAAACTTGCAGCGAGGTTTTTAATTAAATTAAAAGCAATTTATCATCACTTGGTAGTTTTTTATTTTTCAATAAACTAATTAAAAACGCTAATAGTCTTATAATTAAAAGTTTACGTGATAAATTATTATATGCTTAACGGAAGTTAATTTTTTAAATATTTACATTTCTATATAAAATTATTATTTACATTGCGAACAAGAGTCGTCAAAAATATATTGTTAAAGTTACAAACACGATTTTAACATTTGATTTAAAAAGTAAGAACGCGCGCACCTTTGACTAAACTATCGCACAACTGTTTAGTCTCGCTTTAATTCCTATGAGATTATATGGAGGTGCAGTACTCAATTTTTAGTTATGGAACTAAACAGTTGAAGGCTGCGAAACAATCGACAATCGCACAACAGTACCATTGTTTAGTCAAAGGTGCACACGCTTTAAATGATTCTAATTATTCATATTAAGATATTGGATATTCTACAGAAGAAAAGCTACAATCTCGGCTGCAGGTGCGAAGTATCAAATATTCATCACATCAAAGTGCAGCAGCGGCATGTTGTGAGGACTATATGCACGTATACATTGACTACACGAACTCTAGTTCACCACCATACATATTCATGTATATTCATCTGGCCCGGTGAAATAGCTGCTATCGTGGTTATAACAGAAAATATATACATAGAAAATTACATAAAAGGCAAGACATTACAAAAAGAGCGTGCACACCTTTGACTAAACTATCGCACAATTGTTTAGTCTTAATTGATTCCTATGAGCTTATACGAAAGTACGCACACTACTCGATTTATAGTTGTATAACTAAACAGTTGAATTTGCTGCGAAACAATCGACAATCGCACAACTGTTGTGAAATAGTTTAGTCAAAGGTGTGCGCCGAACGTAATGAGGAAAATTCAATCACATTAATGTTTTAAAACATATTAAAAACAGGGTTTTATATAACTTTTTCGACCGTTGGTTACAAATGTTCGTTAATTTGTTTATGGGCTCCTATTCGTCATGTCTACGAAATTACACCGAACGAATTGCCTTAATTAATTCAACGTACAAATGTTCTTTTTTAATTAAATACGATATAAAAGAATTCTTTCTCTATATCGTATTACAGCTTATTTTTTAAAAAATGCTCAATAAAGCAGATATTTTATAAAAGAAAATCAATATTTTTGAATAGGCTTTTATTAGATTTTCCTATTGTAAATTTTCATAGTAACAGAGTAATTTGAACAACTTCAAAATGAAATTGAATTGTGTTCTTGCTTTCGTTTAAAAAAGCATTAAAGCAGTCATATAAATAGATACCTACTTTTAGTATGCTATAAGAATCTCTGAAATTCGTTATTCTTTGACAGTTAAACCACTTACAAATATTTACTTGATATATATCTTGCTTGACTTTACAACCTATTTGAGCGCTCGCACACCTTTGACTAAACTATCGCACAACTGTTTAGTCGCGCTTTGATTCCTACGAGCTCATATGGAGGTGCGCACACTACTCGATTTATAGTTGTATAACTAAACAGTTGATTTGTCTGCGAAACAATCGACAATCGCACAACTGTTGTGAAATAGTTTAGTCAAAGGTGTGTGCCTGCTGTTATACAAAACGAACACAGTTCTACATAGCTGTGTAACTTCAATCTTAAGGCTATTAACAAACTTTAACCGACTTCCTCCTACACTATTTACTCTTCCACAGAACTAATAGATTTTTGAAGGAACTCGCAGTGGTTTCACTAACAGCAACTTTGTTTACTAAATTGATATCCAAACTTCATACTTTAAGAACTTTTAAAGTAACGTAGAACATTAAATTTAAATTTCAAAGCTTTTATAGTTGTTTTATTCAAGTTAATATTGTAGTAATAATTTATAGAAACTTTGAAATATAATGAAATGCGTGTCGAAGGCCTAATTTTCGTCTCCGCTTCCCATTATAAGTGGTATGAAGGTGAAATGGATGGCAGAGAACGGGACGCATAGAAAGGGGAAATATAATTTTTCTGTACGTCCCCTCTGTTGAATAAAGGTAACACGTCTGATGTCTATGGACGACGCTCACTTCGATATTATTACGAACTCAAAATGGCGAATATCACTTGTTCGTTTAACAATAAATAGAATAGAATTTCAACTGGAAATAAAGCGGGAACTAAATTAGCTTACAACTAATCAGAGTTGTTCAACTATAAGCAGTAATTTAGTATAGATTTTTCTAAATGCTTGTGTGCGGTTAATATTTCGCTAACATAATTTTTAATTACAGATTTGTCCTTTATTTTAACATTTCAATACGTTTTATTTCATATACAAAGCTTATGAAGGGTTGTGTTTCTGTCAAGTTACGTGACATAGAACTCCTAAGTACGGGTCTGAGTGTACACTTAGGTACACAAGTGTTCTTGTAACTCACCTAATTCTCGTGACCGATTTAAGAGGGTTAAGAGAACTGCAAACCCACTTTGGTATCATGGGTAATTAATGAAATGATTCCTAAATAAGTATACTACCTTTCGACCGCGACTCCGTCCGCGTGTAATTAATAAAAACAAAAGAAATAATACTATGTGTTCTAGACTGTTCTCTACATCTGTGCTAAATTTAATCAAGATCCGTTCAGCAGTTTAGGCATACATTCATCCAAACTTTCGCATTTGTAATATTAATAAGACAAAATGGAAGATAAGTTTTTTTATAAAGAAAGGGGCAAAGGAGCAGCGGGAACATATTATCGAGGTTCAAGGACATACGAAAAGACAAAGGAAATACAGATGCTGGCCTTGAAGGGAGAAGTATGCTTTTTTCTTGAAGGCCCATAAGTCAAAACTGTTTGGAAATACCGCTTGGAACAGTGTCCATAACGAAGCTATGCTGTGTGCGAGGTAAAGATACGGAAAATTTTTAGCGGTAAACCACTACGTAGTTTATTTGTGCACATACACAAAACGTACGATACAACGTACACGTACACAAATTATAAACTAACACTAAAATAATACGAAACAAAGGAATGCGAAGACAATGTGGCGAGCGAGAGAGCGAACGAACGAGGTGTCAGCACAGTGTAGCAGCGCAAGGCGACTGGTTGGCCGCCGGCGCGGCGCGGCGCATCTCGGACGATTTGCGTGCGCGCCGCGGGCGGCGCTCTGCAGCGCGTTGAATTTATATATATAAAATGTGGAGTGTGCGTGTCTGTTTGTGTGTGTAATGTTATGTTATATAAAATATATAAATGAAAATGTGATTGTGTGAATGTGATGTTGTGAATGCGAGAATGTAGTATAATAAATAATTAATAAATAAATAAATGTAGTGTAATAAATAGATAGATAAATAAATATGTAAATAAGTACACTACATCACTCCCCCCCAGAGACCGTCACTACGGGCGAAAGTAATCTGCGAAGCGAACGGTACGGCCTGAATGGGTTCTTTTGACGTCCTCCCGGGTATGCGCGTTAGGCGCTGTAGGAAGAGGATCGGATGGAGAACGAGGGGAATGGGTAAATTTAGAAAGAGGAGTGGGAGAAGGAGTAAGACAGCGGACATGGTGGAAGATCTTTTTCCTACAAGGCTTGTTGAATAGTCTAGGTGACGTATTAATGTCACAACAAGGTGCCGCGTGAGAATGAGAGTTTGGAATGCTCAACTTTTGACGACAGAGAGAAGAATTGTCTTCTGAAAGTTGAGGGAGCTCTCTATGAGATGCTTGAGTTGAAGCCAGCGTGCCTACATCGGTTGGTATCTGCAGTTCACCGACGCACAACAAAGGATCGACAATAATGTTGTCATTTCCTGAGATGTGCTTAATGTCAGTTGTAAACTGCGAGATATAGTCGAGGTGGCGAAATTGTCGAGGCGAGCAGTGTGCCTCAGGTTTGCTGAGTGCAAACGTAAGTGGCATGTGGTCAGTATAGACCACGAAGTGTCTGGCCTCAAGCATGTGACGGAAGTATTTAATGCTCTCGTAAATGGAGAGAAGTTCGCGATCATATCGCGAATATTTTTGCTGCGAGGGACTGAATTTCCTCGAGAAGAAAGCGAGTGGCTGCCAAATGCCATCTTTGAATTGCTGTAAAACTGCACCCATTGCCAGATCTGAAGCGTCTGTGACCAGCGCTAGATCAGCCTGACAATCTGGGTGTGCGAGTAGTTCAGCTTTAGCGAGACTTTCCTTGCACTTGTTAAAAGCGGAAAGAGCGTCGCCAGTTAAGGTGATGGGCTGAGAATTTTTGGAACAGCCTGAGAGTAAGGCATTTAGTGGAGCTTGCGTAGAAGCTGAATAAGGTAGAAAACGCCTGTAAAAAATTGAGCATTCCCAGAAATCTTTTAAGTTGTTTAATGGTCTGTGGAACTGGGAAGTCACCAATAGCCTGGACTTTTGAGTCCAGAGGCTTAGTACCGGCTGCAGAAATTTGATAACCGAGGAATGTTACCTCGGCTGCACCGAAAACACACTTAGAAGTGTTTACAAGAACGCCGTATTCCTTCATGCGAGTGAAAAGTTGATGGAGATGGACTTCGTGCTCGGCTTGGTCTTTGGAGAAAACCAGAAAATCGTCCAGATAGGCGAAACAGAAATCGAGACCTCTCGTCATTTCATCGACGAACCGTTGAAAAGATTGAGCTGCATTCCTCAAGCCGAAGCACATGAAGGGGAACTCGAACAATCCAAAGGGAGTGGTAATTGCGGTCTTCTGGATGTCCGGTTCATAAACGGGAATCTGATTGTAGGCCTTGGTAAGATCGATCGTGGAGAAAATGGTGCAACCTGAAAGGGAATGGGAAAAGTCATGGATGTGGCGGATGGGATAACGGTCGGGGATCGTCCGGGAGTTGAGCCTACGATAGTCACCACAGGGGCGCCAGGAGCTGTCCTTCTTGGGCGCGAGGTGAAGGGGTGATGACCAGGGGCTCTGCGATGGACGTGCCGTACCGTTGCTCATCATGACCTGGAACTGATCCTTGGCGATCTTCAGCTTTTCCGGAGCTAGCCTACGGGCAGTACACGAAATAGGAGGTCCTGGAGTGGTCCTGATGTGGTGTACTGTGTTGTGTTTCGGTGTAAGTGTTTGCCAGAAGGGCGAGTAATTTCTGGGAATTTCTGCAAGATTTTGTGAAAACAAGTGTCGCCTGTTATAACCTTTACAGAAAATACATTATAATTAGCAGAAGAAGCTATACAAGACAAAGTTGTTGTATTATCAATTAAGCGATGGTTATGGCAGTCGACAATTAAATTATAATGACTTAAAAAATCAACACCAATAATTGGCTTAGTAACATTGGCTACAGTAAAACGCCAGTTATAATTTCGTCTTAAATCTAAGTCTAGGCACAGGTCAATAAAGCCGTAGGTATCTATGTCACTTCCGTTAGCCGCACTGAGCACAAAATTAGTTTTCTGACGGCGCTCCCGAAGCGCCGCGCGTGGGTAGACGCAGACGTCGCTTCCGGTGTCCACCAGGAAGCGGGTGTTGCTGCGGCGGTCGGTCACGAAGAGGCGGCCTGATGGTGGGCAACCGTCGGTTGCCATCGTCGTGGTGTTGGCGGGCTTGTAGGTGCACGGCTGAGCGCACTTCACTGCTTTGTCTTCAAATTTAAGGTGGTACCAGCAGATTGCTGGCTCGGCTGGTGCTGGAGCAGGTTGTGGTTGACGCTTTTGTATTTTAGCGCGATGCTGCTGACGTCGGTTGCTGCGATGCCACGTGTCCCCGGCTATGTTGTCGATGTCGGCAGGTGGAGTCGGGGACAGAGCATTGTATGTCGATTTGTTTCGATAATAATGCAATCCTTTGCTTTAATTCGGCGATCTCGTTGTCATGCTCCGATGGTATACGCGCGTGTTGCGCGTCCTCCATTTTGTAAGCAATGTTCAAAATTCACTTACGTGTTATTTGTTCGGGGTCACCAATTTAGCGGTAAACCACTACGTAGTTTATTTGTGCACATACACAAAACGTACGATACAACGTACACGTACACAAATTATAAACTAACACTAAAATAATACGAAACAAAGGAATGCGAAGACAATGTGGCGAGCGAGAGAGCGAACGAACGAGGTGTCAGCACAGTGTAGCAGCGCAAGGCGACTGGTTGGCCGGCCGGCGCGGCGCGGCGCATCTCGGACGATTTGCGTGCGCGCCGCGGGCGGCGCTCTGCAGCGCGTTGAATTTATATATATAAAATGTGGAGTGTGCGTGTCTGTTTGTGTGTGTAATGTTATGTTATATAAAATATATAAATGAAAATGTGATTGTGTGAATGTGTATGTGTGAATGCGAGAATGTAGTATAATAAATAATTAATAAATAAATAAATGTAGTGTAATGAATAGATAGATAAATAAATATGTAAATAAGTACACTACAAATTATTATATAAAAAAAAATACTCTTACTCTTATCTAATTTGTATTGATATTGTATACCTATTAACAGATTCCGTGGCATTTAGCGATCGATCAATCAAACAGGCGTCGGGAGCTTTCATATGTTAGGGTAAAGCTCCAATAACCACATTCATCAATTATGTCACTAATAAATAAGATTTGGTGGCTCATATGACGGAAAATTTTATCTATTACTAAACTCGGTAAGTAAGGTACTATTACTGAGCGTCGGTGGCTCAGTGGTTTAAGCACTGATTTTTTTTTTATCAAGTATAAACCAGCGCTTGACCACTATGCTACCTAGACCAAAGTGAAGATGTGGACGAAGGATGGTACGCGCTAGTTCAGTAAGTACTGATTCACACTGCTCTTGCACTGATTTGCAATCTAGAGGTCTTGGGTTCGAATCCCCCTGTACAAATGTGATTTTCGATTTTTCATATGTATAATTTACCCGACGTTCTTACGGTGAAGGAAAACATCGTGATGCCTGCTCATATCGGCGAAGAAATTCAAAGATATTGTTGAAGTCAACCCACAGTGCAGCATGGTTGACTATGGCCTAGTCACCCCTTACTTAGGGGAGACTCCGAGCCCCTTAGTGGGGACGTATAGTGAGCTGGTGATGATGATGACTAAGGTCACCATAACTTCCTTAAGAAGTAATTTTTATATTACAGTAAGTTGTATAAGAGCGCGCACACCTTTGATTAAACTATCGCACAACTGTTTAGTCTCGCATTGATTCCTATGAGCTTATATGGAAGTGCGCACACTAGTCAATTTTTAGTCGTGCAACTAAATAAATTAGATGCGAAACAATCGACAATCGCGCAACAATTGTGCGATTTAGTCAACTGAAGGCAAATTTCTTACCTTTTATAAATGTTACTTATGCAAAAAAGGAATGTGTTTGACTGAATCATATCTTTTGTGGTAATACATTCCATTTTGTTTGCTTTGTCTTAGTTAAATGAGATTTGATAGTTAATCTTAAATTATTAAAATGAAGATGAGATCCTAAGCAGAGTAATTTGATTTCTCTTTGTATGAAGACAATAGAGGAAATTATAAAGTCCTTTCTTCTTGCTTATTGAAATAACTTGAATTGAATCTTTTTATATAAGTTCATTCAAGACATAAGATAATGACTTAATTCACTTAGCGATAATTAATGTTATTAAAACGTTTACTGCAAGTAAAATCATAATTCATCATCTGGTGCGACGGCAGGCCGAAATGCGCCCCCAATATTTCCGCCAGAGTGTGGCAGGTCTTTCTAGACCCACCAGCACTAGAATAGATTAAATTGCTATAACTTTGTGGAAACATAATGTATACATTTTATGTAATGTATACACCTGAGATAATCGTTTCGCACT
This sequence comes from Papilio protenor, assembly GCA_029286645.1. NCBI lineage: Eukaryota > Metazoa > Arthropoda > Insecta > Lepidoptera > Papilionidae > Papilio > Papilio protenor. Next base: position 770,608 of record JAGSMZ010000056.1, read on the forward strand.
AGCGAGAGGGACATGGCTTTCTTCGTCCGCACCAGCGTAAGCGTGTTAAGATGCCTGCTTACATTAAGCGATAATGAACGAACTCTTCTTAGCAATATTTAAAATGAAATCCATGTTTCACTGCCGCTTGCATTGAATGTATTGTTGTCTCCTTTCTTCCATAGAGAATGAGAGGGAAGGCATGATTTTATGAATCTCTCCTGACAATATTCCAATTAATAACGTGCCAAAATTGCGCCAGAATTATTACTTTGTTCGTATATTTTTACCAAAAAATGTTTCTTTACGATTTCACACCTAAACAAATTTCAGAACAAATATCTTTAGGTGGCCTAATACGTAATAAATCTAATAAATGCCGACGGTGAAATGTTAAGGCGAAAGAAAAAGCGTAAAACAAAGAAAATAATCTTGTAATTTTTATATTCATTCGCATTCGCCGGTTTTCTCATTTTCCAGAAAAGATCTGTAATATAAAAGAATAAAGAAGGAATGTTTGATTCTAGTAAATTCTAGAAGTCGCATAAAATCCATCCATCCTATTCAGACTATACTTTCACTGGACGATTGGTGTAAAGAATATTGTCGTCTCCCTTATACTTATTAAAAAAATAGAGAAAACAACATTTTTGTATAGGATTTTACCCGTGTTAAACTGTTGCTTTAAAATATTATTACAAAACGCAAACATTATTTAAATTCTTTGAACATTAGGTGACAGGACTTGTCAAGTACGCACTTTCTTATATAACATTTTGTCAATTGTAAAAAAAATATTTCTTTTCTTGTATGCTCGTTTTATGTAAGTGTGTACATTTTACGTAATGTAAATAACCACTTGGAAAAATGTTTGCTTAGTCCATTTCTGTATAGTCAAGGGTTTAGTCAAATTAAGTAAATCGTTTCCAACTAGATGAACTCATTTCATAACGTTGTTAAGTTAATAATTGTATTTAGGACTAAATTATAACCTAGTTTCGGATAGAACTCAAATTGAAAATGTTATAATGAAGCGAATGCATGCAGATAATTGCATTTTAAATGCTGATTTTGACAAATAGAAAATTGTTTTTATAAGTTTGCATGTGTAACATTGAGTTACATATCTATTATATTAAAAGCAGTGAAAAACTAGCTGTCTAAATGTCAAAATTAGCTTCTAGTTTATGGTCTCTTTTCCACATGAAGCATTTTTTCCAATTTATTTACCCCCTAAGTTTAATAGCGTGAAAATAAATCGTTTAAGTGTAGTGCTTTTTATTAAAGAAAGGATTATTCAAAAATATACTGTGATTACTGACATCTTACGCCACAAAGTAGTGTGTTTTTACGCTTTATTATATTAGAACTAGCTTTCGCCCGCGACTCCGTCCGCGCGGAATTAAAAAAAACAAAAGTAAGTAGTCTATGTGTTCTTCCAGATTATGTTCTAAATCTATGCCAAATTTCATCCAGATACGTTCAGCCGTTAAGGCTACAAACTCTAACAAACATCTATCCATCCATCTAAACTTTCGCATTTATAATATTAGTATGATAGTATGAAGTATGATAGATTTACGTGTACTTTTAATCAAAAGACAATCTAGGTTTTAACTAAATGCGTAATTCTTAAGTACAAAATATTAGTTAAACAATAAGATAAAATACATTCAAACAAAAGGTCGGGGTAATCCTGTGAGATATATCGAGGGCTCGAAAGCGACATTATCGAAATGGAAATTGTTATTTAGATCTCGTAATCCTATTCCAGTGATTGTAGAGAGATTTGCCTGACCCCGTGTTATTTGAACATTTAATTAACAAATTTAAATGTTAATAATTACTAATCCTTTTTATTTTACGTTATGTAATATTGTAAATGAAGTTATTAAGCCTTGTATTGACGTGAAATAAAACATTCAAATATTATTTAAATGGGAATAAATTAGTGGCAATTTATTTAAATATTATTTAAATGGGAATAAATTAGTGGCAATTTATTTAAATATTATTTTGACATTTGATTTTGAAGATCTATCGATATACAGGATGATTCTTAACGGACAATATTGAGGTCCTTTAACTCCATAAAGCCGTTGATCCGTTCGTTAAAAATCACCCTGTATAGCGTTAGTGATGATTATGTCAAAAAGGTTTAAAGTGAGAAATCCAGTATGCCTAAATATACTTAAATCTCTTTGTATATAACACGTATTTACATCAAGCATTGAACTAAATATGATGTTGGTAGAGACAAGGAATTTAATTTCCTATCCATTTCGACGAAGTCACTCGACGGTCATATTGTAATTGCGTCGCACAATTGTTATAGCTACAAAAAAAAAAAAACAAAAGTAAGTAGTCTATGTGTTCTTCCAGATTATGTTCTAAATCTATGCTAAATTTCATCCAGATACGATCAGCCGTTAAGGCTACAAACTCTAACAAACATCCATCCATCTAAACTTTCGCATTTATAATATTAGTATGATATATCCAATACTAAGATAATTTAATTACTTTTAAATTTAATACATTTAAAGAGATTCTAAGTAGAAAATAACTAGTCTCTTAAAAGTCAAATTAATTCATTTTCAAAGAGGTTTATTCTTACTATGAAGATAAAACTAATTTATTTCCTCTTTAAAGATCTCAGATAAAGCTCTCCGGTCAACGAATGAAAGCGAATCGACTTCAATGGGAAGGAATTGGAAAGAACCGGAGATGTTCCGTAAAAAATAGGATGACTGTAATTATAATTAACTAGCTGTTTGAAATTAAAAAAAATATTAAAAGATGGCCTATGTTACTCACAGATAAATTACCTTTCTAACGGTGAAAGAATTTTTTAAATCGGCCCAGTAGTTTTTGAGTTATTTCAATACATACCAAAATACAAATATATTCTCTTTATAATATAATATTAGTATAGATTATTTTCAAACTTTCAAAAGTTAAACATAATAATTTGAATCAAAATATTATCATTAAAAATAACTAACTCCATCTATATTCATAGCACGAAAAAAAAATACAGATCAATTTATAACCTCTTTCTTTTTGGAAGTTGTTTAAAAAATCATTTAATAATATGCACTGGGTCTTACCACAAAAAAGGTAGATAGTTTAACTATTGTTTAACATTTTCTGATAGAATTAAACTTGCTAGTTTGCTTAGCTAGTTATTCTTTGACTATACCTTTCTATACCAATATTATAAAGAGGAAAGATTTGTGTTTTTTTATGTTATAAAATAACTAAAATACTGGGCCGATTTTAAAAATTCTTGCATCATTAAAAAGCTATGTCATCAGTGAGTAACAAAGGCCTAATCTTTTAGTATTTATTTCTAACTAGCTGTCGCCCGCGACTCCATCCGCGTGGTTTAAAAAAAACAAAAGTGAATAGCCTATGTGTTCTTCCAGACTACATCTTTACCAAATTTCATCGAAATCCGTTCAGCCGTTTAGGATACAAACTCTAACAAACATCCATCCATCCATCCATCCATCCATCCAACTAAACTTTCGCATTTATAATATTAGTGTGATTCCACGCGAAGTCACGAGCAACAGCTAGTATTTCATAACTTTATTTCCTTTAAAACGTACAATTTAATAGCTACGTATTACAAAATGTTAGTACAACATTCTCAAAATAGAATTTATTTTCAGCATTATAAGTGGTAGCAGGTGCTTTACTATCACCTCAGCAAATTGCCTCGCCATTGACAAGAATATTGTGAAAGCGTTCGCGAGTGGAATAGACATGTCGCCTACAAAATGTGAATATATCCAGTTTATAATTTTCCTAGATAAATTAAGTGGCAAATTGTATGAAATATACCGGTAATTTACCGCTAAAATACGAGTATGTACGTTACCGGTAAATCGCAATTTTATATATCTGCATAACAGAATAATACAAAAATAATAATTTATACTTGTAATGTTTGAATTATCGGTAAAATTATTATTAACATTAGTAATTCTATGAAAAACACTGTGTCAATTATATTTTTTTCTAATTGGTTTTATTCTATACAATATTAAAAAGTTAAACGCGCAAACTGCGCTCATTAAGAGCATTACGTTTGAAGTGAATTTGAATAAAAAGCTGCGCAATGGAGTCTTTCATTTGCTTTAAAAACGTATCTTTACAAAGAATGAAAACATCTTAAAAGGAAACGTACCAATCGAGTGAAGCGAGAAACTTTGAAATACAAAGAAGCTGTAGAAATCTCTTTAAAGTAAAGTTTTTTAAGACTTTTTGTAATACCGTATTGAGGAAAGAAACACTAAGCAATAAGTAATCAATTTAATAAACCACACACAATAGACTAACTTACACGGAGAACAATACGAAAAGAATCTTAAAGAAAATCGATCAAACCGCTTAACCTAAATTTTAAGCAGGCAATCACAATGGAATAATTATTATACATCATACAAACCTTGGGCTCCAAGTCCCTCGGTGGGGACGTATAGTGAGCTGGTGATGATGATGATGATGATGATACAAACCTTACTAATATTATAAATCATCATCATCAGCCTTGGTGTGCCCACTGTTGGGTATAGGCCTTCCCCAATACCCCATTTATAATATATATTATAAATGCAAAAGTTTAAATGTATGGATGTTTGTTAGAGTTTACCGCCTAAACAGCTAAACGAATCTCGATAAAAAGGCGTAGATGTAGAGGAAACTCTGGAAGAACACATAGACTTACTTTTGTTTTTTTAATTCCACACGGACGGAGTTGCGGGCGAAAACGAGTATAATACACAAAAGCATACTCACATATCTTTTTGTATGTAGAGTTTATAATATACTAGCTTTTGCCCGCGACTCCATCCGCGTGGAATTAAAGAAAAGAAAAGTAAGTAGCCTATGTGTTCTTTCAGACTATCCTCGACATCTATGCCAAATTTAATAGAGATCCGTTCAGCCGTTTAGGGTACAAACTCTAACAAACATCCATCCATCCATCTATCCATCTAAACTTTCGCATTTATAATATTAGTAAGATTTAGACAGGTACACGAGTATTCTAAACGAATTTCGCATTAACAACGCGTCTTCCCATATTCCTTCAAAGTGCAGACACGTACGGTGGATTTTCATATATCCGGACTACGATGACAGAATACCAATGTACGGATATAGTTAATAAAAATACAGAACTAGCGACTCACTTCGCACGGGTCCAATGCTGATACGAAAATATGTTTATTTACATCGCATAAGATACCTCTAAAATTATAAGTATTTCTCTATTATATTATACATGTATTATTCAGTAAGAGCTGTTCCCGCAAACATCGTTAGCGCGGATTTAAAAAAAAAAGTCATCTATCACATTCCCGCGTGCATCTACCTTCTACCAGCTACCTTCCAGTCAAAGTCCCGTCCAAATCGGTCCACCCGGTCCAGAGATAGCGGTCCGGTCGCCATTTTGACAGCGGGGAATTAAAAAAAAAGTAGCCTATAATATGCCCGTCCATGTCAGCTACCCTTCAGTGAAAGTCCGGTCGAAATCGGCCCAGCCGTTTCGGAGATTGCCCGGAACAAACGCGGCTTGCGGACAGACAGACAGACAGACAAAAGTTTTTTAAATGCTTTTCGTTATTAGCAACGCAAATACATAATCTTTCCGAAATCTGGAGTTTTTCTTTTGATATTACAAACAGACACTCCAATTTTATTATATGTATAGATAGATAGAAGATGTATTACACGCTAGCTTTCACCCGTGACTCCGTTCGCGTGGAATTAAAAAAAAAACAAAAGTAAATAGCCTATGTGTTCTTCCAGACTATCTTCTACATCTATGCCAAATTTCATAGAGATCCGTTCATCAGTTTGGGCTACAAACTAACAAACATCCATCTAAACTTTCGCATTTATTATATTAGTAAAATATCAATTATTCTATCTATTATGTTTCTTTCATACATTGTTTTCTTTACACGTGCGTGTACAAAACAATTAAATAATTCTCCAGTTTCCTAGTCCACCGGCGTCGAAGTGAGCTTGTAATTTTAACGCGGAACTTTCACAACAGTTCCGTTTGAGAACAATTTAATTTGTTAAAAGCTTTACAGCTTGTGTCGGTGCTGAGAAAAGTGTAATTTATATTGAAAACCGAGTTGTGCGCTGCAGGAAATAATGCAAAATTAAACTTGCACGGATGGAATTATGAAAGGAGAATTTTAACTATCAAAGAGAATGTTTCAATTTTACTACAGTTCATAAAATACAACGGAAAATATTAAACAAATTTAAGAACAAAGATGAGTACCTACTTGGTTTTTTATATATTTATTTTCAATACTAGCTTTCGCCCGCGACTCCGTACGCATGGAATAAAAAAAACAAAAGTAAGTAGCGTATGTGTTCTTCCAGACTATCCTCTACATATATGCCAAATTTTATCAAGATCCGTTCAACAGTTTTTAGGCTACAAACTCTAACAAACACCTATCCATCCATCCATCCATCTAAACTTTCGCATTTATAATATTAGTATGATATCACTATAACCAAAAAATTAAATATCAAGGCATAATTTTTTCAATATAAAAAGTTCTTAGTAAGTAGCCTAAGTGTTCTTCCAGACAGCTTTCTTGGAGATACAAACATCCATCCATTCAAACTTTCGCATTTATAATATTCGTATACTTCATCAAAATCACAACTTACTTTTAAATAATACTTTTGTATTGTACAAATGAAGTTTTAAAGTTGACAGCTTGACAATTAATTTAATTTTGACAGAATTTATAAAGCTATGGATTTAATTAATTGCTCTTGTGTACAATTGTTTGTTGGTAAATTATTGTTGTTTATACTTTAAGCCTTTTAACCTAGGGTCACGGTTTAACCTTTAACATCTTATTTAAAATATACAATAAGGGAATCCCTTAGTGCCTAATTAGCGGTTGTGATTGTGGCTTTTAAAAAACAACATGACACAAGTAAATGTTGAAAAAGATAACCTTTAAAAAATAAGTTACCCTTTCTCTTTATCTCTCTATATCTATACTTCTATACTAATATTATAAAGATGAATGATTTGTATGTTTGTATTATATTTTTATATGTATTGAAATAACTCAAAATCTACTGGGCCGATTTTAATAATTATTTCTGCGTTAGAAAGGTAATATCTGCGAGTAACATAGTAACTATATAAGCTTGTTACTATATCTTTTATTATTTTCTAATTTTAATAAAATAAAATAAAACACTATTTATTGACCAAAAAAATCACAAAAAAGAAAAACAAAATTTACAGAACATATTAATGAGACAAAAACAAAAAAAAAATAATTCTTGGCCAAAAGGAGAAGGCTCAGCTGATGCGGTCTCCAGCTTATCACTGAAGGCCGCGCTGGTTTTCAGCCTCCAATTTTCAGTTTTCAATTTCACACGGACGGAGTCGTGAGCAACAGCTAGTTAGTTATATCTTTTTTCTCAGTCATGTAACGAAATGTGTTCAATGAAGTGATGTAGACTAAACTTAAAAACGTACAAAATTATCCAAGAAAATAATTAGGTCGGCTGTAAATATGCAAAATAATGTTGCCCTACTAAAATTCACTGGTGCCGCAAGGGGCGCGCCAAGGGAGCGTTTAGCATTTTCTCTCAGTTTAATATTTTTGTCACATCTCAAGGGATCAATTAATTAGGAGACAAAATACAATTTGGCTTGTACATTTTACATTACTTTAACACGTACATATGTTTGTTTTAATTATTATAATAAAAAATCTCTATCAAAATAAAAAGACACATGTTTCTGTATAGCTTATTTCAGATATTCAAATTATCCAAAACTAGTTTTCGCCCTCGACTACGTCCACGTGGAATAAAAAAAACCACAAGTAACCTACGTGTTTGTCCAGACTATCTTCTATATCTATGCCAAATTTCATCGAGATCCCTTCAGCAGTTTAGGCTACAAACTATAACAAACATCCAACTAAAAAATTATCACATGATTGATGAGTGTAATACCATCATGATCATCATTATGTTGACTCTATTTTGTTCGTAGAATAAGGAACATCATTCTGTTAAAACCGTGACAGAATTAATTGCAGTAAAGGCGACGTAATATGCATTCATGAGGATGAAAGTCTTACATAATTCAAGCGAAGTTACTCAAACGAAGTTCAGCTAGTATGAATTTTCAGTGGCTTATGGAATTTCATGGTTCCTGTATACATGACTTTATAATACATTTATTATTAAATTCTATCTAAATATAACTTGTTATTTGATTGTATTATTAGAGCGCGCGCACACCTTTGATTAAACTATCGTACAACTGTTTTTATCTCGCTTTAATTCCTATAAGTTACTATGGAGGTGCGCACAGTGGATCTTTAGTTGTGCAACTAAACAGTTGAATTGGCTGCGAAACAATCGTCAACCGCATAACAAAGCGAAAGTGGGCTTCCTATCAGTATCGTATTAACAGTGGTAGAGCCCGCTTTAACATCTTCGCACGAATGGGTCGGCTCGCCCGGTGCAATACCACGACCACACAGAAAACAGGCGTGAAGTGGAAGCAATTCCGCGTTTCGTCTGATGAGTGTGGTGCCGGAGGCCCAACTTTAGTCTCTTTTCCTTCCCACCCTTTTTCTTATTAGAAAAGGATGGGAAGAGAAACGTGGATTTGATGGTGCAGGAGACGCATAGGAAGGGGAAATATCCCCTTTATGTGCGTCTCCTCCGTCGATCAAGGGTAGGCAACGCATCCGCTATTGCGAATGTCTATGGGCAGCGGTCGCTTCGCCATTTTGGCGGATTTGGGTAGCCGCTTGCTCGTTTGCTACCTTATGATATAAAAAAAAATCACATCGCAGAGAACACACTGAGTAGAGAAACACCAGAGAGAGTTGGTCAAAGAGAGTGATCGCGATCCTCAGGAATGAGGAAATTATGAGACAAGGCGTCGTGTTAAGAGGTCAAAACGAAAGGAGGACTGTAAGTAGCTCCACCGACATGAAAATAGTCCTTAAATATAAAGTGAAAGGCATCCTAAATTTACCTTTATAAATTTACTAGCTGTTCCCCTGCGGCTTCACCCGCGTGAAATAATAAAAAAAAAAAAAAAAAAAAAAAAAAAAAAAAAAAAAAAAAAAAAAAAAAAAAAAAAAAAAAAAAAAAAAAAAAAAAAAAAAAAAAAAAAAAAAAAAAAAAAAAAAAAAAAAAAAAAAAAAAAAAAAAAAAAAAATATTTTATTGTTCAGTTCAGTTCAGTTTCTTGTCTATGCTACTCCCTTCGCGGATTGGGCCAGTGTCGAGTCTTATTGTTTACATTTGTCAAATTCTTAATTGCAAATGTCAAAATTACCGTTACCATAATAACATTGCTTCCTTAATGTTGGCAGCTTGTAGTTTATGGTCCCTTTCCCCCATCAAGGTATTTTTTACAATTTATTTACCCCATAAGTTTAATAGCGTGAAAATATATAGCCTAAAGCGTGACGTAAGTGTAGGGCTTTTTATTAAAAAAAAGTATTATTCTAAAATATGATGTTATTGCTGACATCTTACGCTACAAAGAAGTGTGTGTTTACGCTTTATTATATTAGTATAGATATAGATAAGTATGTTTATATTTCTAAAGACTTGTCAAGTAATTATGATGACGTCATCGTGTAGCACATTATTGCAATATAGCCTCGTTGTTGCGGTTTCCTTAGCGAGTAAGCGATGCTTGTGTAAACTAAACTCAATATGCAATACTTGAGATAGTTACTTTAGTGTTAGCGAGCTTTATTAAAGCTTTTGAACATTGAACAATGTTTTAATATACTTTATTACTTTACTAAAACCTTAACAATTACTTAAAGCTATCTCTTAGTATAGATTTGTTTAATCTGTATCTAAATTAAAAACCTCCCTTAGTAAACAACTAACAATTCGTTTTTTTAATAAGGTATAACAAACTAGTTGCTATCTCTTTCCCTCTCTATGTGTTTTGTATCTTTCTTCTCTGTTATGTAACGAAATTTGTCATAAGATAACGTTGCCTATAGTTTTACTCTAATTTAATTTATTGTTATGTTAAAAGTCAACATAGATTATAAGAGCGGACGCACACCTTTGACTAAACTATCGCACATCTGTTGTGCGATTGTCGATTGTTTCGCAACGCATTCAACTGTTTAGTTGCACAACTAAAAATCGGATAGTATGCGCTTCATATAAACTCATAGGAATCAAGGCAAGACTAAACAGTTGTCTGATAGTTTAGTATCAGGTGTGCGCACTTAACCTATGTATATATCTAGGTTTAATATACTATTGCTATCTTTGTCTAACGCAGTAGGTGAGAAAGTGTTAGCGTTTACATTTTTATTTTTCCGCAGCAACTTTTCAACGTTGTTTATTAGATTTATTACTTGAACAGGCGTTTCGAGGAGGCATTTGCCGCTCGTTATTTGTATAACAAAAGGTACGTTATTTTATCAAAAGCCAGGTTTTTCTCAAAGGAATTTATGTCACAACTAGCTTTCGCCCGCGACTCCGTCCGCGTGGATTTGAAAAACAAAAACAAAAGTGATTAGCCTATGTGTTCTTCTAGACTATCTTCTACATCTATGCCAAATTTCATCGAAATCTGTTCAGCCGTTTAGGCTACAAACTCTAACAAACATCCTGTATCGCCTTTCTGTGTGTCCCCTTATCTGGTGATTAAATTGGCGACACATCTGCAAATGCGGATATCTATTGGCTTAGTTAGCTTCGCTATTTTGGCGAATTTTTGTGGCTACATGTATAAAATAAAAGTCGCGCGCAAAAGTTCAAGTATTGTGTTTTATCCCAGTATTACGTAGTTATTTGTACGCTGTTCCATTGTAAAGCTGGGTAAAGTTAAAATTAAGTTATTTACGATGCAGTCAAGTTGAAGTATAATTAATTTGCCAAATTTATATTACTTCACAGCTTCCGACGTTATTAATTTTAACTCTTACTTGTTAACTTTCATTTATTAAGGAATAATTTGTTCTATGAATAAACAACCTTTACAAATTTCGCTTTAATTATTAACAGTAACTTATCTATACTTCTATACTATTATAATAAAGCGTAAACACACACATCTTTGTTGCCTAAGATGTCAGCAATTATAGCATATTTTTGAATAATTCTTTTTTTAATAAAAAGCCCTACACTTACGTCACGCTTTAGGCTATATATTTTCACGACATTAAACTTGGGGGGTAAATATTTTGGATAAAAACCCTAATGTGGGAAAGAGACCATAAGTTGCTGCCAACATCAAGGAAGCAAGATTGCTAAGGTTTGCCATGTCATGTCATTTTGACATTTGCTATTGATAATTTGACACATGTAAACAATAAAATAATTTCACGCGGATGAATCCGCACAGGAACAGCTTGTTGTTAAATAAACGCAGATATTAATCCTATAATCTACTGATACTGTATTCCTTTAAATAATTCTAATACATTTTGGTATAAAAAATATTATTACAGATATTTAAGCCCCAATAGCCTAATGGTTTGGGGTAATGACTACCGATCTTGCGGTCGAGGGTTCGAATCCCGCCATTCGACTATTGTCGTGAACCATATCCTAGCACAAGCCTAGAGCTTAGTTGGAATGGTTAAAGGAAATATTATTAAATTAACAAAAATCTACTAATATATTTACATAAAAAAAAATGTCTTCCTAGCCTTACAGTACTTAGCAATATACTAAAGTATCCAAAAATGGTAAGTTTTAGTATACTTGTAATATTTTGGATAAAAACCCTAATGTGGGAAAGAGACCATAAGTTGCTGCCAACATCAAGAAAGAAAGATTGCTAAGGTTTGTCATGTCATGTCATTTTGACATTTGCTATTGATAATTTGACACATGTAAACAATAAAACAATTTGACGCGGATGAATCCGCACAGGAACAGCTTGTTGTTAAATAAACGCAGATATTAATCCTATAATCTACTGATACTGTATTCCTTTAAATAATTCTAATACATTTTGGTATAAAAAATATTATTACAGATATTTAAGCCCCAATAGCCTAATGGTTTGGGGTAATGACTACCGATCTTGCGGTCGAGGGTTCGAATCCCGCCATTCGACTATTGTCGTGAACCATATCCTAGCACAAGCCTAGAGCTTAGTTGGAATGGTTAAAGGAAATATTAGTAAATTAACAAAAATCTACTAATATATTTACATAAAAAAAATGTCTTCCTAGCCTTACAGTACTTAGCAATATACTAAAGTATCCAAAAATGGTAAGTTTTAGTATACTTGTAATATTTATGCAAAAATAATTAAATAAATGTTCTACTTAATGTGTTTTTTTTTTTTTAATAGTAGAAGCGACTTTGAATTAACTTAACTTTATTATTAAATATACATGAAATTGGTTACCTGTAATAAATTTACATAACCTGAGCTGTGTATTGAACATACAAATGTGTGTTTCCACGAGGGTAGTGAAGCAGATCAGTAGGACAGAACAGTACTGCAGTAAGACCGCAAAGTCCGAAAATAGTAAAGACCTATTATTTGTCCCGGTATATAAAAACACTAAATATCACTAGTCAATAAGCTCCCTCTACTAGTGTAAAAAAAGTAAAATATTCCCTATCGGACTGCAGTTGTCTAGTGATGTAAATGTGTAAATAGGTTGTAAAATGTAATTATTAACAGCGGTAATTTCGCTATTTTGGCGAATTCCAACAATTCGCTCGTTAGTTTTCTTATACTATAATAAATCTAATAGAACTAGCGTTTTTCTCACAGAGCTAGAATTTTATGTCGCATTATTTAGGTGTAGAGCGTCGGTAGCTTAGTGGTTTAAGCACTTGACTTATAATCTACATGTCTTAGGTTCAAATCCCGCTGTACCAATGTGATTTTCGATTATTCTATTTTCATATGTACATAATTTACTCGACGTTCTTACGGTGAAGGAAAACATCGTGATGCAACCAGCACATATCGGCGAAGAAATTCAAAGATATGTGAGAAATCAACCAACCCGCACTTGGCCAGCGTGGTTGACTATGGCCTAGTCACCCTAATTTAGGGTAGGCTCCGAGCCCCTCGGTGGGGACGTTTAGAGAGCTGGTGATGTAATGATTTAGATGTCACAAACAATAGGACTGCTCTACCCTACTACCCTCGTGTGAAATCATGTTAGTGCGGCGGCAGTGAACTGTTGATTGATCAAAGCGTGTAATTACGACGTTTACGTCGCTGTGTAGTCAATTGTGAAGCTTAGATAACGCACACATACTCCATTGAACATGTACTATACCTATAGATACTATCTGGTAAACTAGATTACATTTATTTACATACTAGCTTTCGCCCGCGACTCCGTCCGCGTTGAATTAAAAACAAAATTAGTAGCCTATGTGTACTCCCAAACTATGCTCTACATCTATGTCAAATTTCATCGAGATCCGTTCAACCGTTTAGGTTACAAACTTTTTTTTTTTATACTATAAGGTGGCAAACGAGCAAGCGGCCACCTAAATCCGCCAAAATGGTGAAGCGACCGCTGCCCATAAACATCCGCAATTGCACATGCGTTGCCTACCCTAAATCAACGGAGGAGAAGACGCACATAAAGAGGATATTTCCTCTTCCTATGCGTATCCTCCACCGTCAAATCCACTTTCCCATCCAATCCTTTCCTTATAAGAATAGGGTGAAACGGGAAAGGGACTAAATTGGGCCTCCGGCACCACACTCATCAGACGAAGCGCGGAATTGCTCCCACTTCACGCCTGTCTTCTGTGTGATCGTGGTATTGCACCGGGCGAGCCGACCCACTCGTGCGAAGATGTTAAAGCGGGCTCTACCACTGTTAAAGTTACAAACTCTAACAAACATCCTTATCGCCTTTCTGTGTGTCCCCTTCTCTGGTGATTAAATTTAGATGAGATGAGAACGTTTAGATGGTTGTTTGTTAAAGTTTGTAGCCTGAACGGATTTCGATGTAATTTGGTACAGATGTAGAAGATAGTCTGGAAGAACACATAGACTACTTACTTTTTTTTTAATTCCACGTGGACGGAGTCTCGGACGAAAGCTAGTAAACCATAAATCTTACATAGTATTAGCATATTCCACATAAATCGAATAGATTTATGGGGTTTCCTTGTCACCGTGTTATAAACGGCCTCCATCCGTGGATGTGTTCCGTTTGAAACTATTATTGTGAGATTTATTAAGGGATCATAAAGGAAATAGGAAAAGGTATGTATGCGAGTTTCCACTGAAACTCTTGTATAAAAACATGTCGACACTGTCATCATCAACTTGCCCTTGTCCCTATAGAGGGTTTGCACAGTATGTGCTGCTGCATACATTTCTATCAGCTGTCATCTGAATTCACTACCTTCTTAAGCATATCCTCTTTCAACAATCTAGCAAAACTTTCTTCGGTTTTCCTCTACCTTTGTAGCCATCCACATTCAATCTTAATACTTTCTTGTTAATGTCAAGAAGGTGCATGTGGTCAGACCGTGTGCGTCCTCCCGCGATTCGGCTGTGACCTGAGGGTGCGTGGGTGGTAGTGGGTAAAAAATAAAAAATATATATGTAAAAAGTCTGTTTATTATAAATGTATGAGTTTACATAACTAGTATAAGAAAATAGTGCCGTCAGAATGATTTTCGACTTTAATTGTAGGCGGTGGAGGGTCCTTTTCTAATAAATATCTTCGAAGCTCGATCAGGCCTACGTTAGTAAGCGAACAGAAAACAGCCGGCAGTAGCAACCTGGAAATAAAAAACAATTTTATAATCAGGGATTTTTATTTATGTTAATACAATTGTGATCTCTTGTAGTATAAACAACTGAACCGATTTTCACAAAATGGATGTCGTTTCGTCTTCGTTCCCGGTCATAATACATCAACACAAAACAATTTTAGTGAACGTGAAAGTGAAATTCGAAAGAATTAAAAACGAGTTCAAACTCACTTTAGTGTGTCTAAATAAGATAGATTAGTTTGATAAATGATGTATAATATATGAAGTATCGAATTCAATTTGTATGAAGGCAAATGCCGTACTTAATAGACAGGTATCGTAGTGACGAAACAAACACGCAGCGAACAATTATGAACTATCGATATTCGGTTTAAATAAAATTTATCGAGCTTAAATAAAATTATTATTTTCTTATTAACTAATTTAGAGGACAATTCTAGTATTAATTATGGTATAGAGAATTTAGCGATGACAGTAATAATAGCGAAATCCAATTCGATTACGTACGGCTGCAGTAATAATAAATATTTATTCACTCTCATTATTTGTAATGGTTCTGCAGGTAATTATTAATTTGACTAAACAGTGTTTTTTTTAATTCATAAGTTATAACTATGAATCTATCGATTCCAATTTCCATAAGAATAAAAATCGAAAATCGAAAAGATTCATGCTTGATTTTACACAACCCATCCCTACTAAATTGTCACATGAATTGACATGAATTGTCAAACTAATCTAAATTATTTAGACAAACTATAGCCATAACCTTTTTTCATTACTAATCTTTATTTAAGTATTATAGTAAAGTAAAGTAAAACGGTTACAGTTAATTTATTTCGAATTCAATAAATAAAATTTTAAATACATAGTTTGGGTTTTAAAACACTGCCAATAGATGGCGCTATGAGATTTTAACCCAGTCGTGTTTATTAAATTAAAGTTAGAATATTTAAATAACAAATAGTGTTTAATAATTACCAGTATGAATATCCAAGACTTGGATCAGGAGCGAATACTTCAGCAGCTATGTAGGAGAGAGCCAAGTGCTGGTTGAGTCCAGACGTTGCCCAGTAGATGCCGAACACCATCAGGACTGTTAGGCCCAAGATAGCTGTCGCTACATTCGTCCACAGACATCCTGGGAATATTAAAACATGTATTAGGTAACATGGCTTATTGATAGGATGGTTATGGCTTTCTAAGATATTGACAAATGAATTAAGATTGATGACGATAGATGGCGCTGTATTTAGTTTTCAGGTGTAGATTTCAAATAGTTTAATTTAATTGAATTAAAACCAGCTGTTGCTCGCGACTTCGTTCGCGTGGAACAAAAAAATAATAAAAAACATAGTCTACGTTACTCACTGATAACGTAGCTTCTTATTAAAAAGTAAGAATTTTTTAAATCGGCCCGGTAGTTTTAGAGTTATCTCAATACATACAAAAAATTCAGAGATACAAATTTTTCCAGTTTATAATATTAGAATAGATAATATAGACTGATACATCAAAACCAAATTCGTCTTGAAATATTGTTTGAAAAACAATATTTCGAGATGGATGACGATAGATGGCGCTGTACTTAGTTCAGGCATACTTTTGAATAGTTTTATTCACAATCAGATTTAATACAATAAAACTTTTCAATTGAATATACGACATATATCTCAAAGCATATTTCATAAGACATACCAGGTAATCCGAAGACTGGTTCAGTTGGGTTCTTAGTCGCGTTCAGTATGGCCAGCGCGACCGCTACTGTCGCCAGTGCTAGTTGTAGGAACAACAACGCGGTGACCGCTGCGTACATCCCGAACGATATCACCGCTGGACCCGACACTGCAATAGTCGAGGACATTAATATCCTACCCATTTTTCCTAATTGTAGGTATACAAGCGTAACCTGCCAATGCAGGGCAGAGGCCTGTATACGCCTATGATTTCACAATATGCTCACATAACTTGCTGTAGCTCACGACTTCGTCTGCGTGTAATTAATAAAGTAAATAAATATAATCACAGATAAATTACCTTTCGAATGGTGGAAGAATTATTAAAATCGGTCCAGTAGATTTTGGGTAATTTCAATACACACAAAAATACAAATCTTTTCTCTTTATAAGTATAGATATGATATGAAGGACTTACAAGGATTTTCTGTATCTATTGTAGTGACGGAAACACAGGCTTGATTCGGTCTCAGTCCTTCCGCTAGAGCTCGAACCTAAAATAAGTCGAAAACATGGATTAACAATAAACACTTAATTGGGAACTTCATCACAGCAATTTAGACCTTAACTGTTTACGATAGAGTTGTAAATCATAATACAAAGTATTACAGCGTAACCGAAAAATACAATACAGAAACTCTATCTTTGTCTTTCCAAAGTGATTGATAGAGATGGCAATATATTGCGAAAATGGAAACTTAGAGCGGGCTTTGGCTTGACACAACTGTTGTGCGACTGTCGATTGTTTAGCAGCCAATTCAACTGTTTAGTTGCACAACTAAAAATCGAGTGTACGCACCTCCATATAAGCTCATATCAAAGCGAAACTAATACAAAACTATTAAATCAAATGTTAAACTGTCATTCAATTCCTCGTTTCCGTTCACAAAGGTTCCATCAAAGCGGTGACGTTAACTATAGAAATGCCTTCGTTGTCTCAGTACAATAGGCTACATGAAACTGGAGATTGTAATAGTTACATGAAATTGATAATACAGAAATTCAATGCGAAATATTATAGCGTAATGTTGTTTAAATGCATTGGATATTGAATTTTCTTAGTACAAATAGAAACAAATAGAATGAACGCCATGTTTATTTACATAAATAAATATTCTAGCTTTCGCCCGCGACTCAGTTCGCGTGGGATTACAAAAAATAGTAGCCTATATTTTCTTCTACACTATTCTTCTTCTTCTTAAGGTGCCTCTCCGACTAGCGTAGGTTGGTGGTCAGTTCTCCAAATTTGACTCTATCTCTTGCGAGGCGAAATAGTTGGGCAGCACTCGCAATTTCTTTTCACTCTCGAATGTTGCGCAACCACGATTTCTTCCGACGACCAACACTCTTTTTACCGGCAACTTATACTATACTCTACATTTATGCCAAATTTCATCGAGATCCGTTCATCAGGTTACAAACTCTATCAAACATCCATCTATCCTAAGCTTTTGCATTTATAATATTAGTAAGACAAAAACCTTTGATTGCAGTTAAATCCGATAAAAACGTATTATTGGTTGACTATCGCTTATTACAACTGAGTATTCCGTTCCTTCGTCGTTGTAACCGGTTTTGTCTATGACAAATATAAAAGAATTTTTAAACTTACCTCATCTTCTCTGGCCTGTGGTTCTGTTTTGCAGCTGACAGCACATGCGCTGATATCAGAAAGACAGGTCACTGCAATTACAGAATAACATTAAAGAATTAGCTTTCGCAACGACTACGTCCGCGTGGAATTAAAAAAAAAACAAAAGTGAGTAGCCTACGATTCCAGACATCTGTAACAAATTTCATCGAAATCCGTTTAGCTGTCTAGGCTCCAAACACTAACAAACTTTCTATAACTAATTATTTTACGTACAACTTACGTTTATTTTTTCCGGTGACGGCGCCGGAAATGAAATAGACGTGAGTTATAGCCGTAAAATAATTAGTTACAAAATGCCTCTCGAAAGTTTAAATAATTTAACTAACAAACTTTCGTTAAAGTTAGTATGATTGTTATTACAAATTAGGTTAAGTTTGTAATAATTAGCGATTAATCGTATTCCAACGATCAGATTGCAAACTATATTACCTTACTCTTAACTTAATCTATACTAATATTATAAATATGATAGATTTGTTTTTTGATTTGGATTTTTGTATGTATTGAAATAATGTAAAAATAACAAGATCGATTTAAAAAATATTTCACCATTAAAAAGCTACGTTATCAGTGAATATAGGTTACAGTTTGAAAAAAAATTATTTGCAAACAGACTACGTCGCGAGCAACAGCTAGTCTACACTAAGGTGACGCAACAGTTAAATTGTCATATCAAATCAATGCTAGTTTTTTTAGCTTTACTATTCAGTTCCTTTACATCGCGTGTTGATTATGATATCGATATTGAATATTTTAGTAGCACTAAAAAACCTTTGGCATTGATGAGTTCATTTTTTTCTATTAACCTTTTAGGAAAACTATAAATAAAATACGTAGCGATACTGTGAAATATGATACAGTTGTCCCGCGACTCCGTCTGCAAAAAAATCGTTCTTCTAGCGCCTAAGCGTTCTTCCAGACTATGCTCTATATCTGCGCCAATTTTCATCGAGATCCTTTTATCTCCAGAAGGAGATACGAAATAACAAACATCCATCCATTTAAAATTTCGCAATTATAATATTAGTAAGATAATATGTAGGAATAACAATACGTACGCGACTATTTAAATAATAAGTTAGGTTTTGTTTGGCTCTTAATACTCGCATTTATCGCTGTTAATTTCTTTAAAATCAAAAGGGGTAACTATAACTTTCTATACATGTTTTTAAGCAGTGAAAACTCAAAGTTTACATGGCTTGTAAGCAAACTAATTTTACGTAAAACACATAGTTATTGAACATTCAGATCAAAATGTTACTATTTTAGAGTCTATATTTGTATATTTTACTTTAGCAATTTAAATAGAGATTTCCTACGCGTTTTATAACATTTATTATTAAATCATTTATCCCCTACACGTAACTAAGCAATAACAATTCCAATATCAATAAAAAACAGGCCAAATTTCTTTTCCATCTAAGCCATCTAAATTCCTTTCTCAATTTATATGAAGGTTAGTTAGATCCTAAAAGGAAGCTAGCAAAGCCTTTGTAGTAAATTGGATAGGCTTGTTTATTGCTGTACATAAGACCCTATTTACTCTATATAAAATATATTTTTATCTATTCTACAATTAGAAATAAATCTAGGCTAACGACGGCCAGTTTAGGCCGTAGTTTAATTAATAAAAGTAATGCAGACTAAATTAGACTTGGTAAATGAGAGTTCATTACATTAAAACAATAATAGATTTCTTGTAACAAATATACAGAGAGACCATTTCCACTCAAAAGTCTGCAAGGCCTATTAAGTAAGCCTTTAAATCATTTTTGTTGTGATTTTGTCCACTTATAGACTAAGCGGTATTTAAGTGCTTGTTATCTACACTGGTTGATCGATTTTATATTGTACTAGCTGTTGCCAGCGACTTCGTCTGCACAATATTAAAATAAAAAAATAGCCTATAATATGCCCGTCTAAGTTACCCTCCACTGAAAGTCCGGTCGAAATCGGCCCAGCCGTTTCGGAGATTACCCGGAACAAACGCGGCTTGCGGCCAGACAGACAAAAATTTAAATATTTCGTTATCAACGCAAATACATCACTTTCCCGAAATCTGGAATTTTTCTTTTGATATTACAATCAGACACTCCAATTTTATTATATGTTTATTAAGATAGTATTAGCAATGGTGATCCCGCTAAAGTTTGGTCGTTTCTTAATTCTCTTGGCATCGGCAAAACCAAGTCTCCCCTTTCTCCGAATCTGGACCTTGATGCCCTCAATGTCCACTTTACTTCTTCCTGCCCTATCCCTGCCTCTGTCAAACAACAGTCTATTAATGCTCTTTTATCTCCTTGTGAATCTGTCCCTCCGTACCGTCCTTTCGCTTTTAATGCTGTTTCTTTACAAGATGTTGAAAAATCCATTACTGATATCAAGTCGAACGCCGAGGGTGTGGATGGCATTGGTCGAAGGATGATCACTATGGGCTTACCTGTTATACTACCTGTTCTCTGTCATATTTTAAATTATTCCTTGAGCACCAGTACATTTCCCACCTGCTGGCGTAAAGCCGCAGTAATTCCAATCCCTAAATTGAAATGTCCAACCTTACCTTCTCATTTCCGACCTATTTCCATCCTCCCTTTCCTATCCAAAGTCCTCGAGCGTCTTGTCTATCAACAACTGAGTATATTTATTAACAACAATTGCCTGCTCAGTCCTCTCCAATCTGGCTTTCGCCCCGGTCATAGTACTGTCACCGCCCTGACCAAAGTTACTGACGACGTTCGCCTGGCTATGTCTAATCAGCAACTCACTGTCCTAGCTTTACTTGACTTCAGTAATGCCTTCAACACCGTCGATTATGATGTCCTTCTTGCCATGTTTAAAACGCTTCACTTCTCTGATCCTGTGGTCGAGTGGTTCCGAAATTATCTTTATGGGAGGCAACAATGCATACGAGCTGACAACCAAGTATCGAGGTTTTGTAATATCTCTGCCGGCGTGCCACAAGGTGGTGTTTTGTCCCCACTTCTGTTTTCCATATTCATTAACTTCCTTACTCCCCTACTTTCCTGTTCTTACCATCTTTTCGCGGATGATCTCCAAATTTACACACATGCTCCTGCCGATGACCTAAACTCAGCTGTCCTTAATATCAATAATGACCTTGCGACCGTCCTACGATGGAGCCAATCTCATGGCCTAATTGTCAACCCGAACAAGACGCAAATCATAGTAATCGGTGGGTCAAAGCAAATTAATCGGCCAAATTATGGTATTATTCCTAGTATTAAATTTGAAAATGTAACTTTACCTTATAGCGATGTAGTTAAAAACCTTGGTGTCTACTTTGACTCAACCCTTCATTGGTCTCACCACATCTCAGAGGTTGGCCGGAAGCTCTTTGCGGCGGTAGGCATACTTAACCGATGGAAAAACCTTCTTCCTGTGAAGACTAAAGTCGAACTTGCGCATTCTTTACTTCTCCCTATTCTCGACTATGCAGATGTCTGTCTAACTGATCTTAATGAGGAATATCTTAATAAATTAGAAAGGTTACAAAACATTTGCATAAGGTTTGTTTATGGATTGCGTAAGTACGACCACGTCTCGGAGTATCGTCAAAGGCTTGGTTGGCTTCCCATCAGATTCCGTCGGGATGAGCATGTTCTGGTCCTCCTGTATAAAGTCTTATTTGATCCTCGCTCTCCCCCATACCTAAAAGAGTCTTTCCAACTTCGGAGTGTCGACCTAAGCCGTGTGCTGCGCTCTGGTTTTGGTAATACACTTGATGTACCTTTTACCAGGTCAAGTTATTACGTCAGTTCCTTTACTGTGAAAGCTGCGCAACTGTGGAACGATCTCCCTCGTGATGTTCGCGAGTCAAAGTCCTTGGCAATCTTCAAATCTCACTTGCACAGCTAATTCCTGAGGAAAGTCTCCTGCTGAGTTGTTTCACACCTTCTTTTTTTTTTTTTTTATTTTTTTTATTTAAGTTTATTGGTATCTATGTAAGTTTATTTAATACAAAGTTTTCCTCTTTATAATATTAGTATAGATTATGTAAGCCGTAAATGTATGTATTATATATATTATATGTTTGTGTTATATATATATATTAAATACCCTTGTGTGTTTGTCTTGCTTCTCCTGTCCCACTGGGTTGCCTGGAAGAAATCGCTCTTAGCGATAAGGCCGCCCTTGCGCAAACCTAGTAATTAGTTAATTTAAGCTTTCTAATGTATTATTTGTGCGAAGTATAAAATAAATAAATAAATAAATAAATAAGATAGATGATGTTTTTAAAATCGTTCCAAATCTTTGTCAACTCAAAAACGAACCCGACCCTACGCTAGAGTTGACTAGGCCCTAGTTAGCTATGGCAATATGTTTCATTTTTGAATGTCTAAGCTGACGTACAGTCGCGGAAATCTGCCGTGTTCCATTTCAGTAAAAATTGCCTTGTTCATTGCAACGAGACAAAATCCGCCTCTTATAAATAACTAATTAGATAGCCGTGAGTGCAAACGAAGGGATAATAAAAATATTTTTTTTCGAACAGACATATTTATAAGCTCCGTTGTTTTGGTTTTTGTTCCGCGTCTCGTTCCAAAATGTTTAAACTATTGCTTTGAGGTAGATTGAAGCCAGTTTCCCTGACTATACATCACGATGTTTTCAACATTAGTTGTTAGTAATACTTACTATACAGGGTGTTATAGGATGGTGTGCCGAGATGCCGTAGCGCCAATTCTCCTCGAAACAGGCCATAGCGTATGTTACTATAGTCCACCTGGCCCTCCAACCACGCGCTCGATACTATCTGGAACAGACTCACTGATGACACACTATACTTCACCTTTTTTTTTTTTTAATATCTTCTACAGACTCTTGGTCCGTACTCTTTTATGCACAGTTTGTTTTACTTTTCTTTTTCTTTTTTTTTGTTGCGTAATCCTTATAACACTAGTAAGTTCCTTTTTTTTTAATATTAATGTACATTTTTTTTATACTTCACCTTATTGTGGTTGTAGTTAAGTTGATTATCGAGTAATATGATCCAGGGGATCCTCCAACTAACATTTAGGGCCTGTCCCACTGGCTGACAGATTCTCAGATAGCTAAAAAATGACGTCACTGTCAGATAAGGAAACAAAATCCGATATTTCCAACACATATTTTACCCTTTGGATCGTTATCGGACAATTTAAAATTTGGTGGGACAGGCCCTTAGTCTTACAAAAGTGGTGGAAGCTTTTCCGTTGTCATAGATGAAATATGATATCATAAAACAATGTATAAATATTCTGTGTTTTTCAAGACCCTATTTTTTTTTTTTTTTATAACATAAAGTGGCAAACGAGCAACCGACCACCTGCATCCGCCAAAATGGCGAAGCGACCGCTACCCATAGACATCCACAATTGCAGATGCGTTGCCTACCCTTATCCGACGGAGGAGGAAACGCACATAAAGAGAGAGGACACTTCCCCTTCCTATGCATCTCCTCCACCGTCAAATCCACTTTCCCTTCCCATCCTCTCCTTATAAGAAAAGGGTGGTAAATAGAAAGGGACTTAACTTAGGCCTCCGGCACCACACTCATCAGACGAAACACGGAATTGCTTCCATTTCACGCCTGTCTTCTGTGTGGTCGTGGTATTACACCGGGCGTGCCGGCCCATTCGTGCTAAGATGTTAAAGCGGGCACTACCACTGTTAATTTAAAATTAACCCAATGCACTACCCTATTTAAAATAAAGTATTTTAAAACATAATCATTTCGTAATGTATTATACAGTTAACGTTATTACAGAGGTTAATATGCACAATATTTAATTACAGTCAAAGCTCTTAAACGCAATCTAATTATTGAAATCTATTTAGAACGACGATGTAGGCTCCAAAAGCTACAAGAGCAAGCGACGTTATTAAGGCTTTTGTCACATACTCTGTTACAATTTACGCTCGTAACGATTTATGTATTGTATGGAACTAAATTTTAAAGTTTACAGTGATGTAGAGTGAGCAAGTTTACTATAATTTCTTTAATAAATTTATCTATACGTGAAGCGTCGGTGGCTTAGTGGTTTATGTACTTGACTTGTAATCTACAGGTCTTGGGTTTGAATCCCGCCGTACCAATGTGATTTTCGAATTTTCATATGTACATAATTTACCCGACGTTCTTACGGTGAAGGAAAACATCGTGATGCAACCTGCACATATCGGCGAAGAAATTCAAAGATATGTGTGAAGTCAACCAACCCGTACTTGGCCAGCGTGGTTGACTATGGCCTAGTCACCCCTTACTTAGGGTAGGCTCCGAGCCCCTCCGTGGGGACTTATAGTGAGCTGGTGACGATTTATCTATACTAAGGAGAAATTTACATTTTTGGATTTTTGTATGTATTGAAAAAACTCAAAAACTTTTGGGCCGATTTTAAAAATTCTTTCACCATTAAAAAGCTACGTCATCTGTGCGTAACATAGGCTATTTTTATTATTTTTTAAATTCACGCGGGCGAAGTCACAAGTATTTTACGTGTCTTAAATATTGAATTTCACTATAGTAATAAAAATTGTGGTTCTTCCCCAGGTACGTTGAATTAAATCCGACTAGATATAAAGTGTTATAAAACATTAATCAATATTTGATACTATATTTATAACATACAAGAATGTATAAAGATATGAGAATAATCAAAATATGTTATAGTTGCTATAACCAATAAAAAATAATATTTTTACCGACTTTGAGTCCCAAAATCTGTTTTATATTCGCAATGTATTAAGTAAACGTTTAATACACAAAAAATATATGTAAGGGTTACCCTTAGAGCGTGCGTACACCTGAAACTAAACTATCGCACAACTATTTAGTCTCTCGATTTTTTTAGTTGAGCAACTAAACATTTGAATTTGCTGCAAAACAATCGACGATCGTGTGCGCTCGCTCTTAGAGTATATAACTACACTAATGTAGCTATTAAACGACACTAAATATAACAGTACTAAAGAAACTTAGTCACTAATAAAGCATTGCAAATTATTAATGTATCACGATGAGTCAAATCTCATAGTCATATAACCTAAAAACGTTAATTATCATATCCTATGTGTAGACGCACCAGGTTTTCGCCCCGGAGAAATGGAGATTACTCTATCTTCCGTCATCTCCATCGTCACTCCCTTGATCATGTTCACAAAATCCATCCATCTTATGTAATAAACATTTATCTTAGTAATACATAAATGCGAAGGTTAAGATGGATGTTTGTTAGTTTTTAGCCTACTGTACGGATCTAGATGAAATTTGTCATAGATGTAGTCTGGAAGGACACAGGCTACTCACTTTCGTTTCATTTTAATTCACGGAGTCGCGGGCGGAAGCTAGCAGATAAAACTTTAGTAAACTTACTAACCCAACTGTCACTGGAGATCGCAACGACCACTAAAATAACACACACTAAACTAGATATGAACGTACAGAAAATATAACCACGGCGTGTTACCGCCATATTGCGACATCTAATACTAACATTATCTATAATTACAATAAAGATAAGAATTGATTACTTCATCGATAAACGCTGGTTAACCCTTATTGAATCATTATGGATATATTTATAGATTAAAGTAACACATACATTGCCACTGTAAAAAACCTGAGACAAGTGTTAACCCACAGTATTGTTTAATTTTAATAAACAATTAAAAATATTGCCTATGTTACTCACTAATAACGTAGCTTCCTAATGGTGAAGGAATTTTTGAAATCGACCCAGTAGTTTTTAAGTTATTTCAATACATACAAACCTTTCCTCTTTATATTAGTATGTAATACTAGCTGTTGCTCGCGACTTCGCCCGCGTGAAATTAAAAAATATATCCTATGTTACTCACAGATAAATCTTTCTAACGGTGAAATTTTTTTTAAAATCGGCCGAGTAGTTTTTGAGATATTTCAATAAATACAAATCTTTCCTTTTTATATTAGCATATAGAACATAGATAATCTTACTATCTTACTCTTACTAATATTATAAATGGCAAAATTTAGATGGATGTTTGTTAGTTTGTAGCATAATAGAATTATAGTATAATTTGGCATAGATGTAGAACATAGTCTTGAATAAGAAATAGGCTACTTACTTTTGTTTTTTCAGTTTCCAGCAGACGGTGCCGCGAGCGTAAGCTAGTGGAAATATAAATAATACAACGTTTTCTTATTCATATATTTATTTGCTGCGAAAGCCCATTGCTCTATAAATATAATTTCGAATAATTTCATAAAATATACGTCTAGTTTAGAACATCACAAGATTCTTCGTACTACCCACATTTACATTTATATAAAAAAACATCAGCCTGTATTTATTAACTGTGATTATACAAAATAAATGTAATTTTATTTTATTAATATTGCTTAGTCACAAGTAGAATAAACTTCAATTAAGTTCGAAAATTTCACTGTTTTCAAACACTCTGTATAAAGTTTTTTAAATAAAGTCGGTGATCCATCTAAGGGGTATCTAACGTCACATCTAAGTTACATAATTACATCTGGCTTATCTATAAGAAAATGTTACGTTTATATTTGTTGTTTTCAAACATCTTAGTTCTGTAGGCGCAGTAAAATTGCAGTCACCAAAATAATTGAAATGGTTAACTCTCTCTAGAAACAGACGTCATTTAAACCAGAAAAATGGTTTACATCTCTTGGATACTTAAGACTTGAATGATGACGTCACTGTTAGACATTTAGAGCGCACTTTTGACTAAACTATCGCACAACTGTTTAGTCTCGCTTTGATTCCTATGAGCTCATATGAAGGTGCACACACTACTCGATTTTTAGTTGTGCAAAACAGTTGAATTGCGAAACAACCGACAATCGACAACAGTTGTGGGATAGTTTAGTCAAAAGTGCGCACTCTAAATACCTAATCCCTATCTTAAACCTTAAAATTCCTACCTAGCAGTGCTAATCGGACTTTCTACGCAATCTTTTAGCTTAAAGTATTCAAAATTAGATTGTGAAGTGAAATGAGACCGATTTTAATATATTAAGCTTAAAATCTATTATAATCTGTGCTGTAAAAATTTACACATGAATGTCAACTTTGACAGATGTCAGTGCGATTTAGTGACGTAGACAACAGATATTCACCCTAATTAAATCTGAAATCAACAAATTATGATATCGTTTAATATTATGGGTTAAAGTATGAAATTGCCAATTCCTACTGAAAAGGCACCGATATTTTCAAACCAGGTTTCATATATTAATATTATAAAGAGGAAAACTTTGGTTGTTTGATTGTAATGCATAGGTTCAAAAACTACTGGGCTGATTTTAAAAATTCTTTCATCGTTAGAAAGGTAATTTATCTGTGAGTAACATAGGTTGTATTTTAAAATGTTTATTTTTAATTTCGGGGATAAAAATAACGGAGTCGCGGGCGAAAGCTAGTCGCTTATAAAACGCCAATTTCATACTTTAACCCCGTTGTTAAGTATTTACTGATCAGTTCAGTTGAATTGTCAATTATAATTGAGAAACCATAACCTATATACTATTTATCTGAAATACTACAAAATATAATTTTCCGTTTACACTGTTCTGTTACTATTAAAGCCTAAGTTAGCAAATATTTCTCAAATTTCAGTGCTCTAAATATTAAAGATTTTTATTTTATTACTACCTCTAGAATTAACTTTTCAGGCCCCTACTAATTTCTTTCAACAATTTCTCTTCCTAAATAAGATAAAACTTTCACGATGAATAATCATAACTCAACAGTGGTAGAGCCCGCTTTAACATCTTCGCACGAAAGAGCCGGCTCGCCCGGTGTAATACCACGACCACACAGAAAACAGGCGTGAAGTGGAAGCAATTCCGCGTTTCGTCTGATGAGTGTGGTGCCGGAGGCCTAATTTTAGTCCCTTTCCCTTTCCACCCTTTTCTTAAGAGGAATGGATGGGAAGGAAAAGTGGATTTGACGGTGGAGGAGAAACAGGATGGGGAAATGTCCTCTTTATGTGCGTCTCCTCCTCCGTCAATTAAGGGTAGGCAATGCATCTGCAATTGCGGATATCTATGGGCAGCGGTCGCTTTCCATTTCGGTGGATTCAGGTGGCCGCTTGCTCGTTTGCCACCTTATATTATTAAAAAAAAAAAATAATAATATATTATACTTTAAGCATTTTTAAATATAATAAATAAAATTAGCTGAACCTATATATTTACTAAAATATTGATTTTTATATTCTGTCTAACACATTTTAACCGTTCCACTGACATACAAATAAATATTATTTTTGAAACGAAATTACTTAAGCTAGCAAAACCAAGGAGAATCAATTAATATATTAATTAATTTCAGTAAATTGAATTCTGACATGTAAAAAAAACAAAGTACCGACTTTATTCTCCAACTGACTCTTTTCCTTACAAACTTCTTTCTACATATTGTGCGATTAAACACATTTATTTATGCCACACTTTATGCCACCGCTTTGCCACTAGTTACAAATCATAGTGGCATTGTATGTATTAATTTTATTATACTTCTGTAAATATCCGTCATTTAAAAGCGTTTCATCCTGCTCGAAGGACCAACATTTTTCAATTTAATATCAAACTTCGATTGTTTTCTGATAGAATATTTATCATTACATATCCTTTTACTTTTTATTGTATCGTTTTAATAACAGAAATATATTAAAATATCTATACTTAAGAGTTTAAACATTCATACAAATTACACCTAAAACTATATAAATGAACTACGAGACTGTATTTAAATAAATAAAAACAAAAATGTAGATTAAAAAAAAACCCCTTGTAATTTCTGGATGCTTTTAACTATTTTTAAAATTGAAAAACACTTAGCTCCTGTCCCACCAAATTTACAGTCTGATAACAATGTCGTGTAAAATATGTGATGGAAACATCGAATTTTATTCCCTTATCTGACAGTGACGTCATAAGCTATCTGAGCCTCTATCAGCCAAGGGCGGATCCAGCTTTGGCGCCAGGCTGGGGGGGGGGGTCTCATGGTCGTGGTCAAGCTCTTGACCAACCAGCTCCAGGGGGGGGGTCATGACCGTCATGACCTCCATGACCCCCTCCCCTGGATCCGCCGTTGTTATCAGCCAGTGGTGGGACAGGGCCTTAAAGAATTAAAATATAATTTTTAAAATCTACATTTCAGAACGACAACGTTGGTATAACAAAAAACCATTGATCTCTTTTATTCAAAGATTAACTTTAATTACTGAGATAAACATTCATCTTTCTCCTTATCCTACTCCCGTAGCCCAACAGGTTTTTGTCCTCCACATAACTCTATCATACGTCATCTCAGTCAAAAAAAAGGGGGAAAATTCACAAAACCGTCATAAGACCTGTCATGATGTATGGATCTGAATGTTGGGCAGTAAAAGGGACGGATGAAAGGAGAATACATGTGGCGGAAATGCGAATGTTAAGATGGATGTGGGGTAACACGAATGGATAAGATACGAAATGAGTATATTAGAGGAAGTTTGAGAGTAGCCCCAGTGGTTGAGAAAATAAGGAGTAAAAGGTTAGAGTGGTATGGGCATGTTATCAGGATGAATCGCATGTAACAAGAAGGACGTTAGTTATGAATGTGGAGGTACACCGGTAGAGGTAGACCTAGAAAGAGATGGATGGATTGCGTGAAAGGTGACATGATCAAGAAGGGAGTGATGACTGAGATGACGGATGATAGAGTGCTTTGGAGGACGAAAACCTGGCGCGCCGACCCTACGGGAGTAGGATAAGGCAGGGGAGATGATGATGATTAATCACTCCCTTCTTGATCATGTCACCTTTCACACAATCCATCTCTTTCTAGGCCAAATTAATTACTGAGATAAACACTGCATTAAATAATTCAAACAATCATTATTACCACACAATTCCTTCAACCTAACCAATTGAGATGTTGAAAAATTAGAATGTACTGCAACCACACATAACAACCTTTTATTAAGAAATGTGATTCCATTTATCGTTTCCGTATCGCTGAATACACGCCAATTGTCGTTATTATTATCGTTAATTAAACTATTAGTGAACACATGGTAGCAGAGTGGAGACATTTTACGTATAAACCGGTTCGAACTGGCCGATACTAGAATAGTGAGGACACAATATGGTAGTAAATTTGAGGATATTTTGCCTGTCAATAAATGACATAAGGCTTCGAAAATCCAACCGCTTAATACTGGTAATTGGTCCTGTGAGACTGCCGTTTCAAATACCTGTTGAAAAATATATTAAAAGTCAATTTATAACTAATAAAAAATAAGCGCCAATAGCCTAATGGTTTGGGGTACGGACTACCGATCGTGAGGTCGAGGGTTCGAATCCCGCCATTCGACTATTATGAACCATATCCTAGCACAAGCCTAGAGCTTAGTTGGAATGGTTAAAGGAAATATTAGTAAATTAACAAAAATCTACTAATATTTTTAATAATAAAAAAAATAAAAAATAAACTAGAATATTTACTTTTTTGCATATAATTAGTAAACTACAAAATCTACAATTTTTTGATTCGTACAGAACAAGTCGGTAACAAAAGCTAGTATTAAAATTTAAAAATAAATACATAAATCACTACGTTGTTCAAATTATAACTTGATTTTAATGCCTTTTTGAGTTAAATTATATTTTTTCTGAGTTGTTAAATTCGTGTTTTTTGTTAATTTTTTTTTTCAGATAAAAAAGTGTAGGTAATCACATGTGCGAAACAAGTCAAACAATTTTTTTTAAAAAGATTCTAAAGTAATATATATTCTACTAAATTAACAAAAAAAAAGACATATTACCATTATAAAAATAATTTTATACATACCTCATAAACAACTTCAGCGTTCAACACAGAACTCTGAATCCATTTCTCTCTTTCACTCAACAAACCCAATCTCCCCTCAGTCTCCCGACAACACTCAATAAACTCCATCACAACTCTACTCAAAGTCGCAGCTGGAGGGAGAGTTTCTCTCAAAAAGTATTTGAGAGCTTCTGCCACTATCTGCTTACTCTCCTTTAATTTGGAACGCTTTAGAGTTTTATATAATAATGTAATTCTCTCCATAGAACTCATGAGTACGTCGGGGTCCATATTTGATACGTCCATAGTCAGTTTAGGACTTAAAAGTCTACTGTCAGCTAAAAATTGACAAAAATAATCTATTATTTCTGTAGTACAAAAAATATTTTTTCATGCGTCAATAAGAAAATCAAAAGTTAAATAAATATGTAATCGAATTTGACATTTATATCTCTAAAATTCAATTTCAAAAAAAAGACTATAAAAAAATAATTAAAAAAATTTTGCCTACAAATAATTAAACATCGATTTTTTCTAAATAAACTAGTAATGAAGTCACAAAAATTAATTTTGAAATCAAATCTAAATACTAACATAGCATTACATTTATAACTAAAAAATACTATATTCGTTTTCTTTAAATAACTTACCAGAAAACAAATGCACCATTAATATTTGTATGGCATGCTCTTCACTGTACTTGGTTGTATTATCCAATAGTTTCTCTATCACATTATTCTTCAGATCTTTTGGTAATATCTGCTTGCGAATTACTGTCGTTATACCCTGTAAAAATATTGCCAATACACAAATAGGAATAGATTGGTAATACACAAACAGTAATACTACGTTTAGGTAATACACGTATCGTGTTGGTAATATGTAGTAAAGAATATAAATTTACGACGTAACATATTTTTTATACGATAAAATGGCAAACGAGAGAGCGGTCACTTGAATTCCCAGAAATAGCGAAGCAACCAAAGCCTATAAACATCTACAATTCCGAAGCTTTGCCTAACCTTAATCGACAGAGGTAGGATATAAAGGGGACATTTCTCCTTCTTAAGCTCTTGACTTTGAAATCAATATAATAAACATTAAATTTGGAATAATATGGACCATTAAACATAATCTTTCTGGTAACACATCACCCTACTGGTAATACATCACTACACTGGTAATTCAAGCACCAACAGCCTAATGGTCGCGGTCGAGGGTTCGAATCCCGCCATTCGACTTGTGAACCATATCCTAGCAGAAGCCTAGAGCTTAGTTGGAATGGTCAAAGGAAATTACCAAAAATCTACTAATGTCTGGTAATATTAACTATACTGGTAATACATAACCAAACTAGTAATACTCACCCGTACAACAAGAGCGGTACAATAGTGTGTAGGATGGCTGAGCACGAAGTCTGCAGCGAGGGTCACCAGCTCCGGATGGCCCAGCTCCACCAGCGAGAACAGCACCGTCCAGTATAAACTCTGCTCGTACAGGGATATCCTGTAACCAAACATAAATAAACAAATAAAACAAGACTTTTATTTCATGCAATTTAAAAGGAATAAGTTTACAAAATTAAATATAACACAAAATCATATTTAAGTCATTTATACCACTAGTTGTCCGTGCGACTTCATCCGCATATTACGAAAACTTTATTTTATAATTTACATTTGTAAAACTTTCTTTTGAAACTTCCAAAATCCAATACTTAAATGACAACGAAGGCCTTTGCCATTGGCTAACCGTACGTGACGTCACGTACACCACGTTATGAACAAGTGGTGTACGTGACGTCACGCCCCCTAATCCCCAGCAGTCAGTGACCTGGTGCGCTGGTGGCGCTGCAGATGGTGGCGCACGCTGGCCACCAGGTCGGGCAGCAGCTGCGCCGCGGGGCCCGCGCCCAGCTGCAGCAGGCAGCCGTGCAGCGCGGCCTGCCGCAGCGGCGCATAGCTCGAGGTGAGAGACTTCAGCAGCTTCTGGTGGACTGTTGATAGCTCCTGTAAAAAACATCATGTAAGGTACAATTTTCTTTAAGTATCAGGAGATTTTTGTTAATCTTCTTACTAATATTATAAATGCGAAAGTTTAGATGGATGTTTGTTAGAGTTTGTAGCCTAAACGGCTGAAGGGATCTCGATGAAATTTGGCATAGATGTAGAGGATAGTCTAGAAAAACACATACGTTTTTGCTTTTATTTTTTTTTATTTCGCACGGACGGAGTCGTGGGCCAAAGCTAGTATGCACATATAGATAGATAAGTATGTAGTAGTAGACAGTAGCTGGTGCCCTCAGGGCCCTACTAGTGGTAACGAAAATAAATTCTTGCACTAACCTGCATACCCACACAGGGACAGCAGATGGTGGCCTTAGGGCCCTACTAGTGATGACGTAAATAAATTCTTACACTGACCTGCATACCCTCACAGGGATACAGTACTGGCAGACAGCGCGCCAGTGCGTGCAGCAGCGCCCGCGTGTGTGCAGGCCAGTGGCCCTGCTCCGCGGCCAGCTGCGCGCCGGCCCACGTCCAGTGCGCGCTGCAGGAGAACGCGCAGCTGGCGGTGTGGATGCCCGCCAGCAGGGCGGTGCGCGCGGCCAGCCCTGTCCCCGCCTACATACACCTTCGATTAAACTATCGCACAACTGTTGTGCGATTGTTTCGCAATTTAATTGTTTAGTTGCACAGTTAAAAATCACTAGATTTGAATGCACACCTAAATATTTAATTATAGGAATCAAAGTGAGAAACAGTTGTGCGATAGTGTAGTCAGCAATCACAATATATTTTTGAATATTTTTTTTTAAATAAAAAAGATACGACTCGATATAGACTATTAAACTTAGAGAGTAAATAATTTGGAAAAAACCGAGATACGAGAAAGGGAAGTAAACTATAAGCTAGCAACATCAAAGCAAGGTTGCCATGGTAACGGTAATTGCTATCCAATGTCAAAGACCTTCGTTGTCATTTGTACATTTGAATTTTGACATTTGCGATTGAATATTTTACAAATGTACACAACAAAATAAAGTTGTTAATTACATGCGGATGAAACCTTACGAAAATAGCTAGTATTTACTAAACTCACTTTGGGTTCCAGCATTTCTGATGTAACATCCATTAGCAGTTGCAAACAGCTGTTAACATCTATATCTCTATTCTTCTTCTTTCTTTTCACAGCTTGTCTCACTCTAGAGGGCGCCTCATCCGTCATATCTATAAATAATCATATAATTATATTTTGAAGTTTTTATTGTAGGATTCTGTCATAAGTAATTAAATTAGGTTAAAAGTATATCGATCTCTTTTCTTCTAACGAATTTTCGTATCTTCTATCTCTTTCTTGTAACGAAATGTACCACTATTAAAATACAGCACTAAACATGATTGTTTAGTGTAAAATCATGAATCTACACTAAGATTAGAACCGTCGATTAGTTTAAAAATCATCACATCTCATTAAAGCTGGTTTCAATAAAATTTAGGGTCTGTCCCACCATATTGTAAATCGTCTGATAACAACGTGTAAAACATGCGAAGGAAATATCGGATTTTGATACTTTATCTGACAGTGACGTCATTTTTAAGCTATCTGAGACTCTATCAGCCTGTGATGGGACAGGCCCTAAAAGAACGATATTATTCGGTAATCGATATAGTTGATTATTTTGCAGTGTCTTACCAGAGGCCAGCTTGAGGTAATCAGTGCTGAGTTGAGCTGAGCCGAGCTGCGCGCAGTTGAGCGGTACGCACTCCAAGTTAACCTCCTCCAGCATACTGAATAGTGACGTACCCACTAACAGACTACGTAGACGTTGCATACTGGAAAATACACTTTTTATTATAAATGTGAAAGTTTAGATGGATGGATATTAGATGGAGAACAGAAATTCAACACATGTGTAGAATAAAGTATGAAAAACACAGGCTAGTAACTATTATTTTTTTAATTTGTCGCGGACGGAGATGCCGTTAAAAGATTGGTAGTTAGGGCAGAGATAAGAGTGAGTTAGGCAGAATAGAAAAAAACCCCCAACAGAACAATACCTTCTGACACTAAACTGAGGAAGTTAGGGGAGAGTTAGAGTAAGACACTGAGCTAGGGGACCTCCCCTCCTCTACCTAGAAGAGATAGAGTGAATTGGGGTGCTTAGATACTTACACCCGTCAGTAAGATCATAAGATCACCAGCCACTGATCCAGGTAGATGAGGTAGGGGAGAGAGAGAGTGAGTTGGGAAGTATAGATGAAATGATCTGTCAATAAGATCTTCCGTCTTCCGTCAAAAAGGTACTTCTCGCTGAGGTAGGGAAGTTAGACGAGAGATAGAGTTGGGGAGAATAGAACACAACCATTAAAATATCTGCCTTCTAACACTTAGCTAACGGAATTGGGGGAGAGATTAAGACACTGAGCTAGTAGAGACTGTGAGTAGGGGAGGTAGAGCAGAGATAGAGAGATTGGGGGGAGGTGGAGGCCAGCACGTACCCGGGAGCGAGCGCGGCGTGTCTGCGCGGCAGCAGCAGCGCGCGGCGGCGCGGCGCGGGCGCGGCGGCGGCGAGCAGGCCGGCGAGGCCGCGCACCGCCCAGTGCGTGCCGTTGCCGGCCAGCGCGCCCAGCACGCCCACCCACATTTCCTCGAACTGCTTCTTACACGACCACCCCAATAGATTCACTCTGAAACCATCCGACTTCTTTAACCCCCGAAGAGATTCAAAAAATAAATCCTCGTTTAACACTCTCTAGACAATCGGAAGTGCCCATATCATCATCATCATCATCTCCCCTGCCTTATCCTACTCCCGTAGGGTCGGCGCACCAGGTTTTCGTGCTCCAAAGCACTCTATCATCCGTCATCTCAGTCATCACTCCCTTCTTGATCATGTCACCTTTCACGCAATCCATCCATCTCTTTGTAGGTCTACCTCTACCGGTGTATATATTTTCTACGCCCATAATGGCGTGAAAATATATAGCCTAAAGCATGACGTAACTGTAGGGCTTTTTATTAAAGAAAGAATTATTCAAAAATATGCTGTAATTGCTGACATCTTAGGCAACAAAGAAGTGTGTGTTTACGCTTTATTATAATAGTATAGTATAGATAGTATAGAAGTATAGATATAGTATAGATTACCTGAACAAAAATGATTCTAGTACATCCATATCTTGCAAAGCTTGTAGAGGTAAGTCAATCTTTTGTATGGTATCATTTTTCACGGTCACTTCGACATAAGACCACGCTATCGGCGGTATTAATGCTATATTGTTGACCACTTCTAATCTAAAACACAAGAAAAAACAATTAATCACTTAAAAATATAGTTAAACACTTTTACTATTATGCACTTCAATGTGATTATTTTAATATTATAAGATGGCGAACAGCATGCAAACCACCAGGCGACTAGAATTCGCCAAAATGGCGAAGCGATTGTTGTGTAGACATCCATAATTGCAGATACGCCTACCCTTAATTGACGGAGACGCACATAAATATAATATTTTCCCTTCCTATGCGTCTCCTCCATCATTAAATCCACATTCCCTTCCCATCCTTTCCTTATAACTCACCATACAGTTTTCGATAAAATTCAAATCAAGACAAATAATATTTCAATAACCATGTGTTGTCAAAAAAATAAAAACGCTAATCACGGTTTAAAAGTGTTAACGTATGTTGAAACTAAAATGCATTTTAAACACGAAATTTAATATGTAAAGGTCCTACAGTTAAACTCATTCGATAGAGTTTTTTGTAGTAAAAAAACTGTTTTTTTTGTACTCATATTTTTGGATATTTATTTACTGAGATAAACCAACAGGACAAAATTATAACACATACACATCTTTACACAATACAATAAGTAACATGCAGATAATTTGTCCTCATTATAGGATACTAGCTGTCGCCCGCGACTCCGTCCGCGTGGAATTAATAAAAACAAAAGTGAGTATCCTATGTGTTCTTCCAGACTATTCTCTACATCTATACCAAATTTCATCGAAATCCGTTCGGCCGTTTAGGCTACAAACTCTAACAAACATCCATCCATCCATCCATCCATCTAAACTTTCGCATTTATAATATTACTAGCTTTCGCCCGCGACTCCGTCCGCGTGGAATTTAAAAAAAACAAAAGCAAGTAGCTTATGTGTTCTTCCAGACTATGCCAAATTTCATCCAGATCCGTTCAGCCGTGTAGGCTACAAACTCTAACAAACATCCATCCATCCATCTAAACTTTCGCATTTATAATATTAGTAAGAAGTATGATGAGATAAGTACAGGAAAAATGCTAAAAAACACTTACCTAGATAGACTGATGAGTAGACTTTCTATAGGTTTCCTTAGAACTTTTCCTAGTATATTTCCCGCTGGTTTTGTATAGAAATTATGTTCCCAGTACTGCACCATTGTTATAAGTCTGTCTGAGATTAGTATGAAATCCGGTTTTGGGCCTGAATCTTGTACTGGCATATGGTGTTTTAGTATTAAAGGTTTTGTGTCCTGGAAATATTGACCAAAGATTATATAACATCATCATCATCATCATCATTATCATCATCATCATCATCATCGTCATCATCACCAGCTCACTATACGTCCCCACCGAGGGGCTCGGAGCCTACCCTAATAAGGGGTGACTAGGCCATAGTCAACCACGCTTATATAACGTAGATATTAAATTAGTAAAAAAGTGAAGGCATTTACCTAAAGAGAGGTGATTTTGGTTTAAAATACTAATTTACAAAATTTACACGAAAATAAAATTGCATTACACATTTCTAGTAATTTTAGACTTTTACAAAGTTTTAAAATCAATGTAAAAAATCTTTACTTTGAAACTAGACACTATAAAAAGCAGGAAAATAGGATATTTCATACTCAAGAACTGTCTCTTACAAAATCATACTAATACTTATCTATACTAATATTATAAAGAGGAAAACTTTGTATTTTTGTATGTATTGAAATAACTCAAAAACTACTGGGCCGATTTTAAAAATTCTTTCACCATCAGAAAGGTAATTTATCTGCGAGTAACATAGGCTATATTTTATTATTACTAATGTTTAGGAACTATTAATAAAAAGCGTGTTTCTGGACGCCGGCGTTAAAAATTCACTAAACTTTAACTTTTCTCGGCTTATGCTGCCTAAACCATTAGAGGTATATAAAAATGATGTATGAAAGAATTGTAGATCTTAAAAAGTTCTACAGAAAAGTGCGCGATAGCATATA
The DNA here is from genome assembly GCA_029286645.1 of Papilio protenor. Classification (NCBI taxonomy): domain Eukaryota; kingdom Metazoa; phylum Arthropoda; class Insecta; order Lepidoptera; family Papilionidae; genus Papilio; species Papilio protenor. Next base: position 808,850 of record JAGSMZ010000056.1, read on the forward strand.
TCTATCTTTAACGGTTTTCTTACAATAACCACTTTTTTGTTTACAAAATGAATTAAAAATCCTACGCTATTTGCAGCGTTCTTTTATTGGTTTCAATATTAATCCTTATCCAAATAAATGCGTTTGTTATCAGGAGAATTTAATGTAGAATAAAATTGTCCTTTACAGTAATTAAATTGGACTAATAGTTTAGAAGATATCGCGAACACAAACAATAAGGGTAATCGAAAAATCAGCTTACAAGCTACCGGGCTTAGAAATTTGGAATCTTGCATCGGTAGATTTCTGTTATTACATAGATTACTACTAAGTTAATACTTTTGGTAATAGGTTGAAAAAAAAGGGCGAATGTAATAGGTTATATTTGTAATTTCACGCGGGCGAAGTCGCGAGCAACGGCTCGTCGTTAATATACGAGTACTTAGACATAGCCTTACAACACTTAAGCCTTACAACCTTACACATGGACATTTAAAAAAATTGTCCCAAGTGAAGTGTCAACTATGCCTCCTCTATTTATTTAAACTCTTTGACCTTAAACATAAATGTGTGAAATGGAATTTCTTCGAACATAGTTGAAAATTATCATATCATATGACATATCATATCATATGTCACATCACATCACATCACATCACATCACATGTCACATCACATGTCACATCACATCACATCACATCACATCACATCACATCACATCACATCACATCACATCACATGTCACACATCACACCTCACACATCACACACATCACATCACATGTCACATCATATCACATGTCACATCACATCACATGTCACATCACATCACATCACATGTCACATCACATGTCACATCACACATCACATCACATCACATCACAGTCACATCACATCACAATCACATCACATTCACATCACATCACATCCATCACATCACATGTCACACATCACATCACATGTCACATCACATGTCACATCACATCAACATCACACATCACATCACATGTCACATCACACATGTCACATGTCACAGTCACATGTCACACGTCACACTCACACGTCACACGTCACACTTCACATGTCACACATCACACATCACACATCACACATCACACATCACACATCACACATCACACATGTCACATCACACACATCACACATCACACATGTCACATGTCACATCACACACATCACACATCACACAGCACACATCACACACATCACACTCACACATCACACATCACACCATCACACATCACATGTCACATCACATGTCACATGTCACATGTCACATGTCACATGTCACACGTCACACGTCACATCACACATCACACATCACACATCACACATCACACATCACACATCACACATCACACACATCACATCACACATCACACATCCACACATCACACACATCACACACATCACACGTCACACATCACACATCACACATCACACATCACACATCAAACGTCAAACGTCAAACGTCAAACGTCAAAAGTCAAACGTCAAACGTCAAACGTCAAGCGTCAAACGTCAAACGTCACACATCACACATCACACATCACACATCACACATCAAACGTCAAACGTCAAACGTCAAACCTCAAAAGTCAAACGTCAAACGTCAAACGTCAAACGTCAAACGTCAAACGTCAAACGTCAAACGTCAAACGTCAAACGTCACACATCACACATCACACGTCACACGTCACACGTCACACATCACACATCACACATCAAACGTCAAACGTCAAACCTCAAACCTCAAAAGTCAAACGTCAAACGTCAAACGTCAAACGTCAAACGTCAAAAGTCAAACGTCAAACGTCAAACGTCAAACGTCAAACGTCACACGTCACACGTCACACGTCACACGTCACACATCACACGTCACACATCACACATCACACATCACACATGTCACATGTCACACGTCACACATCACAACATCACACATGTCACATCATATCACATGTCACATTACACATGTCACATGTCACAGTCACATGTCACACATCACACATCACATGTCACACGTCACACGTCACACTTCACATGTCACACGTCACACGTCACACGTCACACATCACACATTCACACATCACACATACACATCACACATTCACACATCACACATCACACATCACACATCACCACATCACACACATCACACACATCACACATCCACACATCACACATCAAACGTCAAACGTCAAACGCAAACGTCAAACGTCAAAAGTCAAACGTCAACGTCAAACGTCAAACGTCAAACGTCCAACGTCAAACGTCACACGTCACACGTCACACATCACACAGCACACATCACACATCACACATGTCACATGTCACATCACATCACATGTCACATGTCCACATCACACATCACATGTCACATGCACATGTCACATCACACATCAACATCACACATCACACATGTCACAGGTCACATGTCACATATCACACGTCACACATCACACATCACACATCACACATCACACATCACACATCACACATCACACATCCACACATCACACATTCACACATCACACGTCACATCACACATGTCACATGTCACAGTCACATGTCACAGGTCACATGTCACACGTCACACGTCACACGTCACACGTCACACATCACAACATCACACATCAACGTCAAACGTCAAACCTCAAACCTCAAAAGTCAAACGTCACACGTCAACGTCAAACGTCAAACGTCAACGTCAAAAGTCAAACGTTCAAACGTCAAACGTCAAACGTCAAAACGTCAAACGTCAAACGTCACACATCACACGTCACAGTCACACATCACACATCAACATCACACATCAAACGTCAAACGTCAAACGTCAAACCTCAACCTCAAAAGTCAAACGTCAAACGTCAAACGTCAAACGTCAAACGTCAAACGTCAAAAGTCAAACGTCAAACGTCAAACGTCAAACGTCACACATCACACGTCCACACATCACACGTCCACACATCACACAATCACACATCAACGTCAAACGTCACACATGTCACATGTCACATCACACATGTCACATGTCACACATCACACGTCACATGTCACATGTAACATGTCACATGTCACCTGTCACATGTCACACGTCACACATCACAACATCACCACATCACACATAACACATCACACATCACCACATCACACATCACACATCACACATCACACATACACATCACACATGTCACATTACACATGTCACATCACAACATGTCACATGGCACATGTCACATGCACATGTCACATGTCACACGTCACACGTCACATGTCACATCACACATCCACATCACACATCACAACATCACACATCAAACGTCAAACGTCAACGTCAAACGTCAAAAGTCAAACGTCACACATCACACATGTCAATGTCACATCACATGTCCACATGTCACATCACATCACATGTCACATCACACATCAACACATCACACATCACACATTTCACATCACACATGTCACATCACAACATGTCACATCACACGTCAAACGTCAAACGTCACACATCACACGTCACACGTCACACGTCCACACGTCACACTTCACATGTCACACATCACACATCACACATACACATCACACATTCACACATCACCACATCACACATCACACATGTCACATGTTCACATCACACATCACAACATCACACATGTCACATATCACACATCACACATCAACATCACACATCCACACATCACACATTCACACATCACACATCCACACATGTCACATGTCACATGGTCACATGTCACATGTCACATTCACACATCACACATCACAACATGTCACATGTCACATGGCACATGGCACATGTCACATGTCACATGTCACATGTCACATGTCACATGTCATATGTCACATGTCACACGTCACACGTCACACATCACACATCACACATCAAACGTCAAACGTCAAACCTCAAAAGTCAAACGTCAACGTCCAACGTCACACATCACACATCACCACATCACACGTCACACGTCCACACATCACACACATCACACACATCACACGTCAAACGTCAAACTCAAACGTCAAACCTCAAACGTCAAACGTCAAACGTCAACGTCAAAAGTCAAACGTTCAAACGTCAAACGTCCAAACGTCAAACGTCAAACGTCCAAACGTCAAACGTCCAAACGTCAAACGCAAACGTCAAACGTCAAACGTCAAACGCAAACGTCAAACGTCAAACGTCAAACGTCAAACTCAAACGTCAAACTTCAACGTCAAAAGTCAAACGTCAACGTCAACGTCACACATCACACGTCAAACGTCACACGTCAAACGTCACACATCACACACATCACACATCACACATGTCACATGTCCACATGTCACATGCACATGTCACATGTCACATCACATGTCACACATCACACCATCACACATCACAATCACACATGTCACATGTCCACATGTCACACGTCACACATCACACATCACACATCACACATCAAACGTCAAACGGTCAAACGTCAAACTCAAACCTCAAAAGTCAAACGTTCAAACGTCAAACGCAAACGTCAAACGTCAAACTTCAAACGTCAACGTCACACATCACCATCACACATCACAATCACACGTCACACGTCAAACGTCACACATCCACATCACACATCCACATCACACATCAAACGTCAAACGTCAAACCTCAAACCTCAAAAGTCAACGTCAAACGTCCAAACGTCAAACGTCCAACGTCAAACGTCCAAACGTCACACATCACACATCACACATCACACGTCCACACGTCACACGTCCACATGTCACACATCACACATCACACCTCACACATCAAACGTCAAACGTCAAACGTCAAACGTCAAACGTCAACGTCCAACGTCAACGTCAAACTTCAAACGTCAACGTCCAACGTCAACGTCAACGTCAAAAGTTCAAAACGTCAAACTTCAAACGTCAAACGTCAAACGTCAAGCGTCACACATCACACGTCACCATCACACGTCACACATCACACATCACACATCAACATCACACATGTCACACGTCACATCACACATTTCACATCACACATGTCATATGTCACATGTCACATCACATCACATGTCACATCACATCACACATTCACACATCACACATTCACATGTCACATGTCCACATGTCACACATCACAATCACACATCACACATCACCATCACACATCACCATCACACATGTCACATGTCCACATCACACATGTCACATGTCACAATCACACATGTCACAGTCACATCACACATGTCACATCACACGTCCACATGTCACATGTCACATGTCCACATGTCACACATCACACTCACACATCACCATCACACATCACCATCACACATCACACATCACACATCACACCATCACACATCACACATACACATCACACATCACCATCACACATCACACATCACACTCACACATCACACATTCACATGTCACATTACACATGTCACATGTCACATGTCACATGTCCACATGTCACATGTCACATGTCACATTACACATGTCACATCACACGTCACACTTCACACATCACACCTCACACATCACACATCACACTCACACATCAAACGTCAAACGTCCAAACGTCAAACGTCAAAAGTCAAAAGTCAAACGTCAAACGTCACACGTCAAACGTCAAGCGTCAAACGTCAAACGTCAAACGTCCAAACGTCAAACGTCACACATCACAATCACACATCACACGTCACACGTCACACATCACACATCACACACACACATCACACGTCACACTCACACATCAAACGTCAAAAGTCAAACGTTCAAACGTCAAACGTCAAAAGTCAAACGTCAAACGTCAAGCGTCACACATCACCACATCACACATCACAATCACACATCACAATCACACATCACCATCACACATCACACATCACACATTCACACATCACACATTCACATGTCACATCACACATCACACGTCACATGTCACACGTCACACATCACACATCCACATCACACATGTCCACATGTCACATCACACATCACACATCACACGTCACATCACACATCACACATTCACATGTCACATGTCACATTACACATGTCACATTACACATGTCACATTACACATGTCACATATCACACATCACACATTCACATGTCACATGTCACATCACACATCCACATCACACATCACACATTCACATGTCACATCACACATCCACATCACACATGTCCACATGTCACATGTCACATGGCACATGTCACATGTCACATGTCACATGTCACATCACACGTCACATGTCACACATCACACGTCACATGTCACATGGCACATGTCACATGTCACATTACACATGTCACATGTCACACATCACACTCACACATCACACATCACACGTCACATCACACATGTCACATGTCACATTACACATGTCACATGTCACATGTCACACGTCACACGTCACACGTCACACGTCACACATCACACGTCACATGTCACATGTCACATTACACATGTCACATTACACATGTCACATGTCACATGTCACATGTCACATCACACATCAAACGTCAAACATGTCACATGTCACATGTCACATGTCACATGTCACATGTCACATCACACGTCACACATCACACATCACACATCACACATCACACATCACACATGTCACATGTCACATGTCACATCACACATCACACATGTCACATGTCACATGTCACATGGCACATGTCACATGTCACATGTCACATGTCACATGTCATATCACACATGTCACATGTCACATCACACATGTCACATGTCACATGTCACATGTCACATGTCACATGTCACATGTCACATGTCACATGTCACATCACACATCACACATGTCACATGTCACATCACACATCACACATCACACATGTCACACGTCACATGTCACATGTCACATGTCACATGTCACATGTCACATCACACATCACACATCACACATCACACATGTCACATGTCACATGTCACATGTCACATGTCACATGTCACATGTCACATGTCACATGTCACATGTCACACGTCACATCACACATCAAACGTCAAACGTCAAACGTCAAACGTCAAACGTCAAAAGTCAAACGTCAAAAGTCAAACGTCAAAAGTCAAACGTCAAACGTCAAACGTCAAAAGTCAAACGTCAAACGTCAAACGTCAAACGTCAAACGTCACACGTCACACATCACACATGTCACATGTCACATCACACATGTCACATGTCACATCACACATGTCACATGTCACATGTCACATCACACATGTCACATGTCACATCACACATCACACATGTCACATGTCACATGTCACATCACACATCACACATCACACATCACACATGTCACATGTCACATGTCACATGTCACATGTCACATGTCACATGTCACATGTCACACGTCACACATCACACATGTCACATGTCACATGTCACATGTCACATGTCACACATCACACATCACACATCACACATCACACGTCACACATCACACATGTCACATGTCACATGTCACACGTCACACGTCACACATCACACATCACACATGTCACATGTCACATCACACATCACACATCAAACGTCAAACGTCAAACGTCAAACGTCAAACGTCAAACGTCAAACGTCAAACGTCAAACGTCAAACGTCAAACGTCAAACGTCAAACGTCAAACGTCAAACGTCAAACGTCAAAAGTCAAACGTCAAACGTCAAACGTCAAACGTCAAGCGTCACACATCACACATCACACATCACACATGTCATATGTCACATGTCACATGTCACATGTCACATCACACATGTCACATGTCACATGTCACATGTCACATGTCACATGTCACATCACACATCACACATCACACATGTCACATAACATATCACACATGACACATCACACATCACACATGTCACATGTCACATGTCACATCACACATCACACATGTCACATGTCACATGTCACATCACACATCACACATGTCACATGTCACATCACACATGTCACATGTCACATGTCACATGTCACATGTCACATGTCACATGTCACATGTCACATGTCACATGTCACATGTCACACGTCACATCACACATGTCACATGTCACATGTCACACATGTCACATGTCACATGTCACATGTCACATGTCACATCACACATGTCACATGTCACACGTCACATGTCAAATGTCACATCACACATCACACATCACACGTCACATGTCACATGTCACATCACACATCACACATCACACATGTCACGATGCTTTAATTCCGCGCGGACGGAGACGCATGAGAAAGCTAGTAAATTAATAAAATTAGAAACATATAAAAAACTTACTTTCACTAAATATTTAAGCACCGCAAACAAGCAACTTATCGCTGATTGTATCCTATTAAAGTTACTATCCACATTCAGTTCTGACCAAATTTCTTTGAAAGTCAACGCTTTAGCCACATTATGTACTGTTTCCACTATCACATAATCCACGACAATATTCTCCGTTTCCATTGCCGTTGCTCTAAACGACACATCAGCGTGCACAGGACTTTCTACTTCTTTCTTATTCTTGATCAAAAAAGATAAATATTGCAACGAAACAACGCAAAATATCGCTATATTCTTACATAAATTTGCAGGTATAATATAATCTATACATTTTTCTAATAAATCACAATCAGCATCGTCTATCAAAGCTATCAATCTGTCCAGAGAATTTAAAAAACCAAACAAAACACTATGAACTGTTATAAATTCTTTATAAAACAATTTGTCGTGAAACACTTGATGACATCTTCTTGTATATCTGTCTATTGTCTGCTCTATGTTCAAGTTAAAAGTCTCAGATTGACTTAAAGGTCTATTTTGTTTAGGAAATAACCTCAAAATCTCACTTATAGATTTATCTAACGTCAGAATTGACACTTGGTATAAATCTGACAATTCCGGAAGCGTCATTTCTATCTCCTCTTCGGAGATTTTTAAATTCCCGAAACCTTTCTGGTCAATTTCATTAATAGGTATGAAGAATTGTGATTTCGATTCTTTACTGTCACTTCTTTTAAATACATGCAAATTGACAACATTTAATTTATTACTGTCAACAGATGTCTCTTGTTCTTTTTTGACAGTCTCTTTTTCTCTCTCCTTCTCTCTCTCCATCTCTTTCGCTTCGGAAACAGATAGAATATTCAAGAATTCTCTTGTAAATGTATCGCAAGACACTTTGAAGCATGAAGCTAATATTTTCCTGTCAAATTCAGGACACGACATGACTGTCAATAAATCTTCTTTTGACAGATTTGACAGGAGGCGAGCTAAGTCGTTGTATTTTGACAGTTTTTGTAATGAACCATTTGCGTGACATCTGAAACAAACATACAATATTACATACATACACCGTCATACAAATTAATATGTTTTCGAATAAATATGAAAATCCCTGGTGTGTAATTACAAAAATAATAAGTCTATGTCACTCAGTGATACCACACTCAATAGTGAAAGAATATTTGGATTATTCCCAACCGTCACCCCGCTCTGTCCCCACGTGAGAATAAAAAGTTTCATCCGTCCCACCATCACAAATAAGGCGACAGATGGAACAGTTATGAAATAAAATAAGTTCCAACCGTCCCCTCGTCGCAATTATAGGACGGAAGAAACTTTATATTCTCATCTGTCCCACGTGGGGACAGAGCGGGGTGACGGTTGGGAATAATCCGAATATTTTAAATCGGTCCAATTTTTTCTTCTTTAAGTATAGAAAAAGGTTAAAATACTATATTACCTTATTTTAATTTCATTTATAAGCCAATTAGCGTCAACATTAGTAGTGAGCACGTTGTGCGCGCTCACCACACGCTCCGACGTCAAGTCGAGCGGCGACAAGTCGAAATTACTCGACGCCAGCTTGTTTAATTGTACCACTAGTGCTGGATATCTGTTAAAAACACTTTATTTAATAAAATAACACTTAAATTATATAGATAAATATGTAGGCTCACTCTATGCCCATGGCGAACTTCGGGCACTGGTAGGGCGGCCATTTTGCGTGAAGCGTCAAATAGTTCGATTTGAGTCGCGATGGAGTGCGCGCGCGACCTTGTGCCCGGTGGACGCCAATTCAATGTGGACGTAAATCCAATATTGGAACATATTGTTACAATCTACAATTATTTAGTGGAAATACGAATCGTGATATTGAAGATTACAAGTACACCAACTATTAAGATCATTGAAATACCTGAGTACCACGCCTACAAGAGAATATCATAAATCACCCGATATTACCTGATGTTAGTCGAAAGACTTCAAATATTTACAATATCACTATACAAACAATAACATCTAACTCCTTGAGTTTGAATATTTACAATATCACTATACAAACAATAACATCTAACTCCTTGAGTTTGAATATTAAACAAAATTTTTATCCGTCAATATGTTTTAACAATTTTTTCGCAAATAATTATTTATATTTAATTTATATGTCGGAGAGACGAGCGGTTTGTAGAATTCAATTCCGAAGGTAGATTATGTACACGGTAACGATCTTTCATTGTGGGCGTGCGTATGCCGGAGATAATGAAATAACAATCGCGTAACATTAGAAACCTTAGTGACCACCATCTTAATTGATAACTTCACAACACACTAATCGAATTGCAAACATTTACAGAGATATTAACCATTTGATTTTATAATAACAAAGCTCATCATCAAAGAGCATATAAGTAAGAGTCGGGACTTAGAACAAAGAATGATTTCGGTCTGACACCTGCCAAACTCACTTCTCGTGGCAAAAAGTTACCAGGATAAAAATATTTAACTTCAATTTTTCCGACACAATGGAAAAACATGTGCACCAACCTAACAAAAATTAGTGAAGGGCTCTTATAATCGATACCTCGATATCGATATCGATTAAATGTGGGGTGATTGGGTGGCCCTTCTTAATATAATCTCATATTTCAAATAACTTTGCATTTAGGCTCAATGTAAAATTATTCGTAATGTAATTTTTCATTTACTGACATTGAACCTAAATTACCCAAAGGGAAGCAAATAAATAAAATAATCACCAAAATTACATTTATTTGTTTTATTTACAAGGCATCGCCAAGTAATATTTTAAGTATAATGAAAACAAAAAGAAATTTTTGTGAAATAATAATTGTCTAGGGTAACTGTCAAATAATAATTTTGTATACCTGGCTTCATTCCTAATAGACACATTAGAATTTACGATAAAACCTTTTCCTTCCTTCAAAAATTTTCAGGTAACAATTTCTATCCATCCACCCAGATACCGGTATTTCACATTTTTTCCTTTTAATTATACGTTGACCTGTATTTAAATTCAAAATTTCAAGTTTGTGGGACTGCTAAAAGTACCTTAGAATTATGTTTACACGTGCGTTTCTGTAAAATGTGAAGGATTCAATTAACGGTATATACATACATGTCTCATTTTTTTTTAAAGAGAGTGTAATTCGTTTTTGAAAATGTGAGGGATATTAATGTTTTATACAAGCATATCGACAGTGGAAACTCCCCATTACATTGAGAAACAAAAAATATCGATAATAAAATTACAATGATAACTGTAAACTAGATACATCACTAGCACAAAATAAAATTTTCAAATTTAACTTTATACCTACAACTAATTAAAACTACCATGATAGCTTTACATTTACGTTTTTTAATAATTAAATTATTAATAAATGATTACCGGTTCTCATCCAATGGGAATTGCGCCGTAAAATCTCTTTTTTGTCCTATTTTATTAAAGGACCGTACACTACAAATTTCACATTTTATAAATCGTTTCATGATCGACATTGTATATAAAATTTAAAAAACTTAACAGTTAAACGAACTATTCACAAATTCATCTAAAAATTATACATAATTAGTATTATATAATTAGTTTGTCCGTAAGATAGATTTTGACGGACTTTGACAAAGACCTTCAACTGAAATGACACTTGTGGTAGAAAAGGAACTCTTGACGATAGAGTGAGAAAGCATGCTCATAATGACAACTTGACAAAATTTAATGTCATGACATTAAATTTTGTTAAGTTTGCCATCAAAAAGTCCGTTAAGCCATACAAAATATTTTTTGTTCGAAGTTTCGCTAGCCTGCATTCCACCATTCAAAGACAACTGTCATCTGTCTTTAGATCGCCGCTTGACATCTATCATGCGATGCAGATTCAGCCACTCAAAATTATTAGTTGCCAGTAACTTGAATCGTTCAAAAAGTAACAATCATTTCGCCCCGTTATATACATACATACATTATTACAGAAACATATCTTATATAAAAAGGTGAACATTTTTATGTAAAAGGCAACAAAAAAAGAAAAATTAAATAGTCTATGCGTCTTATGTACAATCAGGGATTTTGGTGGTGTTCAACATTAAAAGCTAGTCGTTTTAATTTTTTATACGAATTCTAGCTGTTCGCGTGCGGATTCATCCGCGTAAAATTATACAAACTTTATTTTATTGTTTACATTTGTCAAATTCTCAATTGCAAATGTCAAAATGAAATGACATGACAAACCTTAGCAATCTTTCTTTTTTGATGTTGGCAGCAACTTATGGTCTCTTTCCCACATTAGGGTTTTTATCCAAAATATTTACCCCCTAAGTTTAATAGCGTAAAAATATATAGCCTAAAGCGTGACGCAAGTGTAGGGGTTTTCATTAAAAAAAGAATTATTCAAAAATATGCTGTAATTGCTGACATCTTAGGCAACAAAGAAGTGTGTGTTTACGCTTTATAATAATAGTATAGATAAATATCTCTATACAAAAAAATAACAGTGGTACAGAGATAATTCTTTTTTATTCTATCGTATATTCTAAAAAAAATAATAAAAACGAAATAAAAATAAACAAAAACAAAAAACAAGGTAAAGAACTAAAAAAAAAATTAACTACAAAGACAACAAGGTTGCTGCAAGAACTACAGCAGCAGGAAATAAAGAAAATAATAAATAAATAAAAAAAAATCTTTCTTATTATTATCCTGTCATATACCTAACTAACCGATGTCAGATTTATCATAAAATACGAAATTTATCTCATTGCAAAGGGAAGGCTTTTTTCTGTAATTATTGGCTATAAATTGTTCATTTATGGAGTACATTTTTTTTAAAAGGAGTTTTCTCTTATGGGATAAGGACAAGGCGCTGTTGCTATGGCCTTAGACACTCGAAATTTGTCCAAACATTCATTCCATCTTGGAAATCTATTAATCCGAGCACCCAAGACTTTTCTCTTCTGGATTGCGTATAGGATATTAGTAGATATCTTCTCTTTCCATTATTTTTTAATTTATTTGTACTTTTGAAGATAAGAACGTGTGACAGTTGACACTACCGAACTGACACTAACGGTAACCATAATTATAACCGCCCAAAATCGGGCGGTTATAATTAGCGTCAAATATGACGTCATTTGGACCAGCTTAAAACTGGTACAGCGAATATCATGAACATGCGTAGACGTAACCATCGGGAATGCTCTGGTTAAGGTTTATAGTTAGTTAATGTAACACACCCTTAGTAAATTTTAAGGTTATTACAAATATTACAAATATTACAATTACAAATAATTTTAACTTTAACTATAACCGGCGATATGGTGCAACTCACCCTTACATTGACTTAAAAAGAGTTAAGTAAGGTAGTAAATAACTTACCTAACATGAACTTTGTCTCTCTGCAATGATTCCAACGCGACTTGTAAATCTTCTTTAGTGAGTTGAGATTTTATATCTTCTGAGGGAATTTCTGATAACATTTTACACCTTTCCGTTGCTAAATTAGCAAATCTGAAATATTACACAGTTTATTATATTTCCTTTAATGTGATATGAAAATTAGTATTCTAGCTTTCGCCCGCGACTTCGTCCGCGTGGAATTAAAAAATAAGTAGCCTATGTGTTCTTCCAGACCATCCTCTACATCTATGACAAATTTCGTCGAGTTTCGTTCAACAAGCTACAAACTCTAACATCCATCCATCCAAACTTTCGCATTATAATATTAGTAAGATTTACCTGACAGCGATCGCAGGCTCCAGTTTCCCAATAATACGACAAATGAGAAATATCAAAGCACCAGACTGGCTCTCGTGACATTGAGAAAGAACCTTGTATATGTTCAGAGCGAATTCGTCCTGCAAATATTACAACACTTTTTATATTTCTTAAAAAAAAAACTTGGCAGTTTTAGCAGGATCTATAGTTTGAATAATCATAACTGGTATATCGTTTTAACATCACCAACTCTCTTTTTTATCTATATCTATATCTATCTATACTATTATAATAAAGCGTAAACACACACTTCTTTGTTGCCTAAGATGTCAGCAATTACAGCATATTTTTGAATAATTCTTTTTTTAATAAAAAGCCGTACACTTACGTCACGCTTTAGGCTATATATTATCACGCTATTTATCTTATGGGGTAAATATTTTGGATAAAAACCCTAATGTGGGAAAGAGACCATAAGTTGCTGCCAACATCAAGGAAGCAAAACTGCCATGCTTTGTCATGTCATATCATTTTGACATTTGCTATTGATAATTTGACAATTGTAAACAATAAAACAAAATTTTCATAATTTCATGCGGGTGAAGCCGCACGGGTACAGCTAGTAATTAAATATAATTTAACACTTACCTTCAAACAGCACTGACATCTAGCGGCAATAGCTTGCAACAATAATCCTGATGCTACAGAATTCTCCTGTACTTTAGATATTAAATTCTGTACAATTTCTTCATTATATTGACTTATTAAAATATGAACTCTATTCACAAGAAGCCATGTTAAATGCACTACTTGAGTTAGGCCATTTTCTACCTGAAAGATATTAAGAAAACATCACAATTTCAATAAATACGAAAGAATCTTGGTTAAAATTTAATTTCTACATGCAAACTGATATCACTAAGGATATTAAAATTACTAAAATCTACTGGATAAATATTTTATTAGTCTGAGGGCTTCTCCTACTACTGGCTGATAGAAGCTCAGATAGCTAAATGACGTCACTTCACGCCTGTCTTGTGTGGTCGTGGTATTGCTGGGGCGAGTCTACAGTGCGAAGATGTTAAAGCGAGCTCTACCACTGTTAAAAAAAGTACTTACAAAGTACTCGCAGTACGCAAGTACGCAGGCTGCCTGTAGCGTGTCCGTGCGCAGCGCGCCGCCCTCCGCCCCGCCCCCGGCCCCGCCCACTCCACGCCCTATCATTAACTTGTGCCAGTACTTCTGAGAGAGGAAATTCAAACTGGAAATAACACACAATTCACGTTAAAACTTTATTCCTATCCCTATTTTTAGGTAAAAATTTCTAGTAATTCAAATTTAACAATAGTAGTCTAAATAGATAAGTAATTCATTATCAACTTGCCCTTATCCCTACGGGTCGGCACAGTATATGCTCTTCTATACATTCCTATCAGACGTCATATCTGAATCCACTGTCATAAGCATATCCCTTTCACACAATCCATACATACTTTCTTTAAGCATAAGAAATAATTAAAATAAATGGCAGAAGGGGGCAGCTGAACTCTCCCTCCTAAAGACATTATAAACTGTAAAATACATGTAAAAATTAAATCGAAAGACCTTCCTTTACCCCCCCCCCCATTATGGGCGGCAATAATATTAGTATTTAAATTACTAGACCGAGGTCCCTAGTGACTAATCACAATTTAAACTAAACATGTCAACAATACTAAATATCTAAAATGATATATGCGAGTATATATGTATGAATGAATGGATGTATGTTATTACACATCTCCAAAACAAAACGACGAAAAATGTATAGTCTGAAGAACACATAATAACAAGTTTTATTTCTTCCGCGTGTAACCAGATAAACCTTAATAATATAAATGCAATATTTTTGATGGATGTTTGTTAAATTGTAACCTAAAAAGCTGAACGGATCTCAATGAATTTTGTCATAGATGTAGAGATATTTTGGAAGAATACATAGGCTACCTATTTTTTTCAAATTCCACGCCGACGTAGTCACGGGATGAAGCTAGTATCTTATAAAAGACAAACTTCAGTTCATACACTCACCGTATCAGTAGATGCGACCAATGCAGGGTGAGCAGGGGCAGTCTGTGAGCGAACTTCAGACAGATCAAGTTAAGATGGTCGAGTGGAATATTCTCCTCGGGACTGTAAAGACCAGTATTTAGTCCGCTTTGTTCATTGTGTAATATATTTTGTGCTGTTTTAGCTGTTAATGGAAATAAACAGCCATCTGAAATGAAAATACGCTGTTATGAAAAGAAAGCGATAGTTCTCTCTTTCATTCCTAGACAAAGTAACTTTTTATTAGCAATTATGTTAGTACTAGCTGTTCGCGTGCGGATTCATCCGCGTGAAATTATAAAAACTTTATTTTATTGTTTACATTTGTCAAATTATCAATAGCAAATGTCAAAATGACATGACATGACATGACAAACCTTAGCAATCTTGCTTTCTTAATGTTGGCAGCAACTTATGGTCTCTTTCCCACATTAGCGTTTTTATCCTAAATATTTACCCCCTAAGTTTAATGGCGTGAAAATATATAGCCTAAAGCATCACGTAAGTGTAGGGCTTTTATTTAAAAAAATAATTATTCAAAAATATGCTGTAATTGCTGAGATCTTAGGCAACAAAGAAGTGTGTGTTTACGCTTTATTATAATTATAATATATAATATAATATAATTATGTTAGTATAATCAACATATGTAACGTAACTTATCGAATGTTATTCAAGTCCATACAATTTTTACTTTCCTTACACCTATGTTACTAATCGAATGTTCCCTTCCCTTTTTTATAAGAAAAGAATAGATAGCGGGAATTGGAATTGACGGAGGTGGGACGCAAAGGGGAAATGTCCACTTTCTATGTCCCCTTCTCCGTCTATTAATGGTAGACATTCGCTTTCGTAGATGTCTATGGGCAGCGGTCGTTTCGATATTTTGGCGAATTCAAATGACCGCTAGCTCGTCACCTATGATACAAAGAATGTCATTCTACTAACAGGAAAGAGATGAAAGATGCTAGATTAAAAGAAGAAATCCGAAGATAAGAGATAAAACACTCACCTGTCAAATGCAGCATATGTTTTACATGTACTATAATATTCACGCAAACAGAATAAAGCAATTGATCCGTATTTCCATCTCGATTAAAGTCTAAATTCGTTTGACAGTCATCCATCTCTAAGATCGCAAACGTCAGAGTTTTAAAAAGAAATCTCACTAAAACCACATCTGGTGAAAGGTTTGCACAGTTTTCATTGACATTTTGAACATTTAACGGGTCAATATCTAACTTTGCGTTGAAAAATATCGATTGTGGTGATATAAAGGTCGATTTTAAATAATTTATTGATAATAAAATTTCACTCTCCGGTATCAAAACTAGAACTTTTCGGAGTAATATCATTATTATTGATAATAAAATTTCACTCTCCGGTATCAAAACTAGAACTTTTCGGAGTAATATCATTATTATTGATAATAAAATTTCACTCTCCGGTATCAAAACTAGAACTTTTCGGAGTAATATCATTATTATTGATAATAAAATTTCACTCTCCGGTATCAAAACTAGAACTTTTCGGAGTAATATCATTATTATTGATAATAAAATTTCACTCTCCGGTATCAAAACTAGAACTTTTCGGAGTAATATCATTATTATTGATAAAAAAAAAATTAAACCATTAAAGCATAAATTTACATCATCAAGACATAAATTCACACCACTAAAACATAAATTCACACCACTAAAACATAAAATCACACCACTAAAACATAAATTCACACCATTAAAACATAAATTCACACAACTAAAACATAAAATGACACCACTAAAACATAAATTCACACCACTAAAACATAAAATTACACCATAATTATTACAAAAATTACCTGATCTGGTGGTGCTTTAAACAGTATCTTCAACAAAACTTCAACTCTGCTCTGCTCTAACAACACATCCTTGTACACAGAGTCAAGAAGCCTCTCTAAAGAGCTGACAGCGTCACAACTGTCAAGTTCTATACTCCTCTGTGTCAGTAAATTGAGTAATGTGTCACTCGCCAGTTCTGACCATCTGTAGTAACTCTCTGGATGGTCCTGGGATAGAGACAGGACGCAGGATACGAGATCTAGAACCTGGATGGAAAACAAATAATAAAAACATGTATTTGATCAGTAGTAACTCTATTAACAAGACATTACGACCTTTAGCCATAAATAAGTTATTTTGGACCATAAATTAGTTTCTTAAGACCACATAAAAATTTTCGGACCATATCTAAGTTAATTTCTACTTACTTTGGGTTGATGCATAGTCTTCTGCAGCATGTAGAAGAGAACTTCCCTCGTGGCTTGAGCCTCTTGCTGCTGAGTGCGGCCGAGCACGCTGCTGCCTGCTGTATCACAAAACATCGCTTCTAATATCTCTTAATCGTCTCGCTACTACTGTGCTATAAGCTTAAACCAGGTAAAATATGCTAAAACGGTATCTCTACAATTGTTGACCGATAGAAGAAGTTTTAGTCGCCTGTGAATTACCAAAATTTGTCTAAAATAAGTCGAACGTTTTTTTTTATTGCTAACCGGACTTACAACAATTAGAATGTTAACTTAAAAAGGAATAAGTTAATTTTAAAATTATAATATTTGCCCTGGATCTTATCCGCGAGGTTTAAATTAAATATTAATGAATAGTCTACGTGTCCTAGACTATTCTACACATATGGCAAATCTAATCAAATTGATTTGGATATACATAGTAACAAACATCCATCCACATTGTCGTATTTACATTAGTGTAACATCGGTTAAATTGTAGATATAAAAGTGAATTACCTCCCATATTACTAAAAACTCTGACGGCAACTGGCTCCAGTCCTGCGATACATTCTGCATGCGCTCCGGACGCCATCAACCCATCACATAACTGTATCAGCTGAAATAACAAAAATCATTATAACAACAACTCAAATAAACAATGTTACATTCCTTAGAATAATCCATACCTTTGGTATTTCGATAAGTTGTTTCGTGTGATGTTTCGATGAAGACAGCTGCACCAAAAATAGCAAAATGCTATTCACCAGTTCACAGCAATTTCTGTAAATTGAACTGTATTTTTATCGCAACTTTTGATGAGTTCAGCGCCATTTATTGAAAACCACAACAAATACCATATTCTAAAATGTAAGCGACTAGCTTTTGCTTGTCTTTTTCCTCGCAGAATTTAAAAACCTAATAATAAATAGCCTATTCAATTTAAACAAACAGATTTCTACTTTAGAATACATAACTAAACCCAAATAACCTAAAAACAATTTTCTAAATTAGAGACAACGCCATCTATCGGAGAGCACGTTTAAACAATTATAGTGTGTCTAAATAAGATAGATTAGTTTGATAAATGATGTATATGAAGTATCGAATTAAATTTGTATGAAGGCAAATGTCATACTTAATAGAGAGGTATCGTAGTGACAAAACAAACACGTATACCGAACAATTATGAACTATCCATATTCTGTTTAAATAAAATTTATCGGACTTAAATAAAATTATTATTTTCTTTTTAACTAATTTAAAGGACAATTCTAGTATTAATTATGGTGTAGAGAATTTAGCGATGACAATAATAATAGCGAAATACGGCTGTAGTAGTTATAAATATTTATTCACTCTCATTATTTGTAATAGTTCTGCAGGTCATTATTAATTTGATTAAAGTGTTTCTTTTTTAATTCATAAGTTATAACTATGAATCTATCGATTCCATGATCTAACTTCCATAAGAATAAAAATCGAAAATCGAAAAGATTCATTCTTGATTTTCCACAACCCATCCCTACTAAATTGTCACATGAATTGACATGAATTGTCAAACTAATCTAAATTATTTAGACACACTATAGTAACAACGCCATCTATCGGATAAAACATACGGTATCTCATGTTGCTCCACCAAATCCAGCTGCTTCATTAAGAAGCCAATGAAGACCTGGTCGCTGTCCAGCATGCAATAGTTAACGCGCAATGCCAGTAACTGGTCTAACAGCGCCAGTACTGCACGCTGCAGCGGGATGTCGTTCTGCATTGTGTAGCTCTGGAAATATAACAACGCTTGTAACCAAATAGGGTTAACGAAACCCACAAAAAACACAAACATATTCATGTGAAAACAGTATTTGGTACCTAGATTAAAGGCACGCCTACACCTACCGTAAGAGACAGAGTCCTAAAAAATTGTGGACTTTTGTGGAACTTTTTTAATGTTTATAGGGTAAGCAGACAGGTAAGCTTCTTGTAATTTGGGTCAAAAGTGTTAAACAGTATCATTTACTGGATTTTTTAAAAAAAAAGCTATAGTAGACAGGAAAGTGGCCAAATACTGTATTGACTTGACATGTCTTGACACGGAATTTTGGCAAAAATAAACAAGCTTAAAGGTGAAAGTAAGCTCTTATGAGATAGACAAATAACTCCGGGTAATAAATAATTAAATTTAATTATTATTTTTTGTCTATTCAATCTCCACAATAGTAAATGCTAGTAATATTGATGTTATTGTTGATTTTCATTACATAAATAAATAATAATCGCGTCTAAATAGAAATAAAATTCTCACCTTCAAAGCTTGTATCACAACCGGTTCAAACAACCGTATATATCTTTCCAATTCCTTTTTATTTGTACTCCATTTCCTATCAGTTTTATTCTTAGAAAAATTCTCCAAAGCTATCAACATCTGCCTTTCTTCCATCATTTTCGGATTTTTCGTATCCAGAGACAATTTCTGACTAGTATTCGAACATACACTACTTCTTCCAGAATCTTCTCTACATGAAACCGGATTTACCAACATCACATTCCGGTAAAAACTGGTTTTAACTGGTAAACTCTCGTTATTAGCGATACTCATAAAATCATTGTATTGGTTGATCATATTTGTACCGAAGAGACATTTTAATAATTGCGTTATGCAGTAAACAGTTTTATTTGGACAGAAAGGCATAATGACTTTAAGATAATACAATATCTCTTCAGTAACGTAACCGAATTCCTTCTCTGTTGCCAATTCTAGTTGGATCGCTAAACAGTTTAGTACTGTAGCTAGGAATTCATAAAATATACTGCCTTTTGGGTCTAGATTTATCTGAAAAAAAAAATTGTCTAATAAGCTAAACCAATTGTATTTCCTTCTCTCTTGTAGTGGACTGTATATTAAAATAAAAGTTCTTTGCGGAGATACTGACGCCTTTACTGCTCTCAATCGACTGGACACAAATATATTCGACAATTTCTATTTATAATAATTCTAATACAAAGCCACCGCGGCCTTCGCAGTGCGCTGCCAAAGGAATATCAAAGGACGCCGCCCTTCGGCGGCGTGCGCAGAGAGTGCGGCCGCGGTCATCCGAGGTTACACGTGCCGTGAGGTACATTCAAGGGCGGCACGTGTAACAGCGAGTAGGCATAGCGTTTACGTCGCCAACATCTCTCATACACAGGATAAACAGAAACCACAAAAAAATTGTACTATCAATTAAACAGAGAAAAACTACAGTTAAATTAAAAAAAAGTCTCATAAAAGCAAGATATTGAGTATGCACAAAGATTTGTATGAAAAATATTAATCAGACGTTTAATTACAAGATTAAGGACCTGTCCCACCACTGGCTGATAGAGGCTCAGATAGCTTATGACGTCACTGTCAGATAAGGGAACAAAATCCGATATTTCCATCACATATTTTACACGTATTTTTATCAGACAATTTACAATTTGGTGGGACATTCCTTTCGTTTTAGTTTAAAATCAATTAAAAGAAATTGTCAAAGTAAAACCAACCTTATGATTAGAGTACATAGCTCTCAAATTCTCATACAGCTTCATATAAAAGGGTTCAGTATAGAAATGTCCAGTGAAATTAGCCTTTAAGCTGGTAGCGGGCGTCGGTACTTTCTTCTTCAGGGAACCTTTATCATCACTATCCTGGGATACTGTACTTCCTCGTCTTTGGATTGGATCTGTAAAACAAAAAAAATCTTTACTAATAATATTAGTGATATTATGCGAAAGCTTGGATGGATGGATGGATGTTTGTTAGTGTTTGTAGCCTAAACGGCTGAATGGATCTCCATGAAATTAGGCACAGGTTTAGAGCATAGTCTGGAAGAACACATAGGCTACTTTTTATCCCGGGAATAGTAACGGTTCCCTTGGGATTCATTAATTTAGTTTTTTAATGTTTACTCGATCATTCTGCAACGGTTCAACATATCTTATTGAAATTTGGCACAGATATAAAACAAAGTCTGGAGTACACATGGGATAAGGTTCATCCCCGAGAAATGTCCGGTTCCCGAGGGATACGTAGCTTTTTGTTATTTATATAGTTCGTATGTTTTCTAATACCACGCGGACGAAGTCGCGGGCAACAGCTAGTCTTTACTAATATATAAAATGCAAAAGTTTGGATGGATGGATGTTTATTAGTTTGTAGCCTAAACTGCTGAACGGATCTCGGTTAAACTTAGTACTGCTGTAGAGGATAGTCTGGAAGAAAACATAGTTTACTAGTTTTCGCCCGCGACTCCGTCCGCGTGGAATTAAAAAAAAACATAAGTGAGTAGCCTATGTGTTCTTCCAGACTATCCTCTACATCTTTACCAAATTTCATCGCAATCCGTTCAGCCGTTTAGGCTACAAACTCTAACAAACATCCATCCATCCATCTAAACTTTCGCATTTATAATATTAGTATGAAGTATGATTTATTTTTGTTTTTTTAACCGCGCGGACAGAATCGCGGGCGAAAGCTAGTAATCTATAAGGGTTATTCCAATTTTGTATCATTTCTAAACAAGTTTAACCTACATTAAAACAAGTTTTAACTGTTTTAGACTCTCTTAGGTGCAATATATTAGTTTAAAGACATATAATAGTTAAGAAATTAAAAAAAAATAAGGTAGAAACACTTAAAATAACTTACCTTGCGTCTTTCTCCGCACAGGGCTGCCAGGCAAAGCAATACCACTCTTATTTAAATGAACATTAGGGTTAACTTCCTCTATCAGATGCACCAGCACATTCAACATCTTTAAAGTCACTTCTAGAAACTTCTCCGCTATACTGGCAACTTTATCATTCTCCAAATGTTGCCATTTCCCTGTTATATTCTGATAATCACGTTCGAATATATCTCTATTTGTCGTTTTGTGTTGCATCACGTTGTGGATTTCGACTGGAAAAAATAATTCAAAATACTAAGATTCTTACATTCTTAAAGACCCATAACTTTAAAACGATTTTTCTGTTTTTCTTAACAAAATGAACCTTATTTTGACAAAAATATTTGAATAAAAAAACATTTTTACTATTGGTCCTCTTAATTATTCCCCCCTCTTAATTATAGGCTGCCCCCTTTGGTCATCACCCCCCCATTTTTATTGGCTAGCTTTCCCTTGATTGCTACCCCCTCTTAATCATCGGGTATCCCCCTTCATCAACAACACCCTTTTGAAAATCGCCCTCACCGTGATCATCAGTATACCCCTTAGCCCTTAACCCGTCCCATCAATCATCACCAGTCTGCCTAAACCTTCATCTAGTGACTCACTGACCTGGATACAACATAGAGCAGAGGTCCAGCAGGAGTGTCCTGGCGGCGACGCTGGCATTGCAGTGGCACAGCGCGTGCAGACAGTAAGCCAGCAGGCCGTGCGCCGCGTACGCAGCGCGGTGCCGCCACGGCGACCAGCGCTTGCACACCGCCACTAGCGCCTCTAGTACACCTTGCTATACACAAATATACTAATATAATAAAACGAACACACACTTTATGTAGAATTTGTGTGACTTCGTCCGTAAAAATATAAAATAAACAGCCTATGTGTTCTTCCAGACTATATCTATGTAAAATTTCATAGAGATCCGTTCAATAGTTTAGGCTACAAACTTTAACAAAGTTTGAACTTCTTAGATGTATGGAACATCTAAGTACGAAGTAAGATGCCAATTAAGGCCTATTTTTGAATTACACCTATTTTAATAAAAAAAAACCACACACATAACTCGCTATAGGCTATATGTTTTCACGCTATTAAACTTAGGAGTTAGTTAGAAAAAACAATAATGTGTAAAAGGGACAAAAACTACAAACTGACAGCATCAAGAAAGCAAGATTGCCATGGTAACGGTGATTGTCAGCCAATGTCAGTCTCTCATTGTCATTTATGCATTTGAATTTAGACATTTGCAATTGAAAATTTCACTCAACCAACAAACAATTAAAATTGTACATAAATATATAGAGCTTAAAAATTGAATGACAAAATTTCCAACAATAAAGTACTTTTAACATTGTTTTGAATTTAAAAAAAAGACTTGAGATTTTTGTTCCGCATTACACCAAATTGTGTAAATCTATACTAATATAATAAAGCGTAAACACACACTTCTTTGTTGCCTAAGATGTCAGCAATTACAGCATATTTTCGAATAACTCTTTTTTTAATAAAAAACCCTACATTTACGTCGCTATATATTTTCACGCCGTTAAACTTAGGGGTAAATATTTTGGAAAAAAAACCCTAATGTGGGAAAGAGACCATAAGTTGCTGCCAACATCAAGAAAGTAAAATTGCCAAGGGTTATCATGTCATGTCATTTTGACATTTGCTATTGATAATTTGACAAATGTGAACAATAAGATGAAATTTTTATAATTCTATGCGGATGAAGTCGCATGGGAACAGCTAGTCATACTAATATTATAAATGCGATAATTTAGATGGATGGATGGATGCTTGTTAGCTTGTAGCTTAATCGGCTGAATCGATTTGGATCAAATTTGTTAACAGATATAGAGGATAGTCTAGAAGAATACATAGGCTACTCACTTTTGTTTTTTTTTATTCCATGCAGACGGTTCGCAGGCTAAAGTTAGTTATTCATACTTTTTGCCTATCAATGTAATTAGAATAAACTTACCGAATAAAACTTGCAATTCGAGGACATCAGCCGCTGCACCAGATCACCAACTATCATCATCAGCGCATCACAGTTCATCACATCACCGTCCCTCACTTGTGAAGGTAAATCATTATAAAAGTATATATTTCTCACTAAATCCAACGCACACTTATTATTATCAAAATTGAACACTTCACTTTCTTCTCTCGCTGTCTCTATCATCATAGATATCGGCGTCTCTTTCCTTGATGGGTATATTTTTGGTATTATACTGAAATCATACAAAATATCTTACTAATATTGTAAATGCTAAAGTTTAAATAGATATTAGTTACTATGTTTCTCCAAAGACTTAACAGATATAATGAAAATTTTATTACAAACTAGCTGTTGCTCGCGACTTCGTCTACGTGGAATTAGAAAATAGTGAAATCGTGCAGCCTATGTTACTCAGTGATAACATAGCTTTTTAATGGTGAAAGAATTTTTAAAATCGGTGCAATAGTTTTTGAGTTATGTCAATACATACATAAATACAAATCTTTTCTCTTTATAACATTAGTATACATGTACATAATCTAAGCATTTAGTTCCGCGCAAAGTCGCAGACAAAAGCTAGTATTTACATTCACATTTTTATATTATTACAAATGCTATATCAAAAATTTAGTATAATCTCATAACTCCTTTTTTATATCATAAGGTGGAGCAAGTAGCCACATGAATTCGCCAAAAAGGCGAAGCGACTGCTGCCTAGATATCCGCAATTACAGATGCGTTGCCTACTCTTGACGGAGACGTACATAAATAGTATGTTTCCCCTTTCTATGCGTCTCCTCCTCCGTCAAATCGTTCCCTTCCCATTTTTTAAATGTATTAGTAACTAGCTGTTCGCGTGCGGATTCATCCGCGTGATATTATATAAACTTTAATTTATTGTTTACATTTGTCAAATGATGACATGACAAACCATAGCAATCTTTCTTTCTTGATGTTGGCAGCAACTTATGGTCTCTTTCCCACATTATGGTTTTTATCCAAAATATTTACCCCCTAAGTTTAATGGCGTGAAAATATATAGCATGACGTAAGTGTAAGGCTTATTATTAAAAAAAGAATTATTCAAAAATATGCTGTAATTGCTGACATCTTAGGCAACAAAAAAATGTGTGTTTACGCTTTATTATAATAATATAGAAGTATAGATAGTATAGATAGTAATTCTTACATAGAGATAGCTTGTGAAGCTGCATTCCTGACTTTCTGGTCTTGATCCCCGAGTAAACGGAACAAAGTACTCATAATTTGCTCACTTCTTGTATAATATTCCGGACATAACATGAAGAATCTGTAATAATAATTATTATTTGTATATATTGAATAATGTGACATCATAACTTTAAAAAACAGTAACAATCAAGAAAAGAAAAAATTATAAAACCAAATTTCACTTTGAGTATTTTAAAATGGACTAAGC
Source organism: Papilio protenor (assembly GCA_029286645.1). Lineage (NCBI taxonomy): Eukaryota > Metazoa > Arthropoda > Insecta > Lepidoptera > Papilionidae > Papilio > Papilio protenor. The sequence continues at coordinate 835,381 of JAGSMZ010000056.1, forward strand.
AAAGAGGCATCATACTAGACAAATTCATTTACCAAGTAAACACTTTACGTTAAAAAATTGAAATAACTTAACATAAGCATAATTCAAAAATTAAGATACATATAATAAAATTAGAACTCATTGTTTATATTCAACAGAGGGGAATGTGTGTGCTTGACAAATCCTGTCTTTTAACACTCAAAGTAATTTAGTATATAAAGTTAAATAAACCACTTACTTTTGATAAGGCAATTTCTCATACATTTTACACAAATTAACTCGACACAACCAGTAATTATTATTCTCTACATTTACTAGAGAATTCAACACTTCAATCATCAACGTCCAATGAGCGCTATTGAAGAGGGCTCTAGATAAACTGGTTAACACTGACAATGTATGGTTTGTTGTTGAATGTATATCATCGGAGAGACCCTGAAAAAAAAAAATTTTAGTATCTCCTAGTAACCTACCCATAATTTAAAAAATCCCAGCAGACTGACCTATACTAATATTATAAAGAGGAAAGATTTGTATTTTTGGATTTTCGTATGTATTACTACTGGACCGATTTCAAAAGTTCTTGCACCATTAAAAAGCTATATTATCACTAAGTAATATAGGCTATTTTTTTACTTTTTTTTAAATTTCACCCGGGCGAAGTCGCGAGCAACAGCTAGTAGATGGGTTTAGACATCGAAAAAAGTTTTTAAGATAAAAAAAGGTTATGGTGAGAGATTTGAACTCGATTTGTATCATTATTTTTTTAGCATTTCAATTCTCACGTCCATTGTAAGTGTTTGATGCTGATGTCATATATTCTATGACACTCCAGGAAATAAGACGAATCAAATGATACCTCATATGTCAAAATCGGTTTAGTGATTTAGGCTGTAGGCCGTTACAATGGATTCTTACTAATATTAAATGCTAAAGTCTAGATTGATGATTGTTACAGTTTATAGCCTAAACTGCTGAACAGATTTCGATAAAATTTGACATAGATGTAAAGAATAGTCTGGAAGAACACATAGGCTACTCACTTTTTTTTTAATTACTTGCGGACAGTCGCGGGCGAAAGCTAGTTAAAAAGCATACATACATATAAACAAGCCTTTGCCGGTCGAGTAATTTAAAACTTACTTACCTTTAATATGATATCCATAAGTTTCTCTATACTTAGATAATCTGCGATATCTTTTGACATTATAGTATAACAACGCCATCTATTGTAATCTCCATGAGACAAATCCAGAACCGATATCAAATAATTCCCAACACAAACCCTCACTAAACCTCTAATCTGTGGATCACTGTGACACTCTAACACAAATACATCACTCAAATGTTGATTTTCGAACTCTTTTTCCACATCTATCTTCTCTTCACTTTTCCGTTTCAATTTCTCCTTCTTTAGTTCCTTTACTTCTTGATTATCCATAGTATTAGATTCACCGAAATGATCGAATTTCATATCCAAATCTATACTAGAAGATAAAACATCTCCACTACTAGACATTGGATATCCTGAAGATATTGGATCATTACTACCAGTCATATTAGAATTTGTAGTAAAATTACTATTAGACATATTAGCTGTACTATCAGCACTTATTCCACTTGCAATAAGGTCCATTTTGCCTAAAAGTCTTATATCTTGTAGATTCAATGGAGTATCTTTAAAACTCTTTCTATCAGGACTATCTTTTTCCGTTGATTTCTTTGATGTTAATTGTGTTTGTGTGTTTGTTTGACTGTCTGTGCTCTTGTGTGATAATTCTTGACTCGTCGATTCCGTTATTGAATCTTGATAGCAAACGTTTCTTTCTAGTATAAAATCGTTAATATTATCTTGACAGAAATTAACACCTTCAGATGATCCTGTAAGAATTGGAAATTTAAATATATTAATTTCAAATATACATTTTTTTATATACACACTAGCTTTCTCTCGCGACTCCGTCCGCGTGGAATTAAAAAAAAAGATAAGTAAATAGCCTATGTGTTCTTCCAGACTATCCTCTACATCGATACCAAATTTCATCGAAATCCGTTCAGCTGTTTAGGCTACAAACTCTAACAAACATCCATCTATCCATCCATCCATCTAAACTTTTGCATTTATAATATTAGTATGAAGTATGATTTCAGTTTGAAATTTTGTTAAAACTTTCTTTGACAAACAAGTAGTGATGTCCCGTGAAAATAAAAATTCCTTTATTTACTCCTTTTCATAATATTTACAATCTTTTCAAACAACACATCTTTTACTTATCTTTAATCTTTTCTAAAACAACTATTAGTACAAATGCTTATACTCAGTTTATTCTTAAGTTAAATTTATACTGCGTTTATTTGTAAAGGTGAAGTGTTAGAAAAGGTCAATCTTACCGGAATAAGTCTGCATTTTACTATCAACATCCTTATCTAAATACATCGTCATAACTTGCGGGAAGAGACGCAGGATTTCTGACAGACAGGTCAGAGCTGACGCCTTCACTGACACTCTGACGGATCTGAAATGAAAAAAAAAAAACAATAAAGTAACCGTTACATACTAATTAAAGACAGTTTAATTGTAATCTATACTAATATTATAAAGAGGAAAGATTTGTATGTTTGTAATTCGATTCACGTAAAAACTTTTGGGCCGTTTTTTAAAATTCTTTCATCGTTAGAAAGGTAATTTATCTGTGAGTAACACAGGCTATTTTTTTATTATTTTTAATTTCAAGCGAGGGAAGTCGCGAGCAACAGCTAGTCAGAAATCACAGTGTATTTATAAATAATTCTTTTTAATTTAAATTACATTGGAAAAATCCCTCATGTGGGAAAGGGACCATAAACTAGAAGTTGACATCAAGGAAGCAAGGTTGCCATGGTAACGGTGATTATTATCCAACAGCAAAGCCTTTATAATCATTTGTGCATTTGAATTTTGACATTTGCAATTGAATGTTCTAGAAATGTAGACAACAAAATAATGTTTTTTATAGTTTCATACAAAGCACGGGAACAGCAAGTATATATAAATATAAAGAAAAGATTTATATCATACAAATTCATACATTCTCACCTGTCATGTATGAACCCCCCCTTGTTTCCAGTCAGTAGGAACTTCGAGGCCAGCAATCTGGCGCAGTACTTCAGTACTACCTCGTCGTCTGTCGATGACCCAATACTGATCTGAAACAACATAATATTGAGTTTTATATCATACTTCATACTAATATTATAAATGCAAAAGTTTAGATGGATGGATGTTTGTTTGAGTTTGTAGCCTAAACGGCTGAACGGATCTGGATGAAATTTGGCATACATGTAGAGAATAGTCTGGAAGAACACATAGGCTACTCACGTTTGTTTTTCTTTTTATTTCACGCGGACGGAGTCACGGGCCAAAGCTAGTCTTACATAGGCTACATATTTTTATTTAATTGATACAATCGTGATAACTTAAAATCAGAGCAACACTTTTTGTCAATAATCGCGCGCCAATCTGTCTAATGACATTGACAGCTGTCAGTTAGAGATGTGACGTTAATGCCAATAATCTAGTGATGCACCAATTCTACAGCGCCGTGCTAATTTTCTTCCTAATATAGAATAGTATCTATACTAATATAATAAAGAGTAAACACAGACTTCTTTATTGCCTAAGATGTCAGCAATCACAGCATATTTTCGAATAACTCTTTTTTTAATAAAAAGCCCTACACTTACGTCACGCTTTAGGCTATATATTTTCACGCTGTTAAACTTAGGGGTAAATATTTTGGATAAAAACCCTAATGTGGGAAAGAGACCATAAGTTGTTGCCAACATCAAGAAAGAAAGATTGCTAAGGTTTGTTATGTCATGTAATTTTGACATTTGCTATTGATAATTTAAGAAATGTAAACAATAAAATGATTTCTTTATATTTTTTATGTGGATGAAGTCGCATGGGAACAGCTAGTTAAAACATAAAATAATACCTTAAAAGAACTTTCATGCGAGATATTAACATCATCATCACAATGATCGGTTAAATCCATTTCTTCCAATTTCTCAACTAAATCCTTCGATAATTGTTCTGTGTCGGGTAAATTTATTTCCGTATCACTTGCTGGTGAATCTGGCGTCTAGAAAAACAATAATAAACTATTAAATAATAGAAATACCAAGTCATATATACATATAATGAATTGTTTGTTTGGCTGCAAGCCGCGTTTGTTCCGGGCAAAGATTCAAAAATATATAGAGGAAGCATAATTGACACTTCAACTGAGACATTTTTTTAACATGATATACTAACGCTATCTAGTAATATATTATTGTAAAGAAATTAATACAAGGATAAGAGGTGGCACTGAACTTGACAACTGACATAGTACCATTCAAAGAAGTTGGCGGTGAACGAAATGTTGTCTATGTCTATATATTTCTTAAATGTCTTTGGTTCCGGGTAATTTCCGAAACGTTTGAGCCGATTTCAACTGGACTTTCATTGGAGGATAGCTGACATGGACGGGCATAAGATGTCAGCAATCACAGCATATTTTTGAATAATTCTTTCTTTAATAAAAATCCCTACACTTACGTCACGCTTTAGGCTGTATATTTTCACGCTATTAAACTTTTGGGGTAAATAAATTGGATAAAAATCCTAATGTGGGAAAGGGACCATAAGCTACAAGCTGCCAACATCAAGGAAGTAAGACTGTAACAGTTTGTCATCATGTCATGTCATTTTGACATTTGCAATTGAGAATTTGACAAATGTAAACAATAAAATAAAGTTTTTATAATTTCATGCGGATGAAGCCGCACGCGAACAACTAGTCCGATTATATGCGGAATATCACTCGACGCCTGTATTCAATAGTCATGGTATTGCTCCGGAGCCCTTCAGTGCAAACATGTTAAAGCGGGCTCTCCTATTGAAAGTTGAAGTTGTACGAGTGTAAGATGTGTTATACCTGTATGGTGAGGTCCTCGAGGCTGCGTGCGGGCGAGTGCAGCTGCAGCAGGCTGCCCAGCCGCAGCGCGCCGCGCACCGCCACCGCCGACAGCGGGCTGGCCGCGCGCACGCACGACGCCGCGCTCACTGAACCTATATATCATACTAATATTATAAATGCGAAAGTTTAGATGGATGTTTGTTAGAGTTTGTAGTCTATACGGCTGAACGGATTTCGATAAAATTTGGCATAGATGTAGAGGATAGTCTGGAAGAACACATAGGCTACTTGCATTTGGTTTTTTTAGCTCCACGCGGAAGGAATCGTGGGCGAAAGCTAGTACATATATATGGATAACTTGCAGCTAACTTACAAAAAAGTAATAAAAACAAAAAAAAACCCGAAGTCCAATTACAAGTTATCGCAGATAGTCACAAATATAGATTACTAGCTTGCGCTCGCGACTCCGTCCGCGTGGAATTAAAAAAAAGTGAAGTAAGTAGCCTATGTGTTCTTCCAGACTATGTTTTACAACTATGCCAAATTTAATAGAGATCCGTTCAGCTGTTCAGGCTACAAAATCTAACAAACATCCATCCATCCATCCAAACTTTCGCATTTATAATATTAGTAAGAAGTAAGATAATGAAATACAAAAATCACATTGGTACAGCAGTATTCGAACCCAAGACCTGTAGATTACTAGTCAAGTGCTTAAACCACTGAGCCACCGAAATATTTAAAACTACATCTATCTATATGTATACTAATACAAGCTATTCTCCTGCGGCTTCATCCGTATGATTTCGTATTACATGTATGAAATATTTTTCAATCTAGTCAATCGCTAAATTTAATAACATGAATATGTATATCTTATAATTTTGAAGTCTTTTTACTTACTAATATTCCTTCGATGTTCTTTTTCACTTTTCCTATCATCTAAACACACTATTCTTGGATGTTTTTCCAACAAAGCCTTCCTCTGTTCAGCATTAGCCTGACCGAGCAACACGGACAGACATTCCAAAACTGCATTCTGTATATTATGTTCCATTGTTTGTTCCAGATAATATATACATAGATGATATAACTGGAAATATAAAAAACTAACCTCAAACTCCATGTTAAATTATAAAAATTAGAGCCTGTCCCACAATTCTTGTAAATTATCAGATAACAACCCAACATATAAAATATGTGATGGAAATATCGGATTTCGGTAATCTATCTGACAGTAACATCACTTCTAAGCTATCTGAGCCTCTATCAGCCAGTGGTGGGACAGGCTTTCTTTTTTGTTCATACCTCTAAATAATCCTGGACACCAAATAAATCATTATCAGTGAACTTGTCCATATCGTTGATTTGAAACATTGCTTTGACAACACAAAACCATCCAACAATTATTGTATCACTTGTGGCTATCGGCCAAAGGTTTTCTGTAAAAATTATATATAGAATAAAAATATGAATAAAACTTGATTCATACAGCCTTACAAATAAACGCGGTATAAAGTTAAACTTAGGAATAAACTGAGTATAAGCAAAATTTGTACTAATATTTGCTTAACCTCATTATTCCTAAGTTTAACTTTATACCGCGTTTATTTCTAAGGTTGACAGATTTTAAGACTATAGATATAAGAATGGAATACAGTAAGATTACTTGAGTATTGATCATTTGGACCAGAAATATAAATACACTTAGAGTGGACGCACACCTTTGACTAAACTATTGCACAACTGTTGTAAGATTATCGATTGTTTCGCAATTCAACTGTTTAGTTGCACAACTAAAAATCAAGTAGTCTCTCACTTCTGTTTAAGCTCATATGAATCATTTATTATTTAGCAAAAGTATTTCTTTTAAATCCGTGCATAGCTGGGTAGCTATGCACGGATTTAAAAGAAATACTTTTATAAACCCTATGGATTCTTCGAGACTGTTCTTTATGTCAAATTTCATTGAGATATGTTCAGCAGTTTAGGTTACAAACTCTAACATCCATCCATCTAAACTTTCGCATTTATAACATTAGTATAGACAACTCACCAAACACTTTATTTAAGACATTAGTGAGTAAAGGTTCTCTATATGAAGTGAGATGAGCAACACAATTCGCTATCCCTCTGCGTACAGAAGCTTCTAAACAATCCACATGAGATAGTAACGCTTTTGACAGCTCTGGAAGAGAATAAAATATTTTATAGTCAACTTGTACGCGATTTCATCCGCATAGAATTAAAAAAACGATTAAAAACTGTTGCTCGCGAATTCGCCCGCGTGAAATTAAAAAATATAGCCTATGTTACTCACAGATAAATTACCTTTCTAATAGTGAATTTTAAAAATCGGAACAGTAGTTTTTGAGTTATTTCAATACATACCAAATACAAATCATTCCCCTTTATAGTATTAGTATAGATATAGCTTATGTTAGTGAGTGATAACATAGCTTTTTAATGATGAAAGAATTTTTCCAGTAAATCCCAGATCTGTAAGTCAGTTTACTGATTTACACTCTGTGAGCTGATCGACAGCTCACCATTTTTAATTACCCCTTAATCCAGAGTTTCATTTTTAATTGTAAAAAGTGACGGTTTTTAGATAAGCAAGTCCAGTAGAATTAAAAAATGCTCTATTTTTATAAAGAGTATTTTTTTAACTTAGATTGGAACTGATTAGAGTTACATATAAAGATATTTTATGGTAACATCTTGTAGTAAATAATTGTCTAATATTTAGCTAAGCGATTTTACTTAGCATAGAATATGTCCATAATAAACATTGTTTTGAATCCAGTAAAAATTCAGTTTTAATTTAAAAGTAACTAACCTGAAATCTCTTCATCAGTTGTATACTCAGCTAAAGCCTTTAAAATACGTGGCAAATTAGATTCTAACGCCTCCACGATAAGTTGAATTTCGTTTGTATGTTGCACTATCTGGCTGAGCTTTGGGAACAATGTTTGTGCTTGATTCCGTATCTTCCCAACACCAGGACGTAACCAACAGTCTCCGAGACATATACGAGAGAGCGCTGCTCGTATCCATCTGGAAAGAAGTACATAAAGATCAGCTTAGAATTCATCTACACTAATATTAAAGAGGAAAGATTTGTCTTTTTGTATGTATTGAAATATTTTAAAAAGTACTGGACCAATTTAAAAAAATATTTTACCATTAAAAAGCTACATTATTACTGAGTAACATAGGCTATATTTTTCTCTATTTTAACACCACGCGGACGAAGTCGTAAGCAACAGCTAGACTATAGATTTTTTAATTCCTTTCATTGACAATTTCATTAATTTCATTGACAAATTTTTAATGTTTGTTATGAAATTGAATGCCAAGGATATCTGCCACAGGAGTATATAAGTTAAATTAAATTATGAGTAAGTTAGCATGATTAAGTTATATATCTTTTGCCCGCGATTCTAACCAAGCTGAATTTTAAAAAAAAATTAGTGTCCTATATGTTCTTTTAGACAAACATCCATCCATCTCAACTTTTGCTTAAACAGGGTTATAGGTTTTTTTTTAACAAGAGAAGGGGGCAAACAAGCGGCGGGAACACAGAGGTGGTCGATGACACCCTTGGACATCCGCACCACGCCCATGGACAACATTCATTCAACACATTCCCATTAGGAGGTGATAAAGGAGATCATTTGTGATCATTTTGATCTCCATATGCATTATGCAAAAGTTAACCATTTTTGAGTTATTGTGACTAGACTTGACATCCATGTAACTAATCATTACTTAATTTGTTTTTAAAATTTATACTGCATAGATATAAACAACAATAGACAGATTAAATATAATAATAGTTACCTTGCATTTTTATTCTGGTCAATTTGATTTTGTAGTATAATGTTAACTTTATATGAATGGAAAGCAAATCCTCCAGCAACTGCACGGTTCAAAGCCTCATCTCCTACTAGACGCACTTCAGCCTGAAAGATAAAATTAAGTTAAATATAGATTATTTATAAAACTGTCCTGCATAATAATAATAATTGTAAAATATATTATGTAGTAAATAAGTGAATAAAGATATATGGGATAGTTATAATTTTTTTTTTTTTCAAACTTAAGAAATCGGCTCATAAAGTTGTTAGAAAGTCTCTTATACTATGTTAGTAACAGAACAGAATATAACTAATATTTTACAATTACAAAATTCAGTGAGCAAAATGTCACTTAAGACAGCTATTAAGGTATAAGGTAATAAAGTGCTGTTGGAAATTTTACAATACTTACACTATCATTGCTAGCCAAAGACAAGAAAATAGGTACGGCAGAGTTTAAATAATTTGCATAATGTCTGGCACAATTAGGACGACTCCCCAGTGCTCCTAAACAACGACCCAGTGTCCCAGCAGCAGATTGTAACTCATGGCTCCTATAAAGAATGGAATACAATTTGTTTATCACGTTTATTTTCATAAAAACTTAGTTATATGACTCTATATCAATAAGCTTACTTCGCACTTCCTTCACCGCTTTTCAAAAATTCCAATGACTTTTCTGCCTTCTCTAAGACATTCATGATTACTAGCTTTATCAATCTCTCATTGATATAATTCGTAAAAACATTGTTATCGAACGTTCACTAAGAAAACATCAATTTTCATCGCAAAAATTACCAAACCTCAACAAACAAACGAAAGGAAAATCAATCAAGTTGAGCTTGACATTTAACACTTTCGTTCAAAAAAATGCATTATCCTTTGGAATTCTTTTGAGTTTTGCATTTATTGAATTTTCGATGCACGTACTTTGATAGGATGTTACAATTTGTAATAATCTTTTTTATTTGTGAGAAAAATATCTTTTCAGTTCTATTTTTCTCAAAAACTGTAATATAGCAACAAACGCACAATTTTTGGCACTGACGTTTGATTCTTGACAATTGATAACGACTGATAAAAACGTCAATATCGACATCGAAGTTCAACGAAAAATCATTATTATTAAAAAACGATATAAACATTATGTCAACAGAGAGTGAAAAAGAAGAAGTAGACGTTATGCATGGATTAAAAACTGTTTTAGCTCAAATAGAGTCCGCTGTAGCCCGGAGGAGTAAAGTAAGTACATTCATAATTTCAGCCTATGCCGGAAAAAGCAAAAAGTGGCTGTGCTACTAATGGGGGTGCCGACCATCATTTCTATTAAAGTAGATCAAGATCTAAGGTCAAGACCTATGAACCATTTTACAACATATCTAGTTGAAATTGTTTATTAAGTAACTATCGACTTGGTATTAATTCCATCTATGTAAGATATACTGTGGGCATATTATGTACTGAACATTCTCATTTATGACAATATTAAGATTGTAAAAAGTAACCAATCTGGTTTTTACTTGAAACTTAACCTGAATACCCTTTTCTTAAAGTGTCATCATCTTTCAAAGTTCGGCAATCATTAGGGCAACTTGCATTCTTGACACTGAGGCTCTCAAAAGTGAACAGGCGCTCTTTCCAAACCACTTTTTGAGCCTTGAGGGAGAGCCTTTGAGGTTTTTGAGCCAGGATGTTATTCTATAACCTACACTATGCTCTCTGTGAATCTTGCCTTGTATTATGAGCCTCTAATATGTTACTATTTTGTTTTTCGTTATTTTACAGGATCTGCCACAAGTAATACCAAGATTAGTTGCAGTATCAAAAATAAAACCTGCTACATTAATAGTCCAAGCTTATGAAGCAGGGCAAAGACATTTTGGAGAAAATTATGTTAATGAACTGGCAGATAAAGCTAAAGATCCATTAATATTGGAAAATTGCAAGGATATAAAATGGCATTTCATTGGTCATCTACAAACAAACAAAATAAATAAACTACTTGGCTCTCCAGGATTGTTTATGGTTGAAACTGTGGATTCTGAAAAGCTGGCAGACAATTTAAATAAACAATGGTTGAAATATAGGAATGAGGAAGAAAAATTAAGTATTATGGTGCAAATTAATACTAGTGGTGAAGAAGGTAATTTAATCATTTTAGCTTAGCTTTTGCCGTTTTAGAGATTCATAGTAACAAACATCCATTCATCCATCCAAACTTTCTCATTTATAATATTAGTATAATATTAAAGTTTGGATGGATGAATATTTATATAATAGATAGATAGATAAAATTATGAAAAAAATCCTGGCTAGCATTCTATTTTTTTTTTTACAGTGAAAAATGGCATAGAACCACCAGAGACCTGTCAACTAGTTGAGCATGTACTGAAGAATTGTCCAAATCTTGAGTTTACAGGCCTAATGACTATTGGACAGTATGACTATGATTTATCAAAAGGCCCCAATCCAGATTTCATAACATTGGCAAAATGTCGAGAAGAAGTCTGCAACAAACTGAACTTGGATATAAAAAATGTAGAATTGTCTATGGGGATGTCGAGTGATTTTGAACATGCTGTAAGTATTGTTATATTTTAACCATGTTATAAAAAACTAGATTGTAAAAGTATTTTAACTTTTATTTCTTTAATTTCAGATTGAAGTTGGAGCTACGACAGTTCGGGTTGGCTCAAATATCTTTGGTGCTAGGCCGCCAAATTTCAAACCTTAAGTTATCTTAAATGAATAAGAACAAGTCTTCCAAAGTTATTTGTGTAGGTAAAACAAATTGCTGGCGATTTTTCTCATCTTACATGATTAGAGATTTTAGATATCTTATAAGAGTGAAAATTGTTATTTAATGTTATGTTTCTAGATTTCAGATTAAATATATTTTGCAATTTCCACGGTTTTATTACGTTTTCTTAAATCTTCGAATCAAAATCAAAAATTAACATGTTTCTTCTTTTTTAAAACAGAAAATCAGTTGTTTATTCTTTGGACTTTTGATATGCCATACTCTTTGATAGAAAATTGACATGTCGTTTTGACATTTGCAAACAATTCAGAAAATGACATTTGTTTATGTGTCATTTTCGTGGAAAGAGGTTGCGTGTGAGTTCTGGTCTGTATTGTTTTCTGTTAAATTGAGAGTTACTTTTTTAATTTAGTTATAGTAAACAGTTATCTAATTGTGTAAAAACGTGAAGTGTTGTTCTAAATTATATGTGTAAATAAAAAATTGTATCCTGGTAGGAAGTTCAACAAGGTCGTGCTACTTGACAGGTACGGAATAAGGGTAACAACTTTTTAAAAACACTTTTATTTATTTAGAAACCTGTTTATTCAAACTTATTTTTCTTCATATATAAATACAATTCAAATCGTGTAGACGAAAACACAAGTTTGTAATTTGTTATTAAATCTCGCTTACGATTTTTCTCCAAATTATTCAATAACTCAATTATACAATTCAAATATTCTATACCATTTTTTATTATCTTAAATAATAATTTCTCGTACGCACTAGAATAACAGACAAGGTCTTCACAAATCTTGCCACATTAGTATTGTTTGAATGATGTTGACATCTAAGACAATGTGAATCAACACAGCAAGCTTTCCCATTGATATATTACATGTTTATATTTGATGGTAGTTTGAGAAACTGATCATATTTACTTTACCTACTCCAGCTGTCCTATAATAGAGAAATAGATGTGAACAGCCTAAATTCCTTGGAACTCTTAGTTTCCACTGTTATACCTATATATAAAGCATTGTGTTTAATGAAAAATAACGTGTTTCAAAAATACAATAACATACGAGCCGTCAATTTTAGTTTAGTTTAAATAAGTCTAAGAATTCCTTTTAAACAAACTAGCTGTTGCTCACGACTTGCTTGAATGAAATTAAAAAAATATAAAAATACATATTCTATGTTACTCACTGATAACTTAGCTTTTTAATGGTGTAAGGATTCTTGAAATGGGTCCAGTAGTTTTTGAGTTATTTGAATACATAGAAAAATCCAAAAATCCAAATCTTTCCTCTTTATAATATTAGTATAGACAACAGGATATTAAGAAAGTGTTTGTCATTTATGTTGCAAGAGGAAAATAAAATTTTATTTCATGCCATGTCCTTACAAATATTTTATACATAAACTTACATGTTTAGCACATGTATGTAAAACAGATATATACAATGACAATAGATAGTGATGCTAATTGTATGTAAATGTATGTTGACATACTTATAACCTTAGATTTACATATGTACATTTTCTGTATCTTACATACACAAGAAATATGTCCCAATAAGATTATTTACTAGCTGTTACTTGTGACTGTGTCTGCATGAAATACAAAAGTAATAAAAGCATAGCTTATGTGACTTACTGATAATGTAGCTTTGTAATCTTACTACTTACTAATATTATAATTGTGAAGGTTTGGATGAATGGATGTTTGTTAGAGTTTGTAGCCTAAAAGGCTGAACAGATCTGGATGAAATTTGGCATAGACATAGAGGATAGTCTGGGAAAACACATAGGCTACTTTCTTTTGTTTTTATTTAACATGCAGACAAAGTAGCAGGCAACAGCTAGTAATAAAAACAAAACTTTTTATTCCCATCCAAAAAAAATTTAGTGTTAAACAAAATAAAAAAAACATACGAAAATTTGTAACAGATGGCAAATGAGGGAGGTTCAGCTTAACCGATACTGGTTGAGATCCAGTGACAAGCTGGTTTTATAATTTTTTCCTTCACATAATTATAACAGTCACAATTGAGGCTTGTTTATAATTTCTTTCTGTGATTCTATTTCGTATGGTAAAGGCGGACGGAATTTCTCCCGTCACTTTCTAAATGCGCAATTCAGTTATGTTAATCGTAGGGCTTGTGTGCTTATTACATAGATATAAATGATAGGTGATTGTTTGGAAATAATAACTTTTGCTTCTTTCCGATGTAAACTTGAAGTTATTAGTTTGAAAACTTCACCGTAAAAAACGGCAACCATCAACGCCGAAATGTCGATGTTCGAATAGACACAAAATCATACTGTATATTATAATAATGTTATAAATGCGAAAGTTTAGACGGATGGATGGATGTTTGTTAGAGTTTTTAGCCTAAACTGCTGACCGGATCTTGATGAAATTTGGCAAAGATGTAGAGGATAGTCTGGAAGAGCACATAGGCTACTTTCTTTTGTTCCTTTTTAATTCCACGAGGGCAAAGTCGCGTGGGAAAGCTTGTAGTTTATAAAAATCCTGTCCATTTGTAAAAGTCGATCTGAATCCATTTATTGGTTATCTAAGATTTTTTTATTTTTTTACTCCAATTTTTAATCGACGTAACGATTGAAATAACTAATAGGTCATCGAAACTGTCGTTTAGAAGACGATCAATCTATTTTTAACTCTCTTCAAGAATAATAATTGCAGCAAACATAAGAGAAAATAGGTTCAGCTGACCTTTTTGAACAATTTTTGACCGACTTCCCAAAAGAAGGAGATACTCAATTCGTCTGTATGTTTTTTTTATATCGATTTTTATTACAACCGAGATATTAATAATACCTTAATGAATCATTAAGTTTGGCCTTGTATAATCATGATTCATTCGTGTTCTGTTGATTTTGAGGAACAGGTTTGTCTTAGTTAAAATATTGTTTTAGAAAACGGCAAAGCTTTAATATCGTCGTCGGGTCACCCTTCAGGCCACAAATTTAGCATTAATTAGAGCTAAGTAATTCAATCTATTTCGTAAGAACTATGGAGATGATGCACTAGGTTTTAATCCTCCATCTCCTATCTGAGTCACTCCCTTCTTGATCATGTCACATTTTACGCAATACATCCATCTTTCTGCCCCGCACAGCCGCGTTGTGGAACGGTCTGTCCTCGGCGGTATTTCCAAACCAATACGACTTAGGGTCCTTCAAGAAGCGAGCCTATGATTTCCTCAAAGGCCGGCAACGCATCTGTAGTTCCTCTGGTGTTGCGGATGTCCATGGGCGTTGTTGACCACCTCGGTACTCTCGCCGCTCGTTTGCCCCCATTTGTTATAAAAAAATAAATCTTTTTCTAGGCCTTACCATAAGGGACTTAAGTCTAGAGTTGTTAAAAGGCTCGAGTCTCCCGAGTCTTCGACTCATTCAAGGTTCGAGTCTCTTATAAAGGCTCGAGTCGGGGCTCGAGCCTTATTGCGAGGTTCGAGCTTCGACTCGAGCCTTAGGCAATAGGCTCGAGTCGCGACTCGAGCTCTGTTTTGAAGGCTCACTTCACAACATTGTTCTCCAAATAAATCTACTAAATATGTTATTAAAATAATGCATTTTTATTAATTTCAATGCTTAATAACATACTTTTATTACAATTTTATACCTCGTCCTATAGAAGAAACTAAACAGTCCATCCAGTGTTATCGCTAATTATTAGAACTACCGACATTACTATTAACTTCATTGTTATTGTGGCTGTTGCCCGCGACTTCGTCCACACAATATAAAGATAAAATAGTAAACAGTGGTAGAGTCCGCTTAAACAACTTCGCGCGGATGGCTCGGCTCGCCCGGTGTACCCCGACCACATAGAAGACAGGCGTCAAGTGGGAGCAATTCCGCGTTTTGTTTGATGAGTATGGTGCCGGAGGCCCAACTTTAATCTATTTTCCTTCCTACCCACTTTCTTAAAGGATGGGAAGGGAACGTGGATTTGACGTTAGAGGAGAAGCATAGGAAGGGGAAATATCCTCTTTATGCGCGTTTCCTCCGTCGATTTAGGGTAGGCAACGCATCCTCTTTTGCGAATGTCTATGGGCAGCGGTCGTTTCGCCGTTTTGGCGGATTCAGGTGGCCACTTGCTCGTTTGCCCGTTATGTCAGCTACCCTTCAGTGAAAGTCGGGTCGAAAGTTAATAAAGTTTGTTTACGTATAAGTAACAGGAGAATAAAAATATCGCTGATGAAGTGGATAAATACATAAATATGCCTATTGAGCCTGAAAACATAAATGTACTAATGTGGTGGAAAAAAACAAAACTGAGTAGCCTATGTGTTCTTCCAGACTATCCTCTACATCTATGCCAAATTTCATCGAAATCCGTTCAGCCGTTTAGGCTGCAAATTCTAACAAATTTCCATCCATCCATTTAAACTTTCACATTTATAATATTAGTTAGATTGATTGCAATCATTATAATTACGTTAATCCTAACCATGGTGACATAACCAAGTTTCATATGTCCATTCTGGAGTAAACTACTCTATGACTGTTTCATCAAAGACTAGTTTTTCCAGACTTGCAACATGTAACGTGAGCTTCCTGTCTGTAGATTGCACCTGCTTACTTCTAACCTAAAACATAATGTATCAAATCCAGTCTTGAGTACTTGTTACGGATAATCTTACTAATCTACTAATGTTATAAATGAGAAAGTTTGTATGGATGTTTCTGAGTTTGTAGCCTAAACTGCTGAACGGATCTCAATTAAATTTGGCGTAGATGTAGAACAAAGTCTAGAAGAACACATAGACTACTTACTTTTTTTTTTAAATTTCACGCTGGTTATCTAATAATTTGTAGGCTTACAATCTTTACTAATCTACTAATGTTATAAATGAGAAAGTTTGTATGGATGTTTCTGAGTTTGTAGCCTAAACTGCTGAACGGATCTCAATTAAATTTGGCATAGATGTAGAATAAAGTCTGGAAGAACACATAGACTTACTTTTTTTTTAATTTCACGCTGGTTATCTAATAATTTGTAGGCTTACAATCTTTACTAATCTACTAATGTTATAAATGAGAAAGTTTGTATGGATGTTTCTGAGTTTGTAGCCTAAACTGCTGAACGGATCTCAATTAAATTTGGCGTAGATGTAGAACAAAGTCTGGAAGAACACATAGACTACTTACTTTTTTTTTTAATTTCTCACCGTCAGTTGTCTATATGGAAAATAATCTTTGCGAATACAAGATTATATTTCATATTAGTGTTGAATATCATTTCGTTTCATTATAGACCAGCTTTCGCCCGCTACTCCGTTCGCGTGGGATTGAAAAAAACAAAACATAGGCTTATGTGTTCTTCCAGACTATCCTCTACATCTATGCCAAATTTCATCGAAATCCGTTCAGCCGTTTAGGCTGCAAATTCTAACAAATTTCCATCCATCCATCCATCCATCCATCTAAACTCTCACATTTATAATATTAGTTAGATTGATTACAATCATTATAATTACGTTAATCCGAACCATGGTGACATAACCAAGTTTCATATGTCCATTCTGGAGTAAACTACTCTATGACTGTTTCATCAAAGACTAGTTTTTCCAGACTTGCAACATGTAACGTGAGCTTCCTGTCTGTAGATTGCACCTGCTTACTTCTAACCTAAAACATAATGTATCAAATCCAGTCTTGAGTACTTGTTACGGATAATCTTACTAATCTACTAATGTTATAAATGAGAAAGTTTGTATGGATGTTTCTGAGTTTGTAGCCTAAACTGCTAAAGGATCTCGATTAAATTTGGCATAGATGTAGAACAAAATCTGGAAGAACACATAGACTACTTACTTTTTTTTTTAAATTTCACGCTGGTTATCTAATAATTTGTAGGCTTACAATCTTTACTAATCTACTAATGTTATAAATGAGAAAGTTTGTATGGATGTTTCTGAGTTTGTAGCCTAAACTGCTGAACGGATCTCAATTAAATTTGGCATAGATGTAGAATATAATCTGGAAGAACACATAGACTACTTACTTTTTTTTTAAATTTCACGCTGGTTATCTAATAATTTGTAGGCTTACAATCTTTAGTATTTGAAAACCACGACTCATTGGCAATGAAAAATTGATTATCATACTTTCTTAAATATTTCAGTCTGTCGATTGCATAAATAAGAAAAGTGTTCACAATTGTTCATCGATCGTTCCGATTTATAATTTATTCCCACCACAAACAAGCTCTAATAATTCGATTCGAAAGTGACCACAGACAAAGTGCCATCGTTCCGGCTATGGATTATGATTTTAGTCGTAAGAATTACTCCGTTGGTATCTATACTTCTATACTCATATTATAAATAGGAAAGATATGGATTTTTGTATGTATTGAAATTACTACTCAGCGGATTTAATTTTTTCACCATTAAAAAGCTACGTTATCAGTTAGTAACATAGGCTATTTATTTTAAATTATACAGACGAAGGCGCGGGCAACAGCTAGTTTTTACTAAATGCCTAATCCACGCTCACTCTGACAGAGTTTTTGATTCGTCATCGTATCGCTTGACTTAGTACTACATCTACCTCCCATTAACGTCCCAAAGATGGTAATTTATAACAATAATTATAGCCTATGTCACTCAGTGGTTATGTAGCATTCTAATAGTGAAAGGAGTTTTAAAATCCGGTAGTTTTTAAGTTTATCAGTAACAAACATAAAAATAATTCTTAGCTGCAGATTTCAAATGAACATCAAATTCTAGACATGGCGGCTTTTTTAGGAATAATCGATTTTTACCAAAAACAATACCTTTTTTAATAGTAAAAGGTGACAATCGAGTAAGCGACCACCGGAATTCTCTAAATTACTACCCATGGGCATCCGCATTTCCAGTTGCGTTGCCTACCTTTAAAGACGAGATGGGATGCACAGAAAGACGGTTTCCTTAATTGAACGTCCTATCCACGGTTAAATACTTTTCCCCTTTCCCAAACTTTGTGATTACATTGATTGCTCATTTGTTTTTTTTAAACTAGCTTTCGCCCGCCACTTCTTTCGCGTGGAATTTAAGATGTAAAAGTAGCCGTTGCGTTTTTCTAGACTATCCTCTACATCTTTGCCAAATTTCATAGAGATCAGTTCAGCAGTTTAGGCTACGAACTCTAACAAACATCCATCTAAACTTTCGCGTTTATAATATTGGTAACATTGGAATTTATAATTACCGATTCGATAGTTAGACACCGAATCATTACGTAAATAACTTAGGTCATTCAAGTTGCAACTCGGTCGTGTTTATTGAAGGTTAAACAATGGCCGCGTTAACCTCATTGAATTAAACCGTATCGATAGTTAACTGTTACGTGTACGGTTAGTTACCGTGTGTTAAATGGTTACTAGTATTACAAAGTTCATTGTTATACACGTTGTATATTAAAGGAGATAAATGTTATTATTATGAGATCTAGCACACCTTTGACTAAACTATCGCACAACTGTTTATAGTGTGTCTAATTAATTTAGATTAGTTTGACAATTCATGTCAATTCATGTGACAATTTAGTAGGGATGGGTTGTGTAAAATCAAGCAAGAATCTTTTCGATTTTCGATTTTTATTCTTATGGAAGTTGGAATCGATAGATACATAGTTATCACTTGTAAATTTTTAAAAAGGACAATGTTTTCTCAAGTTAATAATGACCTGCAGAATCAGTACAAATAATGAGAGTAAATATATATTTATTACTACTACAGCCGTACGTAATGGAATTGGATTTCGCTATTATTTCTGTCATCGCTGAATTCTCTACACCATAATCAATATTAGAATTGTCCTCTAAATTAGTTAATAAGAAAATAATAATTTTAGTTGAGTTCTATAACATAATTATTTAAACCGAATATCGATACTTCATAATTGTTCGCTATGCGTGTTTGTTTCGTCACTACGATACCTGTCTATTAAGTACGACATTTGCCTTCATACAAATTGAATTATATACTTTATATACGTCATTTATCAAACTAATCTATCTTATTTAGACACACTATAGTCTTTAGTTTACATGTATATGAGTGACGTCATCAAATATTTCCGCAAGTAACAATGACCTTAAACCGCGTACCCATGCGTGTGACCAACCATGCTTGACCCTTGATTCCTCTAGCGTGACTATCAAAACGGACGATCATGTAACGTAAGTCGAGAGAACTGTTCAAAACATTACTACTTTAACTTGAACTGTCGAACTGTTCAGTGCAAACTGAAAGTTTGTAGTGACATTTAGAGCGGGCGCACACCTTTGACTAAACTATCGGACAATTGTTGTACGATTGTTGCTTTCGCAGTCAATTCAACAGTTTAGCTGCAAAAAGTCGAGTAGTGTGCGCACCTCCATATAAGCTCATAGGAATCAAAGCGAGACTAAACAGCTATGCGATAATTTAATCTAAGGTGTGCACGCTCTTGCTAGAAACGAGTCAATGTGGTACCGGGTTAATGTAACACATTGCATTATCTAATATAGAGATAATAAATTCTATTGCCTTAGATTAAGGTTCAAATTTCAATGTAGGTTATAAGAACATCTTGAATTCGTTTTATAAAAGTGCAAAGTTATATTATTGTGTAGTAGGAATAGAGTTTGTTTTTCTAAAGCACATGCAAAATTAGTCTTTGAATTCAAGTAAAAATATTTTTTTTTCTATGTTTGTATTAATTGAATAGATTCTATTAGTTCTATTGAATTCGACTGTTATGCAATTGTTATGATGTTCTGGTAGTTTTATCGATTGTAATCGATTTTTTTTGTCTTTGTTTTGTCTCGATTTCACACTTTCACTGTCTCGATTCTTTATTGTATTATTATATTATTATTACTAGCTGTTCCCATGCGACTTCATCCGCATAAAATTATAAAAAATTCATTATATTGTTCACATTTGTCAAATTATCAATTGCAAATGTCAAAATAACATAACATGATGTCAAACCATGGCAACCTTGATTCCTCGATGTTGGCAGCAACTTATGGTCTCTTTCCCACATTAGGGTTTTTATCCAAAATATTTACACCCTAAGTTTAATGGCGTGAAAATATATATCCTAAAGCGTGACGTAAGTGTAGGACTTTTTATTAAAAAACGAGTTATTTGAAAATATGCTGTGATTGCTGACATCTTGGGCAACAAAGAAGTGTGTGTTTACGCTTTATTATATTAGTATAGATATAGATAAAAATCTGGATTAGAAATTTATTTTTAAACTACGACAGTAAGATGACATTTGGAATAGTCTATTTAATATTTATCCAAAGTCAGTGTATTTATAAAACTAGCTGTTACTCGCGACATCACCCGTGAGAAATAAAAATTGCCTATGTTACTTACAGATAAATTACCTTTCTAATGGTGAAAGAATTTTTGAAATCGTCCCAGTAGTTTTTACGAATCGAATATATACAAAAATCCAAACATACAAATCTTTACTCTTTATAATATTAGTATAGACTAGCTGTTCGCGTGCGGATTCATCCGCATGAAATTAAAAACTTTATTTTAGTTTTTTATTATTAACAGCAAATGTCAAAATGACATGACATGATGACAAAGCACGGCTACCTTGTTTTCTTGATGTAGGCAGCAACTTATGGTCTCTTTCCCACATTAGGGTTTTTATCCAAAATATTTACACCCTAAGTTTAATGGCGTGAAAATATATAGCCTATAGCATGACGTAAGTGTAGGGCTTTTTATTAAAAAATAATTATTCAAAAATATGCTGTAATTGCTGACATCTTAGGCAACAAAGAAGTGTGTGTTTACGCTTTATTATAATAGTATAGAGTATAGATTACCACTTAGTCATATTTGTCAAAGAATAACCAGCAGCCAAACCGGTTTTGCTCTGCATTCCAATTATAATCCAATATTAAGTAACTAAACTTGACATTAAAACTTATGTGCATTTTAGATGAGGTTGTTTTAACACGTTTAATTCATAAACATTAATACGTAAAACGTTTGAAAAAGCAAATTTAACAACGCCTACTGAAACTTCGACGGTATTTCCAAAACATTGGCCATATCCATTGGCGTTGGTGTTCCCGACATTCATTTGTTACGCTTTGAAAATAGAATTGATTTTTTTTAAATTACTAATACTGTGTGTGTTAAACTTAAAAGTGTCATTTTCTCGTTTCAGATTTCCCTTTAACGCCGTGAGATTAAAAGGAAAAGCAATAAAAATATAAACAATGCGCGCGCATCGAAAGTTCTATTGTTCCAATTAGAATAGAGGCACATAAAACCTCTTTGGAGAACATGTGACGTAATGCCATCTAGCGGTGAACGGATGTACTAAGTGAAAGTGATTGTGACTTGAATCAAAATGAAGTTGAATCTATTCAAACGTTCCATGATATTTGCGACCTTCTTCGGGTCGTGTTTATGCATTGCCCTGATCGTAGGGTCTCTAGGGACGACGCATTGGGTCAACGCAAAGGCCAAAAGAGCCCCTAATCCGTTGGAGTCTGAAGGGCAGATTAGCTTTGGTCTGTTCGAAGGACATAAGGCCCTGAATGCTGGAGTAGGACGAAGATATTATGATTTTAGTGGTGAGTTATTAAAATAAAAATTACAAATCTTTCCTCTTTATTATATTTGTATAGATATATTTTGATATTATATTTAGTACAGAAAAAGAATAGCATGTGACACGGAGATTAGTGTAGGCACACGGATATAGGTAGAAAGTTATGGATTACGTGAAAGGTGACATGATCAAGAAGGAAGTGACAACTGACTGACCAAAACATGTTGAGGTTAGGAGTGAACTATTACTGCTTTCATTTACTATATGATTTTCCTGAATTATGTATTAATTCAGAAATACCGTGTTGCAGTACGTTCAGGCACGCATCCAGCGCGACGCTGGGCGTGGTGCGGTACGGCGGCGCAGCTGGGCGTGGCGCTGGCGGCGGCGGGCGGGGCTTGCGTGCTCGCCGCACTCGCCTCCGCGTCACGTGCGCGCTGCTCGCCCAAACCACTGCTACTCTGTAACTCCGCTACAGGTAACTTAGAGTACAGCTTGTTAAACCTTCTTTGTGGAAACCTTTTCAAAGATTCAAGATTTCGATGGTCTCCCATAAGGGACGCAGTACTAAATCCATATTGTACACAACAATGTTCAATATCAGATGACAATATTCTTGGCCCCCATTTACAAGAGCACTCCCAATTTTATTTTCCTTCTTTCGGTCCTCTAGACTGGGTGGTAGAGCCCAGCAATAATGTATTTAACATGAATATCCTAATTTTGTAGGAAAATACAAGAAAACAACCATCTCCCTTGCCACCCTGTTTTTATAAGTAAAGGATGGGAAGAGAGGAAATGTATAGGTAAGGGGAAATAGCGTTCTGTGCGTCACATCCTCTGATGATGAAAAGTAGACCATACAAGCAAATGCGGATATCTAGGGCTGTCACTTTATTAAATTGGTGAATTCGGGTGCTCTTTTGCTAGTTTGTGACATGGTATAGAAAATAATGTGTTTTTGAATATCGTATCTCTCTATCGCACTCCATATTTTTCATGAGCCTCTCTTTTCAGTGTTATTCTATATGCCACTTTATTAAATTGGTGAATTCCAGTGCTTTCTTGCTCGTTTGACGAATCTATAGAAAGTGTTACGTTTAGAAATGTTGTACCTCGCTTTCGCACTGCATCCTTAACATGAGGCTCTAGGGTTGACACTTTACTAAAACGGTGAATTCCCGTGCTCTTTTCCTCTTTTGACATATCCATAGGAAATAATATCTTACCTCTCTATCGCTCTTTATCATGAGTTTCTCTTTCCAGTGCTATTCTGTCTGGGGTCGCTGTCGGTATGGCTGACGGAGTTCTTCCTCCGTCTGCAGCACAACGTGATGTCGGAGGAGGATCTTGCGAACACCTGGTCTTCTGATGGCATGGCTGATCTGGGTATCTCGTTTTGGTAAGGATTTTAGGCATATGTTGAATGTTACCTTTTAAGGAATATAAAAGCAAATACACTTCAATTCAAATAGCTTACGGGCTCAGATAAGTTTGTTTTTTATGTAAAACTAGAATAGAAAATTAAGAAAAACTATGTGATCTTCCAGACTATATTCTACATCTGTGACAAATTTCATCCAAATTTGTTAAGCCGTGTTGGTGATACGTGGTTACAAACGTCCATCCATCTAAACTTTTGCATTTACTAGTATGATAACAGACTACTGAAATGCAGAATTGTTAATAGATCGCTAAGGGAGCCCTATAGCAGAATTAAGTTCTTAATTTTACCATTCTAACTCTAGCACTGTACTAGAAATGGTTTACGACTACTCAGATGGAGGGATTCGAACCCTTGACCACGTAACTTTAACCATTATGCTATTAGCACTTAGAATGTATTTACTAGTTTTCGCCCGTGGCTCTGTCCGCGTGAATTAAAAAACACAAAAGTAAATGTATATGTTCTTGCAGACTATCCTCTACATCTAAACCAAATCATCGAAATCCGTTCAGCCGTTTAGGCTACAAACTCTAATAAACATCCATCCATCCATCTAAACTTTCGTATTTATAATATTAGTGATATTAGTAAGAGTAGCTGTCGTCCGCGACTCCGTCCGCGTGGAATTAAATAAAAACAAAACTGAGTAGCCTATGTGTTTTTCCAGACTATCCTCTACATCTATACCAAATTTCATCGAAATCCGTTCAGCCGTTTAGGCTACAAACTCTAACAAACATCCATCCATCTAAACTTTCGTATTTATAATATTAGTGATATTAGTAAGATGTATTACTATACATTTTTAGGTTAGTGGTAGCGGCAGCTATCTCCGCGTTTATCAACAATATCTGCATTTTGATCGCAATGGCGGATAACCGTGACGCCGACACAATCGCGCCCGCGTTAGAAGAGAAAGTAAACGGAGCTATCATGTTATACTGACTGTGTTGTATATTACTATGCGTGTACTATAACATGATACCTGATTTACTAATTGTGGAACTATGGGTGGGTTGGTGTATACTTACTTGACTTACAAATGGGTAATGTTTTGTGTTATTTAATCGATTTTAATTAATGTCATAAGGATATATACAAACCAACATAAAAATATATGTGTTGTAAATATTAGTCTTTTTTGTATTTCGGGTAATGGGTGTCATGTTTTTGTACACGGGTAGTATTTTATGTAGATCTGTTCAGACTGAGTTGTTTAGGAAATTCACAATATAACAGACAGTAGTTTCTAACGGTTTTTCGATTTATCGGTAATTTGTATCGATTGAATCGAGATATCGATTTTAGAAGTGATATTTATCGAAATAAATTGTCTTATGATCAAATATTCAAATACAAAACAAATTATAGAGCGGTCATTACTTTCAAATGTTTTCAGTTATTTAGTCATTACCTATCGATTCATTGATATTATGGTAATCTATGTTTAACTTGTTACCGACAGCCAAAAATACAAAACAAATACTTTTCTTGAACTAACACATCTTTATTCAAACTTATTTACGTATTTACAATTAACAAAACAATGTCGCGAACACATTTTTTACGTAAGCGTCTTTTCCTTCTCTTGTTTTTTCCCATCTTTTTAATAACAAATAATACAAACTTCTTGGTGGCCAGTATGCAGCCTCTTTGGCTGTATTCGTAGTGCGTGTCAGCCAAAGAGGTTGTATTTTGCACTCAACAGAGTCGTTTCGGATATATTCAACAGTGGTAGAGCCTGCTATAACATCTTCGCACTGCAGGGTCGGCTCGCCCGGTGTAATACCACGACCACAGACAGGCGTGAAGTGGGAGCAATTCCACGTTTCGTCTGATGAGTGTGGTGCCGGAGGCCCAACTTTAGTCCCTTTTCCTTCCCATCCTTTTTCTCTTAAGAATAGGATGGAAAGGGAACGTGGATTTGACGGTGGAGGAGACGCATAGGAAGAGGAAATATCCTCTTTATGTGCGTCTCCTCTGTCGATTATGGGTAGGCAACGCATCCGCTATTGCGGATTTCTATGGGCAGCGGTCGCTTCGCCATTTTGGCGAATTCACTGGCCGCTTGCTCGTTTGCCACCTTGTAATATAAAAAAAATCTTCTAAGAAACATCCATACATCCATTTACTTTTGCATTTATGTTGCTAAAATTATAATGTTAACAAAGTTAACAATTCTGTTAATACAGGTTCTTATAAAATCAAATTAAGTAGTTTGACTTATTAAGATGTTAAGTATTTTTTTTATGTTTTTGTAGGTTATAAATATTTTCTTAAAGAACACGTTAGTAACGCCTCACCGGGCCAAATATCTTTGAGAGACTATACTTCTTTTTAAAAATACAATTTTACTCGTAATGTCCTTTCTGTCTTTGGTTATAACAAGGTTTTTATTTGTCTGTTATATTGTGTTATTGTATATTTTATTTGTTTTTCAGGATAATGTATATGGTCAATAATAGTGTTTGAGATATTAAGGGCCTGTCCTACCAAATTGTATATTGTCTGATAGCAATCGAATGTGTAAAATATGTGTTGGGTATATCGAATTTTGTTCCCTTATCAGTCATCATCATTAACTTGCCCTTATCCCTTACGGAGGGTCGGCACAGTATGTGCTGCTTCCATACATCTCTATCAGCCGTCATATCTGAATCCACTCCTTTCTTAAGCATATCCTCTTTCACACAATCCATACTTTCTTCCATCCCTTATCAGTGATGTCATTTTTAAGCTATCTGAGCTATCAGCCAGTGGTGGGACAGGCCATAAATAACTTAGTTAATTTTACACTGTTAACATCTGTACTTAAATAGGCTGTCCCTTTTGTTTTCAAAGTAAATGAAAGAGATAAAATTTTAACATGTATTTAATAGTGGATACTCAGAAGTAACACCTTTTATAAGAAATTCTTGTAAATAATTTAAATTTGTAAGCCAGTGAAAATTTAGTTTTTTATTTATAGACATACAAGGATATTTGACAAGGGCATAAATTAAATTATGATAGTCATACTGTCAATGTCAAAAGTGTCACATCACATCACATCACATCACATCACATCACATCACATCACATCACATCACATCACATCACATCACATCACTCAACATCGTTATGCTGAAGTTGTCTTGTAATTTATGTCATTTTCAATGTTTTTATATCGTTAAATAGAAAAATGGCAGTTTTCAAAATGTACATTTAGACAAGCATTTAAAGTTTTTAAATTTATTTAAATTATTTTAATTTTCCGAAAATTTTTAAAAATGTAATTTTTATATTTAAACGACGATGTATTTTATATATTTTCTGATTCGCTAACCACATTACAAGCGCCTCTTAGGAACATATATCCTTGTTTGACTATAAATTATTTCTGTGGAGATTTGATTGCAGATAGTATAAAATATTCCTGTCTCTTTTGTCAAAGAGAATGAAAGAGATGACGATATGTAATACAACACTAGTGAAGTTTAAGGGATGCAAATGAAACTGAACTTTATGGTATTGATATAAAGTTCAATTTTACTTTGCATTAAAGCAAGCGTAAAAATATGTTGCAAGTAATATTAAACCTTATTTCATTGGTGTAAAGTTTAATTTTATTTGTGATTAAAATCAGCTTTGTTTTAAACTCCGCTAAAGTAAATGTTAGTTTTAAATGTTTGTAAATAACAAAATATTTTATATTTAAAGGATTTTGATAATGGCTTTTATTGTTTAAGGTTATTTTTAAAATTAATTAATCTAAACCTTCTTTTGGCGATGCCCATGTATGGTAACATCCATCCATACTTTCTCCATTTAATATTAAGTAAGAAATGTAATGTATGTAACTAAGTCCGTCCAATAAATGTGACTAACCTACGGTAATTTACACATAAGTTTTTATATTATTTACTACTAGCTTTCGCCCGCGACTTCGTTCGCGTGAAATAAAAAAACAAAAGTGAGTAGTCTATTATGTTCTTCCAGACTATCCTCTATGTCTGTACCAAATTTGATCGAAATCGGTTCAACCGTTTAGACTACAAACTCTAACAAACATCCATCCATCCATCCATCTAAACTTTCGCATTTATAATATTAGTATGAAGTATGATTGAAATAATTATTAAAAATATGTAATCTATGTAATTCTTTTGAATACATAATTTCAATTTTATCTTAAAATGAAATGTTCTTAAATTGCACAGAATCTCGTAAACTTAAGTTCTTTTGCTCAAAAGATTTGTCATTTTTATTCACTTTTATAGTTGTGCCATTAGATTAAGTTTTTTATTATAATAACAGTATTTTGTATTTAATTTCTTTTTTATATGTATTATGGAATTAAATATTTTTTGTGTATTCTGATGTTTTATTTTACTCTAATTATCGCTTTGTTGGTGTCCACCGATTTGTAGATTTATAAAAAAAATCTTAGCAAACGCAATTTATTTTTTAAATATTTTGCGTTAACAAACAGTTAAAAAAGGAATCCTTATAATGAAAGCTTACTGCAGTAAAATAACTGACTTTTACACGCGACTTTGTGCGCGTGAAATAAAAAAAAAGTTAAATTAAAAATATTGGTAACCATGGTAACTAAAAGTCCCCGACGAGGATGGGATTCGAACCCACGCGTGCAGAGCACATTGGATTAGCAGTCCAACGCCTTAACCTCTCGGCCACCTCGTCATGTACGACTCACTTAAAACTGACTTACCGTAGGTTCCCACTGCACATTTGAACATATTGTCAACTCTTACAAGTTACAATTCATAATCGATCCATCGATAATAAGAGAGGGCGGACACTTTTGATTAAACTATCGTACAACTGTTGTGCGATTGTCGATTGTTTTGCACAATTAAAAATCGAGTAGTATGCGCACCTCCATAATCGAAGCGCGAGTAAACAGTTGTGCGATAGTTTAGTCAAAGGTGTAAACATCAAGCTATCGAAGAACATGATTCAAAATTTAGACGACGATGGAATAATTTCACCATACAATTTGAATTAGAATCAAAATATTTATGACGGTGGTTCTACTGGACTAAATAAAAATTATATTCCGTTTATACAAACGTATAAACATTGAAAATAACTTATATTAACTTGTACAAAGTAACTATTTTCATGCATCACACGTCCAGTCACAAAGCACCGTGGAAACCTACCTTTAGTTGCTCCTAAGCTCATTAGACCAGTTCAATAGACTCAATGAATTATCCACTCCAGTAAACTTCAAAGGTCCAGCCTTCCAAGAATGTTTAAATTTTACTAAATTAAATCCTGCACTAAAAATCATTTAATAATAACTTAAATAGTCCCATAGTTAAATTCATCATCATCACCACCTCACTATACGTCCCACCGAGGGGCTCGGAGCCTACCCCTAAGTAAGGGGTGACTAGGCCATAGTCAACCACGCTGGCCAAGTGCGGGTTGGTTGACTTCACACATATCTTTAAATTTCTTCGCCGATATGTGTAGGTTGCATCACGATGTTTTCCTTCACCGTAAGAACGTCGGGTAAATTATGTACATATGAAAATTCGAAAAATCACATTGGTACATGGCGGGATTCGAACCCAAGACCTGTAGATTACAAGTCAGGTGCCTAAACCACTGAGCCACCGACGATCTTAAATTTAAACCATAGTTAAATTACTTAAACATAAACTAAGAGCGTGCGCACACCTGATAATAAACTATCGCACAACTGTTTAGTCTCGCTTTGATTCTTATTAGCTTATATGGAGGTGTGCACACTACCCGATTTTTAATTGTGCAACTAAACAAATAAATTGGCTGCGAAACAATTGACAATCGCACAACAGTTGTGCCATAGTTTAGTCTCTGGTGTGCGCCTGCTCTTTATAAATATGTCTACACTCACATAAACCAAAAAGACGGCTGCACTTCAAAATTCCTAAGAGACTCCATATTCTAAAAACCTTGACGGTCGATAGTTTGATCGGGATCGGGTTGTCAAGCCGAAATTGTAAACCATAAAAATACAGAAGAACTAATAGCCTAACGGTTTGGGGTACGGACTACCGATCGTAAGGTCGAGGGTTCGAATCCCGCCATTCGACTATTGTCGTGAACCATATCCTAGCACAAGCCTAGAGCTTAGTTGGAATGGTTAAAGGAAATATTAGTAAATTAACAAAAATCTACTAATATTTTTATAAAAAAAAACCTTATTTTGCTAAGTCTGTTAAAAATCGGTGTAATGTGAACACCTCCATATATGTATGTTCATCATACTAATATTATAAATGCGAAAGTTTAGATGGATGGATGGATGTTTGTTAAAATTTGTAGCCTAAACGGATGTGGATAAAATTTGGCACAGATGTAGAACATAGTCTGGAAGAAAACATAGGATACTCGCTTTTGTTTTTTTTTATTCCACGCGGATGAAGTCGCGGGCAAAAGCTAGTGGTTCATACTAATCAAGAGCCCGACTAAACTATAGGCCGATTAAAAATATGCGGGGCAATTAACGGAACGTAATCTATAATTAACATAAAAATAACAAATCTGTAATTCCATTCCAATTGACTTATTCCCAACACGTATTCTCGATGTTAAGAAATCTCTAAATTCAGAAGTTGTCCTTAGGCGATTCCCGTTTCAAACGGTCTCCACCCTTGGGAGTAATGCGCGACAAATCGATTGAAAGATAAACTGTGTTCGAGTTCGGTAAACTGAGTGAAATCTGTCATAACTATTGGAACTCGAATTAATTTTAATACGAAGTTAATATCGAGAAAAAATCGTAGTAGGGAATTGTAATAAAGTAAGTAGGCACTTATAAAGTAACTAGCTTTCGCCCGCGACTCCGTCCGCGTGGAATTAAAACAAAAACAAAAGTAAGCAGCCTATGTGTTCTTCCACACTATCCTCTACAACTATGCCAAATTTCATAAAGATCCGTACAGCCGTTTAGGCTACAAACTCTAACCAACGTCCATCCATCCATCCATACATCTAAACTTTCGCATTTATAATATTAGTTAGATTTATCAGATGTTATAGTTACTTCAACATGTGGTTCACAAATAATTCTTCAGCGTAGATTTCTCTCACTAAAACTACACTAAGGAATGTCTTTAGTTGCCATTAAACGACTGAGCTATGAATTTAAACACAATATTGAACGTTTAATTGAAGTTACTGTAACTTTGTGAATTCAACAGCTTGTTCTAACACGATCTATGATTACAATAACGCCAAACTTTGTTGATCTCAACTCGTAACAATGGTAAGCAAATCAAACTTTCCGCAAACATTAATCTATCTATATATATCTA
This sequence comes from Papilio protenor, assembly GCA_029286645.1. Taxonomy (NCBI): domain Eukaryota; kingdom Metazoa; phylum Arthropoda; class Insecta; order Lepidoptera; family Papilionidae; genus Papilio; species Papilio protenor. Next base: position 866,265 of record JAGSMZ010000056.1, read on the forward strand.
TACTCTATACTTATACTTACTATTATAATAAAGCGTAAACACACACTTCTTTGTTGCCTAAAATGTCAGCAATTACAGCATATTTTTGAATAATTCTTTTTTTAATAAAAAGCCCTACACTTACGTCATGCTTTAGGCTATATATTTTAACGCCATTAAACTTAGGGGGTAAATATTTTGGATAAAAACCCTAATGTGAGAAAGACACCATAAGTTGCTGCCAACATCAAGAAAGAAATATTGCTAAGGTTTGTCATGTCATTTTGACATTTGCAATTGAGGATTTGACAAATGTAAACAATAAAATAAAGTTTTTATAATTTCACGCGGATGAAGCCGCACGCGAACAGCTAACATTTAATACGTGAACATTTAATGTTATAACGTAACACTAGGGTTACACATTTAAAACGAACTTAAAGCGTGCGCACACCTGAAACAAAACTATAGCACAACTGATTAGTCTCGCTTTGATTCCTATGAGCTTATATGGAGGTACACACTACTCGATATTTAGATGTGCAACTAAACAGTTGAATTGGCTGCGAAACAATCGACAATCGCACAACAGTTGTGCCATAGTTTACTCTTAGGTGTGCGCCCATTATGATCCCAGATGGGACGTATGCTATTTGAAGTTGTCCATAGTAATTCGTGAAGTCCATAGTAATTCTTCTTGGTTACTCATTTTTTGTAAGATAATTAACTTCTACTACCTATATAGACAAGTCTTATTTAGTTTCCTATAAATGATACAGAAACACATATATCTATTGTTTAAACTATTCAGTATATATTCTAGTTAAAGTATTAAAGATTAACGTGTAAGGCAATAAGTAGACATGTCTTGACAGATGTTGAACGGCGGGACGCGGTTGAAAATTTATTGCCGCCATTACCCTACCATGTGCCGCCATTTTGAATCTACTGTTTTGTCGAGTCTATAAACAGCGAAGTAATGTTATAAATTATAATGCAACTAGCTTTCGTCTGCGACTCCATCCGCGTGGAATTAAAAAAAAGTAAATACCTTATGTGTTCTTCCAGAATATCCTCTATATCTATGCCAAATTTCATCGAGATCCGTTCTGCCGTTTAGGCTCAAACTCTAACAAACATCCATCTAAACTTTCGCATTTATAATATTAGAAAGATTGGTTCTTAAATAAGATACCAGAAAACTTTGACTGTATATTTGTGATAGTCAGAGAAAAACGAAACGAAATTGGCAAAGATTAGTTCACTGTTTCACCTGAAACTAAATTATCGCAACTGTTTAGTCTCGCTTTGATTCCTATGAGCTTATATGGTACACACTACTCGATGTTTAGTTGTGCAACTAAACAGTTGAATTGGCTGCGATACAAACGACAATCGCGTAAGTTAGTCAAAGGTGTGCGTTCGATCTTAGGCCACAAGAAGTGACAATTAAATTCATATACACACAAACACACATACATAAAAAGAAGACACACAATCTTACTAATATTATAAATACCTTCGAAAGTTTAGATGGATGGATGTTTGTTAGAGTTTGTAGCCTAAATAGCTTAACGGATTTCGATGAAATTTGGCATGGATGTAGAGGATAGTCTGGATGAACACATAGGCTACTCACTACAACTTTTTTTTTTTAATTCCACGCGAACGGAGTCGCGAGCGAAAGCTAGTAATATACAAAACACTTAAAATATTTATAAAACACACAATACTTATTTTCTTCAATCTTATTAAAACTATAAAGATCCGTAAGATATTTGTCGTCTACAAGTAATCCTTTAGTTGGACAATCTCTTAAACATAATGGCGGACGACGGCGGGTAATGGCCGTCGTAATGTCAACTGGAGTCGCCATTTGACATCACGACGAGCAAATATCCGCATTTATACTCAACATAGACGAAGGAATCATTTGTTGGATGGTCTGTTCTTGGTACATTACTAATATTATAAATGCGAAAGTTTAGATGGATGTTTGTAAGAGTTTGTAGCCTAAACTACTGAACGGATCTCGATGAAAGGCATAGATGTAGAGGATAGTCTGGAAGAACACATAGACTCACTTTTGTTCTTTTTTACTCCACGCGGACGGATTTGCGGGCGAAAGCTAGTTATAAATATTTATAACAAGAAGTAGCTATAACAGTGTATGTATGGATGTAGAAAGAAAAGAGATGCGTCAGGACCCTTTTACCTTGTCTAGTTCAGTAATTTATTTTTAACGCATATTCTACGTTGAGTTTATTGCTATCAGAGTCGTTAATTGTTTGCTAATGGAGAACCTGATTATGATTAGTATTAGTGAACTACACCTAAGTCTTTCTTAGTGACAGTGTGTGACTGGTTTGTAATCCCTCCACATTTGTTTTATTGTAATATTGAAGAAATTACCAACTGTTTTTCATAACGCATGACAAAAAAATTAGGATATACAAAAAGAGGATTTAATATTTTTCTAAACACGTACGAGGTCAGGTTAGGACGCTAGTGCCGTTAAATCCTTAAATAAAACATCAGACGCGAGTGCATAAAATGTCAAATCACATTTTGTAAAGCAAAATATCTCGGAGATTTTCTGCGGCGTCGCATTTGTAAAATGTTAGCTTCAAAAAGCTCCCTTCGTTTACACAGATTTGTGAGATAAGAATGAAAATCTGTCTGGCGTTTTTGTCTCATTAAACGCATACAAGATAGAAAGAGACAAAATATAACCTATAAAACTTGTTAAATATGTTTATTTAAAACGCGTAATTACAAAAATCTAGTAATTAACATAGCTTATGTTAGTGATAATGTTTCTTTCTAGTATTGAAATGTTAGCTTTTTATTTTGATATATTCCGTATTTTTAAAAGTTATTTGATAGTCTGTGCTCAATCAGTCTGTGCAAATAAATGTTATTTAACTTTATTTAAAACAACAATATTGTTAGGAAAATATTAGGAAACGGAAGGATTAGTGGGGATAGTTTTATAAAAGATTTGGCAAGGAGTGGCTCACGCGATCAGTCGCTAACAAGCTCAGTATTTTTCTAGCTGTCGCCACGGAACGTTCGATATTTCGTAGTTGCCTAGTTGAGTTTGTTTTAAAGTCATTTACAAGTATTGTTTATATTTAAAAAAATGTGTTGAAATATCTAACAGAAAGTATTATTGGAAAGGGTCTAAAAGTGTCGGAGTCTAATCCAAACAATTTAATATCATCTTTATAATATTACTTTAAGTCTTATCGGATAAAAAGAATAAATATATTTCATATCGCATATAAAACTTGATTCCACAGAGACTTAACAAAAACAAAGAATTTTCCAAGTACAAAGAATATTCGAAGAATATATGCTTAAAGAGAGTGAAATCGAATTATAGTTCAGAGTTCCCTCTCCAGAGACATCGTCTGATTAATGAGTCGAAAACCTCTGACGATAAATCGTCTACAAATTGTTGAACAAAACAAAAATATTTTCTAGATTATTGTCTCGATGGATAATATAATGATCATTTTTAACCTTTACTTAGGGTAGGCTTCGGGCCCTCAGTGGCGACGTATACTGAGGAAGGTAATATCCGAGAAACTTCGAAAGTAAATTAAATAGTTTTTAATAAATTTTCCTAACAATGTCCAATTTGAACACACTTAAAATCTTTTGTCTATCCTAACCAATAATTTTTACTACTGACTAGTAAGATCGTAGAAGTAGTAACCTAGTAACCTTTGCACTATAATAAAAGGTTTTGAAAAACATTATTTAGAAATAACAGAGAATCATACTAATATTATAAATGAGAAAGTTTTGATGGATGGATGTTTGTTAGAGTTTGTAGCCTAAACGGCTTAACGGATTTCGATGAAATTCGTTACAGTTGTAAAGGATAGTCTGGAAGAACATATAGGCTCACTTTTGTTTCTTTTTAATTTCAAGCAGACGGAGTCGCGGGCGAAAGCTAGTATTAAATAAAATGTGATTTTATTTGCAACAATCAACACGTTATCAGCTATGTTTGCCAAGATAAAAGCAAACATGGAATATTTACTTCCGGACCGGAAGCGAACCAGTCACACGGAATAGTTTTATTGGATCCCTAAAGCTCATAAGTTCAATCGACTGTTTATAACGTAAGGGTAAAAATTAAAACAGGTTTAGAGCTTTTCTTTATTAAACTGACTGATGTTACGGTGTGTAATGTAACATGTTACACTGCGAGCATGCAGTTAGTATGTAGCGGCGAACTAACTTCCGATAAAAAATCAGTAAAAATCGAATTACGTCCAAACAAAGTTTACTCTAACACGAAAATCCTTTCAAGGTTCAAGTATGAGCAATTTGGTACCTTTTTTAGTTCGAAACTTATTTAGATATTACACTTATGGATTGGTCCCTTGATGTAAGCCTTTGCAAAGGGTTAAGTCGACCCTTTTCAATAAGTCAGCCAACATGTGCGGAATTTTAAGTTTTTAATCAAAAGTAAACATACGTGGGTCGAATTACAAGCTTAGAGAAACTCAATGGAGGGAAATGAATACGAAAAAAATCAGTAAAAATCGAATTACGTCCAAACAAAGTTTACTCTAACACGAAAATCCTTTCAAGGTTCAAGTATGAACAATTTGGTACCTTTTTTAGTTCGAAACTTATTTAGATATTACACTTATGGATTGGTCCCTTGATGTAAGCCTTTGCAAAGGGTTAAGTCGACCCTTTTCAATAAGTCAGCCAACATGTGCGGAATTTTAAGTTTTTAATCAAAAGTAAACATACGTGGGTCGAATTACAAGCTTAGAGAAACTCAATGGAGGGAAATGAATACGAAAAAAATCAGTAAAAATCGAATTACGTCCAAACAAAGTTTACTCTAACACGAAAATCCTTTCAAGGTTCAAGTATGAACAATTTGGTACCTTTTTTAGTTCGAAACTTATTTAGATATTACACTTATGGATTGGTCCCTTGATGTAAGCCTTTGCAAAGGGTTAAGTCGACCCTTTTCAATAAGTCAGCCAACATGTGCGGAATTTTAAGTTTTTAATCAAAAGTAAACATACGTGGGTCGAATTACAAGCTTAGAGAAACTCAATGGAGGGAAATGAATACGAAAAAAATCAGTAAAAATCGAATTACGTCCAAACAAAGTTTACTCTAACACGAAAATCCTTTCAAGGTTCAAGTATGAACAATTTGGTACCTTTTTTAGTTCGAAACTTATTTAGATATTACACTTATGGATTGGTCCCTTGATGTAAGCCTTTGCAAAGGGTTAAGTCGACCCTTTTCAATAAGTCAGCCAACATGTGCGGAATTTTAAGTTTTTAATCAAAAGTAAACATACGTGGGTCGAATTACAAGCTTAGAGAAACTCAATGGAGGGAAATGAATACGAAAAAAATCAGTAAAAATCGAAAAAACAAAAGGCTATGTGTTCTTCCAGAATATCCTCCTATCTATGCTAAATTTTCCTGAGTTTCAGCTGTCTAACCTTTCTCATCTTACTTCTTACTAAATTTATAAATGCGAAAGTTTAGATGGATGGATGTTTGTTAGAGTTTGTAGCAAAACGGCTAAACGGATCTTGATGAAATTTGGCATAGATGTAGAGGATAGTCTGGAAGAACACATAGGCTACTCACTAACGTTTTTTTTAATTCCACGCGGACGGAGTCTAGAAAGCTAGTAGGTAATATATTTATGTGTAATAACAGTACATAATGGCACACCCACGTGGCCTACTTCCCAGACAATATATCAGTCTAATTAATCGCAATTTATCGCATATAAGTTACAGCAGCGCAAGTTTGCTTGTTTTAGTATTATATTATGATGGATCATTTTTATACTCTATAACAGAAAATGGACCTTTTATCCATTTTTATCCATTTTTATCCATTTTTATCCATTTCTATGCATATCGGATCTAGTTTGGGATCAAATTAACAATTAATTCAGCTATTTTATTAGGCTTATATATTTCTATAGAAATATTATACTATTATATTTATATTTCTATAGAATATAAAACTAAAATAGACCAAGATTTAGTTGACAAATTGATCAAAAAAACAATGCTTTAAATAATTATTTAAATTATATATATGGGGCATAAAATTTTTAGAAATTTTAAGGGCATGGCACAAAAAAAAATGTACTAATATTATAAATGCGAAAGTTTAGATGGATGGATGTTTGTTAGAGTTTGTAGCAAAACGGCTAAACGGATCTTGATGAAATTTGGCATAGATGTAGAGGATAGTCTGGAAGAACACATAGGCTACTCACTAACGTTTTTTTTAATTCCACGCGGACGTAGTCTAGAAAGCTAGTAGGTAATGTATTTATGTATAATAACAGTACATAATGGCACACCCACGTGGCCTACTTCCCAGACAATATGTCACAGTCTAATTAATCGCAATTTATCGCGTATAAGTTACAGCAGCGCAAGTTTGCTTGTTTTAGTATTATATTATGATGGATCATTTTTTATACTCTATAACAGAAAATGGACCTTTTATCCATTTTTATCCATTTTTATCCATTTTTATCCATTTCTATGCATATCGGATCTAGTTTGGGATCAAATTAACAATTAATTCGGCTATTCTATTAGGTTTATATATTTCTATAGAATATAAAACTAAAATAGACCAAGATTTAGTTGACAAATTGATCAAAAAAACAATGCTTTAAATAATTATTTAAATTATATATATGGGGCATAAAATTTTTAGAAATTTTAAGGGCATGGCACAAAAAAAAATGTACTAATATTATAAATGCGAAAGTTTAGATGGATGGATGTTTGTTAGAGTTTGTAGCAAAACGGCTAAACGGATCTTGATGAAATTGTTTTTTTTTTTTAATTCCACGCGGACGGAGTCTAGAAAGCTAGTAGGTAATATATTTATGTGTAATAACAGTACATAATGGCACACCCACGTGGCCTACTTCCCAGACAATATATCAGTCTAATTAATCGCAATTTATCGCATATAAGTTACAGCAGCGCAAGTTTGCTTGTTTTAGTATTATATTATGATGGATCATTTTTATACTCTATAACAGAAAATGGACCTTTTATCCATTTTTATCCATTTCTATGCATATCGGATCTAGTTTGGGATCAAATTAACAATTAATTCAGCTATTTTATTAGGCTTATATATTTCTATAGAAATATTATACTATTATATTTATATTTCTATATATATATATATTTCTATAGAATATAAAACTAAAATAGACCAAGATTTAGTTGACAAATTGATCAAAAAAACAATGGGGGCATAAAATTTTTAGGAATTTTAAGGGCATGGCACAAAAAAAAATGGGAAACACTAATCTAGAGTCTATTGTAGGTAATTATCACACAATAACTTTGAAATTTATTTGAGTTGACAATTTCTCGAGGGTCATTAAATTGTAATTAATTGTAAATCTGATCTCGTGCACGGCGGCAGATCGTGAGATTTTACTAATTAACCTTTTATCTTTGTGAACATTATTCTAACTTCGCCTTTAGTTAGCTATATGAAACTAGCATGTAAATTAAAGATTTTGTAATCTATACTAATGTAGTAAAGCGTAAACACACATTTCTTTGTGGCGCATCATGTCAGCAATCACTGCATATTTTTTAATAACTCTTTCTTTAATAAAAAGCCCGACACTTACGACACGCTTTAGGCTATACAGGGTGATTCTTAACGGATGGATCAACGGTTTTGTGGAGTAGAGAACCTCAATAGCTATTCAAAGTATGTTGCCCGATTTTCTATAGTGTTAAAGTTATTTAAATTTTTGTAAAAAAATCGGAAAAAACGGATGTCGGACTTAAATTTGTCCGTTGATCCGTCCGTTAAGAATCATCCTGTATAACTGGCATGTAAATTAGAGATTTTTCAATCATATTATGAAAAGTTTGGATGGATGGATGTTTGTCATTACGTATCTCGATGTAGAACATAACCTGAATACATAGGATACTTACTAAGTTTTTTTTAATTCCGCGCAAAATTTGCGAGCAAAATCTAATCTATATCTATACTAATATTTTAAAGAGGTAAGATTTGGATTTTTGGGATTTTGTATATATTGAAATAAATTAAAAAATACTGGGCCCATTTCGAAAATTATTTACTACAAAGTTACTTTATCAGTGAGTAACATAGGCTACATTTTTTTATTATTTTTTAATTTCACACAGACGAAGTTGGGAGCAACAGCTATAAAGGTATACAGTTGAACTTAGATCTATGACTACTAATCTTGCGGGCATAGTCGAATCCGTACTATTAGTACAAAAACATTTTTTCTTTTGACTTGAATTTTGCCTAAATTTTAATTTACACCTGCTTTAAGGGGGTGCTCAAACTATCAAACAGTTCTTAACCCACCTTATAACACTATTTCTTAGGCTAGGAAAATAATGACGGGTTTCATCCGGAGCCTTAACCGGAACAAACCGGAATGGATCGGATAAATGTGTCATTGCTTTTGTTGCTTTAAAAGTGTTAATGGCCAGTAACAAAATATATTTTTTTCTCTTCACCGATTGAATGATTTTTCAGTTTAATTACTGTTTTAATTCATTTGTTTTTGTCGTTTGATACTCGCATTAGAACTGCGAATAAAGAAGGCAAACCCTTATCAAAGGAAATTTTCACGAAACGCCAAGCAACCGTCATAATATGAAATGTGGATTACTTTATCGTTTATATTGTTACGAAAACAAGAATTATCTGTAAAAAGAGAATATTCTTTCTTTGTATTTGTGTTTAAGATACTGAGGGCTCCCATAATTTGTGTAATTCGGCACTAAATATTGTAAGAGAGGGCGCTTTGACTAAACTATTACACAACTGTTATCCGATTGTCGATTGTTTCGTATCCAATTCAACTGTTTAGTTGCACAACTAAAAATCGAGTAATGTGTACCTCCATATAAGCTCATAGTAATCAAAGCGAGACTAAACAGTTGTGCGATAGTTTAGCCAAATGTGTGCACGCTCTAATACTATAAGTGATAATGTGTGTTTTGTTTGAACCTTTTAATGTATCTTTGCTTATCGTAACAAAATGATTGTGAAAGCATTCAAAAAGTTTGTCAAACAATCTCCTTGTTGCTTTACAAGTGGTACAAGTTTCAAACTGCGGGAACTTCAAGTTGAACTAATCTCGCGAATTACATTACTTCAAGAATACTTCCTTGTGAATATTAAAGTCTATAAATTGTGTTGTTTCAAACAATATTAAAATATGAAAATCGCAAAGATATTTGAAATTATACACTCTGTGTAATTTTTTTTACATTATAAGGTGGCAAACGAGCAACCGGCCACCTTAAACCGCCGAAATGGCGAAGCTGCTGCCCAGACATCCGTAGTTGCAGATGCGTTGCCTACCCTTAATCCACGGAGGAGTCGCACATAAAAACATATTTCCCCTATGCGTCTCTTCCATCGTCAAATCCACTTCTCCCCATCCTTTGCTCTTAAGAAAAGGGTGGTAAGACTTAAATTAGGTTATTAAATGTAACGACATTATATCTTAATCCATAATGCCTTTTAGAATTCAGAAAAGGTGATATTGGATCATATTTACAACGGAAAAAGTCTATATTGTCAGACAAACCAATACAAGAACTATATAACTGGCCAGTAATATCTAATTTGTTTTCCGCTTTGCTGACGTGATTTCTAAAATCTGTCTCAGGGAATTTACGATTTCACTATATTATATCTTAGTCTGTTTGTACCAACATCTTCCACCTGTCGCTTCGAGAATAGTTAATCTGAGACTTCCAGAGTTAATTCGTGTCAACACCAAGTTTCAATTAGATTGCGCAAACTTACGTCGCGTGAGATTAAAGTCGTGCGAGGATTTACTATTACTATACTATACTGTATCCGGTTTTACTCGGGGTAATTAATTTTACACGTAAATAATAATTTCGTTAGCAGCAGCATAAAACTTTTTCAAATATCAATTGACTTAACTCTACTACAAAACATTGTCATCTCTGTTTTTTCATAGGGAATAAAAGAGATATCAATAAGTCATGAATTCGAATTTCAGTTCCATTTTCAAATTGTATTATTCTAATTTGGAAACTGGCCAATTATAAAATGTTTCTCGAATAACAATAAAAAATCATCGAAAGTTCTATTTTTAAATTCTTATTAAATTGTAAGCTGCCAGTTTTAGACATATGAGTATTCTGTTTAACAATTGAAGGATTAAAAAAAAACCGGTAATACTTTCAAAGTACCCTCAGAATATACCCGGAAAAGAGAACGTATTCGAGAGGCTGAAATACAGATTATCTGCACTTAAAAATCTTACGTTATTGTTAGTTTAAATTGACGTATAAATTCCTTTCATTAAGAATTTTGAAATCATGCCACTTTAATTTCGTTTTTACAATGAATTCCACAACAAATTGTAATTACTAAACTAAAATATTCATAGACTGGGAATGAGAGACGTTAAGTTTATTTACATTAAAGAAATGCCTTAACCACGAGAAATAGGTCGGAGTTAAGCTGAATATAAATTTAATTTTGACTTAATTGATTTTTTCACGTTGCTTTCTAAATAAAGAATTCTTGATATGATGTTTTAAAACGTAATTAGTTAGGGCTTGAATAATAAACGCCATACTTAGTTTTGTTTAATTGTTACTTAAACAATCCATGTAGATTGTTTACACTAAGTTACGCTATTATGACACCTTAGTAACTATTGTCTTTGATAAACATATTTAGAAAAATAAAATGTATTGTTTTATATTTAATTAACTGTTGCTAGTGACTTCAACTGTATCAAATTAAAAAGTAATAAAAAAATGTAAATTACCTTTCTATCGGTGAAAGAATTTTTAAAATCGGTCCAGTAGTTTTTGAGTTATTTCAATACATACAAAAATACATAAATACAAATCTTTCCTCTTTATAATATTAGTATGTATTTGAAATGTATTTATTTAGTTGGACATATTACCGTGCAATTGCGATTGTCTTTTATTTTTTCTTTTTACTTCTATCATCAAAAGTTTTACGCAATTTCCGTCCCTACAATGGCAGCACTGAGCAAAGTTTTGACGGACCCTAACATTTTCTTTTGTAGACATTACATAAAGTTTACTCGCCCCATTAAACAGACCATAGACGATATCAAAAAGATATGGACCATTAAAGTGGAATCTATTTCTTTTATATTTGTAATTGTTTGAAAGTTTATTGTTAGAACTTTTATCAGATGAAATACATAAAAAGAAACCTATTTAAGTTTTTATGTTTATGTAAACGAGCAGTGCACCGCTCAAATTTATTTGAACCGATATTATGGACATAAACGCCAGAGTAACGAAATAACAGGCTTTAAGTTAATTCTCGAAACGCTAAGCCCTGAACTAGAAAGTACTTAAAATAAAAAACAGAACGGAGACATAACTATCGATTCAGGCGACTTTAGTGGCTAATATTATAAATGGGACAGTTTAGATGGATGTTTGTTAGAGTTTGTAGCCTAAACTGATGAACAGATATCGATGAATTTGCATAGATGTAGAGGATAGTCTGGAAAAACACAAAGGGTACTATTGTTTCCTTATTAATTTCACGGGGATCAATTCGAGGGCGAAAGCTAGACTTTAATAATAAAATTCATTTTATATACTAAACAATTATAAAATAAAATACTTTCAAGAAAATATTTTACGCTAAAAGCACACTGTAACAGTCTGGTGCACATCTGCGTTGTTCTAAAAATAAACGATAACATATAAAACTCTTAAGCCTTTGTTTAAGCTTTCAGTATCGATTTTACTTGTCTAGACATTTAGCTGTGAGTTTAGACTACTGAAAACATGTCTTATATCTCCATAATTAGAATAAATGGAATGGAAATACAGGATTTACGTGAGCGTCGGTGGCTCAGTGGTTTAAGCACTTGACTTGTAATCTACAGGCCTTGGGTTCGAATCCCGCCATGTACCAATGTGATTTTCGATTTTTACGAATTTTCATATGTACACAATTTACCCGACGTTCTTACGGTGAAGGAAAACATCGTGATGCAACCTGCACATATCGACAGAGATATTCAAAGATATGTGTGAAGTCAACCAACCCGCAGTGGGCCAGCGTGGTTGACTATGGCCTAGTCGCCACTTATTTAGGATAGACTCCGAGAACCTCAGTTGGGATGTATAGTGAGCTGGTAATGAATATAGGATTTTGTGTTCAGTTCGTAGCGACAACAATTTACTTGGATAGAAAAAAAAGATAGATACTTAAATGTCAGTATGAAATTGCGTGAACCGATTAGCCTGATATTTGACATCGATAAAACGCATAAATTTATTTTTAAGCTGAAATAAAATGAAAACTTTAAAACCCGATTTTAGTAAAATTTCGATGGGCGAGCACTAACTACTGTAATAAATTTTATCTTTTCATATTATACGCCTTCACAACTTAACTACTTAAGTCAGTGTTAAGTGAATTCTATAAAAGTTAAGCAGAGCACCTGTTGGTCGACGTACTCGTAATTTATGTATAACTTGTAAGCGGCGTCCAATTTCAAACTACAACAAAAGTTTAAGCCGTAACAGATTGTTGCTTCGGTTGTGTTTTGTAATATCAGAGCTTATCTGAAAAGCTGTAAACTCTATGAAATACTTCGGTATTACTGTACTCGTATTGCTTATTACTTACAAATGTAAACCAAAGCAAACCTTTATTTGATACTAGCTGTTCCCTTGCGACTTCATCCGCATAAAATTATGAAAATTTTATTTCATTGTTTACATGTGTCAAATTATCAATTGCAAATGTCAAAATGACATGACATGATGACAAACCATAGCAACCTTGCTTCCTTGACGTTTGCAGTAACTTATGGTCTCTTTTCCACATTACGGTTTTTATCCAAAATATTTACCCCCTAAGTTTAAAATATATAGCCTAAAGCATGACATAAGTGTAGGGCTTTTTATTAAAGAAAGAATTATTCAAAAATATGCTGTGATTGCTGACATCTTAGGCAACAAATAAGTGTGTGTTTACGCTTTATTATAATAGTATAGAAGTATAGATATAGATAGATGATTACTTCTGACTGATATTTTAAAATTATTTCTTTTAAATACAAAACAAATTCTTTTAAAACCCAATCATATTGAAGATTTTTAAAAGTATTCACAACTTATTTTTTAATTAACAAGGAAAAGTATGAAGAAAATTCGGAAGGTTGTCAGTTAAAAAAATAAATTTTAATAAAAATATTTGGATGACCATTTAAAGTAAAAGGACGTAAATGAAATATGTTTTGTTCCAAAAACCAATGTTTAGAAACATGTCACAACAAATTCTATTTAAAACAAAAGTAAAGGTCTTTGTACGCTGAAAACTCACATCTAACTAATATAAATGCGATTGTTTAGAGGGATGGATGGATGGATGTTTGTTAGAGTTTGTAACCTAAATTGCTGAAGGGATCTCAATGAAATTTTGCATAGATGTAAAGATATGTCTGAAAGAACACATGGGCTACTCACTTTTGTTTTTTTTTAAATCCACACGGACGGAGTTGTGGGCGAAAGCTAGCTTATAGAATAAAATTAAGCTATAGTTAATTTTTTTTTTATATTACAAGGTGGCAAACGAGCAAGCGGCCACCTGAAACCGCCGAAATGGCGAAGCGACCGCTGCCCATAGACATCCGCAATTGTAGATGTGTTGCCTACCGATAATCGACGGTGGAGGAGACGCACATAAAGAGGATATTTCCTCTTCCTATGCGTCTCCTTCACCGTCAAATCCACTTTTCCTTCCCATCCCTTCCTCTTAAGAAAAGGGTGGAAAGAAAGGGACTAAAATTAGGCATAATATAACAAAAGACGGAATAATAAAGTATAAAAACCCACAATTCCTGATACATTTATTATTCAACATGCAATTAATTAGTTAATAAGAAACGTCAACTAAGAAATTTCATTAGTTGCCGTACGCCGGCACGCTTAATTACTACTTTAACAAACTTGCTTAGAACATGAAGTCTTTAAAGATATTATTACTTGTTAACTTTTCTATCTATCTATACTAATATAATAAAGCGTAAACACACTTCTTTGTTGCCTAAGATGTCAGCAATTATATTATATAATAGAATATTTTTGAATAACTCTTTTTTTAATAAAAAGGCCTACACTTACGTGACGCTTAAGGCTATATATTTTCACGCCATTAAACTTTGGGGGTAAATATTTTGGATAAAAACTCTAATGTGGGAGAGAGACCATAAGTTGCTGCCAACATCAATGAAGCAAGCTTGTCATCATGTCATGTCATTTTGACATTTGTAATTTGACAAATATTGCAAGCATCGCACGGGAACAGCTATTAAAGATATTATTTCTTGTTAACTGTTCTATAATCCTACTAATCATACTAATATTATAAATGCGAAAGTTTAGATGGATGGATGGATGTTTGTTAGAGTTTGTAGCCTAAACGGCTGATCGGATTTCGATGAAATTTGGCATAGACGTAGAGGATAGTCTGGAAGAACACATAGGCTACTCACTTTTGTTTTTTTTAATTCCACGCGAACGGAGTCGCGGGCGAAAGCTATTATAGTACTAATATAAAACTTAAACACACACTTCTTTGTTATGTAGTGTCAGAAATCACAGCATATTTTTGCAAAAGAACTACATTTACGACGTGCTATAGGCTATACTATCACTAAGATTTTATTTAATTTAAGATGGGAATAAATTGGAAAAATACGTCCTGCAGGAAAGGAACGGACAACAAACGAAAGTAAATAGCCTATGTGTTCTTCCAGACTATACTCTACATCTATGCAAATTTCATCGAGATCTTAGCCGTTTAGGCTACAAACTCAAAAAAACATCCATCCATACTTTCGCATTTATAATATTAGTAACACATACATACTTTGATTTTCTTCTAACTCGTAGAACTTCAATAAAATATCATCATGAATAAAATATAATTAAGTCCATATTGAAGTTAATGTATTCGATTCAAGTTCTTGTAAAGATTTTCTTCAACCCAATTACAGCTTCAAATATACGTTTTCCGCACAATCTTCACTTCACTACGAGAATACTAAGTCTTACTCGACGTTTCTCTTCACGTACCAAGTTAATAGCGTAAATTATGATGCATGTTTATAATATTGTCCAATTTCTATACTAATACTTATAATAAAGCGTAAACACTCACTTTGTTATGTAGGATGTCAGCAATGACAGAATATTTTTGACTAAATAAAAAAGACACCCCTTTTAACCTACATATTTTCACGCTTTTAAACATAGGGGTGAGTAAATTAGAAAAAATAAGTCTACTAGAAAGTGCAGCATAAAAGCAAGGTTGCTATGGTTACTTAAGTTATTGAGTTCTATGTGTAACGTTAAGTAAAAAACAAAAAAGGTTTTTGTATGTCATGCGGATGAAGCCTCACAGGAACCCCTAGTATTACATATTGCAGTTTGCAGTTTGGTACTGTTTTTTTAAGTTAATAAAACTGAGCAGCATCCAAGAGGGGTTGGCAGAGACCAAGGAAATCCATTTGACGTGATCGTAGCATACCACTTAATAATACACTTTAGACAAATAACTGTCGGCTTCTACTACCCTTAAAATATGTGTTGTTTCTTTCGGCAGTAGGAACCCACGCTTAAACTGTCAAGAGATTTTATCTTTTAACATCCAATATTCAACAATAGTAATCGGTTAGAAAGTTTCCTAAACTTATTTGAACTTGTAATGGACGGACAAGGAAAAGCCATTAGTATTTGAAATAATAGCTCACATAAAAATGAAGATACTTTACGAATATTTCATGTAAAAAAACCTCTTAGATGTAACTTTATAATAAAACTTTTAAAGGCTTAAATAAAGTTCTTGATAACTGAAATCTTTAGAGATTTGGGGTTTGTTAAATTTCTTTTTGAAGCGCATCAATTCTGAAATTATAATACAACAAAATATTATTCATTTTATAACTCGTTACCTAAAGCCCACTACACACCTTTAGTTTCAACTGAATATTCGGATTGTTCTATCAATTCGTACATCATCATCTACCTTTTTCTACTCCCGTAGGCTCACCACACCGGGTTTTCGTCCTCCCAATAACTCTATCATACGTTATCGCAGTCATCACTCCCTTCTTGATCATGTCACCTTTCACGCAACCTTCCTAGGTCTACTTCTACCGGTGTACCCTTCAATACTTCGTGTATCAATTCGTACAGATATATGTACTCTTTTACTATTAAACTTTTAATTTTAGACCTGTCCCACCACTGGCTGATAGAGGTTCAGATAGCTTATGACGTCACTGTCAGGTAAGGGAACAAAATGCGATATTTCCATCACATATTTTACACGTTCGATTGTTATCAGACAATTTACAATTTGGTGGGACAGGCCCTTAGACATTTAAAGAACTTTACATTTTAATAGTTATTTAGTTAAAAAGTATAGTTTCGTTCTATAATTTCAAGTGATAAAGTGAACTCTCAGAATCGACAATGAACGTGTTAAATAAAACACGATAAAATCAGCATTGAAGTACTGCATTTCAAATACCAACTGTGCTCAGCTTGACAACTGAAAATCACGCTGACATTTTAATAAACCCGTCATTCGTTGAGACTGTTGATAGACGTGTTGACGAGAAGTTCATTATATCGAGACAATTGGATCCTTCTATCAGCTTGTAGTCTATTGTTTGACTATAACTAATACCTTTCAAATTCACACACAACATTTACGAGACATTAACACAACAACATTTAAGACAACATTTAAGAAACACTCATCTATACCTCCTCACCGAGGGGCTCGGAGCCTACTCTAAGTTGGGTGACTAAGCCATAGTCAACCACGCTGGCCAGATTGGTTGACTTCACACATATCTTTGAATTTCTTCGCCGATATGTGCAGGCATCACAATGTTTTCCTTCACCGTAAGAACGACGGGTAAATTATGTACATATGAAAATTCGAAAAATCGAAAATCACATTGGTACATGGCGGGATACGAACCCAAGACCTGTAGATTACAAATCAAGTGCTTAAACCACTGAGCCACCGACGCTCTATTGCTCATCTATTGCCTACATTTAATTGAATTAGGGCATATCCAACTAAATTGTAAATTGTCTGATAACAATCCAACGTGTAAAATATGTGATAGAAATATCGACGTCATTTTTAAGCTATCTGAGCCTCTATCAGCCAATGGTGGGACAGGTTCTAAGAGATGTGAACTAAAAGGAATGTACGAGTATTACCATCCGTTTTACCCCTCGTCTTTGTTAACAGTAATATGAGGGAGGTTAACTATAAATTGATCCTTTACAAATGGCTGTGAAAACGCCATTTCAGAGTCAAAGCTCTGATGTTTCTATTTAACTGTTAATGTATTCTATTTGCTCACTGAAGAGAGTTAACTTGTAATAAACAATTCATATAAAATTATCTCAACCGAGTAAAGCGACATCTATCGAACTAATCCGCACTAACAACGATATATTAACGTCTTTGTGTGAAATCATCTATACTAATCTATACTAATGTTTTAAAAAGCATAGATTTGTCTTCACATATGTAACGAATAAACTCAAATCCTATACTGAAGTGATTGCAAAATATGAGATAGCTATTGTCCGTGACGTCATCTGCGAGCAATTAAATAAACAAAAGTAACGAGTCCGTGTTCTTCCTGACTCTCTACATCTATGCCAAATCATCGAGATCTTTAAGCAGTCTAGACAGCAAACTTTAACAAACATCTATCCATCTAACCTTAACATTAAGAGCAGTCGCACACCTTTGACTAAACTAACACAAGAGTTGTGCGATTGTCGATTGTTTCGCAACTCATTCAACTGTTTAGTTGCACAACTAAAAATCGAGTAGTGCGCCTCCATATAAACTCATAGGAATCAAAGCGCGACAATTGTGCGATAGCTTAGTCAAAGATGTGTGCTTTTATATAAGTAGGGTAAATACACTAATACTATAATCTAAACATAAGCTTCCTTATTCCAAGTCTGTAATCCCAGCGCCTTGCATGTTCGAGCTACAGATAACGACAGCTCTGCACGAAGCAAGACATCCAATAATTCAAGCTACGTATTTACTCTTCGATGTAAGTAGTTTGCAACGAAATTGTGTACAAGATTCTTAGATTTTCGTTAAAGAATTTCGAATTAAGGTTTTCCATTTTCAATACTATGCGACAAAAACATTTTTATCTACTAGCTGTTGCTCTATGTGAAATTAAAAAATAATGAAAATATAGCCTGTGTTCTCTGATAATGTAGCTTTTTAATGGTGAAAAAAATTTTGAAATCGGTTAAGTAGTTTTTGAGTTATTTTAATACATAAAAATGTAAATCTCTTTATGATATTAGTATCTATAGATGACACACTTCTTTGTTATATAGGATGTTTGTAACCACAGCATATTTTTGAAACATTCTTTTTGTAATAAAAAGCCATAGACAGACATGCTATAGGCTATTTACATATTTAATTTAGGAGGTGATAAAATGGGAAAACGTGGTCTTGCTGGAAAGGAACAAAACCTACAAGTCAATAGCAGTAAAGAAGCAAGCAATGTGATAAACGTTGATAACATGCAGATAAAAGTGTAAATTAAATACTGAAATATTCAATTAAATAATTTAAAGAAATGTCTTTACAAGTAACGAGCTTTAAAAGTGTTAACTTTCAAATTGAGTTCCCTCGATTTACATTACTGAAAGAAAATTCTTAGTGCAAGCCAAGTTAACTTGAAAGTTTATTAAAGTAGACTCAGGAGCGTCTTTGTCGTTAAGTCAGTTTGCAACTGTAACTTAGCATACAATCGATAAACGTAAGGAAACCAGAATACTTAAGTTTGCTTAAGTTACTTATGCTAGTATTCATTAACTATTGTTTTTCAATTTGTTCAAAGGTCTCCCTAAATTTTAATCAAAATTATGAACTAAGGTGATACTTTAACGTTACTAAAATGAAATTTTTACTAGGGGCCCAAAACTTAACAGATGTCGATTAGTGTGATGTAGAATATAGGAAGTACAAACAATAAGAAGAGTGTATTATAAATGCAAAAGTTTAGATGTATGTTAGAGTTTGTAGCCTAAACTGCTGAACGGATTTCGATGAAATTTGGCATAGATGTAGAGAATAGTCTGGAAGAACACATAGGCTACTTTCTTTTGTTTTTATAATACCACGCGGACGGAGTCGCGGGCGGAAGCTAGTAATTGTATAAAAACGTTCTATAATGTATTGAATCTATTGTAATAGTGACATGACCTTGTAAATAGTACGTCTCGATAGTCTCCGAGCACTCTTAACCCAAATACATTTCAAAGGCAATGATTATAAGTTTCCGCCTCGTATATTGCTATTTCGCAGTTCTGTATATATTTTAATGAAGCGCTTTGATATTATGATTTGAATTTATGATTAATTATGTCAATTAACTCGTTATCATATGAATGGAAACATTTATTAGTGTATCTAATGTGTAATGTGTTTATATGATTTGAATTTATGATTTGAATTTATGATTAATTATGTCAATTAACTCGTTATCATATGAATGGAAACATTTATTAGTGTATCTAATGTGTAATGTGTTTATATAACTTTGAAAGTGATTGTTATTTAATTTAAAAAAATACATTTTACTGATATTAATGCGAAAGTATCTATTTATCTATATACGTATAATACACTAGCTGTTCCCATGCGGCTTCATCCGCATGAAATTATTACATTTGTCAAATTATCAAATGTCAAAATGACATGACAAACCTTAGCAATCTTTCTTTCTTGATGTTGGCAGCAACTTATGGTCTCTTTCCCACATTAGGGTTTTTACCACCTAAGTTTAATGGCGAGAAAATATATAGCCTAAAGCATGACACAAGTGTAGGGCTTTTTATAAAAAAAAAGAATTATTCAAAAATATGCTGTAATTCCTGACATCTTAGGCAACAATGAAGTGTGTGTTTACGCTTTATTATAATAGTATAGATTAGAGTCTGTAATATGTCTGTAAAGGAAAAATCCAGATTACAGGAAGATGCATTTGCGTTACTGATAACGAAAATCGCATTCAAAAAAAATTGTCTGTCTGTCTGTCTGTCTGCAAGCCGCGTTTCTTCCGGGTAATCTCCGAAACGGCTGGGCCGATTTCGACCGGACTTTCACTGAAGGGTAGCTGACATAGACGGGCATATTATAGGATACTTTTTTTTTTAATTCCGCGCTGTGTAAATGGCGTAACGGGTGGTCCAAATTTGCGCTAACCAAGTTTGCGGGCGATAGCTCGTTAATTCTAAGAATGAAAACAAAACTAGATAATATACCTTGTATTTAGTTTAGTTCTTATAAAGTAAGGTAAAGAAAAATTTTACTGATTAATTTTAAGATTTATGACAATGGAAAATAAGATTTTTTCAGAGGACTTTTAATTATTGCTGTCTTCGGTTACATTTTTCTTTTCTTCAACATAACTGTGCGCGACGAATCCGTAATACAACCACACTGAAAACAATTGCAATATTTAACTATACTGAAATATGCCCATTGATAACTCCCCCAGAATCGACCAATTTTTTTTTTAATCATACCCGTCTAAAACGATTACCACATAGCTACAGTAAATATCCCACAAAAGTACAAGATAATCATGTGATACTTGACTTTTTTGACAGTGATAAAGGTCGCATCTTTGCACAAATTGGTCAGCTCTTCCTGATCAACCCCGCGACCACGCAGCAAACAAGCGCCAAGTGGAACAATTCCGAGTACAGGCTAGCGAGTGCTGGAGGCCTAATTTTAGTTCTCATCCCTTTTCCACTCTTTTACTTTGACAAGGTAAGGATGGGAATGGGAAGTTTGGCGGGGGATTTACCACAAGTGTGGGAAATATTCTCCTTCTTTGCGCCTCTTTATTTTCTTCTGATAGTTCCATCACAGTACTCTACTACACACTTCATCATCATCATCAACTTACATCTCCCTGAGGGGCTCGGAGCCTCCTCTAAACACGCTTACTTGACATATTGTCTACATTCTCTACGTCAAAATCCCATAGTAACTTACAAGTGAAAAATAACAGCAATAATATGAACAGCAAGGAGGCTGAAATCCAATCCATAGAGCTGAACAAACACGCATCCTCCATTATGCAGACCATTGCCAGTCCTCCGAGAATAGAATATCCGAATGCTACATTTAAAAATGTACCCCAAACAAATGTTAGAAGTAACGATTCGTTATCCTGGAATTAAAGCAATAAAAACTAATTAAAACGGCATTTAATAAAAACTTAATGCCACTCTTCTCGATATCGTACTGTCAAAATCAGATGGCCTAATACGAAAATTTTTGAAATTACATATCGTACGACAAAATGACATTTGTTGTACTTTGTCGTTGTACAAATCTTATAGAAATGTCGTCTTTACAGATTGTCGCAAATTTTCGTGCTAGCCCCTCTTCAGATGTTTAGGCTACATAAGCTTACAATGGAATTTACATACATAAATAAAAAACGTATAAATATGTGATTAATGTTACTGGACTGGTTAAAATTCAAAATTGTGAATTGATAATTTAAAAATAAAGATTACCCAAAATGTTGCAATAAGTAAAATGACACCCAAAAATATGTACACAAAGAATATTAGAGTAAATCCATAAGTGATCGAAGTGTCAAGGTTTGTTAGTACATGGTTCGCACCCGTTGACCCTGAAAACAAATTTAAAATACCATAAACAATAAAAACAAAACGAAATAAAAATTCAGTAACTTATTCTTCGAATTTAGTAGTAGCTTTCGCCTGCGACTTCGTCCGCGTGGAATTAAAAAAAAGAAAAATGAATAGCCTATGTGTTCTTCCAGACTATCCTCTACATCTATGCCAAATTTCATTGAAATCCGTTCAGCCGTTTAGGCTAACAAACATCCGTCCATACATCTAAAGTTCGCATTTATAATATTATAGTAAGATTTATCATACGAAGTGATTCTGTGAAGTTCTTTGCTTGCAAATAATCCATGTTCGTTTGTACTTCTATTATAGACAAGCCTAATACTCCAGTTACCTGAAAACATTCAGAGACGTTTAATAATTGCTTATCACAATAGCTTATTTTAGCGTTAAAAAAACAAATTAATTTCCATGCATCTGTTCTTATTGCAGCGCTTTTAAAACGTGACGCTTTTTTATTGAGCAGTGTTGCATTTTGAGCACTAAACAAATGAAACAAGAGAGATTTTAAATGTCGTATTAGCGACAACGTTAACCCCTTAATGCAGAGCAGTGCTCGTCAAAGTACTTTAGGAGGTCCACGGAAGACCGGCAATACGATGGCGGGAAAGAAGCTGTTACAAGTAGAAGAAAGAAGTAATGGGTTGACTGATAGAGTAATTTTGAACGGGATTCATGACAAATAATGTTAATACTAGTATAGTGATGATGGTAAAGAAGGTAAGGGGTAAAAGGTTAGCATGTTATGGACATGTTATGAGGAGGGATGAATCGCATGTTACAAGGATAACGTTAGTTATGGTAGACCTAGAAAGAGATGGATGGATTGCGTGAAAGGTGACATGATCAAAAAGGGAGTGATGACTGAGATGACGTATGATAGAGTTATTTGGAGGACAAAACCCTGTTGCGCCCTACGGGAGTAGGATAAGAAGGATGTTGATGATGATGACTAGTATAGTGAATCCCAAACTACTGAAAATCTTTGTCTTATATTTGCTAAGGGTCTGAACCAGAAAGAGTATTAAATATTGAAATAATAAATTATAGAATTTCACTAACAATACTTTGTATGCTTATAAAAAGCATTCCAAGTTGTAATGAAATAAATCCACAATATTTCCTAAAAAATGGTACAGTCTCACACATAATCAATTTTTCTTTATAAATATTATATGAAATACAATAAATTGAGTTACAAAATAAATTTGACAGAATTACAATTTTGACATTTGACGAAAGTGTTAAATTGTTGTATTTTTAATTTCTATTGAAGGTATTTAAACATTAACGTTATGCCAGGAAACTCGGAGTATAAATATGAATTATATAATATATTGCAGAGTTTATCTAAGATTCATTAAAACAAAATTGTACCAATTTATATAGCCAAAAAAACTATAGTAAAATGGCGGATTCTCAATATTCAGTGTTACCTAATTGTAAATATTGTGTTATTGGTAAGAAAATCGGTAACGAAACATGTATACAGACCTCTATAAAAAGGCTATACACGAGGCATTTTGTGCCTAATTGATTTTCGTCATCTTACCGCTGACGAATAGAGATACTCGTAGAATTAACTCTCATTAACATCAACAAGTTAAATTCGTAACGAAGCGAAAGGCGTCATTTACAAGCATATACCCATTCATTTACATTAAAGATGTTTTAGCTACTTAGAGCGCTCGCACATCTTTGACTAAACTATCGCACAACTATTTAGTCACGCTTTGATTCCTATACTTATATAGAGGTGCGCTACTCGATTTTTAGTTGTGCAACTAAACAATTGAGTGGGCTGAGAAACAATCGCACAACAGTGTGCGATTGTTTAGTCGAAAGTGTGCGCCTGCTCTAAGGCTGAGAGCGTCAGGTTTGTTCATTTGTTTTACTGTCAAGATGTCTTGACAGACAAGTACTGCGGTGGAATGTATATGTGTGACATTTTGACATTTCAATTCGCCAAGTTAACACGGTACTCTGAGGTACCATTAGGTCGTGCGTCAGTAGTCGAGATGAATAGACGTGTGTAAATAAATATTAAAATTTAAAGTGACTGTAAATCAATTTCAAACTTTATGTGATTGAATTAAGGTATAGTTTAAAAAGTGTGTGTTTAACACTACATCGATATTGTGGCGCGATTGACTCTGGCCCAACAGCAATAAAAATCTCCAACTACCCGCACAAGGTGCGCACTAACTAGGGTGACCATGAGTTTGTTACGATCGCCAAATAAGGATAGTAAAACAGGCGTGAGCGAGTCTTTCCCTGATCTGCGCAATCTCCCCACTATGGAACAGCGTCCAACATTGCGGAAGAGAAAACAACCCGAAGAAGAGTTTAACTTCAAAGAAGAATTTCAAAACTTCAGAAAGGAGATATTACAATTTCTAGGTGATTTTAAAAGCTGTCAAGGTGAATCTACAGACAGACTATCCCAAGAAATTAATGATTTAAAAACAGACTTAAGGAATTTAAATACTTCTATAGAAACATATTGACGGAACAATACGCAATGAAAATTAAAATAGAAAACGTTATAGAAGAAAATCAGACTACGAAAAACAGAATAGAAATTTTAGAAAAAAACATAAAAGAACTAGAAGTTTTCAAAACACCGACCCAGAGGAAAAATTATATCTAAATCACGAAAAACTTATTATGGAAATCAAAGAACGCGCATCTCGGGAAACAAACATTATAATTTTTGGTATACCGGAAAATACAAACTCCATTGCTACAGCCAGGCAAGACTATGATTTACAGGAAGTGTTAAAACATATAAAAGGAATATATACTGATTGCCCCGAGCCGTTAAAACTTTTTAGACTAGGAAGATACAGATCTGACAATCATCGGCCAATAAAAGTATGTTTTACCTCGAGAGATATAGTTATGCACATCCTGCGCAACAAGTCGAACATGAGCAAGACATCCGTGT
This sequence comes from Papilio protenor, assembly GCA_029286645.1. NCBI lineage: Eukaryota > Metazoa > Arthropoda > Insecta > Lepidoptera > Papilionidae > Papilio > Papilio protenor. Next base: position 891,044 of record JAGSMZ010000056.1, read on the forward strand.
CTATTCCGATCAAACACCAATGCAAAGAGACTACTACAATAAACTACGAAACGAATTACAAATCCGCAATGAAAATGGTGAATCTAACCTCACTATTAAATACATCAATGGAATTCCGAAAATTATGAAATCAACAACAAAAAAACTAAATTCTGAAAACAAAAACGTACCGGACAAAAATCATGGACACCCTAGTAATATTCTACACAACTTAGCGAGCGACTATCAGAGTTTATGCAACACCGCATCTTCAATAAATTATTTATACATAAATACTAGAAGCATACTTAGACCTGGAAAATTTGACAAGCTGAAATGTATACTTTCCGTCTTTAAACATAATATACATTTAGTTTTATTAACAGAAACATGGATTAAGTCGGATAGCGACGCCAAACTTCTTCAAATACCTAATTACACGCATTACTACAACCGTAGAATGGACAGGACCGGAGGCGGAGTGTCTATTTTTATCCACAATAACTTAAAACATCATGTCACAGAACAACAATATATCTATGGAAACAATTTTTTATGGATACATATAGAAACATATTCATTGAATGTCGGCCTAGTTTATAAACCCGGCGACTCCAACTTACATACTTTTCTCGATGTATTTTCGTCACAACTAGAAAAAAGAAACAGATCAATAGTATTTGGTGATTTTAACATAGATTTGTTAAAAAATGAAAGAAATACCGAATGTTATACAAATATGCTGGAAGAAGCCGGATACGAAATTCTAATAAAATTACAAAAATCTATTGCACACGGGAGACGGAAACAACAAAAACAATAATTGATCACGTAATAACAAACATATACAATAGTCACAGATTCCAGATGTCTATTGTCGATTCACCTATGTCAGACCACAAACAAATATGTCTAGAAATGTTCAATCAAAAATTACCCAAGAGACAAAAGAAATCTTATCGTGCCGTTAACTATACTGGACTGTATAATAGTATGAATGATGCAAAAAAAATAAGCATCCAAGATTACACAAACCTAGAAGAAACGATAAAACTACATATTACAAAAAATACTACACAAAAAGTCAAAATATTAAATCTACCTCAAAAGGATTGGATAAATCGAACTATCATTGAAGGCATAAACTTACGCAATGAGCTGTGGAAAAAGTTAAGAGCGAACCCTTCGAATAACTACTTAAGGAGTCTTTACCTAAAACAAAGGAATTATGTGTCTAATACTATAAAAAACTCAAAATGCAGTTACTTTTCAAATCTATTTAATGACAGCAAGAAGAATCCCAAGAAAATGTGGAAAGTTATTAATAAGTTAGCCTTAAACAAAAACAAAGATAACTGCACTCCACATAAATTAACTGTAGATTCAACCAGTATTGTGGATGGAACAGATATCTGTGAGTCTTTTAACAATTTTTCTCTAGTATTGGTACTCGATTAGCTAATGAAATATGTAAAAAATATCATAATTATCCTATAAATGTGTATTCTACCTATTACAAGGAATCAACAAAACAAACACTCACACAATTCAGTCCTTGTACAACTCATGAAGTTAGTAAAATAATTGATAATCTACCTATAAACACAAGTTCTGGAATCGATAACATAAACACAAAAAGTATAAAATGTATTAAGCATTGCATAATTCAAAATTTAACACAATGTATAAATGAGTCATTTCTAAAAGGCAGTTTCCCCGATAGTTTAAAGGTAGCTAAGGTGTCGCCAATATATAAATCAGGATCAAAAACTGATCCAAGTAATTATCGACCTATTTCAGTATTACCCGTAGTTTCCAAAATTTTCGAAAAGGTGATATATTCGCGACTTAATGGATATTTAACATCTTTTAACTTTTTACTCAACATCAGTACGGTTTTAGATCTAAATCAAATACTCTAACGGCAACAATTGATCTTATAACTAAAATAAAAGAAAACATAGATAATAAACATATTGCACTCGGAATATTTATTGACCTAAAAAAGGCTTTCGATACAGTAAGCCATAGTGTCCTTTTACAAAAGCTGAATGCCCTGGGCATCACTGAAACAGCATACAAAACTTTACAATCTTACCTCACAAATCGCAAACAAATAGTTAAAATTAATGAGTACCACAGTAAGCCGAGTGAAATCACTTGTGGTATTCCGCAGGGCTCAATCATCGGTCCCCTTTTATTCTTAATATATATAAATGATATAAGCAAACTAGGACTTACAGGGCACATCACACTCTATGCAGATGATACTTGTCTTTTTTATTTTGGTCATTCCATTCACGATATTATTGCTCAGGCTCAAAGCGATTTAAATATTTTACACGAGTGGCTAAAGTATAACTTACTCACAATTAATGTTTCTAAAACTTCCTACATGATTTTTTCAGCTAAAAACAAAAAAATACCAAACCATGCTCCTTTACTAATCAATAATAAAATTATAAATCAATCTAGCACTGAAAAATATCTTGGCCTACATTTAGATAGTAAACTAACTTGGAAAACACATATTAATAACATACGCACAAAAATAAGCAGCCTGATTGGAGTTCTGCGAAGAGTATACAACTGCATTCCACCTCAGATTCGACACATTGTCTATAATTCATTAGTTAAACCGCATCTAGAATACTTAATAGAGGTATGGGGTTCTGCTTCAAAAACAACCTTGGATACTTTACAAAGGACACAAAATAAACTTATTAAACTATTGTTTCGATTTAATTACCTTACACCAACTTCTGAAATTTATGAAAAAACCAATATCTTTAACATAAAACAACTTTACACATATAAAACCTGCATTCTTATAAAAAAAATTTTAACAGATGAGACAAATTCAAAAAATAGTACTTAAAAAGAGGACTCATAGATATCAAACCAGAAGCAAATACAAATTAAAATTATCAAAACCTAGAACAAACTATGGCCAAAACACTATAACATTTTCGGGAGTACAGTTATATAATAATTTACCTAAACTTATTAGAGACGAAAATAAAATGTCGTTATTTAAAATTAAATTAAAAAAAATTGTGAAGAAAATAAAATCTTAATATAAATGATAATAAAATAGACTACTGATGTAAATTGTAAATGTAAAAAGAAAAAATGTTTCTCGTTAAGTGAATTGTATATTCTTAGAGAAATAAATATCTTAAACCATACCATTAGAGCACGCGCACACCTGAAACTAAACTATCGCACAACTGTTTACCCACACTTTGATTCCAATGAGCTTATATGGAGGTGCGCATACTCGATTCTTAGTTGTGCAACTAAACAGTTGAATTGGCTGCGATACAATCGACAATCGCATAGCAGTTGTGTGACAGTTTAGTCATATGCCCGCTCTTGATGGTTTTTTCTTATTAACAGTAACATTAATATTGAAATTAATCTAGATTTAATCCGGCAAAATTGAGGAATTAAACGAATAACATCGATCGAAATTATGAATTAGCAATAAAACAATAAATTGTTTTTTCTATCTTTACAAATTACAAACAGCAAACGTTGTACGTTTTTTTGTTGTTCCTGTTATATTATGAACCCTAATAAATGAATTACAAGGTACGGTATCCCCTCGGGAAGGGGACTGACACATTTCCAATCCGGGTCACGTCGCCTGTGCGTTTACGCTCAGAGAAATAATCAGAAAGTGTCACGCGTCACGACAAATGTCAGATTGATATTTTGATTTATGTCCATGTTCAGTTTTCATTAACTGTAATATTTAACACTAGCTGTTGCTCGCGTCTTCGTCCGCGTAAGATTAAAAAATAATTATAGCCTATGTTACTCACAGATAAATTACCTTTCTAATGGTGAAAGAATTTTTAAAATCGGCCCAGTAGTTTTTGCGTGAATCAAATACATACAAAAATACAAATCTTTCCTCTTTATAATATTAGTATAGATATAGATATAGATTGATCATGTAATATAGATGGGCCACTCTAAGAGCGGGCGCACACCTTTGAATAAACTATCGCATAACTGTTGTGCGATTGTCGATTGTTTTGCAAGCAATTCAACTGTTTAGCACAACTAAAAATGAAGTAGTGTGCGCTCCATATAAGCTTATAGGAATCGAAGCGATACTAAACAGTTGTGCGATAGTTTAGTCAAATATGTGCGCGTTTTAATAAGTTATATTTGACATTTCAACGAAAAACGGAACAGTGCAATTGCAGGCATTGTCGTAACGTTTTTATTTTGTAATAGTACGTATTGACTACATGTATGTTCGCCGTGTAACGTGTTACATTACACCACGTAACTATGTTCACGAGTATACACATTGTAAATGAGTTTATTAAATATTCTATGTACTTATTCTATCATACTTCATACTAATATTATAAATGCGATAGTTTAGATGGATGGATAGATGTTTGTTAGAGTTTGTAGCCTAAACGGCTGAACGGATTTCTATGATATTTGGTATAGACGTAGAGGATATTCTGGAAGAACACATAGGGTACTTACTTACTTACTTTTTTTTTAATTCCACGCGGACGGAGTCGCGGACGAAAGCTAGTACAATATATACCTTATTGAAGTAGTGAATTAAAAACTTCATAATGCATACGACATTGTTCAGAAAAAAACTTTTAATGAATAGCGTATGTTTAGCGGAGAAAATAAAGTTCAGTTAAAAGGAAATACGGCTTTTTCATTTCCAGTTGTATTTCAAATAAATATCGTATTAACATTAGAAATTCCAATAGCCCAATGGTTGAGGACAGACTTCGGATCACGTGATCGTGTTCGTATCCGTTCGGCTATCTTCGTGATCCATACTAGATTAGAACGTTGCTGCAATGAGTATTTTTTTAATAGTAAGACCGCGCATACCTTGGACTAAACTATCTCGCAACTGTTTAGTCTCCCTATGATTCCTATGAACTTTTATGCGCACACTACTCGATCTTTAGTTGTGCAACTAAACAGTTGAATTTGCTGCGAAATAATCGGCATCCGCACAACAGTTGTGCGATAGTTTAGTCAAAGGTGTACGGGCTCTAAGTGTCAGATAATCTCCTAATATTTTATTACCCGACTAACAAAGAGCGGGCTTTTTGTTTTTCTTAATTAATGTCAGGTTATAAAATAACATTATTCCAAATATCTAGTTACTTATATAAATTTTGTATTTAAAATCTTTAGTATTCATATCTAGAAGTTTGTTTTAACCATTCTAGTTAAAGTTTTTCATTTCACTTGCAAACTACATTTCAACTCTAACTTATTGAAGCTACGTACAAACTCAGATAGTTTGAGAACTTAGGAGTACCTTCTTTGTAAGATACTAGCGAAACAAACGCTTGAACTTTACAACTAAGTAGAATGTTTTTGAATTAAACAAATAAATAAAATTTAGTAATGCCTATTTTTTACAAGACGAGATATTGCGACTATCAGGAATGAGGAAATGATGCATAGAGAGAAACGAATGAGAGCTTTATATCATACAGAAAAAAATCAGAGATTCTTCTTTTGATAGACTCGAAAAGAATCTAAAAGTTCTACATTTGTTGCCAGTACGTGTAGAAACATTAAAAAAAAATGATTTTTCATAGATCAGTTTATCAAATATCGTAGAATTGTATATTAAACTAGCTTGCACACGCGACTCCTTCCGCGTGGAATTATAAAAAAACGAAAGTGAGTAGCTTATATATTCTTCCAGATTTTTCTCTACATCTATACCAAATTTCATAGAAATCCGTTCAGCCGTTTATGCTACAAACTCTAACAAACTTGCATCCATCTAAACTTTCACATTTATTATATAATATTACAAAACCTTGAAATACAAACTAAAATATAATCTTGTTTAATTAACCAAATATTGATTTTCAAATTAAGTCCGAAATCAATCCGTCTAGTGAAGATTTATTATATAATACTAAATCCGCACCTTAGGGATACCCTTAGTCAACACTTCATGTCTCAGAGTGTCATACGAATAAACCCACAGTACAGCGTGGTTGACTATGGCCTACTCACACCTAACTTAAGGTAGGCACCAAGCCCCTTAGTAGGCACGTATAGTGAGCTGGAGCTGAGGCTTTGATATTCAATAGTAATTCATCTAAAGCTTTAAATTTGATTGAACAAAATACCCTACAGAATATTTGAAGTCAAACGTTGTACAAACAGTTTTGGGATTTATCCTTTGTAATTGAAATTTCCCTTTAAATTTGTTTATTTCAATGAAGGAAGAACTTCATTAATTTAAATGGAACCCTTCATCTCAGTTAATGACTTTGTATACATTATTTATTTATATTAAATATTTAATTTAAATTTATAATTATCGACTGACAAAATCTACATTTATTTTTACATCTTGAAAAAAAAAATGTTTCTTTGAATTTCTTTAAAAAAAATCAATATTTAATATTTATGTTATTATAGAGAAGAGATTCTATTCGATTAATTTATTCATGAAGAGTATACGGGTAGCATCATTAGTGCGAGGCACGCTACACCGTAGCTGTTCGTAGCACTTTGTGAGCTACGTCGTAGCAAAACGCAGCACTTCGTAGAACGCTGTGGAAATTGATTGGATTCGCCGATATTAATGCTGTTTTGCTATTATAATATTATTATTATTATTATATTTCAATAGTGCTCATATGGTTCTAAATATAAACATGAATCTATTTGAGGAATACAGGCTCCTACGTAAACTGTCGTAAGCCACGTTTTTGCGATTTACACATTGTTTTGTTTTCTAATTAACTTTGTAAAACTAATTTCTGTGCAAATTTAAAAGTAGAGTTAAAAAGCAAAAGAGAGCTACAGTAGCTAAAATAGGTTTATGTTTAATGAGTTTTTATTAATCGTAATATTTTAAGTCTTGCAAAATTAGGCTTTCAAACTTACCATAGTTTACATAGGAGCCATTTATTTATATTTTAAGTATTGCTTCTGGAAAAGTAGATGCTCTTACATTAAGCATTTAAAGAAATAAATTGTTAAACTAAAGTACATTAATATTTTCTGATATACACGAAAGTGAAAAGCCTTTTAATTAAGTTATCATTTAAATAAAAACCCTCCTGATAAAGGTTAATCCATTCATCGTGGAGGCTTCGATTATACGCACATAGGTAGGAGTTTAGAGGCCGTACGAAATTAAAAAAGGTGCCGAGTAATCAATATCAGTTTACGGAAGCAACTTCGTAAAACCTTCGGGAAAATCTAATCACCTTACAAGGTTCCCATATTTTCCACGTTCATGTAACGTTAATATTTCATGTCGATAGGTCAGGTTAAGTAAATTGCTTGTTTAAAACGTACATAATAGGTTAAAACCTGGTTTCTGGTGAACCTTATCCTTAAGCCCACTTCATACTATTTAAGTTTTGCGTCACACTCTCACAGTTTTAACTAAAATAAACAAACTGATCAATTAAAACTGCGTGTAGGAAAAACTATAACTGCACAGTTGACCTGACAGTTACTTAATATTAACACATTTTTGTAAATTTAAAATTTAATCTGCCGAATACTGGAGAGAATCTTAAACACGTCGCTTCTTGTTGCATTTTAATATTTGATCTTAAGCGATATCTTTTACAACTATCATTTGAAAATAGAATTTATAAAGCGTATAATTTTATAGACACGACTAACTCATTTTTCACGGCTCTATGAGCAGATCTGCAATGCGATAGCAACGTATGGAAATAACTTGTGAGATCTTATACATAGCACGTAGTACACGTGTAGGATTTACTTATATAGAAGAGCATAATTTATTTATAAAACTAGCATACTTTAAGCCTAGCTCAGATCCAACTGACAATTATAACTTACTAGCTTTCACCCGCGACTCCGTCCGCGTGGAATTAAAAAAAAGAAAAATAAATAGCCTATGTGTTCTTCCAGACTATCCTCTACATCTATACCAAATTTCGTCGAAATCCGTTCAGCCGTTTAGGCTACAATCTCTAACAAACATCCATCCATCTAAACTTTCGCATTTATAATATTAATATGACTAGCTTTCACCCGCGACTACTTATGCGTGAAATTAAAAAAATAATAAAAAAGATAACCTATGTTACTCAGTGATAATGTAGTTATTTAATTGTGATTTTTTTTAATTGGTAAAGTAGTTTTTGAGTTATTTCAATACATACAAAAATACAAATCTTTCCTCTTTATAATATTAGTATAGATATAACAGCTGAAATATACAGATCAAGTTTTACCTACACACTTAAATGAGAGGCAGAATAAAGATAAGAAGTTTGTCTATACTAATATTATAAAGAGGAAAAATGAGTATTTCTGTATTTTTGTATGTATTGAAATAACTTAAAAACTACTGGGACGATTTTAAAAATTATTTCACTGTTAGAAAGCTAATTTATCTGAGAGTGACATGGGCTATTTTTTTTTATATCACGCTGGCGAAGTCGCGAGCAACAGCTAGTTATAAATAAATTGATCGTATTTCATTTGTTTATTATTATAATAAACCATCAATTTGCGGGCCGCGAGTCGCAAATGAAATAATAACAGATTAGTTCGCGGCGCTCGGTATTAATTCATGCTTGAGTTATATTGAAATTTTGAGCATTTTATTGTGACAACATTAACATAAATATTGTCGCGACGTCATCTATTGATGAGTAGCGAAAATCATATTCGAAGAATAATCGAGCTGTTTCCAGAATGTTCGATCGCCGCGAGTAGCGAAAATGACGTTCGCGAAAAGATGTTTCGAATATTCGAAACGGCTTCGAGAATGTTCCATTATGAAATTTATGTAATTCGTACTATCGGGAATGTTCTGAAATAAAATGACAAATGAATAACGAAAAGAAGATCGAAATTCGGGGTATATAAGGGGAGTCAGTCGCGACTCGGGGAGTTAGACGGTGGAAAGCGAACTGTGAAGAAGAAGTCCTGAGCGAATTACGAAGAAGATTAAGGGACCGCGGAGTGAAAGTGCAAGCGTTATAGTGACTGTGGTGTGCTGTAAAGTACTCTGTGTTAGTGCGCTGTGTTTTGTGTGTCGTGAAGTGTTAAGAAACAGCTGTGTGAGTGTTGTGAAACGCTGTCTCTGTGAGTCGCGAATAAATAAGCGTAAAAAATTTCAAGGCGTTTTAACTCTATCCCTCACGCTCGTAACAATATTTAGTTTAAAAGTTGGTTTAAATAATTGAAATGAGAAATACCGTGTAATGAATATGTTGGGTTGCTGTTGTTTCCATTTATTTATTATTAGCTGTTGCTCGCGACTTTGTCCACGTGAAAATAATATAGCCTGTGTTACTCACTGATAACGTACCTTTTTATTGGTGCAAGAATTTATGAAATTGGTCCAATAGTTTTTGAGTTATGTCAATAAATATATTTTTTTTCCTTTCCTCTTTATAATATTGTGTTAGGTTGAACTAAATTTTAACGGAGTAAACCTCAAGTTACGTTCGGAAACGTATTTCATGAAGTTATCGAACCAAAACAAACGAATGGTTAAACGTAGCTGAGAAACCGGTTAGCAACTGACTGTTGGACTGTTGGTTTCCAATGACGGCACAACTGTACAAAACACATATTGCTATCCCTCTTTTTCGCTCTCATAAAAACAGAGATAACATTTTTTGGCTACAAGGGTTTAGTCAATGAAATTGAATACCTATAAATCTTATTAAAAGTTACTCAGATAACAGAAATATAAGAATTCGTAGCACACGATGTTTTTTATATTCCGTGATATAAATTACCTCCGTTTTTATTAAAAAAAAAATAATTTCAATAAAAGTGTAATCATGAATAAACAATATTTTAATATGAAAAGACAATTTCGTACTCCTTGAAAAAGTAATAAAGCACTTTTAATGTTTCTTTATTAAAAATATTGTGATCCAAAGAAAAACATTTTTATAAGTCAGGTTATTATGACCGTTTTAATAACTTTCTCCTTTTATGTAAAAGTTTAGATGGATGTACGGATGTTTGTTATAGTTTGTAGCCTAAACTGCTGAACGGATTTTGATCATAATTTGGTATATGTAGATGTAGCGGATAGTCTGTAAGAACACACAGGCTACTTACTTTTCTTTTGTTTTCCGGACGGAGTCGCGAGCGAAAGCTAATTATTAATAATAGTGATGCTAGTAACGATATTCAGTGCAATTATTTTCTGACGTAAAAACAATCAGACTGCTAGATTATAAATAGATGAGATATATCGGAACGCAATATCGTATAGAATCCTCCAAGATATTCTCAATAATGCGAGAAGAAATTCCTACATTGTTAGGAATATGTGATCTCTATTCAATAATTTCATTAAGGGAAATGCGACTTCACAAGATTAAATACTGAATTAATTAGAATAAAACCATCTTACTTCTAACTTCTTACTAATATTATAAATGCGAAAGTTTAGATGGGTGGGTGAATGGATGTTTGTTATAGTTTGTAGCCTAAACTGCTGAACGGATTTTGATCATAATTTGGTATATGTAGATGTAGCGGATAGTCTGTAAGAACACACAGGCTACTTACTTTTGTTTTTTTATATTCCACGCGGACGGAGTCGCGGGCGAAAGCTAATTATTAATAATAGTGATGCTAGTAACGATATTCAGTGCAATTATTTTCTGACGTAAAAACAATCAGACTGCTAGATTATAAATATATGAGAAATATCGGAATGCAATAAAGTATAGAATCCTCCAAGATATTCTCAATAATGCGAGAAGAAATTCCTACATTGTTAGGAATATGTGATCTCTATTCAATAATTTCATTAAGGGAAATGCGACTTCACAAGATTAAATACTGAATTAATTAGAATAAAACCATCTTACTTCTTACTTCTTACTAATATTATAAATGCGAAAGTTTAGATGGGTGGGTGAATGGATGTTTGTTATAGTTTGTAGCCTAAACTGCTGAACGGATTTTGATCATAATTTGGTATATGTAGATGTAGCGGATAGTCTGTAAGAACACACAGGCTACTTACTTTTGTTTTGTTTTCCGGACGGAGTCGCGGGCGAAAGCTAATTATTAATAATACTGATGCTAGTAATGGCATTCAGTGCAATTATTTTCTGACATAAAAACAATCAGACTGCTAGATTATAAATATATGAGAAATATCGGAATGCAATATCGTATAGAATCCTCCAAGATATTCTCAATAAAGCGAGAAGAATTTCCTACATTGTTAGGAATATGTGATCTCTATTCAATAATTTCATTAAGGGAAATGCGACTTCACAAGATTAAATACTGAATTAATTAGAATAAAACCATCTTACTTCTTACTTCTTACTAATATTATAAATGCGAAAGTTAGATGGGTGGATGGATAGATGGATGTTTGTTATAGTTTGTAGCCTAAACTGCTGAACGGATTTTGATCATAATTTGGTATATGTAGATGTAGCGGATAGTCTGTAAGAACACACAGGCTACTTACTTTTGTTTTTTTATATTCCACGCGGACGGAGTCGCGAGCGAAAGCTAATTATTAATAATAGTGATGCTAGTAACGATATTCAGTGCAATTATTTTCTGACGTAAAAACAATCAGACTGCTAGATTATAAATAGATGAGATATATCGGAATGCAATATCGTATAGAATCCTCCAAGATATTCTCAATAATGCGAGAAGAAATTCCTACATTGTTAGGAATATGTGATCTCTATTCAATAATTTCATTAAGGGAAATGCGACTTCACAAGATTAAATACTGAATTAATTTGAATAAAACCATCTTACTTCTTACTTCTTACTAATATTATAAATGTGAAAGTTTAGATGGATGGATGGATGTTTGTTAGAGTTTGTAGCCTTAACGGCTATACGGATTCCGATGAAATTTGGAATAGATGTAGAGGACAGTCTGGAAGAACATGTAGGCTACTCACTTTTGTTTTTTTATATTCCACGCGGACGGAGTCGCGGGCGAAAGCTAGTTAATAATAAAGTCTTTTGTTAGTGAAATAAAAAAGTTTTTTTAAAATTATATATCATGTCTACATTATGTTTGATACGAAATTAGATCGTACCGATTAATATATCATAGCAAATTGATATCCATTATCGTTTGTGCGTACAATTAATCAATGTACAAAGCGCTCCGCACGGCCGTTCAATTAATTACAATGTTTTTCCTTTCAACATTTACGTACGTTTATAATCGATTATCGAGTTATTCGAAAACATTTTCAAATTACAGACTAATAAAGTGATGTTTTATCTAACTAGTGTTATAAACTAGCTATCGAGACTAAAAAAACAAAAGTAAATAGCTTATGTGATCTTCCAGACTATGCTCTACATCTATGCCAAATTTCATCCAGATCCGTTCAGCAGTTTAGGCTACAAACCGTAACAAACTTCCATACATCTAAACTTTTGCGTTTATAATATTACTAAGATATGATAGCTTAGGTGGATGTTTGTTAAAGTTTGTAGCCTAAACTGCTGAACGGATTTTGATCATAATTTGGTATATGTAGATGTAGCGGATAGTCTGTAAGAACACACAGGCTACTTACTTTTGTTTGTTTTAATTCCAGGCGGCCGGAGTCGCGGGCGAAAGCTAGTAGTACATAATGCAGAATATCAATTACTTACTTTTTCATTTATCAGAATAGTTACTGTAATTCTGTTTATTGAAGCTGTGAAATTAATCAAACTATTTATAAAAAAATCATTCGTCATTTATTCCTCATATTCATCACTTTCTTACAATAATGAGTGAGTTATTAAATATATTTTTTAATAAATAACTTAAACTGAATTAAGTTAATATGACCATCACACTTAACCTAGTTAAGTTAGAAAGTTGATTATATTTGGTGTAAATCATCACTGGAAAAATCCTTAATTACATGGCCCATAGGTAATTTCTTACAGATAATTCAAAAGAGACAAACATAAATATTATATGACATATACACGTTCGATAGTCCCTTTATATTGGTTCTTCTATCTATACTCTATACATTATAATAAAAAAAAAATTTAGATTTCGGGAGGATGATGTATTTGCGTTGCTGATAACGAAAATCGCATTTAAACTATTTTTATCTCTCTATCTGTCTGTCTGTCTGTCCGCAAGCCGTGTTTGTTCTGGGTATACTCCGAAACGGCTGTGGAGCTTTTAACTGGACTTTCATTGAAGGCTAGCTGACGTAGAATGGCATATCTTTTTTACTTAATATTGCGTGGACGAAGTCTCGGGCAACAGCTAGTACGACATACACGTTCGATAGTCCCTTCATATTGGTTCTATGAATAATGTACAACATGAAACGTAGAGGAGAAAATATTTGATATTTCATTTCAGATAATCTCATAATCCTGGGCACAGAAAAGAAATCCCTCGCAGTCGGAGGGAGCAATTTCTCATTTGTTATAAATATTTAAAAGGTCTTTGATCGTAAATCGTATTTGGAGCTTGGAAAAGATTTTTTTATGATTTGCTTACGACGAAAGAATAGAATTCGATAATAATTTTTAATATCATACTTCATACTTCATACTTCATACTTCATACTTCATACTTCATACTTCATACTTCATACTTCATACTTCATACTTCATACTTCATACTTCATACTTCATACTTCATACTTCATACTTCATACTTCATACTTCATACTTCATACTTCATACTAATATTATAAATGTGAAAGTTTAGATGGATGGATGGATGGATGTTGGTTTGTTAGATGTTTGTAGCCTAAACTGCTGAGCGGATCTCGATGTAATTTGGTATAGATGTACAGGATAGTCTGGAAGAGCACATAGGCTACTCAGTTTTATTTTTTTTAATTCCACGCGGATAGAGTCGCGGGCGAAAGCTATAATATTATAAATGCGAAAGTTTACATGGATGGCTGTTTGTTAGAGTTTGTAGCCTAAACGGCCGAACGGATCTCGATGAAATTTGGTATAGATGTACATAGTCTGGAAGAACACATATACTTACTTTTTTAATTCCACGCGGACTGAGTCGCGGGCAAAAACTGGTCAGTCTATAAAAAAAATGTACCATTTTAATTGTTGTGACTTTGACAAATGTTTAGACAGCGAGCGGACGTTTTAGAGAGTGCGCACATCTGAAACTAAACTATCCCACAACTGTTTAGTCTCGTTATGATTCCTATGAGCTTATATGGAGGTGCATGCTACTCGATTTTTAGTTGTGCAACTAAACAATTAAATTGGCTGCGAAACAATCGACAATCGCACAACAGTTGTGCGCTATTCGAAGGTTTGTGTACGCTATTATGGAACATAGAAGCAGTCTGTAGGAGTAATATAAAAATATTTATACACCATTTACAACTTTTGTATTCAGTTAGTGCATATGAAATATCAAGCTTATAAATAGAAGAAAGTATGGCCTAGAATTCCTAAGAATACGTCACTAAGCAAGTCCGGAACGTTTATCACAATAGATGTCTTAAGTCTTTGTAGTCTCGTTTCTCTACATGAAATAGAAATGTTTTTGTTCAATTTGTACTATTAACATGTGTGTTGGAATTTTATTTTAATAAATATGAAGTAGAAGTAATTCCGCGTTTCATTAATTATAACCTTCCCTTCCCATTCTTTGTTAATACCAAAAGATATTTGACAGATATTTTGTAGTTTTAAATTTTTATATGAAACTAGCTTTTGCCCGCAACTCCGTCCGCGTGAAATAAAAAAATATAATAAAGAATTATAGCCTATGTTACTCATAGATAAATAACCTTTCTAATGGTGAAAGAATTTTTAAAATCGGCCCAGTAGTTTTGGGCCTATTCATTACAATCTAACAAACGAAGTTTTCCTCTTTATAATATAAAATATGTATAGATTTTAATGGCAAATCAGTTTGGTTATTCGCAGACATATAGTAAATCTCCGGTTTAGAAATACAAGCTTCATTTAGCCGCGGAAGTTTCATATCCGTGATACCTGAAGTGGTTTTTGTGTATGCAATCAACAATTCTCCTACGTCAAGGGCCTTCGTTGTTATTGAAGCATTTTTACACTTGCAATTGAAAGTTTTACGAAATTCATTCATTTCATTCATCACCAGCTCACTATACGTCCCCACCGAGGGGCTCGGAGCCTACCCCAAGTTAGGGTGACTAGGCCATAGTCAACCACGCTGGCCAAGTGCGGGTTGGTTGACGTCACACATATCTTTGAATTTCTTCGCCGATATGTGCAGGTTGCACATCACGATGTTTTTCCTTCACCGTAAGAACGTCGGGTAAATTATGTACCTATGAAAATTCGTAAAATCGAAAATCACATTGGTACATGGCGGCGGGATTCGAACCCAAGACCTGTAGATTACAAGTCAAGTGCTTAAACCACTGAGCCACCGACGCTCTTGCTCTTTACGAAATATAAACAATAAAATACAGTTTTATAAATATTAGCTGTTCCCCTGCGGCTTCATACGCATAGAATTATTAAAACTTTTTTTTATTGTCATTTGTCAAATTCTCAATTACCTTGCTTCCTTAATGTTGGCAACTTGTAATTTATAGTCTTTTCCTCACATGAAGGTTTCTTACAATTTATTTACCCCCTAAGTTTAATAGCGTTAAAATATATAGCCTAAAGCGTGTCCTAAGTGTAAGGCTTTTTATTAGAGAAATATTTTTTTTAAAATATGCTGTGATTGCTGACATCCTACGCCACAAACTAGTGTGTGTTTACGCTTTATTGTATTAGTATAGTTTTGAACAATTAATATAATTGTAACTAGCGATATTAATTTAAACACTCTACTAGAGAACTCGCCAGGAATGCGCGCGAATATTCCAATCCTTCTAATGACATTGACAGCTGTCAGTTAGAGATGTGACGTTTATGCTAATAAACTAGTGTTGCGCCAATTCTACAGCGCGGTACTAATTTTCTTCTTAACAATAGATAGATATAGAGTATAGATGTGGACGAAGCCGCATGGAAACTATTGTATTACTAAAGTAGTAAGCCTTTCTGAGCCATTGTTGCAATCAATTCGTTGCAGCGAAGTTTGATTAAATAATATAAATTCTCGGCGCAGTTGTTCAGTTGTGAACTACAAGCGAATTGCTGATTACATTTCCATCCGATATAGCGGTGTTACTGAATACATTAAGTGGGAGCACACCTTTGACTAAACTATCGCACAACTGTTGTGCGATTGTCGATTGTTTCGCAGTTAATTCAACTGTTTAGTTGCACAACTAAAAATCGAGTAGTGCACCTCCATATAAGCTCATAGGAATCAAAGCGACCAAACAGTTGTGCGATAATTAATCAAAGGTGCGCTTAACGTCGGTTTTCATTGCCCATACAAGAACATTGTCATTCCTCATGAAAAATGTATATGACTACACGAGAGTTTCGGAATTAAAATTTAAGGATATTCAAATCGTGTTACCCCAAAATATTTAAATATACTGTAAGTTAATATTTGTTTTCACTCTGACTACCGCTGATTGATATTATATACAACGTGGACATTTGTTTAAGTCTATACAACTATACTATTATAATATTATAAAGATGAAATATTTGTATTTTTGTATGTATTGAAATAACTCAAAAACTACTGGGCCGATTTTAAAAATTCTTTCACTGTTACAAAGATAATTTATCTGTTAGTAACATAGGCTATATTTTTAATTTCACGCGGACGTAGTCGCGAGCAAAAGCTAGGTAATAAGATTAAAAATTATATGAAATTATGTTAGGACGTTGCGGCTGTCGGCCATGTAAATGTCGGGTAAGGGATGTCGAGATTACAAGGGCCTGTTTATACACAGATATGTAAGCGGTGCGCGTTCGATTCGCTCTTATATTCGTCACCAGTTCGACGTAACTCTAATTAGAGGTGATTAATACTTAGTTAACCACGCTGACCCAGTTCGGATTGACTTCGTATGTTTTCCTTAACAGTAAAAACGGACGTTAGTTTAATTCTTACTAGTATTATAAACTAGCTTTTGCCCACGACTCCGTCCGCGTGGAATTAAAAACAAACAAAATTAAGTAGCCTATGTGTTCTTCCAGATTACGTTCTACATTTATGCCAAATTTCGTCCAGAACCATTCAGCAGTTTAGGCTGCAAACTCTAACAAACATCCATCCATCTAAACTTTCGCATTTATAGTATTACTAGCTTTCGCCCGCGACTACGTCCGCGTGGAATAAAAAAAAAACAAAAGTGAGTAGCCTGTGTGTTCTTCCAGACTAACATTTATACCAAATTTCATCAAAATTTATTCAGCCGTTAAGGCTACAAACTCTAACAAACATCCATCCATTCATCCATCTAAACTTTCGCATTTATAATATTAGTAAGATAGTAAGAAGTAAGAAGTATGAATAAGAATTATAATAAGATATATCTATTAAAATCATTACAATACTGTGTGATAGGCGGCAAAGATAAACCTTCATTAGTACAAGGGTATCCAAGTTATATAATTGGATAACTTATTGCTAACTTAATTCATTTCTACGTATCTTAGTTTCAGAGTTACGCTGATATGAACATGGCTTACATATTAAATGTAATCGAGCTTAGAAAATATTAACAAAATAGATACAATCAGAAACTTTTTTATACTGAAATACCTTTAGAAAACAATTATTCTCTGTTTTAAGAATAAAATTGGATAGCCAATACTATACAATATTATATAGTTTAACTGAGATGCACTTTAATCTATATCTATACTAATATTATAAAGCGTAAACACACACTTCTTTGTTGCCTAAGATGTCAGCAATTAAAGCATACTTTTGAATAATTCTTTCTTTAACGAAAAGCCCTACACTTACGTCACGCTTTAGGCTATATATTTTCACGACATTAAACTTAGGGGGTAAATATTTTGGATAAAAACCCTAATGTGGGATAGAGACCATAAGTTGCTGCCAACATCAAGAAAGTAAGATTGCCAAGGTTTGTCATGTCATGTCATTTTGACATTTGCTATTGATAATTTGACAAATGTAAACAATAAAATAAAAATTTCATAATTTCATGCGGATGAAGCCGCACGCGAACAGCTAGTCTGTTATATTTATAACATCACTTTCTAATATGGATTAAGGGAGTAATCATTATTTTCTGAAATTTGGCTAAGGTTTTTAATATTTCTGTTAAATCTATATATTGATTTCTTTATATTAATGGTCCCGGAGCTCGTTTGCCATTTCATATGAAAGCCATCAGCCTCTCTAATATAAAGAAGTATTTATATTTTTGTACGTAATTTATAAACTACTGGACCGATTTTAAATTATTTCACCCTCAGAAAAATCATCACTAAGTAACATAAGATATATTTATCACTAGATTTTTTTTTAATTCCACGCAGACGAAGTCGCATTCCACCGCTAGTATCTCATAATATTGGTAACTTTTATCAATTTCCTTTGAATCGTGTTACACTTATTGGGAAAGTTAAATTTGATTCCATCATCCAGACTTTAATGGAATGTCAAAAATGTACTTACCTGTGATAAAAGTAGGTTCTTATTGAAAGTAATTGAAAATTAAACGCAGAAAATCAACCAAAAGCGCGCACGTCTTTGACTAAACAATCACACAACTGTTTAGTCGCGCTTTGATTCCTATGTATTATATGGAGGTTCGCACACTACACGATTTTTAGTTGTGCAACTAAACAGTTGAATTGGCTGCGAAACAATCGACAATCATACAACAGATGTTCGATAATCAAAGGTGCGCCTGGTCTAACATGCTCATGGCTGTCACAAAATCAAATATCTCGATAGCTAATCAAGCCAGTTACTAGCGTAACAGTTAGCAATACAAACCACGTGCCAGCATGCAAGTGTGCCAGCTAGCATGTAACCCATTCTGAGATTAATAACATTTCAATTTAATTACATTTTTAAAAGTCATTTTCATGTTTTTAAAATTAAATAGAACGAAGAACCGGCTTACGGGAAAAGGGTGTCGTAAGCACTTTTAAATCCACTCATTTTAACGCTCGCTTTGTGCGGAATATGTGGCGGCCGGATATAAACGTAATCTCTATATTATATAACGTTACAATCTCTGTAACTTGCATAGATATATTTAATTTAGAATTATACTCAAACTTAATAAACAAATTAATTGAAATATCATATACCCACTTATAGGCTAAGATCCAAAGTGTTTTTCCTTCTCTCATCAGATTTCCTGATAAAACCTACATTATATGAAAGAGCACATGTTTTTAAACATGTAACCGGGTTGCCTAATCCTATCCTGGCAAGGCTATGTTTAATTGATCTCTGAAATGGACAATTTTTGGAGGAAAACCCCGTCATCGAGTTTCCTGAAAATGTTCACCAATTTATAGTACGAAACATAAATATTAGGACTGCGACTCCGTCCTCTTGTAGTTAAAAAATCAAAAGTGAACAGCCTATGTATTCTTCCAGACTATCCTCTACATCTACGCCAAATTTCATTGAGATCCGTTCAGTCATTTAGGTGGCAAACTTACTATGGCAATCTTGCTTCCTTGATGTTGGCAGCAACTTATGGTCTCTTTCCCACATTAAGGTTTTTATCCAAAATATCTACCCCCTAAGTTTAATGGCGAGAAAATATATAGCCTAAAGCGTGACGTAAGTGTAAAGCTTTTTATTAAAAAAATAATTATTCAAAAATATGCTGTAATTGCTGACATCTTAGGCAACAAAGAAGTGTGTGTTTACGCTTTATTATAATAGTATAGAGTATAGATAGATATTTTTATCAACATAATATCAAAAATAAGCGTAATATGGAGCCACCAAAGTACCAGTTCCTGACATTTTCTCCAATAAACACTAGCGTACAGCGTAATTGTATTACGTTAATAGGAGAGTGTCTCAGGGTTTATGCAAATTTTAATGGTGGAACACAATACCTACAGAGCGGTATATTGAAAATTATTATAACACCACCTACTATAATTTAATAATGCTGGGTTTCCGAAGTCTATATTTATTTTATCACTAGCTTTCGCCCGCGACTTCGTCCTCTACATCTATACCAAATTTAATCGAAATCCGTTCAGCCGTTTAGGCTACAAACTCTAACAAACATCCATCCATCTAAACTTTCGCATTTATAATGTTAGTATGATTACGTAGTGATTCATTAGTGTTAGGTTGACCTAAGTTTCAATAGAGTAAAACTCAAGTTACGTTCGGAAACACATTTCATGAAGTTATAAAGCCAAAAACACTAACGAATGGCTAAATGTTGCTGGTAAAATAAGCATAAGTCAGTAAGTAAATAACTGATCGTTGTTTGAAAAAAAAAAACAATAAAATAAAAGCAAACAGCGCTACAATTTGTCGAATAAACGAATTAGTGTAACAATAAATTCCGAACCGAAATCGACAACGATCGTTGAGTAATTACGTTAACATATTCAATTACATTGAGATTATACAATTACGTACACGTGTTTCCATTCATTATTGTGAACATTTTGATCCTATAAACGTTGAATGATTGAAACTCTACATCATCATCTTTCTCCTTATCCTACTCCCGTAGGGTCGGCGTACCGGGTTTTCGTCCTCCAAATAACTCTATCATCCGTCATCTCAGTCATCACTCCCTTTTTGATCATGTCACCTTTCACGCAATCCATCCATCTCTTTCTAGGTCTACCTCTACCGATGTACCCTTCCACACTCATAACTAACGTTCTCCTTGTAACATGCGATTCATCCCTCATAACATGCCCATACCATGCTAACCTTTTACTCCTTACCTTCTCTACCACTGGGGCTACTCTAAAACTCAAATGATTGAAACTCTACAATGATTCCCAAAGTGGTATTTTCCTTTTTTTGTATCGGGGGAAATCTTCAAGAGATACCTTCCTTCTGGGGGAAAGACAGGGTTATGTGAAGTTTGTACCCACTAAAACCCCTTCGGTGGCCAGCCTCTAATGCCATGGAAGAGGGTTCCGGGATCTCCGTGGAACTCACCGGAACTTTCGGCATTTTAACTACACAATACAGGACTTTGCGTCTTTGTTCCGCAGCGTCATGACACATAGGACCACGCTATGGTACCATCCTTCCGAACCTTTTTAAGTGGTAAAAAAAAAGGATAGGAATTAGCACATCTTTCTTAGTTTCCCAGCTTTAACTATTCGTTAGTGTTTTTGGCTGGAACTACATGAAATGCGTTTCTGAACTATGTAACATGAATTATACTACGTTGAAACTTCGTTCAACCTAACATTAATTAATCACTACTTACTTACTGCGTTGGCGCAGCGACTCAAAGTGGGTCTTGGCCTCCGACAGGAGAGAGCGCCAGCGTCGTCTGTCCTGCGTCGTCGTCTGCCAGCCGATACTCAAGCTCGCGCAGGTCTACGTCTACGGTGTTTAATTAATCACTAATAATAATAATATAGCCTTTTATTCTGAAATTTGATTAAATATATAGTCTCTTATATTATGTCCCTAATTTCAGCGTGCCTCTTGGCATAGGCCTCCTCCAAACTCTTCCATTGTTTTCTGTCTCGCGTTACTCTTCTCCAATGTGGACCGGCAGTCAACCTCAAGTCGTCCTCTCATCTTGTTTGCTGCCGTCCCCGACTCCTTTTTCCATCCCTCGGATACCATTCGGTTACCACCTTGCTCCATTTATCTTTTGTATCACGCATCATGTGCCCTGTCCATCGCCATTTCATTTGATCGATTCTGATCAAAATGTCGGTCAATTTAGTTTTTGCTCGTAAATCTGTGTTCCTTATTCTATCCTGTCGTTTCGAATGTGTCATACTCCTTTCCATGATTAATCACTAGGTAATGTCTAAATAAATGGATATAGAAAACAAATTAATCGAATCTTTTTAGCATGATATTATCTTTAACATCGTAACGTAAATTTGTATTAATTAAAAATCTGAAATATAAAACAAATACATTATATAAATAAAAACTCGTTTCAATTATTGAAGAAGACAATGTGGTGGCCGTATTAAAACTTTGTCACTGAAACAAAAGCCTAGTAAAGTCTATATAAACATTTCTGAAAGAATATCACAATACTGGCTGCAGTTTTATGCAAAAAACTTTTTACATCTTCTTTACAATATAGTGTAATTTAAATAACTTTCTATACAAAATTATGTTTAACTAGCAAAAGCTATCGACATCTACAAATACACATACAAATATTTTATTGGTAACCGAATTACAAGTCATAATTAAAAAAAATAAAAAACTTTAAACTTTAAAAATGAATGAATAAAAATTGTGTACATAAAACAATCATGGTAGCAAAAATACTTCGACACTATAGAAGGCTTTTTGTATTTTTTTTTTTAATATTATAAAGTGGCAAACGAGCAAGCGGCCACCTAAATCCGCCAATATGGCGAGCGACCGCTGCCCATAGACATCTGCAATTGCAGATGCGTTGCCTACCCTAAATCGACGGAGGAGGAGACGCACATAAAGAGGTTATTTCCCCTTCCTTTACGTCTCCTCCACCGTCAAATCCACTTTCCCATCCAATCCTTTCCTAATAAGAAGAGGGTGGAACGGAAAAGGGACTAAAGTTGGGCCTCCGGCACTACACTCATCAGACTAAACGCGGAATTGCTCCCACTTCACGCCTGTCTTCTGTGTGGTCGTGGTATTGCACCGGGAGAACCGACTCATTCGTGCGAAGATGTTAAAGCGGGCTCTACCACTGTAAAAGCCATGACTTAAGTTTATTTTTGACCGACTTCCCAAAAGAAGGAGGTACTCAATTCGTCCATATGTTTTTTTTTTTTTTTTTTTTTTATGTGTGTTACGGGCATAACTCCGCCCCTGGTAGACCGATTTTGAAAATTTTTTTTTTTTTTATCCGAGAGGTAGTGCTTGCAGGTGGGTCCCATTTTTTTGTTTGATTTTTGGAGTCAAAGACTACGGCGTAGTTAAATAGTTTAGCTCAAAATTGCGTGACGAAATTTGGTGTCTTTTTTGCTTTCTATGCTTACGTAGCCTAAACTATAAGACTTACACAAAAATTATGTATGGAAGAATTGTAGCCCTTTAAATTTGCTAAATAAAAGTCAGCGATAGCATATATCTATCTCTTAAGGTTGTCGCACAATAACCACTTTTTTCATTAAAATTTCGATCAAAATCTATACCCCACTTTCAACGCTATTACTCGTGTTCGGTATGAATCCTTATCAAATACCCTTGGAACTGTGTAATTCCGATAAATAGTTTAGGAGATATCATAAATAGCAAATTACGAGTCGCAGAAAAAAAAATACCAACTTGTAACAAAGTTTGCTTTCTTGGCTTACGTAGCCTAAACTATAAGACCTACATAAAAATGATGTATGAAAGAATTGTAGGTCATTCAATTAGCTGAATTAAAGTCTGCGATAGCATATATCTATCTCTTAAGGTTGTCGCACAATAACCGTTTGTTTCGAGAAAACCGTCAAATAAGTGCAATCGACTTTATTTAAAACGCTTTTATTCTTATTTGGTATGAATCCTTATCCAAATAAATATGTTTTCACGATAGAGTATTATATGTAGATCATAATTGCCTTTTACAGTACGTAATTCTGTGCAAGATTCTAGAAGTTATCAAAATATTAAAACTCACGGGCAACAGCGGCGCGCGGCCGCACCGAATTATGAGTGAATGATCGCAACGATGTATTAGTTCTTTACTTAATTTCTTAGATAATCGATTTAGATAACTCATTATTTGTTTGAAAGCTAGTGATTATCATACTGCGATGTCTAGATCCACTAAAAATCGAGAAATAAATAAACTTTTTAATAAAAAAACAAAACCGACTTCCAAACAAAATACACTAAAAACAAAATCTTCTCAAAAAAACAGTACACTAAAAAGTAACGAAATAATTACTTGAAAATAGTAAACCTCCCTTATTGTAGCTGTTATGTCTATATTGTACAATTATTATACTTTGAAGTCGGTGTCAGTTATTACTAAAAACGTTACTATACTTTCAATTGTCAATTGTTATGGTAAAAATGTAGAAACCTTACGTATAAATATCACTGCATATACCTCGGCTGACACCGACATCAAAGTGATAATAATTGTACAATATAGACATAACAGCTACAATAAGGGAGGTTTACTATTTTCAAGTAATTATTTCGTTACTTTTTAGTGTACTGTTTTTTTGAGAAGATTTTGTTTTTAAATGACGCGAGGCTGGTAGCCGCTCTGACGTGGTATAAGTAATAATAATTGTACAATATAGACATAACAGCTACAATAAGGGAGGTTTAAGTAAATCAAGGAATTATTTCGTTACTTTTTAGTCTATTTTATTTGGAAGTAGGATTTGTTTATTTTTTAATAATATAAATGCGAAAGTTTAGATGGATGGATGGATGTTTGTTAGAGTTTGTAGCCTAAACGGCTGAACGGTTCTGCATGAAATTTGGCATAAACGTAAAGGATAGTCTGGAAGAATTCATAGGCTACTTAGTTTTTTTTTTTTAATTTCACGCGGGCGGAGACGAGGGCGAAAGCCAATTTATATTAGTAAGATTAGGTAATGTTTTAAATGTTCACTTTTGACTTTAATTCTAAGCATATCAAGAAATCTTACTAATATTATAAATGTGAAAGTTTGGATGGATGGATGGATGTTTGTTAGAGTTTGTAGCCTAAACAGCTGAACGTATCTCGATGAAATTTGGCATAGATGTGTAGAGTATAGTCTGGAAGAACACATAGGCTACTTAGTTTTTTTTTTTAAATTTCACGCGGACGGAGTCCCGGTGAAAGCTAGTATCTATATAAAATACTGCTATGTAATGCACATTGGTGTGCATTATTTCCTTTCTCATTCAGCGTATAATTACGGCCGCCACTATTTGGCGATGAGACGCGAATTGCATGACGGCGACGGCACGTGTATGCATAAAATCGATGATTCGAGAACGCATGGAAATGTATTAAATGTTCTATTACGGTAATTATTTAACTATTATTGACAGCTTTATTACCTGACTAACAAAAACGTTTTTTTTTGTATGTATTACGTTGTAACAGCGTAGAGTCTAAACTGAATCGATTTTGACGAGTGAGTTGTCATTTGATTCGCATTAGGCCCTAGAGTGTCCTAAGAGCGTGCACACTTTTGACTAAACTGTCGCACAACGGTTGTGCGATTGTCGATTGTTTCGCAGCTAATTTAACTGTTCAGTTGCACAACTTAAAATCCAGTAGTCTGCTCACCTCCATATAAGCTCCAATCAAGCAAGACTAAACAGTTGTGCGATAGTTTAGTTTCAGGTGTGCGCACGATCTAAGGGATCAGTAAGTTAGGTTGTTCTGTGATGAATAAATAAATTTCATTATTTAATATGTGACGAGTCAACGCCTCTTATTAGATGTTTCTTAATGTTGACATCTACGGAAATGAATTCTCTCAAAGTACACAAATATAAATAGAATAAGGAAAATGAACAAGTAGGTCACCTGGTTGTTTCTTAATATCTTTTATTTAGAAGTACCAATAATTTTGTAGCAATAAGAAGTAACGAAATTAATATAAAAATAAAATTCGGCCCACTATACCTCAGCAAAGTTAGAAAATGTCTCAAAGAGAAACAAAAAAACCGTTATAACAATCAAACAGTAATCTAGATAAAGTAGAATATAATTCTGTCTACCCCTCTATGTAACAGGGGTAATGTTACCTTATCTTTATGTTCGTTTATTATTCAACAATTTATAAATGTTATGAGCTCTACGGCAGTTAACACATTGTGTGGTTAAGATTTCTTTCTAGCGGGCCGCAAAGTGGCGGTTAACTTAAGTTATACTCCGCACTTAAGTTATTAAGCATGACCTAGATTGTGACCGCGTTCGATGTTTGAAAATAACATAAAGGTTTTCTTGGTTTATTCGATCGATGAAAAAAATATTTTATAACGTTGTGTATTTCTTACTTTCCACATCTATATCTATATCTATACTATTATAATAAAGCATAAACACACACTTCTTTGTTGCCTAAGATGTCAGCAATTACAGCATATTTTTGAATAATCATTTTTTAATAAAAAGCCCTACACTTACGTCATGCTTTAGGCTATATATTTTCACGCCATTAAACTTAGGGGATAAATATTTTGGATAAAACCCCTAATGTGGGAAAGAGACCATAAGTTGCTGCCAACATCAAGAAAGAAAGATTGCTAAGGTTTGTCATGTCATGTCATGTCATTTTGACATTTGCAATTGAGGATTTAACAAATGTAAACAGTAAAATAAAGTTTTTATAATTTCACGCGGATGAATCCGCACGCGAACAGCTAGTTTGTATATAAAATATCTGTTCTGTACAAGTGTATAGAATTTTGCCTTTGTGGTGTACATAATTTATACCTATATAAGTTAAATATTTCTTTTAAACGACATTACACTCGTATACTATATATCTTACTTATTTTACTAACTTAAAATTACATAACCACAAACATATTGAAACTACAGCCTTTGAATCAATTCAATAGGAAAAGTTCGCTAAGAAATTTAATAACATAACTTATCTTTCAAGTTATTAGTTTTGGGAACATCTGTCCAACTTAACTGACAGGTGTCAGGTGTAATAACTTTAACAGGAATCAAATACATTTAACTTAATACAAATTTCTAAGTTATTTATCTATACTAATATTTTAAAGAGGAAAGATTTGTATTTTTTTATGTTTTGAAATAACTCAAAAACTACTGGGCTGATTTCAAAAAATGCTTCACCATTAAAAAGCTACATTGCCAGAAAGTAATATATGCTTTTTTTTTTTTATAATATAAGGTGGCAAACGAGCAATCGGCCACTTGAATCCACCGAAATGGAAAGCGACCGCTGCCCATAAACATCCACAATTGCAGATGCGTTGCCTACCCTTAATTGATGGAGGAGGAGACGCACATAAAGAGGAAGGAGACTTCCTATGCGTCTCCTCCACCGTCAAATCCACTTTTCCTTCCCATCCTTTCCTCTTAACAAAAGTGTGGAAAGAGAATGGGACTAAAATTAGGCCTATGTTATTTATGCTATGTTTTTTATTATTTTTTAATTTCACGCGGGCGAAATCGCAAGCAACAGCTAGTCATATATAACATGATTTATCACATTTATTTTGATAAATGCAAAATCTATATAAACCTTGAATAGCGTAGGAAATATAGGCAATAACAAACCTTTACCAATAAAATGTTATAGTTTTATATACTAGCCTATTGAAATTCGAACATAAATAAAAAATATAGGCTTGTAGAATAAAACAAAATCTATCCTAAACTTTGCCCTTCACTTTTGTTTCGTTTCCATTTCGCTTCGCTTTTATTCCGCTTACCATAAACAAGGCGTTAATGAAAAAATATATAAAAGCGAAACACTATTGTAAGATCATAATAACTAAAGTACAGTTAGGGCCTGTCCCACCAAATTGTAAATTGTCTGATAACAATCCAACGTGTAAAACATGTGATGGAAATATCGGATTTTGTTACCTTATCTGACAGTGACGTCATTTTTAAGCTGAGCCTCTATCAGCCAGTGGTGGGACAGGGCCTTAGTGTTTTAAAACTGTATATAGGTCACAGTTTTAATAAGTTAAGTGCGATGGAGGGGGGAGCCATTTCAGAGTTGCCTCAAAATAAATCGGCCGTAGTAGCTCGTATTAGCTGACACTCGGAACATTATGCAATGAGTTTCTAAACACCAAAACGTATGTGACCTTAACATAGAAATTTTAGACAGTGTTAAAAATAATGTTTATGTTAAACATACGTTAACCGATTTATAAAGAGTAAACAGTGGTAAGGTAGATAAAAAAAATGTTTTTTTATCTTATTTTAAACTAGCTTTCGCCAGCGACTCCGTCCGCGTGGAATGGAAAAAAACAAAAGTGAATAGCCTATGTGTTCTTCCAGACTATCTTCTACATATATGCCAAATTTCATCGAAATCCGTGCAGCCGTTTAGGCTACAAACTCTAACAAACATCCATCCATCCGTCCATCCATCTAAACTTTCGCATTTATAATATTAGTAAGAAGTAAGATTTTTTATTATTTTTTTTCTTGGGTAATTTTCTTACAGTTTTATAGGTAAATTGACTTTTTTACTGTACAATTATGATTATAAAAATCTTTCTAGTGCCATATAATTAGTGTTAAAATTTTTAACACTAATTATATGGCACTAGAAACCAATTTGATAACCTACTTCTGTAACCGCTGTTAACACGCTTGACAGGCCGATATCGACCTGACGCGGTACTTAAGCTAGTGCGGACGAAGAAAACTATATCCCTCTCGCTATTGCAACGATTATCTCAGGTGTATACATTACATAAAATAAATTATGTTTCCACAAAGTTATAGCAATTTAATCTATCCTAGTACTGGTGGGTCTAGAAAGACCTCCCACGCACTGACGGAAATATCATTGGGGGCACATTTTGGCCCGCCGCCGCACCAGATGATTTTTTTTTTACTTGCCGCAGTAAACGTATTAATCAATTACTTAGTGTTGCTTAATCAATATGCTTGGTTCCCGAATGCATTGTATTGCAGCAAACAATAGCACAATCAGATACATATCTACTATATTTGGGTTCAGACAGACCGATGCGAACAGCAGAGCAGACGTTTATCGCAAATCAAATTGAACTTTGTGTCACTGACATAAGACTTAGTTTTACTAAACACGTTTTTACCAATCTATGTTTAAAAACATGAAAAGTAAAATTAAACATTATTCCAATTACATAAAGCTCAAATTTGTATGCGATAAATATCTACTCTGCTTTACTGTCTGAACAAAACTTTGATACCCTAAACTGCTGAACGAATCTCGATAAAATTTGTCATAGATGTAGAGGATAATTTTAAAGAACATAAAGCTACATAATTTTGTTTTTTTAACTACAGGCGGATGAAGTCGCGAGCGAAAGGTAGCCATCTATAAATATATTATCGGACGTTTAACGGTTGAGTAGGATCAAATCGGTCGGGACATTACGCCCCTGGCGATTGCTCTCAACACCGATTACGTACCTAACTATAGCCGTCAGTTTACACATTGTAATTATATAAAACTAGCCTTCGCCTGCGATTGCGTCGCCGTAGAATTAATTAAAAGACAAAAGCAAGTATTCCACGTGTTCTTCCAGACTCTCCCCTACATCTATGCCAAATATCATCGAGATCCGTTCAGCAGTTTAGACTACAAACTCTAACAAACATCCATCAATCTAAACTTTCGCATTTATAACACTTGTAAGATATATTTCTTTTGGAAATGCAAACTTGAATTTTTCACAAATCTGCCTTTTAGAGAAAAGGTAACTATTTAAAGGGGAAAGGCTTTAACCTTATCATGAGGTTACAGGTAATAGACAAATGTTGTACCTTTTTGTAAAAACAGAAAGAAAAAAAATTAAGGTAGTTTTTTTATCAAATTTTCGTATAAAATAAAATTAAAATACACTCATAATTCTATGAAAAAAATGGAAATATAAACTTTACCACAGATACTATTCTTGTAGCTTTTTACTAAGTTAATATTTGGCTTCGTTGATATAATTTCGCTGAAAAGAAATCTCATTTTTAACATAAAAGCTCAATTGAGGTTTGTATTTCATAAAAAAGCTGTTCGAAGGTGAACCTTTGACATTGTACAAAATATAACAAGGGTCAGAGATTTAGTACAAATAAATTATAAAACAAATTTATGGAATTCACAATAGGTATGAACTTTTTACACATGTTACAGTGCGTTTCCACTGCTTGTTCTTAAACATATCATTTTAATTCTCTTTGTACAAACAGCCCTTATTATATCTATCATCAACTTGCCCTTATCCCTACGGAGGGTTGGCACAATATCTGCAGCTCTTCGATACATTTCTATTAGCCGTCATATCTGAATCCACTCCCTTCTTAAGCATATCCTCTTTCACACTTTCATCCATACTTTCTCCGGTCTTCCTCTACCTTTTTAGCACAGATTCTGGTTTATGTCCTCTCGTCGCATAAATACAATTATATCTATGAAAAATAAATAATACAAAATTTCAAATAAACAATTCATAACTCAAGTTTATTTAATTTTGTGAAAATTCGAGGCAAAGATAATTCGATTCGTTCAGCCACGTTTTAATATTTATTATTGAAAACGAGAAACGTTCTAACGACAGAATATTCCACTGGGGTCCTTTGATAATTTAATGAAATCTCGGATTATTTTGTTTACAAATGTAAAACGAGGTATAGAAATTAATTATTTTCTATATTGTGTGAGAATAAACGTAATGTTTTAGATATGACGGCGTATAGACATGTATGGAAGAGATATAATCTGTGCTAACACTAAGTAGAGAAATATCACATTGATTTTGCTGCAGTAAGAAGTTGGAATTAAAAAAAAATAAGTTAGTTGTAGACTGTGGTCGACATCTTGCGAGGATTTTTACTAACCACGTATGCTAATGGAAAGAATTAAGGTTAAAGACGGTTTATCTACATTTCGGTTGTAGAGAAAATTAAAAAAATCGTCATTGGACTGATATTTATCTATTGGTTATTAACAACTAGCTTTCGCCCGCGACTACGTCAGCGTGAAATTAAAAAAAAAACAAAAGTGAGTAGCCTACGTGTTCTTCCGGATTATCTACGTCTATGCCAAATTTCATCGAGATCCGTCCAGTAGTTAAGGCTACAAACTCTAACAAACATCCATCCATCCATCTAACTTTCGCATTTACG
Source organism: Papilio protenor (assembly GCA_029286645.1). Lineage (NCBI taxonomy): Eukaryota > Metazoa > Arthropoda > Insecta > Lepidoptera > Papilionidae > Papilio > Papilio protenor. The sequence continues at coordinate 921,862 of JAGSMZ010000056.1, forward strand.
AGTATAATGTGAGTGTTATACAACTTTTTGACCGCGATTCCGTCGCAGATTTGTAAAAACAAATCAAGTAATATTCTATGTTGTGTGTGTGTGTCATCCTGTGATACCTTCTAACAAACATCCTTCCATCTAAACTTTCGCATTAACTATATTAGTAAGATTATATGAGAGTTAATCTTTATTCAATTTTATTTCCACTCGTGCTCACCTTGGCGCTAGTTTACATGATTTTCCGGCTGGCCGCGCTCTCCCGCCCCGTCGCCCACTGCACACTACTTCGTTATCTAAACACACACTTACATGTTGGTTCACTTTTTAAACAATAAAAAAATTACACAGCATTATAAATACACTTTAAACTGTGATGAGTGCGGTTTTTTGACGAATCTTGTCTATTAAATTTTTCGTAAACTATTCGTAGACTTGCAAAATGTGACCTTAATTATTAAGCAATAAAATGTTTTTTTCGGTAACAGTGTGGTGATACATATTTATGGTAAACTAGCTTTCGCCTGCGACTCCGTCAGCGTGAAATTAAAAAAAAAAGTAAGTAGCCTGTGTACTTCAAGACTATCCTCTACATCTATGCCAAATTTCACCGAGATCCGTTCAGCAGTTTAGGCGACAAACTCTAACAAACATCCATCTAAACTTTACCATTTATAATATTTTACACGTTGGATTGTTATCAGACAATTTACAATTTGGTGGGACAGGCCCTAAGTGGCATATCCTATATTATCTTAATCTCTGTAATAGAAACTCATAGTTAACAAACAAACATGTTATAATATGAGAAAATATATACAGACTAAATAAGACATGTTTTTTTAGATACGCAACCACATTTTATTACGCCTTGTAAAATATTTCACTAAATTATATTACACTCTGAAGGGCGATTAAATTTCAACCTTATCAAAATCTCTCACGTTTACTCGTAAATCTCGACAATTCTGTTGCCATAAAATTTACAAGGCATATAAAATGTCGAAATTACTTCGAAAATATTATTTTAACGAATTAAAACTGAGATATTCATTCAAATTTCAGCTAGGTATATCCAGGGCCGCGCCTTGGGCGAGAAATATACGGCTCCATCAAACTGCAGTACAAACGCATACGAAAGAAATGCCCACGGTGCCCTATTATGCGCCCTGGGCGGTCGCCCTGTCTTGCCCTACCCTAATGCCACGACTGTATCCAGTAGTTTGTTAACTGATATATATATATATATCTATCAGTTACATTTAAATAATTTAGGGCCAGTCTCATCAGTGGCTGATAGAGGCTCAGATAGCTTAAAAATGACGTCACTGTCAGATAAGGGACCAAAATCCGATATTTCCATCACATATTTTACGCGTTGGATTGTTATCAGACAATTTACAATTTGGTGGGACAGGCCCTTATTGTCATAGAATAATTTCTCTTGCAATCCTCATAATTTAAACCTTGTTTTAAGACATTAATTAATAATAGAATTACTTAATTATTAATAAAATTAAGTCGAATGGAAACCTTTATCGTGTCTTAATGTTTTAAAAAGTAGATGAGACATAAAACACTCTATCAGTGTTAATACATTTTAAAGCGACGAAATTCACTCTAATACCAGCCCTCTCAGATTCAATTACGTTGCTTAAGGCGTCTCGAAGACGTGAAATGTGATCTTAATGGTGCTATCTCTGGGAGTTTGGAGTTTATCGAAGAGATTTTTTTAAGAAGATCGAGCTTCGAGATAAACGTCTGGCGTTACTGAATATAAATACTTTCAGTGTTACTCTGAAAATATAGTTACACAATATTTAGTTGAAAATTTTTATTTTAATTCTTTGATCCCGATTAATGCTGGTCAAAAATCCTTCTTCAAAGACACGTTATAATCTTACTAATCTTACTTCATACTAATATTATAAATGTGAAAGTTTAGATCGATGGATGGATGTTTGTTAGAGTTTGTAGTCTAAACGGCTGAACGGATCTCGATGAAGATACTCTGGAAGAACACATAGGCTACTCACTTTTGTTTTTTTTTATTCCACGCGGACGGACTCCCGGGCGAAAGCTAGTAGAGTTATAATAGGCTATCGCAAAACTGTTATGCGATTGTCAATTGTTTCGCAGTTCATTCAACTGTTTAGTTGCACAACTAAAAATCGAGTGTGCGCACCTCCATATAAGCTCATAAAATCTAAGCGCGACTAAACAGTTGTGCGATAGTTTAGTCAAAGGTGTTCGCACGCTCTTAATCTGTAATGTATTTTTAACACTATTTTTATGGTTAAACCCAATGTGATAATTTTAGTCTGAATTCTAAACTACGTTGGCTCTTGATTTAATATCCTATAGTGCTGGAGTAGAAATTAAATTGCAAAAATCCAGTTTTACATAGAACTGTCTGGAACATGGAAATGTAAATTTACTTGGACTTTTTTCATTCAAATCTAGGTTATGCGTAGGGCTACCATATTTGTGTAAAATTAAAAATAAGAGATTGTGTTAAAAGGTTTATATGAAAATAAATTTAGTCATCTCAATATTTTACATAATATTGTATTTATATTTATTTTTCATCACACTGCTAATACTTGAATAGCAATTGTGCATGATTTATTATTCTGAATTTTATTTTTGTAGGCGCTCTTTTTTATTCCTTTATGTAGAAAGAGGGATATAAAATAAAAACCAAAGTCCATACATTAAGCTTTTATTGAAAGCCTATAATATCAATCTATTCTATGTCCTTTGAAAACGTATTTAATTTCCCCACATACACTTAAGTTACGTCGACGAACACGAAATTAGTTCTCTGATTAACTTAGCTCAAACTTAAGTTATTCAAAGATCAATTTCGCTATACGTCATTAGCTATTACATTTATATACTTAAGTGACATATATACAAGTTTTTGAATTCCTTTTTATATACATTCATTACATATTGGCACAAACCACTAAACTTAAATAATAATCACGATATGTGTATTAAAAATTACTTAATATATACAAAAATGTTATAATGTTTTTAAACTTTGGTATGTATTTAACTAAAAGAGAGCTTATCAAGTTACTTAATGTAAAGATTTTTTCAATAAATCACAAAGCCATAGTGCCTCGCCACAACACAGTTACGCGTCGCGCCCCACCTTTTGTGTGGCATCACCATAAGTGGAACAGCTTTTTTATAGTTTTCACAGATTCTTGACTTTAATTTCACTTTTAAAATTAGTAGACTTCCGTAATTATTTTGTATGAAAAATTTAAATACAAAAACACTAAAACTATTGACATTTGTAGTTTTTGAGTTCATTTTTTATTTTATTTACAGATAAATTGTTTTATAATGTTCTCCGATAAGATAAAAAATGGATATTTCCAAGGTATAAGAGAAATTAATGAAATTTCCAATAAACTCATAATGACGATAAAATATTATTAATATCCAATGAACTAATATATCGTCTTTCTATTAAATATCTCGTCTTTATTACTTTTCGTATTTAATTTATTTATGTTCATTAGTACGTTTATAAAAGTTATTGTTGTCTTATAATATTTGAATTTTTTTAATGAGATCTTATTGTTTTTTATTGTATCTAAATTGAATTGTTTTATATAATCGAATATTACCAAATGAATTGGTAATATGATTACCATAAACCATAAATATTTTTTTATATCAGTAATATTAAAAGTTTTATTGTCTTTGGTTAAAATGATATGTATTTGTTTTTCTTATTCCTTCAAATTACTATTATATATATATTTAATTTTCTTTACAAACTTTGAAGTATTACTGTCATATTTATTATTTTTTATATTATATTATTATTATTTATTATTTAACTTAATATAAGAGAGAACATTTTTGTACGGTCCTTTGATATTCGGTAATGCCGATTACAAACGCTCAGTTATGACAAATTTAACTGAAGAAGTGTTCAATTAAAACTGTGCGTAAGTATTGAAACTATAAATGCACAGGTAATATTTCATTATATATGCACAGTTAAAACTGCCAGTTCTAGCGTATATAGCAGACTTTACATTGGGTATTTATAATGTGGTAATTAGTAACTAACACAGACAGCATATATGTACATTATTATTAATCTATGTAACACGTACAACATTTATTAAAACACTATACACATATTAAAAACAATTTATTACATAAATCTCTGACAATTTTGAGGTTATAGACGTGTTTATTAAGTTCAATAGATTATCTACGTAGTTCTGAACGCTGTCGCTCAACAACTAAATTAGCAGCTCAACACGATTGAGGTTATAGACGTGTGTAAATCTCTAAATCGGATCAATAGATCAGCTACTTACTCCTGAGCGGAGCTGTGGCTCAACAACTAAATTAGCATCTGAACACGATGATCAACTATGGGAGCCGACGAACCGTGAACTCTTTAGTGACTTGCAGCACATCTAAATCATATTTCTACTTATGTACCGTCGCGGAAATCCGCGGTATTCAACTTTAGGGCAAATTGCCTTGTTCATTGCAACGAGACAATCCGCCTACAAATAACTAATTAGATAGCAATGAGTGCAAAAAGGGATAATAATAAAAAGAAAGCCTTGTAACCGACTCTTTAAGCGTTGTATAAATTTTTGTTCTCGGCAACGGCAGATCCAGGGGGGGTAGTCATGGGGGTCATGACCCCTCCCCTGAGCTGGTTGGTCAAGAGCTTGACAAGACATATTTACATATTTTGTCAAGCTCTTGACTTGGCCACGACTATGTGACCCCCCCCCCTGGCGCCAAAGCTGGATCCGCCCTTGGTTCGCGGCTCGTTTTAAATTATTCAAACACATTCAATATTTATTCGAGCTTTTAAGGTGGAAGTCAGTTTCCCTGACTGTACAAATTGAGCTAATCTTTGAGCCATATTCACTGATGCAGGTCATCAATTTTAGTTGATAGAAGGTAGGGAAGGTAAGGAGTAAAGTGTTAGCATGGGAATGTTATGATGATGAATCGCACGTTACAAGGAGAACGTTAGTTATGAGTGTACACCGGTAGAGGTAGACCTAGAAAGAGATGTATTGCGTGAAAGGTGACATGAGTGATGACTGAGATGACGTATGATAGAGTTATGTGGAGGACAAAAACCTGTTGCGCCCTACAGGAGTAGGATAAGGAGAAAGATGATGATATCCATGACTATTAGGATATGATTTTTATTTCAAATTATCATTCTTCTGTAGCAATAGACAAAGGAGGGAGGGAATGGATGGGACTTGATGAAACGAGAACCCAACAATGCAATCAGATATGCCTATGGGTGTTTGAAAACTAAAGAAACAGTTTCACAACCTTAGCTTAAGTGACTACACTACTTAAGCGTGGTATCGATATTATGCAGCGATTTCGATATTCTCGATTTTAGAACTGCAAGGTTGGTGTCGCAGTACATCCGCTGAGGTCGACTTCACGCAGTTATTCATATGTATATCAGAAGACGCGTTGGAATGATGATGTTCTCTTCGAAGTAATTGTTGAGGGCAGCAAAACCGACGTCCGATGTCACCGAACAGCGATCTAAGAATGAAATGCATTAGTAGCTTTTGTCAGTGATTTCGTGCGGAATTAAAAAAAAAAACAAAAGTAGACTGTGTTCTTCCAGACTATCCTCATATATGCCTTTCATAAAGATAAAATTAAAAAAAATTCAGCAGTTTAGGCTACAAACTCTAACATCCAACTAAACTTTTTTTAATATTAGTAAGATATAATATATGCTGGGTTTCTGAAGTTTCCATTTATTTTATCGTTACCTAGTGATTTATTAGTGTTGAGTTAAACTGAGTTTCAACACAGTAAAAGTTACGTAGTTCGGAAACGCATTTCATGAAGTTATCGAACCATAAACTAATCAATGGTTAAATGTACTGGGAAACCGAGCATAAGTAAGAATATTATTTTATCGTTATTCGTACTGTTTTGTTATATGAAAATGTATGACTATCGGCAATGTAAACCCACGCTTACATTGTTCTCCAGTTAATATAAACGTTTTCCTCATTATCCGACTCACCGCAGCGGGATTTACTCCCACAACTGCAATTGCATCCTGATTGTTGGATGTTGTCGGTTTCCATTGTCGAATGCACAAAAACGAACAACTCATGTAGTATAACACGTGTACTGTGACGTCAGTGTTATGTGAAAGTTAGGTTATAAAATAGTGTATTTAATGACCAACGTTACGCGGTGTAATATAATGTGTTACGAGACGAGCATTTTTGCAGATTAGTTTTACGGGAGACCAGTGATAAGCGGCTGGATTACACTGCGTAACGTCATTAACACATCTTAATAAAATTAATAAGTTGTAATAAAATATTATTCTTATACTAGATTTAATCCGCGACTCCGTCCGCGTGGAATTAAAAAAAAACAAAAGTGGGTAGCCTATGTGTTCTTCCAGACCATCCTCTACGTTTGTGTCAAATTTCATCGAGACCTGTTCAGCCGTTTAGGCTACAAACTCTAACAAACATCCATCCATCTAAACTTTCGCATTTACATTATTTAGGGCCTGTTCCACCACTGGCTGATAGAGGCTCAGATAGCTTAAAAATGACGTCACTATCAGATTAGGTTACAAAATCCGATATTTCCATCACATATTTTACACGTTGGATTATTATCAGACAATTTATAATTTGGTGGGAAAGGCTCTAAATATGATAAACAAAGAGGGCTGCGTTTCAATCTGCCTTAATTCAATTAAAACTGAACGTCTTTAGTCGGGTTTTATGTAGGCACTTAACACGAAAACTTCAGCATTAAAAAACCTTTTAAGAAAAAAAGCCTCATTACCTGCAACACGAGCCCAATGTCTTCCTAAAAGCCGCTCGAAAGTCCCGATTGAAGTAAGCGTAAATAAGTGGATTAAGTGCAGAGTTGAAATATCCCACCCAGAACACAGCTGCGACCACCGGCGGCGGGGAGGGGCACGCGTCCCCACACAGCGCTGTTATTATGTACCTAAAAGGGGGAAGTTATTAAAAAAAAAACCATTTTCAGTTGAATTTTTAAAAGTTCTTTTCTTTTCAAATTCAGTTTGTAATTTACAGCGTTATTCTCTGCACGAAATTAATTATTATTTATATGTAAAATAAAATCGTAGTTTTCATTTAAAATCTATACTAATATTATAAAGAGGAAAGATTTGTATTTTTGTATGTATTTGATTCACGCAAAAACTACTGGGCCGATTTTAATAATTCTTTCACCATCAGAAAGGAAATCTGTGAGTAAAATAGGCTATATTTTATTATTACTAATGTTTCGGAACTATCAATAAACAGCGTGTTTCTGGACGCCGGCGTTATATTTGATAAAATGCATTATTTTATATGACAACGTTCTTACGATGGAGGAAAACATAGGGATGTCTGCACATATCGGATATTCAAAGATATGTGTGAAGTCAACACGCAGTGGGTGAGAGTTAACTATGGTCTTCACCCTTAACTTTTACTAAGCCCCTAGCCCTTTAATTGGTGCGTATAGTGAGCAAATGAGGATGATATTTTTTAATTGTTTAAATAGTTATAGAACGAAAGTTATGGTCTCTTCGAAAAACTCATGCAGTATAGATAATCTTGAATTGTGAATTTACAAAAAAAACAGTCGGAAAAAACTCATTTGGCATTATTCCCATATATTTGGAGGTTAGGTTTTATTTATTTTAATTCATTTATCTTATGCTGACTGTGCTCTTGCCTTTGGGTTCTAAGATAAAAGATTTTGCTTACTTTGGGATCCGCAGAATGTTAGGTACATATTTTAATGTTTCGTTCCACGCACGCAATATTATAATTATAACATACTAGCTTTCGACTGTGACTCCGTCGGCGTGAAATTAAAAAATAATAACAATATTGCCTATGTTACTCGCTAATAACGTAGCTTTTTAATGTTGAAAGAATTTTTGAAATCGATCCAGTAGTTTTTGAGTTATTTCAATACATACAAAAATACAATTTCCTTTTTATAATATTAGTATAGACTAGCTATCCACCACGGCTTCGACCAGATGGTAAAGGGTACACTAAATTTTAGAAAATCCACAAAAAATATAGCCTATGGTATTCAGTGATAATAACTTTCTAATAGCGAAAGGATTTGATAAACAAACATACAAATAATTCCCATTTATAATATTGTAGCTGTCGCCCGCGACATAAGTTGCTGCCAACATCAAGGAAGCAAAATTGCCATTGTAAGGTAATTGGTATTTTGACATTTGCAATTGAGAATTTGACAGATGTAAACAGTAAAATAAAGTTTTTATAATTCCATGCGAATGAAGCCGCACGGGAACAGCTAGTAATCGATAATTTTCGATGGCACGTCTAAGACTGCATTGAACATTTTTTTAAATAGCATTTGATGCCTCAATGTTCGCTACCCCTGCTCTAGGCCATGACTTTTATCGCTTGCGGTAAATATCTGTATTATGCAGCAATACGATCGATTTTTAGTCATGCATTCATTTGGCTGTAGTCGCTTAGTGTTTCTAAATTCTACGAAATAAGGTTATCTACTTAAAACATTTTCACAAGGTAAGTTGAAGTTTTCATTCAACTTCAATATTCCTCTAAATATTGACATACTAGCTTTCGACTGATACTCCGTCGGCGTGGAATTAAAAAAAAACAAAAGTGAGTAGCCTGTGTGTTCTTCCAGACTATCGTCTACATCTATGCGAAATTTCATAAAGATGCGTTCAGCCATTTAGGCTACAAACTCTAACAAACATCCATCCATCCATCTAAACTTTCCCATTTATAATATTAGTAAGATTTCAAGGTCAAAACGCATTTCGCAAGCCTACAAGCATTTTTTAACTGTTTAATTTTTGTTATAGTTAAGGCCTTTTTATGTTTGAACAATCACTTAAAATTAGTCAAGATGTTCATTTGTTTTCTCGTATAAAAAATCATAATTCAAATATCGAACCATAAGAAGAACGGCAACCAGCATGCGAGGAACGCCGACATGATGATTCCAAGAGTCCTGGCCGCTTTTCTCTCTCGCTTCATCTTGCTGCTCGCCATAGGCTGCATCTGGATGCTCTGTCTCTCTCTCATGACGTCACCCATCGAGATGCCGTTGATCTGGAGATGCTTGTCCAGGAGTAGGGCTGCTACTTTACTCCTAAAAATATATTGCTATAAATAGGGTTGACACTAATCTAAATATGGTAAAAAATCTGACGTTAAAATTGACAGTGCGTTTGAAATAAGAATGTGTTACTGCGCCATATTGTGACGTCATAACTCTTAATAAAAAAGGCAGGGTTGCCAAAACATGACATGAGAATCTATAACTTAAAAAAAACATAATTCTTTTTTAATAATATGTTTGATTCCAATTATTTTTGACGATCCGAAGTCATTGACGCGCACATTTATATTTAAAACTTTGTACTGAAGTAGAAATTCATATTTTTTTTGTAAGTTAGTTTACTTATTTTCATCTTTATAAACTTTCGTGAAATATAGACAAACTTAAACAATATCACTAAGAACAGTCGCTATGAAATGAAAAATGAAATATTTTTTGTACTGTTGGCGTCAGTAAAAAAATAACAAAAAACTGTCTTAAAAACAATGAATCTTAACAATGGTAACCCTGCCAAATAAAGAAATGGAGACGATGGGGTTCATAATGGTCCTTTAACTTTTGTAATAAACATTTTTATGACAAATTTCCTATATAATTAGACCGAAATTGGATGACGTCTTTACGGAAAACGTTTTTACTTCTAATTTGGATGTTTGCAAATTTTTATCATATAAAAAACTCTTACTCGCGATTTCGCACGCGTGAAATAAAAAACAATATAGCCTATGTTACACACAGATAAATTACCTGTCTAACGGTGACAGAATGTTTAAAATCATCCCAGTAGTTTTTGACTTATTTTAATACATACAAAAATACAAATCGTTCCTCTTAATAATATTAGTATAGATTATAAATTCAAAAATGGTACAATTAACTATTAAAAAACTATACTATAAAGTTAAGAATGTGTATATTAGAGGAAGTTTGAAAGTAGCGCCAGTGGTGGAGAAATTGAGAAGCAAAAGGTTAGCGTGGTATGGACATGTTATGCGACGAGACGATGGGGACATAAACCAGAAAGTGTTAAGAATGAATGTGGATGGCTACAAAGAAAGAGGAAGACGAAGAAAGTGTGGATGGATTGTGTGAAAGAGGATATGCTTAAGAAAGGAGTGGATTCAGATATGACGGCTGATAGAGATGTATGGAAGCAGCACATACTGTGTCGACCCTCCATAAGGGATAAGGGCAAGTTGATGATGATGATGGTACAATTAACTATTAATGTATTTATAGGCTTTTGTTTAACATTTCCCAGGCATAAAAACAAAAGAAAATCGGATGTTTTTCACAAACAAAAATGAACTTCGTTTCACGAAATGTGAAAAGCCTCATGTTCTAATATGTATGAAATGGTTGGTTGTGTAGGCATTGTGTTGTTTATGACATTTTTATTGTGGTAGCTGCCAAAGAGAATAATGATTTTTATTTTCATTGTCACGTACTGTCTGTTTAATTTTGTATATCGATTTTAAAATAGAAGTTCATTTCACTGATTTACTGGAAACTTACTTAACGTGTTTTGTTACTTTAAACTGTTTATGCACTCTTCTATACTCTATCAGCCATCATATCTGAATCTACTCTTCCTTACATATTTTCTTTCACACAATCCATACATACTTTCTTCTGCCTTCCTCTACCTTTGTAAATCCATTCGATCTCATTACTGTTTTTAACTTTGAGCATACGCACACCTTTGACTAAACTATGACACAACTGTTGAGCGATTGTCGTTTGTATCGCAGCCTTCAACTGTTTAGTTGCACAACTAAACATCGAGTAGTGTATTTCAGACTAAACAGTATATAGACTAAACAGATAGTAGATAGACTAAACAGTTTCAGGTGTGGCACGCTCTTAAGGGTTTATTAACAGTTTCTACTATCACAAGTAAATAAATAATTACATCGTTATATAATTCATGTATCAATATCAGAATAAACAGTGGAATTGCTGAGGCATTTATTTTATCTATTACGGAAACCACTGAGAATGGTTTAAATGTAAATATTGGATTATTTTCTTAATATAATGACTAAGCGTAATTTTACGTTCAGTATAATAATAATCACTAGAACAAAGTGGAATAATTCATGTACACTGAAGTATAAAGTCTAAGAACAAGTCATTTGTACTGTCAGTACAGAATTCATTTGATCACGTAAAATGAATTGGTAAAAACAAAGATATTATATAGAGGAGGCATAGCCACTTTATTTGAGACATGTTTCAAATAATCACCACTAACGCCATCTATTAATAGATCCTCAAAACCACATTAATTGCGTACTAAACTTAACTCATATAGTACCTTTCAGAGAAGGTACCGGTAAATTTGTGCACTATGTGTCTTCTATATTTTATTTAAATATCTTTGGGTAAACTACTAATGTACTACACGAATTATTTTTTCAATCTAGCATCGATACATATATCATAAGTACAATATTCCATACCTGTATAACATCCTTTCTTGTCTATCCGCTTCCACGTAAATTCTATAATACATAAAGATCATAATCACACCGGGAATCCAGAAGCTGACACTGCTCGATATCACCGCATACACTTTGTTCACAGTAAAACTGCAGACCTTTGGATGACGTCGTCTAAAATCCAAATGCTCATGAGTTGTATACCAACCAGCGAATATTGGCAAAAAGGATACTAAAGCTGGACTACACCAGACAACAGCCAACATGATTCCCAACTTCCCACTAGTCATAATCAAAGGGTAATCCAAAGGTTGGACGATAGCGTAATATCTATCAACACTGATACAACAAAGATGTAAGATCGAAGCTGATGAGAAATATACATCCAAAGAGTTCCAAACATCGCACATGAAGTACCCGAACAACCATTCCCCATTGGTAATTTCAACGCTGAAGTTAAAACACATAGCCCAAATAGCAACCAACATATCCGCCAACGCTAAAGACACGACAAAATAATTTGTGATGACCCTCAATTTTCTGTGCCTCATAACGGAAACTATGACCAATAAGTTTCCGAATATAGCTGCTAATATTATAAACAGCATGATAATACATTTTAATATAATAAAGAAAACAATGATAGCGTCGTTCTCGAACTGGTTGCTGTAAACCAAATCATTAGTCGTCTCGTTTATTTCGAGAGACTTGTTAACGTAGCTATCCGTTAGATACATCGATGTTGAAATAAAATCTAAACTTATGTTCCCAGGGTTGTCAGTTAAGACAATATCAACTTTCATGTTTCACATTTTGTTGCATTTGATTGATTTAAGTCATATTTATTTCTTTAGTCAAAGAGAATTTGCTGGTCGTGTGAAGATATACGTTGATGCTGTTTCCCATCCTGTTGTTTTGTTGACCTGAAAAGAAAAAAGTAAATTATCTTTCTTGTAAATTAATAACTTAACTTACTGATTGTAACGAAGAATACGAATCAAATTACATGTTTTAGAGCGCGCGCACACCTTTGCGCTTTGATTCCTAGCTTATATGGAGGTGCGCACACTACTCGATGTTTATTTGTGCAAGTAAAAAGTTGAATTGGCTGCGAAACAATCGACAATCGCACAACTGTTGTGCGATTGTCGATTGTTTAATTGCGTTTTCGTTGGTTGATAGAGGCTCAGATAGCTTAAAAATGACGTCATAGATAAGGTAACAAAATCCGATATTCCCATCACATATTTTACACGTTGGATTGTCATCAATTTACAATTTGGTAGGACAGGCTCTTAATTTTCAATAAATATGTTAGCGTAGAACTCCATTGTGATACTCTTAATGCATTCGTTAACATTAAACAAACAGAGACAGCAATATTCAAGGCAATGGAATTCAACATTTATATTGAACCACACTTTCGCACCAATAGCTTATTTTAATGAGAATCACATTTATAAAGGAATTGTTATTTGTGATATTCAAGCGAGCTGCAACGGCAATTAATGTAACCATTATGTGAAAAAATATCGTACTGAATATTGTTAAAAAGAAACCATTTTCTTTACGAAGGAAAGCAATATTAATTCAGTGGAATATAAAATTTTATCATGAGCGTATTTTTGGAAATTAAAACCTCTGAAGTTACAAAGAATACTGTGTTTTGGTAAATCTAATATAAGTAATCTAATTAAATGTTGAAAAATGTAGTAAATATTTAAATAGTGCGCACACCTGAAAATCAGCTATCGCACAACTGTTTAGTCTCGTTTTGATTCTTATGAGCTTATATGGAAGTGCGCACACAACTCGATTTTTAGTTGTGCAACTGAACAGTTGAATTGACTGCGAAAATAATGGAGAATCGAACAACAGTTGTGCGATAGTTTAGTCAAAAGTGTGTTCCCGCTATTAATATATTTGTCCTTTAAAAAGTACGGTTAACATTTTAAAAATGAATATTGTTTATGAAAATAGATAAATATAGGTAATTCATGACGTTCTTGATTTCTATAAAAACGAAAATCTGTATCAATTAAATAGAATTAGGGCCTGACCCACCACTGGCTGATAAAGGCTCAGATAGTTGAAAAATGACGTCACTGTCAGATACAGTAACAAAATCCGATATTTCCCTCGCATGTTTTACACGTTGTTATCAGACAATTTACAATTTGGTAGGACAGGCCCTAAGTAGTGTAAATTTCTATTATAAGTAATATATATTACTAGTTCATTTGCTTAGCTCTCTTATCTCGAGATTCCTTACCATTCCATTCAGTCAGTCATTCACATTAAGACCATATCTCTATACAATGTTATGTTACAACGTAAATTCCGTGTCCAAAATTTATCTTAACAATTCCCTCTTATCTTTGTTAAATAAACAAGAATATATCACTCACGTACATTTTATTTAGCATTAGATTATATTTAATATAATATAATATAATTGTAAATATTATCTTTAGTTTAGAAGTTTTCTTGGGATGTTTCCCTAAGTGTCTATCGGCACACCGCTCGATTAACCGCTACGGATTTTTTCCCATTACGTCGATTGATTGTATGTTGTACTAGTTATAGCTCGCGACTTCTTCCACGTGAAATTAAAAAATAAAGCCTATTTTACACATCGATAACGTAGCTTTTTAATGGTGAAAGATTTTTTAAGATCGGCCCTGTAGTTTTTGAGTTATTTAAATACTTAGAAAAATACAAATCTTTCATCTTTATAATATAACTGTAGATTGATTCTATCCGCCCAATGGGAATATCGCGTCGTGTTTGGTGTTTTCCGGCCCGTCCATCGGGAAACTATTGTTTTATGCTCATGACTGGATGTTTCTTTAGATTTTTTACCTACTGTTAAGAAGAAAATTAGCACCGCGCTGTAGAATTGGCGCAACACTAGATTATTGGCATCAACGTCACATCTCTAACTGACAGCTGTCAACGTCATTAGAAATATTGATTATGGCGCGCGATCCTGTCGAGAAGTTTTGCTCTGAGTTTTTAAGTTATCATGATAGTATCAATTATATTAATTGTTCAAAACTACAGCCTAACTGCAGTTTTCATATATGTAAAAAACATTTTTGTAATGAAGTCTCCTTCAACCCTTACAAAGCACGCTCTAGCACGTCGTTTAGTCGTCTCGTTTTACTTTTACAAACATACGCCCAACGTAAAAGCGCTTTTCGTTAACTATGTTTGCAAAGGAAAAGCATTTCTCTAAAAACATGTATGGAACAATTTGCATGAAACAAATGTAAAAACCGGAACATCTTGAATTAAAACTATAAACTAGCTAAAATACTCTTGAATCGTTGCTGCTACTAAAAAAACATTTAAGATAACTTTGTCACGAAAATACAAAAAAATGTACATCTTTGAACATAAAAGAGAAGATGTCTTTACAGAGATGACATTGAAAAAAACAAAGTATCATATCTTGGCTTAATGCCCATTTGATGGGACTTGAAAATTAACACGTTTACTGCGGCAAGTACAATCACAATTCTTCGACGGCGGGCCAAAATGCGCCCTCAATATTTCCGCCAATGCGTGGCAGGTATTTCTAGACCCACCAGCACTAGGATAGATTAAATTGCTATAACTTTGTAGAAAATAATGTATACATTTTATGTAATGTATACACCTGAGATAATCGTTGCACTAGCGAGAGGGACATAGTTTTCTTCGTCCGCACCAGCTTAAGTACCGCGTCAGGTCGATATCGGCCTGTTACGCATTGAAAGTGTTAATGGCACTAGCCAAAGCCATTAGAAATATAAAAGACATCCAATTTCAAACAAAATAATTTCTACTCTACAAAACATGAGAGATAACTTTTATAAAAAAAACAAAACAGCCTCCTACGTCCCTTTTCCTATTACGTTGTAAGCAGTTTATTTTGCAAAATTCACTTCACGAAAAAAATATTGCGTAGGCTATTTAACGGCACAATTTATAAGCCTACGGGGGATTGAGGTCTTGTACAATTTAAGAATAATTTAAAGGCCCATGTTTTTTAACCTGTAATATATTTATTCTGCCGTAAAACAAACCCATTATTTGGACCTTGATGAAAAATAAATTGCTTAAAAACATTCCGTATTTTTTCAACTCAAGCTTTTAAATTAGTGCCTTATTTTTTTTATAACTTTCATATAGCCTGCGCAGATAAGTTTAAAGTTTACCGAACACTAACTGCTAAATTATTAACACCAGGGTGACAGTAAATCTTTTGTCCAAGTTTATTTGCAATGTGGCTTTCTTATCTACCACAATTAAATGTTTGCAGTACTTCCATTAAAATATATTCCCATATAAAACTAAACATACATCTGAATTGACTGTCATATCTAAATATACGCTTAAAACGTATTTCACATACAATAAAATGTCTGCTAAAAATCGTATTTTTGAGTTACAACTGTACTCGTAAGAGCCGTCAATTTGTATGACCGTTCAAATGTCGACCATACGAAGATTAAAAGGCCCTTCTATAAAGCGCTTTTGTTTTTATTTTTGGGTTGTACTTATTTAGGGTGTTTATTCTTTTACGATTTTCCCGTTTTTCTTTGAAGATTGATCTATATTTCATTGTTGTTCTGAATCATAATAAGTCAAGACAATTTGTATTTGAAGTAAATAAATTAATGTACTAATGAATGAACCATTTTGTATAATATACCTAAAATAGATTTCGGCCACGACTCCGTTTGCGTGGAATTAAAAAATCAAAAGTAAGTAGCCTATTGGTTCTTCTAGACTATCCTCTACATCTATACCAAATTTCAGTAAGATCCGTTCAGCAGTTTAGGCAAACTCTAACAAACATCCATCCATCTAAACTTTCGCATTTATAATATTAGTAAGAGTAACCAATTTAAAAAATCGTTACTTTACGATCTATGAATCTATTCATATCAAACCAAACTAATTAAACTCGACAATTTAGCGAAGAAAACGAGTCGAATGACATCACTTCCAAATACTAATTTACTACTAGAAAAAACAGTGGAATGTTCTACTAACTGTAACCATCAAAAATACATTTTAGTACAGTTTTTTTGTTAGAAAGAGTTTTGTATAAACCTAACCACAAAACCTTCACGCACAGAACATTGTTATATTCTCCGTGCCCCGTTACTATGCACAATTAATTAACCACGACGGGAAATGTAGGTAGAAGCATTAGAGTTCCCAGAGTGGGCTCACGGCACACATGTCATTCTTCATTGCGATACGACCTGACTATTTGATAAACTGTCAGCGAAATATGAACACACACAAGCCCAACATACGTTATTAGTACAACGTATTCCCTATAAAAGGTGATAGAGGGGTTCATTTTTGATATATTTGACCCCCTTGTTCAGTGCAAAATACAACCTCTTTGGTTAACAAGAATTTTGAATACAGCCAAAGAGGTTGCATACTGGCCACCAATACTATCATGTTTGGTTATTAAAAAGTGATAGTTAAAAACAGTAGAAGAAAAAGGAAGGATGTAATTGCAAGATGTAATAAATATAGTTTTGTAAATATGTAAATAGGTTAAAATAAAGTTGTTTTTGGTTTAGATAAAAGTTTGTATGTTTGGCTGCCGCGCTGTCGGTTACAAGTTAAACATAGTCCTTCGAGCCGGATTTGAACCAACGGTATACAAACACATTTTTGAGTAATCATGATTATAAGATTTTTATAATGCATATAAGATTTTTGTAATCAAAGTAACACAGTGGACTAGGCAGGGGCTACGGATTATGGGTTCGAATTCATATACGAGTTCCTACGTCACTGACATTAAAACAACGTTTAAAGTACAGTCAGCTTCACAAATTTCTGCACATTCACATCACTATAGATACTTGTATAGGGCTTCAAATTCTTAAATTGTGTATGTATTCATGGTCGAAAGTATTTGGACGGATACGTGCAATCATATTTTTGTAACAAAAGACAGATACGATTTTTTAAATATTAAAATGTATACATATTTATGTAGCTGACTGTACAAGTTGTTAGTTTTATCTTCAGGCTTTAAAACTTAAAAAACAATTCTGAAGAAATTCTGTAATCTTGAAGTACAACATTTAAAAATAAAAATTGATTTAAAAAATATTACGTTCCTATTTTTTAAATCCCTTTATCTTTGTACCATAGTAAACTTTTTCATTCAACTTTGTTATTTACACCCACTAGTCTTTGTCTGTCTTAAAATCTAGTTTTCGTTAGACATTTAATTAAATTATTTATAGACTTAATAATATTGCCTTTAACAATTGTATTAAACAAACTCATTTAAAATGAACCGCCTACAATCTAAGCGTGGGTTTGAAAGGTTCAAAAGCGATGAATAAATCAAATATTTTAATTATAAATTAATTACTTTTGTGTAATAACTAGCTTTCGCCCGCGACTCCGTCCGCGTGGAATTGAAAAAAACAAAAGTGAATAGCCTATGTGTTCTTCCAGACTATCTTCTACATCTATTCCAAATTTCATCGAAATCGGTTCAGCCGTTTAGGCTACAAACTCTAACAAACATCCATCCATCCATCTAAACTTTCGCATTTATAATATTAGTATGATAAAATAATTTAAAACAACCAGTTAAGGTTGGTTTAACATATTTTATTAGATTTGCCCGTGACTTTGCGCGGCATTAAAAAATTAAATTAGTAAGTAGCCTGTGTTCTTCCAGACTATGTTCTACATCTGTGCCAAATTCCATCGAGATCCGTTCAGCAGTTAACGTTACAAACTCTATTAAACATCCATCCATTCAATTAAAATTTCGCATTAATAATATTAGTAAGAAAAATTATATCTAACTATGATAATTCAATTTCTTAAAATTATAACACATAAAAATACCTTCAGTAATTATGAGGCATTTTTTCACGTAAACTTACCTAAATCTTATATCAAAATGTTCCAAACATCATTTCAATTGCATAATCAAAAAATATACACAAAAACATCACTTTTCAAACACCAAAAATCATATTATTTACGGAACAAAAACTTTTAATTTTTCAAACCACAGAACAAAAATAAAAAACGCTTTCAGTACAGGCCGAAAATAATAAAAAAGAATCTATTACCAACACATTAGAACTTTAAACACTGGCTGGAAACGCACACTCGTTTATTTTTTTAAATTCCGAACAGGCATTCCGACACGTGCAGCCGATACGAGCCTTTTCTACTAACTGAAACGTTCCCGCTGCAGTATGGAACATCGTATAGCGCAGGCTTATACCCCGTAAGCCAAGTTTTATGTGCAATAAAGCAAATTAAATATATCAAAACCAATACAATTGTTAAGAATATCTAGTAATATTTCACTTTTATGGTAAATCTTGTCAATGAACTATCTTAGATAGGATAGAACAATGTTTAAAAAAAATATTTTTTAAGAAAATGACATGAAACTAAAAAATATCATTATTCCTAATTATTATACTTTCTGCCATTTTCTACTACTCAGTATTATTGTCGCCTAGTGTTATTTAAAATTGGTTTATATAGAAAGTTTCCTCCACATACGTTTTAATTACTTATCTTTATTTTATTTTCGTATTTCTTCGATTGTTTTGCTTAGCAATTCTACACATCTGAATATAATTGAAGGTTGTTATGACATAATGAGATTGTTAGCTACATAAGGGGTCAATCCGATCGTTACAAGTGCGTTGGCGTGTAATTAATTCTGGTCCTTCGAGTCAGGTTTGAATCAACGACCCTTGGATTTAGTAGCTTTCTTAGCAAGGATTATATTGGGACTACTATATCTCTGCAATGGTTTTACTACAATATTTGAAAGTTTAGACATGGAAATAATTGTTAACAGACATCTAATCATTCACAGATGAACGTTGAATGAAAAGTTCGAGCAATCCAAATGCATTGTTTTATGCATTGTTTCGTTCATATGGCTCGTTCGTGTAGCAGCACATTGAATAAATAAACTATAAACGAATTGGCCAATCAATATAGAAACGTCTATAGCTGCTTTTAAAATTTTATAGAGTGAATGACTTTTGATGGATCAAGTTCAAGTTCTTAGGACAACAGAAAATGGTAATGGAACGAATTACTAATTTGCCTATAGTTACTATACTAATATTAAAGAGGAAAGATTTGTATTTTCGTATCTATAATGTAAAATTAGTTACTCAAAAACTACTGGACCCAATTCAAAAATTCTTTCACCATTAATAAGCTACGTTACCACTGAGTAACATAGGCTATAATTGTCCTTTTTTCCACACGGAGTAATACTTAATATTCAAACCGCAAGATCGTGAAATCCACGCTTCATTTATCCCAAATTCTACAGACTTTTCGATTTTCGAAGCGAAGCGAATTTAGATTACAGTCCGATCTCTGGCTGTCTTTAATTTCTTGTATTAAGGTTAATTCACCAGATCCATCTGCTGATTGCGATATGAAGGCTCCATGAATTTAGTTTTAAAGTTTTTCTGACGGATCTTGGCACATTATTATAGAAAAAAGTGTTTAAATTTGTTAAAGTATTACGAAGACACCATTTTCTAAGTATTCCAACGAAATCTTTAAGTCTGCTACACACTTTATCTGACTGTTTTATCTGTACAGTCCGATAGTTCAGATAAAAGCGTATACAGCAGGCTTTATTTTGTTCTTATATCTGAGACGTGGGAGTCAGTATTTATATACCGTTGGATTTAACCGTCGCACTCAACAATTATGTAAAACTAGCTTTCGCTCGCGACTCCGTCTGCGTGGAATTCAAAAAAAAACAAAAGTGAGTATGTGTTCTTTTAAACTGTCCTCTACATCTATTCCAAATTTCATCGAGATCCGTTCAGGCGTTTAGGCTACAAACTCTAACAAACATCCATCCATCCAAACTTTCGCATTTATATTATTCCATGTGTTCCAATGAAATCTTGGTCATAGAATATTTATTGCTGCTATATTTGTTTAATGCTCACGTGAATCAAAACAAAGAGGTTTCAGTTTATCTTTGGCTCTGAGTTTATAATTTATGGATATTAATCTAAACATATAATTACAGCAATGAAATATTAAATGCGTACGCTGGTTCTGTTTGAATCCATTGTTATGTAGATTGTAAAATATACTATTTGAATGTAGATTCATTTAAGTGGATTTGACAGGATAAGAAATGTATAGGAAGGTGTGTTTTCTGTGCATTCTCTGCTCATTATAGGCAACTAGCTGTTGCTCGCGACTTCGCCCGCGTGAAATTACAAAATAATCAAAAATAAAGGCTATGTTACTCACATATAAATTACCTTTTTAATGGTGAAAGATTTTTTAAAATCGGCCCAGTAGTTTTTGAGTTATTTCAATATTATATAATACAAAAATACAAAGTTTTCCTCTTTATATAATAATATTAGTATAGATAGATATAGATATAGATATAGATATAGATATAGATATAGATATAGATATAGCTATAGATATAGATAGTATAGACTAGTAGGTGTCTATAAGTGGTCATAGAGTAATTATAACATTACAAAAATTACTCTTTGACGTTTGTTTAGCAACACTTTCGTCATTCAGAATTATTGCTGCGCCAAAAGATTTAATTAGGTCGCAAACTCTAACGTTACGAGGAAAATGTATTCATATGCCAGGTAATTTTACTCTACGTTGTTACGTATGACGTCTCGCCTATCTGTTTTATTACTATTCTATGTCACATCTCAATTAACCTAGTTAAATTGTGTTAGGTACAAAACATCTTTCACCGTGGATTTAGAAGCGAAAGGAGTGTCTAGCACGAAAATTAACTATAGGTTGTAGAGAGTAGAATAAATTTATTAGTATGCTTTATTTCCGATAGGGGCGCTGCCAGATCGTCGAACATAAAATCATAATAATCAATTTACTTACTTCTATACTAATATTATAAAGAGGAAAGATTTGTAATTTAGGATTTTTGCATATATTGAAATAACTTAAAAACTATTGACCCGATTTCAAAAATTCTTTCACCATTAAAAAGCTACATTATCACTGAGTAACATAGGCTAAGTTTTTTTTTAATTTCACGCAGGCGAAGTCGCGAGCAAGAGCTTGTAATGTATATAGAAAATGTGAAATATTTTTCGACATCTAGAACATTACGAGTAATTGTGTTATGCGATGAGTAATGGGGTAGTTCTTCGATAAATACGTTAGGGGTGCGTTGTGTAATATGATT
The DNA here is from genome assembly GCA_029286645.1 of Papilio protenor. Lineage (NCBI taxonomy): Eukaryota > Metazoa > Arthropoda > Insecta > Lepidoptera > Papilionidae > Papilio > Papilio protenor. The sequence continues at coordinate 943,699 of JAGSMZ010000056.1, forward strand.
TCATTTCACACATAACTCTGTTTAATGTATTAGAACACTGTTTCATCATCTCCCATACATTAACCTACTCTCGTGTGGCCCACAGGGTTTTCTTCCTCCAAATAACTCTATCATCCGTCATCTTAGTCATCACTCCCTTCATCATATCACCTTTCACGCAATCCATCTCTTTTTACGTCTGTTTGTTAGACATCTATAGTTCAATGAATATCTAGCTACCTGTTACTGGATTTTGTTGAAAGAGATGGATGGATTGCATGAATGACATGATGAAGGGAATGACTGGGATGTCGGATGATAGAGTTATTTGGAGGAAGAAAAACGGTGCGCCCTACGGTAGTAGGATGAGGTTGGGGAGATGATGATGAATTGTGTAAGAAAATGCCATATTATTTAACAAAGAATGTATTGTTTTACACTCTCTGTCCATTCTATATTAAAAATAATTACTATTATAAAATTTAAGACAAAATTTAAGGAATAAAATATTGTTCAAATACTTCAAACGTAAGATATATTATTGAAGTTTCAAAAGCTCTGAAATGTAGAGCATAGGATGAAATTCAATCGCAAGGTAGCGCACAATGTAGGCAATAAAGTTTATTAAGCTCCCGCAGACTGTAAAAGCTTCGGAAACTAATTTCGAATATTGCCTTTACAGCTATCATTTCATGACAAGAAAAACAAAAGATGTGCGAATTTACACATTTAACACTCCTTTGACATCTTCAGATGAATGGGTACGCTCGGTGTAATACCACGACCACACATAAGACAGGCGTGAAGTGGAAGCAATTCCGCGTTTCGTCTGATGAGTGTGGTGCCGGAGGCGTAATTATTCCCTTTCCCGTTCCACCCTTTTCTTATAAGGAAAATATTGTATGGGAAGGTGGATTTGACGGTGGAGGAGACGCATAGAAAGGGAAACATCCTCTTTATGTGCGCCTCCTCCTCTGTCGATTAAGGGTAGGCAACGTATCTGCAATTGCGGATGTCTACGGGCAGCGGTCGCTTCGCCATTTTGGGGGATTCAGGTGGGCGCTTGCTCGTTTGCCTCCTTATTGTATATAAAAAACTTTGACATAAATTAAAATTTACGTCTTTGTTAACTTTTCAAGACACATATACATACAGAAAATATGTCAAATACATAGTTATGATCTTTAAACACGAGTGCTCTTGACCTGAAACTTAAGGGCTCTCGAACACGGAATCGTATTGTCTTTTGTAGCGACCTTTATCGGATGTGAAGTGTGAATCGTGTGTAGAGGCCCTTTGGTGCCACGAATATGGTGGTTTTAGGTGTATATACGATAAAAATACATTTATACTGTATTTTTTAAATACTTAGGGTTTTGAGCCATAACATAATAGTTAAAGTTTCAAAGATCCTATTCTACTCGAAATCTAAATTGTTCTATGTTTAAATATATTAAAACTACTATTTCTCAACTTACAAAACTTTTCGTTCAAACCCTTTTCCTGTTTTTGAAAATTACTGTTAATAGTCTATGTGTTCTTCCAGACAAAGTTTTACATCTGTGCCAAATTTCTTTAAGATCTGTTCAGCAGTTTAAGCTACAAAATCTAACAAACATCCATCTATCCTTTCGCATTTATAATATTACTAGCTTCCGCCCGCGATTCCGTCCGCCTGGAACTGAAAAAAACAAAAGTGAATAGCCTATGTGTTCTTCCAGACTATCCTCTACATCTATGCCAAATTTCATCGAAATCCGTTAAGCAATTTAGGCTACAAAATCTAACAAACATCCATCCATCCATCTAAACTTTCACATTTATAATATTAGTAAGATAAGATTGCTAATATTTTACTAAAGGAAAAAATTTAAGCCTGTAGAATGTAATAAGAAAAGAAACAATATCTTGAAGAAACATTAAGCTTGTAACAATATTACCCTCTAAGTTACAGGTGCAGTTTATTGTCCGTGACGCGAAGGTTGTACAGATTTACCTTCCCGTTATCTCTACTTCTCTAATGTCTTACCTAATTTACAACTGTGGCTTTATATTATTAGTATTCCTGTGTTATATTCTATCAAATGTTTACAAGATTTTATTGCCTTATCTATACTTCTATACTAATATAATAAAGCGTAAACACACACTACTTTGTGGTGTAAGATATCAGCAATCACAGCATATATTTGGATAATTCTTTCTTTAATAAAAAGCCCTTCACTTACGTCACGCTTTAGGTTATATGTTTTCACGCTATTAAACTTAGGGAGTAAATAAATTGGATAAAAACCCTAATGTGGGAAAGAGACCATAAGTTGCTGCCAACATCAAGGAAGTAAGATTGCGATGCTTTGTCATCATGTCATGTCATTTTGACATTTGCAATTGATAATTTGATAAATGTAAACATAAAAATAAAATTTTCACAATTACATGCGGGTGAAGCCGCACGGGAACAGCTAGTTGTCTATAATTACTCTTACATACTCGTTAGTATTATAATTAATAATGGAGTAAACTTCACTGTATTTATAACAAAGTCGTGTCCCGTTGTCTGTTCCTATGTACTCGTATACTTAGATCATTAAAACTACGCAATGGATTTTGATGCAGTAATAGATAAGAGTGATTCAAAAGGAAAGTTTTTATGTATAGTAGAGAAATACTGATAATTTTAAGAGCGGGCGCACACCTTTGTTTAAACTATCGCACAACTGTTGTGCGATTGTCGATTGCAGCCCAGTCAGCAGTTTAGTTGCACAACTAAAAATCGAGTAGTGTAACCTCCATATAAGCTTATAGGAAAACGAGACTAAACAGTTGTGCGATAGTTTAGTCAAAGGTGTGCGCGCTCTAAAGGTTTCTAATGTGATGTAAATAAACCCATTATCGGTTTAAAAATAAAAAGTCTGATGAAAGATACATGGTAGATGACATTTGGTTTAATCATATTTTATCTTATATTTCTGATTGTACCAAAAATATTTAAATCGGGTCCGTGATACAGCGGACCGCAGCTTAATTGAAATAATAAAGGGACCGCAACATGTGCTTATCTTTTTTCTGTGGTACAAATAAAAAACTTAAGCGATTTAGTTTTATAAATTTTAAATACAATATTTATAATTCCCATGGTCCAATGACTAAATGATAAATACGAACTAACAATCGATAAAAAAGTATCGAATTGAAGGTATGAATAGTATTTTACAGAATCAATAAAATTACTGCTTTTTAAAAGTAAGAAATAAATAGTTATAATGTTTTTAATTTTACTTTTTTATTCTCCGTTAGCATTAGATATTGTAGACAACATATCGACAATAGATTACACATAATAAAGTTACTTTACGTCTCGTTTTTTAACAAAAGTAACAAATGACACGCTATATCTTATAACTTGACACCTGTCAGATATAATCCAGCAATTAACAACGTTTTATAAGAGTCGCCGCTGAATTAAGTCCTGGTCATGCATGTAAATTTATCTAGTATATTTCTATATGACATTTAAAAATAAAAACCATTTTCCCAGGAAACTTTACAATGATTGTCGTCAACACAACACTAAGGCTCGGCGCCTACTCTAAGTTAGAGAACTAGGCCTTAGTCAATCGTGCTGGCTCACTGCGGGTTGACTTCACACATATATTTGAATTTGTTCTCAGATATGTGCAGATTGCATCACGTTTTTCTTTTCCTTAAGAATGAATTTAATCTCTATATTTATTTATTTCAATTTGGCTTATCAACATAATAACATGATTTTATATAGATTTCTTTCTTGCATTAATAATCGAGATACACATGGTACCATGCAACAACAATTATAGACAAACACTTCTTGCTTTAATTGGATACATAGACCTTTATAAAAGAGATTCTTTGACCTTTATTTATATACTAGCTTTCGCCCGCGACTCCGTCCGCGTTGATTTAAAAAAAACAAATGTGGGTAGCCTATGTGTTCTTCCAGACTATCGTCTACATCTATACCAAATTTCATCGAAATCCGTTCAGCCGTTTAGGCTACAAACTCTAACAAACATCCATCCATCCATCAATCCATCTAAACTTTCGCATTTATAATATTAGTAAGTTTATTATATTAGTAAGATAGTAAGATAAGATTTAAAGCTAGCAATATTCTGCTGTTAGAGGAATAAATAAATATCCTAGAATAGGAAATAAAATCGAGGCCGTTAATGCGCTGGAATCGATAATTTCATCGCATCCGGCAAATTCCGAGCCTTCATTTCCTCTAAAACGATATGAGAACGGACGTGGAAATATGACCTGCGGTGCTGTACGATAAATAAAAGTCTCTTCTACATTATTCAATCTAATATACTCGTAGTTCGATATTCAAGGTTTTCAAAGAATGAATTTTCATCCTTCTGCACATCTGCGCAAAATGACTTATAAATCTTAGAGAAAATATGAAACAATTTACTGCATGTTTATTGAAACTTTATTAAACACTAGCTGTTCGCGTGCGGATTCATCCGCGCGAAATTATAAAAACTTTATTTTATTGTTTACATATTTTGTCAAATTATCAATAGCAAATGTCAAAAATCATAATGAGATGACATGACAAACCTTAGCAATGTTCTTTCCCACTTTAGGGTTTTTATTCAAAATATTTACCCCTAAGTTTAATGGCGTGAAAATATATAGCCTAAAGCGTGACGTAAGTGTAGGGCTTTTTATTAAAAAAAGAGTTATTCAAAAATATGCTATAATTGCCGACATCTTAGGCAACAAAGAAGTGTGTATTTACGCTTTATTATAATAGTATAGAAGTATAAATAAATATTTTTTTGGCAAAAGAGCAGCGGCCACCTGAATCCGCCGAAATGACGAAGCGACCGCTGCCCATAGACATCTGCAATTACAGATGCGTTGCCTACTCTGAATCGACGGAAGAGGAGACGCACATAAACAAGATATTTCCCTTACCTAAGCGTCTCCTCCGCCATCTAATCAACTTTCCCTTCCCATCCTTTCCTCTTAAGAAAAGAGTGGAAAGGAAAAGGGACTAAAATAAGGCCTACGGCACCACATTCATCAGACGAAACGCGGTGCTCCCAATTCACGTCTGTCTTCTGTGTGGTCGTGGTATTACTGGGGGCGAGCCTGCACATTCGTGCGAAGATATTAAAACTGGTTCTACCACTGTTAAAGTGGAGTAGGTTGTCATAGATGCTTAAACAAGTATTAGAAATTCTTGTGAATAAAATTATTGTCCTCAAATACGCTGAATGATTCTATTTAAATATCTTGGGTTAATTATACAAAAAATATACTTAATGAGTACACAGGCCGCATGTAAATTATCGTACACAAAAGTTTTCTTCCCATCTGAGACCCGTTGGTCAGATTTATCATGGCTTGAAAATTCACGCGAAAGTAACTTTTATTTTTTGCCCCATTTTTTGTTAAAGTTCAGACATTATGTTTTAAATTAAACAGTTACTTTTTTAATATAAAAAATATTTGCTCCCAAAATTATCTTTTACAAACGAAAACACATCAAATAAACAAACCACAAACTATGTTCTACGACTCGGAACAATTTCATCAAAATCCATTTAATCGTTTTGGATATATACGTAATAATAGACATCTATCACTAGTAACTAAAAGTAGATATAGCTAGTCATATGTGTTATTTTTAACATCAGTATCTGCAATAGTATGCCTTTTTTATAAAGTACCCTGTTATCAGAATTTAAAAAATCTTTTCTACCGCTAGTTTAATAAATAACCAGCTTTCACGGGTGACTCCGTCCACGTGGAATATAAATAAACAAAAGCTAGTAGCCTATGTGTTCTTCCAGACTATCTTCTACGTCTATTCAAAAATTTCATCGAGATTTATTGAGCAGTTTAGGCTACAAACTCTAACAAACATCCATACAAATTCGCATTTATAACATTAATAAGATATCCGTTTACTTATTCTCATGTTTTTGAATATGATATTTTATACGTCAGATTATATAAAGTTATCCATTGATTAAATTTAAACTCGGTTCCTTCAAGGTCATTCCAACGTTTCCCTCTCAACTATTAATTCCAATTTATAAGCGCTAGTCACGTTCAACGGGGTCAAGACAGATGTCTACTGGACGGCCGTTTACTATAAATAAATTGCTTACTAAAATATATCTTTAACTTTCCAAAGTTCAGTTATATTTACAGTCTTCAATAAATGTCAGTACTTACTTAAATTAGTGCTAATAATAATACTTTTGCACCATTAAATAAATCATTGTTATTGAGCTTTGAGCGTAAACGTGAGGTCTTAAATCAATCTCATATACAAATGAGAATTTGACGCTACGGACTAGCGTAGACATCGCGTAGCAAATGCGTAGCTCACACTATAGTATTGATTTCGCACATTGAGTTTATTGTCACTAGAAATTAATTATAAGGAGATTTTCGTCGATAATTTTAATAATTGGGAATATGGCTCTTTAAGTATGTAAAGACACATACACTCAGTTGTATTGACAGTTTTAACTGAACAGTTCGACTCTTTAGTTACAAGGCTACAATCACTCAGGTCTAACTGACTTTTGTACCCGAACAGTTAGACTCTTTAGTAACAGTGCTACAAACACTAAGGTCGAACTGACATTGTTAATCGAACAATTCGACTCTTCATTTAAAACTGACAGAACTGAGCGTCTGTAGCAGACCTAACAGTTACAAAAGCATTCTTATTAAGTTATATGACCTGCAGTCAGATGTAGTCATTTTACACAAAAGCCATTTTAAAGCTGTATATCTATTTAATTGTTATAAATCGCTGAAAATCTTCTCCAACAAACTATTTTTCAAGTTTCTAAACTTTAATGCACTTATGCTAGGTTTCTAAAGTTCACGTTTATTTTAACAATAGCTTTCGCCCGCGACTCCGTCCACGTGGAATTAAATAAAACAAAAGTGAGTAGCGTATGCGTTATTCCAGACTTTCCTCTACAACTATGCCAAATTTCATCGATACCGGTTCAGCCATTTAGGCTACAAACTAACAAACATCCATCCAGGCATTGCCTAGTGTGGGCATCACCAGATTATTCGTATATTAACCACAATTTGTATTTATCTTTTAATTGGTATAACTGTTATTGTAATTGTTAATCTCTTATTTTTCAATAAAATTATTTCTATTTCTTTCTATTTCTATCCATCTAAACTTTCGCATTTTTTATTTTAGTTAGATGTTAAATCTTACTTCCATATAATTTTCAAGATTTTGAAAAACCTCTCGTTTCCATCGTTACATTATGAATGCTAAAATTGTCATTATATGCTATGAAAAATAAATAAAACTTCCATCAGAGAGATAAAGTGCAGTACAGTATTTAAGTTTAAAGTTTCGTAATTACTATCAAAGAGCAGTTTATTTTTAAACAACTAAAATACAATTGATTGCAACAATTTATTTCCAACGCTTAGTTATTTTCCCAACGTAAAACCTATTTAAAGGCTGAAGGCGGAAAATAGACAACAAACTAAAGCAATATCTTCTAAGCAATGAAGTTGTTATTAGATATCAGTTTCCAAGTAAGTTAATATTAGTTTAAATTTTAAAGTACATTTTATGAAGCCATGCGGGTTGTTTTTCTTAATTCGATTTAGTTGACTTCCCAAAGTTTAAAAATATAAATAACTAGCTTTCGCCCGCATCTCCGTCCGCGTGGTATTAATAAAAAAGTAGCCTATGTGTTCTTCCTGACTATGTTCTAAATATATGCCAAATTTCATTATTTAAAGCAATAACTTCCTTTTCAAAAGTCGGTTAATAAAATGAATTTAAAACAACATCCAAGAAAACAAATATTGGTTTTGTTAAAATGCCACATATCTTTGAACATATCAAGAATAAGCTTGTGTAAAGTTTGAAAGGCATGAGACGTGACGTATTTGAACTTTCAAGTTACTTAACTTAAGTCATTTACACATTGGCAAATTACTTGTTGAAGCGAATGTAGCAAAGTTTATGTAATTAAGAAACCACTTTCTTATACTTGCAAAAGTTTTTATTAAATATCTGCTTTCGTCCACAACTTTATGCGCATAGAATTAAAACAATTATAATTAGTCTATTAGACAAATTTGAATTTTGAGGACCTGTCCCACCACTGGCTGATAAATGCTCAGATAGCTTAAAAATGACGTCACTGTCATAAGGTAACAAAATCCGATATTTCCATCACATATTACACGTTGGACTGTTATCAGACAATGTACAATTTGGTAGGACAGGCCCTAAATTGTATTCAAATACATCTATAGAATAAAACAGAAACATGTATGATTATAGTAACATAGTTTAGGGTCCATTAAGACAAAACAGAGCAGATTCCTTATCGCAAATAAAATTAAGCTTTATACTATTGTGATAAGGTTTAATTTTACGTTGCACGTTTTCATCAAGATCAATCATACAAAAAAGTGTAAAGCAAAATTAAAATTTATCTCAATTGTATAAAGCTCATTTTTAATTGTCATAAAAATCTGCTCTGTTCAACACCGGTCTGTTCTTACGCTATACTTTTACTCTATACTAATATTATAAAGAGGAAAGATTTGTTTTTTTTGTATGTATTATAATAACTCAAAAACTACTGGGCCGATTTTAAAATTTCTTTCACCATTAGAAAGGTAATTTATCTGTGAGTAACATAGGTTATTTTGTTTATTATATTTTAATCTCACGCGGACGAAATCGCGAGCAACAGCTAGTACTTTATATGTTGTACATAGCTCGAAATCTATAATGTATCGTGTGGTCGTAAGAGGTGACCCCTTGAGCCTCGGCTTTTCATGTCCCAATCGTCTCAGAACACGCTTAACCTAGATACATTTAAATGTTGGACATTATAATTTCCTTTCCTTTAGTACTGCTTTTTGCATATTGAGAACATGAGACTACAAACATGTAGAAAATGTTAATGATTTATTAACCATATTATCGAGGTAACAAAATAATTAATTAAATTCCCAGATTAAATGTAATCCAAGTTTTCTTTTTGATTAAAATTCGCTCCATATTTTGATATCACAAACCGAGCCCTGTTTATTATCTATACTAATATTATAAAGGGGAAATTTTTGTTTGATTGTACTGAATAGGCTCAAAAACTACTGGGCCGATTTTAAAAATTCTTTCACCGTTAGAAAGGTCATTTATCTGTGAATAACATAGACTATATTTTTTTCATTTCTTTATTACTATTTTTAAAATTCACGCGAACGGAGTCGCGGGCAAAAGCTCGTTAGCAATAAAACGTTGTTTTATAAATGCTTTATTTTATAAATGATCCATTTGAAAATCTATAAAACGATTTATCCTGTTTTAGGTGGCATTTGGAATCGTGAAAAATATCGCGGTAAATTCTTTCAAACAGACAAGATATTTCAATTTAGATCTTTAAAAGTGGATGAGATATTTTGAATTCGGAACATTATTCTTCGTAAATACAATCGTTTTTAGAATATAAATGGCCAGTGTGCGATAAAAGGTATTTTATTTTTAATTTTATGAAACTGAAAATATGTATTTGTTTTCGATGTACAAAATTCTATATAATTTAAAAATATATAACTAAGTAAAATGGAAGGAAGCGACTTTAATAATTCTGAACGATGAAAACAACCGTTACAAATGCATTTCCAGACTGTACAAAAATATTCCGAGCACAATTAGAGCCATTAAGTCAGACAATACGAGAAATGTAGGTCTCTGTACGGAGTTTTACATCGTTATAAGACCTTTGTGGTTTGAAACTCGTTTGTTTTATGTTATAGTTCTGAAAGAACTTCATTTATTCATGTAAAGTTTAAATAAAAAGATACATGTTTTTGATATTGACTAATCTTACTTTTACTTAGCTTTAGTTAATATTGTAAATTCGAATGTTTACATGGATGGATATTTGTTAGAGTTTGTAGTTTAAACGGCTGTACGGATCTCGATGAGACTGTAAAGATATAGAGGATAGTCTGGAATAACACATAGGCTACTTACTTTTGGGTTTTTTTAATTCCACGCGGACCAAGTCGTGGGTGAAAGCTAGTTATTAATATTACGATTCTAATAGAAATGTAATCCGATTAAATGATAATTTCAGTTGGATAAAGCAATCGATTGAATCAACTCCCATAATCGTTGCCAAACCTGTTTTTAATCAAGATAAATTTGTTCGATGAGTCACTTTATCTGTCGACCTTAAAGCAGTCAATTAATTTTACATTACAATTATAACCTTACTTTTTCAGAAGTTATTTTCACAGATTATAAAACTTAATAACGAAATAGGTGTTTTAATGCCTAAAATCATTAGAATTGATTGTTTGGCCTAACCACACCTTTAAAAATAAGTATAAAAAATATTGAGACTGTTTTTCACAATTTGTATTAACCACGCCGCTAGGAATATAAATGTTTTAGGTTATTTATTCTAATTTATGGTTCGATTCAAGTTTTGTTTGAACAAATTATTTAAACAATCAAATTAGAATTTGATGGGCCGAATAAGGCTTCGTGCGGTATAACTTTTCTAATTATGTTTGGCTTCGTTTTTAATTAAGTAAAATTAAATTTATGTAAAAAAATCGTATATTATTAATTCAACATCATAATATTGGCGGATATATGGATATGGATGGGTGGATAATATTATTATTTTATAGGTAACTAGCTTTCGCCCGCGACTCCGTCCGCGTCGAATTAAAAAAAAACAAAAGTAAGTAGCCTATGGGTTCTCCCAGACTATGTTCTACATCTATGCCAAATTTCGTCGACATCCGTTCAGCCGTTTAGCCTACAAACTCTAACAAACATCCATCCATCCATCTAAACTTTCGCATTTATAATATTAGTAAGAAGGAAGATAAGATTTACAATAGCGAAATATGCAGAATTTTCATAAAATTTAATTTAAACGGTAGAAAATGATCTAGTAAACATTTTATTGATGTTTTTTTGAAAAACTGTATAGGTTATGTTATCTATGGATCAGTTTAAATGAAATTAAAAGAATTTGGATAGTATGAGTGAGTTTTAGAACATTTTAAATCGATTAGAAAACAAACAGTTTAGGTTGTTTTATATTTTTTTAAACTAAAAAGCAAAAATGTTTGTTCTGTGTCGACTATTAAATGTGATTTTTATAAAAATTGTGAGTGAACATACCTGTTAGTATGGGAAAGTACAAAATAATGTTTTTCTTCGAAATTTAATACCTCCAAAAAGAAACTTCATAACAATGTAAACAGATAATTTACTATCGTTTAAAGTAAATTTTATGAAAATTGGTATGATTTGCTATTGTAAAGTGTTACCTTTCATTAAAATTACTACATTCGAAATTGTTCCTCATTAAAATACATTATCATCGAATTAAAAACATTATCTTACCTTCAGAAGATATTGTGTAAACAATTTACACTTTCATTTTATAAGATAATCTATTTTCAACTCTCGTGTCTCGAAGCCACGCCCCGTCGATGCCTTTACGATCTTACCAGACTGAAACTTACACGGATATACAAAATTCTACTGAATGTGGCATCATTAATTTGCTTCGAATATCTGATTGTCATTTGGTTTACGACCAACGTGAAAATCACATTTACAATTATACACAGTAAAATAACTATTTTATTTTTCAAATATACCTTTTACTGTGATATTAATAGGTAATGTACTTTCTTAAATTATAACAGACTAGCTGTTGCTCGCGACTTCACCCGCGTGAAATTAAAAAATAAAATAGCCTATGTTACTCACATACAAAAATCCAAAATTAAAAATCTTTCCTCTTTATAATATTAGTATAGATAGGAAGGGAAAGCGGACTTTAGAACTTTTAACTTTTTTTAATAGGTCTTTTGTATTGCGGTATATCAAGCCTGTTATTGTATGTTCATGTTTTTTTACATCTATGTACATTTCAACGCATGTAAGTGTACAACCACAGTGATATATTACGACTTAACCGTTTATTTATTAGGGGTTAAAAGTTTCTTAGGACGGGCCGTAACTTACACGGTCATGCAAGTTTCTGTATAAATAAAGAAAACAACTCTTTGTCATTTAAGATAGGATAGACAGAGACGAACATTTTGGTAATCGTAATTCGGCATGAGTTATTAAATATTTGTCTTGGGAGAATATAATGGTGATATTTCTATGGGAAAACCCTTTAATTAGGTATGGAGCTATTTTTTCCATTCTTCCTAACTTTCTTAGGGCACTATTCTGATAATATTCCGGTCTTGTTGAAATGAAGTGTCTGCCGATCATGGGATCTTAGTCTATAAGTCGAATGGAATATGAAAATGGATTTCACTTTAGAAGTACTACTAAATATTTAGTGAGGCTTACTAGATTATAAATCTGAAAACCAAACCCTTTGTTAAGCAGTTTTAAAGATTACCTCCCACAAACACAGACAAAACTGTAACAAATAGTTATTAGTATTCAGACAATTTTAATCGAATTGGAAAAGAAACGGTTGTTGTTACGGAGCCAAAGATGGCCCAGTTTAATCTTCGGCTCTACTTTAACCCTTAATCAAATGGATTTTTTTTTAAATAAAATTATGAATTAAACATGGTTTTTAGGTAAAAGGGCTTTGTAGATTTCGAAAAGAACATCATTTTTTTTTATAAAAAGAGGGGAAATGGGGGTTTTACGGTGGGAAATTATTTCCCATTATCCAGTATGGAAAAGCAAAATATAATTAAGTGGGAAATTATTTCCCATCATCCGGAATGGTTACATTTTTTTGGGACATTTTTACTACAAATTCTATACATATTACTTACTGCTACTTTACTTGTTTATTTTTTTAATAAAAAATTCAATATAACATAAGTCCTAAAACTTATAAGTGGCTTCGTTTGGAATAAAGCATAGAAATCACATAAACGCAGTCACAATTTTGCAAAAAGCCACTAATTTGACTTACTCGCTATCGTATTACAAGTTCCTATACCATTATTATTACAGCTGACAAACAATTTTATATATATATAAAGACACTGATGTTTAAGACAGGAACGAACATTGGGAAATTATTTCCCACCTAATTAAACCTAATAAAATCCAAGAAATATCAGTGCAAAAAGCACAGAACCGTAAAAAGCATTCAGAAAATAAGTCTAGTTTACATCAATATATTGTTTATGTACTTATCAGATTTTTTTTCTACAAAAATTTTCGAAAGTCCCGCGAGAACCGGTTTTGTGCACAAAAAAATTCAAATTGTGACTTTGACATTGACATACGATGACATTACGCAATTTTGTCCAAATGTTGCAAAGTAAAATATTTAAAAAGTGTGTAAAATTATTTTGTTCCTGGATTGGTACTGATTAGAGTTACCAGTAAAGAAATAATAAAGAAATATTACGGTACTGTCAAGTGGGAAATAATTTCCCAATATTTGAATAAGGGTTAAAAAAGAAATAAAATCGAACTGAAAAAAGTTGTTGTTCGCTAGTCGGAACTCTTATACCAACCCAAACGATTCCAAAAGTAGATTACATAAAAAAATTAAAAACAAATCAAGTGGGGCCAATTCACAGACGTGGTTGAGTGGAATACGGGGATAACGTCTGAGAAATGATGATGTTACCATAGGGTAATGATGATAGCATCATCTTCATCAGCCTTAGGTCATCCACTGCTGAATGTTACTCTATGTTAAACGTAAAATAATACTGTCAAAAATTTGTCGTTTGCTCTTTGGTAGATTGTCACTTGTCAAAAAACGTAGAGAAAATCTGTCATTTGTCAGTTGGATTTTTGACGCCATTCAAAGAGACGTCTCGATTGTTATTTTTTACTATATAAGTTTTAAATGATTCTAAAAAATGTACATTTACGAGTTACCATTTGAAGTGAACAGAGAGTTGTGTAGATTGCTTGATAATGACGAAGAATGGAAAGAATTAGCTGGTGTTCACATGAGATATTCACCTTTTGATGTTAACGTGAGTATCGTAATTTTAATTTTCGACGTAACATTTGGATTTTCCCTTGCGCGAGAGTCTCGAAACCCATTGGGTATTCCCAAAATCTCTTATTCTCACGTAATCGACACATTCATGTTATACTTGCTATTATTATAAATGCGAAAGTTTGTTTAGAAGCATGTTTGTTACAAGGTATCTTTTAAACAGATCTACATGAAATTTGGCACAGATGTATAACATAGTCTAGAATAACACATAGGCTATTAACCATCTCTTTAATTCCGTGCGGACGGAGTTGCGGATGACAGTTAGTTTATTTATAAATTAAACTAGAAAAATATGTATTCACATATTTCCTGTTTGAAACATGCTGATTTATAGTAAACATCTGGTCGATATAACTTCGTCAATGAAACTATCACAGCATATTAAATTATTTAAACTTTCGTGAGACATTTTATAACTAATTATTTTACGGGGTTATATTTAGGGTTAATGGTGTTGTTTTAACCCTCGCCCTGAAGAAGGACCCCCGCAGGGTCTGAAACTGTCGGTGCCGTCACCGAAAAAAGTATACGTGAGTAAGAGCCGTAAAATAATTAGCTATCACAGCATAGTTATAAATTGAATGGTTTACACATATTTTTCTTATTAACAATCCCCATTTTCTATACTAATATTATAAAAAGGAAAGATTTGTATTTTTGTATTATCTGTATTGAAATAACTTAAAAACTACTGGGCAGATTTTAGAAATTCTTTACCATTAAAAAGCTATGTTATCAGAACTTAGGCTATATTTTTTATTATTTTTTTAATTTCACTGGGATGAAGTTGCGAGCAACAGCTAGTCCTAAAAAAGGCACTTATGTTTCAGTAACTTTAGACTATTGGAGTTACCCATATTAAGTTCCATGGATTGTGAGTTCTAGTGATTATTGTAGATAACTTTAGGTACCTAATCCAGAGCACAAATGTGAAGTGAAACATGATACTTCCAGGTGCCATTTGTAGGGCAAAATTGCCTGTATTTTCATTTAGATTCCAAAAATTGACTCAATTAGATGTCAAACTTGTAAGAAACACTCTATCTATATGTTAAAAGTCTATGGTAGTGCAAAATGTTTTAAAAGACGAATTAAATAGATTCGCAATACTAAATCTATTAAGATCTACAATTTTGTGACTCTCTATTTTAGGAGATAGAAAGAGAAGCAAAGCATAAAGTATTATCACCGACCGCACAGCTGTTCATAAAATGGGGCCAACTTAACCATAGAGTAGAAGAACTTTTCATCCTTCTGTACCGAATGAAGCATGTACCAGCGCTGAGATGTTTAGTACCAGTAGTGGATAGCCGGTTTCACAGACTGTTAAGCAAGCATGACGTAACTCGGAGTGTTAAATCGAAGAATTCTGATGGTGAGTGTTTTGACATATCATAGATTAAAAATTCTATTATGGCAAAGAATAAATTGAGATGATAGACTGGCATGATAGTAAGTTTGTAGTTTTACGGCAAATTAAGCTGCTATTCTTTTATCTTTACTTCAGAGAAGTATTAATAAGTTAGTTTATTAACACTCTAGTTATGTTAAAAATGTAATACAAAATTGTTTTGGCATTTAATATAAATTAAATTCAAATTTTATAGATAAGCCCTCAGTTCTCAGTATGTGTACACACATAAGTTTTAAATGAACAGTTTGACTGTTTACTTAAAACATGTGTCTGATGAAAACTTCTTTCAAATGTAAAGTAATCATTGAATAAAAAATATCCTGTTATTTTGTATTACATTAATTTTAATTCACTTTTCGCAAGTCCAACATCTTCCCTACATTATCCAATTCCCGTAGACTCTGTCATCTGTCATCTCAGTCATCACTCCCTTCATGATCATGTCACCTTTCACGCAAATCTTTTTCTAGGTCTACCTCCACATTCATAACTAACCTCCTTCTTGTTACATGCGATTCATCCCTCATAACATGCCCATACCACACTAACCTTTTACTCCTTAATTCCTTAAGTTATTTTCTTTGTTTTTATGAAATCACAAATGTGGTATAAATTTACGATTTACGTCGGTTGCAAACCGGCACTATGCATTTACACGTCATTGTGGTGAGGTCAATAACAAGGAAAATGGCATCAATTCTTAGTAAAAGTTGAATTTTACTAGACAACATATCAAATGTTTACAGTTTCCGATAAAAATGTTATCATTATTAACCTAAACCTTTTTTAATATTTACAACAATCTTACTAATATTATAAATGCGAAAGTTTAGATGGATGGATGTTTGTTAGAGTTTGTAGCCTAAACGTCTGAACGGATCTCGATGAAATTTTGCATAGACGTAGAGGATAGTCTGGAAGAACACATAGGCAAGTCACTTTTGTATTTTTTAATTGCACGCGGACGGAGTCGCGGGCGAAAGCTAGTCCAAACATAAACAAAAGTATTGGATGTTATATTATAAATTTGTAAACTTTAAAATATTTATGGAAATCTCACTTTCTCTTGAATCATCTTAAGCTTTCACTAAATATCACTTTAGAATAGTCTTCTATAGTATTGCTCGTACGTAAAATCGGCAGATGACGTCACGCGCGACGCGGGTCGCGGTAGGTGATAGAGGGAGGCGGGGGGACGCTTGTTTACAATATTTCTTTTTATTTAAAAACTGGTTATATCTCTATCAAAAACATGTATCCAAAGGGTAATCCCTGAAATAGTTTGATTATTTATTATAAACTAGCTTTCGCCCGCGACTCCATCCGCGTGGAATTTAAAAAAAATCGGTGAGTATGTGTTCTTCAAATTACATCTAGATGCGTTCAGTCTTTTAGGCTACAAACTAACAAACATCCATCCATCCATCTAAACATTAGCATTTATAATAATAGTAAGATTATTAATTTTTAAAAATATTCTTTGAAATGTTATCGCATTTGTATTTATTTATTTTTAAATGCGTAAGTATTTTAATATTTTCTTTCACAGATAATGTTAAACGTCCAGCAAAAATGGAAGGAAGTAACAGTTCAATACCGATACCTGTAATGCTAATGCAAAATGTAAGTTTTTTTTTACTTTTTTAAACTATATACTCCTGAATGTGTAATTTGACAGAGTAACGTGGATACGTAAAGCTATGTCAATATTTACTTATGTATGCAAAAAAAATTTACAATATGGCGTTTCTTATAGTCAGGCTATACAAAAATCATACTATACTATACTATAATATTATAGCGAAAGTTTAGATGGATGGATGTTTGAGTTTGCCGCCTAAACTGCTGTACCAATCTCAATTAAATTTGGCATGAATGTATAACATAGTCCGGAAGAATACATATCTTACTTACTTTTTTTATTCCACGCGGACGGAGTCGCGGGCAAAAGCTAGTAATTATAAGAATGTTTGTATATTGCAAGCAGATCTTCACTGTAAATAATATGCCAATTTTGTCGTCATTCAGAGTCTATTTTCCTTAAAACTTGAATTTAAAACTATTCCCAATCGTAAAAAAATCATTTACAATTTTTAATTCCGAATACGATGTAGATGTTAAGGAAAGGTCATGTAAAAGTCCTTTATGGTTCGATTTACACCATGTTTTTAACCAAGAGTTCAAAGGTTAAGGGTACGGACCGATATATCGGTTGTAGGTTCGAAGTTCATTCTACTGTAGTGAATACTACAGGAGTGGTCAACCTTTACGTGACGATGTGTCATTTTTCGGATTATTCCCAACCGTCACCCCGCTTTGTCCCCACGCGGGGACACATGAGAATGAAAAGTTTCATCCGTCCTAAATATAAAAAATATATAAGATAAAATATGCAGAGCGTCAAACAAAGCCACACTAAAATCCAAATTGAATTGAAAATTTTATCTCAGATAATTTAAGATTGTTAAGGAAAGTGTCTAAGGTTCATTTTAGTATTGGCCAGTTATTGCAATCGATATATAAATATAATATATATATTTATATAAATATAATATATATATTTATATAAATATTATAAGATAAAATATGCAGAGCGTCAAACAAAGCCACACTTAAACTCCAAATTGAATTGAAAATTTTATCTCAAATAATTTAAGATTGTTAAGGAAAGTGTCTAAGGTTCATTTTAGTATTGGCCAGTTATTGCAATCGATATATAAATATAATATATATATTTATATAAATATTATAAATGCGAAAGTTTAGATGGATGGATGTTTGTTAGAGTTTGTAGCCTAAACGGCTGAACGGATCTCGATGAAATTTGGTATAGACGTAGAGGATACTCTGGAAGAACACATAGGCTACTCACTTTTGTTTTTTTTAATTCCACGCGGACGGAGTCGCGGGCGAAAGCTAGTAATTATAAAAGTGTTTGTATATTGCAAGCAGATCTTCACTGTAAATAATATGCCAATTTTGTCGTCATTCAGAGTCTATTTTCCTTAAAACTTGAATTTAAAAATATTCCCAATCGTAAAAAAAATCATTTACAATTTTTAATTCCGAATACGATGTAGATGTTAAGGAAAGGTCATGTAAAAGTCCTTTATGGTTCGATTTACACCATGTTTTTAACCAAGAGTTAAAAGGTTAAGGGTACGGACCGATATATCGGTTGTAGGTTCGAAGTTCATTCTACTGTAGTGAATCATATAAAGGGGTGGTCAACCTTTACGTGACGATGTGTCATTTTTCGGATTATTCCCAACCGTCACCCCGCTTTGTCCCCACGCGGGGACAGATGAGAATGAAAAGTTTCATCCGTCCTAAATATAAAAAATATATAAGATAAAATATGCAGAGCGTCAAACAAAACCACACTTAAACTCCAAATTGAATTGAAAATTTTATCTCAGATAATTTAAGATTATTAAGGAAAGTGTCTAAGGTTCATTTTAGTATTGGCCAGTTATTGCAATCGATATATAAATATAATATATATATTTATATAAATATTATAAATGCGAAAGTTTAGATGGATGGATGTTTGTTAGAGTTTGTAGCCTAAACGACTGGACGGATCTCGATGAAATTTGGTATAGACGTAGAAGATACTCTGGAAGAACACATAGGCTACTCACTTTTGTTTTTTTAATTCCACGCGGACGGAGTCGCGGGCGACAGCTAGTCGATATATAAATAAGTGTCTTTCTTTTTCAGGGCATAAGTCATATGTTACCTAACATAAGGTCACTTGAAGCGCTGAGTAATGGAGACTCCAGTTTACAGTCCAGCTCGGTAAGTTACCATGTTACTGTAAGATTGTGCTTTTAGTCAATTTAAAGTTTCACTATTATAAAAAAACTTTTTAGGATATCATTTTTATATGCCACTGTCGCCCGCGACTATCCACGTGGGATTAAAAAAAAAACTTAGTAGCCTAGCCTATGTGGTGTTCCAGACTATGCCTAATTTCAGCGAGATCCGTTAATCCGTTCTGGAGATGCATAGTAACAAACATCCATCCATCTAAACTTTCGCATTATTACGCATATAATATTAGAAAGATTATATAATAACTAGCTTTCCGCGGTTCCGTCCGTGTGGAATTAAAAAAAAGTGAGTATCCTATGTGTTTTTCCAGACTATCCTCTACGTCTATGCTAAATTGAATCGAGATCCGTTAAGCCGTTTAGGCTACAAACTAACAAACATCCATCTAAACTTTCGCATTTATAATATAGATTTTAGGCATGTCCCACCAAATTGTAAACTGTCTGATAACAATCCAACGTGTAAAATATGATGGAAATATTGGAATTTGTTACCTTATCTGACAGTGATTTTTAAGCTATCAAAGACACTATCAGCCAGTGGTGGGACAGGCCCTTAAATTTGTAGTTTATTACGTAAAATGTAAAGAAAATTTCACTTATATTGTTTTAAACGTTCAGTATTAGTCATGAAATAGACTTTTTCCTGTTAATATGCCTAATGTTCAAAGTTCACGATGGTCATAAATATGGGTTGTGTCAGTATTTTCTGTGTGGTTTTAAACAAATACATTCATATTTCAGACGTGTCGTTCACAATGGTTAGTCATTTACCTTATTTGGGTAGTTGTATTCTTGCGAGATATATAAAAATATAGTTCGAAATATCATCATCACCATCATCACCAGCTCACTATATCCCCACTAAGATCGAAGCCTACCGTAAGTTAGGGACTAGGCCTTAGTCGGATTAGTCCCAACCGTCACCCCGCTCTGTCCCCACGTGGGGACAAATGAGATTAGTTTCATCCGTTCCACCTTTTGCGACGAGAGAGCAGTTGGAACTTATTTTTTAACGGTTCCATTTGTCATCTTATCGGTGATAGTGGGACTAAAGGTGGAACGGATGAACCTGTTTATTCTCATCTGTCCCCACGTGGGGACAAATGAGATTAGTTTCATCCGTTCCACCTTTTGCGACGAGAGGGCAGTTGGAACTTATTTCTTAACGGTTCCATTTGTCACCTTATCGGTGATAGTGGGACTAAAGGTGGGACGGATGAACCTGTTTATTCTCATCTGTCCCCACGTGGGGACAAATGAGATTAGTTTCATCCGTTCCACCTTTTGCGACGAGAGGGCAGTTGGAACTTATTTCTTAACGGTTCCATTTGTCACCTTATCGGTGATAGTGGGACTAAAGGTGGGACGGATGAACCTGTTTATTCTCATCTGTCCCCACGTGGGGACAAATGAGATTAGTTTCATCCGTTCCACCTTTTGCGACGAGAGGGCAGTTGGAACTTATTTCTTAACGGTTCCATTTGTCACCTTATCGGTGATAGTGGGACTAAAGGTGGGACGGATGAACCTGTTTATTCTCATCTGTCCCCACGTGGGGACAAATGAGATTAGTTTCATCCGTTCCACCTTTTGCGACGAGAGGGCAGTTGGAACTTATTTCTTAACGGTTCCATTTGTCACCTTATCGGTGATAGTGGGACTAAAGGTGGGACGGATGAACCTGTTTATTCTCATCTGTCCCCACGTGGGGACAAATGAGATTAGTTTCATCCGTTCCACCTTTTGCGACGAGAGGGCAGTTGGAACTTATTTCTTAACGGTTCCATTTGTCACCTTATCGGTGATAGTGGGACTAAAGGTGGGACGGATGAACCTGTTTATTCTCATCTGTCCCCACGTGGGGACAAATGAGATTAGTTTCATCCGTTCCACCTTTTGCGACGAGAGGGCAGTTGGAACTTATTTCTTAACGGTTCCATTTGTCACCTTATCGGTGATAGTGGGACTAAAGGTGGGACGGATGAACCTGTTTATTCTCATCTGTCCCCACGTGGGGACAAATGAGATTAGTTTCATCCGTTCCACCTTTTGCGACGAGAGGGCAGTTGGAACTTATTTCTTAACGGTTCCATTTGTCACCTTATCGGTGATAGTGGGACTAAAGGTGGGACGGATGAACCTGTTTATTCTCATCTGTCCCCACGTGGGGACAAATGAGATTAGTTTCATCCGTTCCACCTTTTGCGACGAGAGGGCAGTTGGAACTTATTTCTTAACGGTTCCATTTGTCACCTTATCGGTGATAGTGGGACTAAAGGTGGGACGGATGAACCTGTTTATTCTCATCTGTCCCCACGTGGGGACAAATGAGATTAGTTTCATCCGTTCCACCTTTTGCGACGAGAGGGCAGTTGGAACTTATTTCTTAACGGTTCCATTTGTCACCTTATCGGTGATAGTGGGACTAAAGGTGGGACGGATGAACCTGTTTATTCTCATCTGTCCCCACGTGGGGACAAATGAGATTAGTTTCATCCGTTCCACCTTTTGCGACGAGAGGGCAGTTGGAACTTATTTCTTAACGGTTCCATTTGTCACCTTATCGGTGATAGTGGGACTAAAGGTGGGACGGATGAACCTGTTTATTCTCATCTGTCCCCACGTGGGGACAAATGAGATTAGTTTCATCCGTTCCACCTTTTGCGACGAGAGGGCAGTTGGAACTTATTTCTTAACGGTTCCATTTGTCACCTTATCGGTGATAGTGGGACTAAAGGTGGGACGGATGAACCTGTTTATTCTCATCTGTCCCCACGTGGGGACAAATGAGATTAGTTTCATCCGTTCCACCTTTTGCGACGAGAGGGCAGTTGGAACTTATTTCTTAACGGTTCCATTTGTCACCTTATCGGTGATAGTGGGACTAAAGGTGGGACGGATGAACCTGTTTATTCTCATCTGTCCCCACGTGGGGACAAATGAGATTAGTTTCATCCGTTCCACCTTTTGCGACGAGAGGGCAGTTGGAACTTATTTCTTAACGGTTCCATTTGTCACCTTATCGGTGATAGTGGGACTAAAGGTGGAACGGATGAACCTGTTTATTCACATCTGTACCCACGTGGGGACAGAGCGGGGTGACGGTTGGGAATAATCCCCTTATTCAACCTGCACTGCGGGTTGACTTCACACATCTTTGACTTCGCCGATATGTGCAGGTTGCATCACGATGTTTTCTTTTACCGTAAGAACGTCGGGTTTCGCATTCACATTGGTACGGTGGGATTCGAACCCGAGACCTGTATTTTACAAGTCAAGTATATAAATTTTTTTTCCTGTTTATAATATCGGTATTGTATAGGTGTGTGGAAGCTGTCAGCTGTTGCTGTCAAACGTCTGTTGGCAAGCGACTGCAGTAATAATAAGGAGTTGATAGGAGAAATGTGTCTCAATCAGTACAGACATGATAATATCCTACCACTTTACGGATACAGTCTTGGTGGTAAGTATTTTGTACCAGATTTACAGTTAACAGACGTCGACAATTAAAAAATAACCTATAAGTCAATAATTTAGTATTCTCCTAAATGTTCCGTTACAAGCTATGTTAGCCATGTCTTCTGAACTTTGTTTTACATCTGTGACAAAAATAGAGATCCGTTAAGCCGTTTTAAAAATACTTGGTAACAAAATTTCCATCTATAGCATTTTCCAAGAGCATTATACTGAAGACTTAGTTTGCACGGTGGGAAACATACGCATATGGACGGCATTTTCAAGATGTTGGGGAAGGCCTATGTTTTTTTATGATTTTTAAAAACAGCGCTTGACCAGGATCCCACTCATAGTTAAGTGGTAATGTGGTCGAAGGATGTTACGCGCTGATTTAATAGGTTCATTTCACCCTTCTCTTGAAGGCACCCACGTCATAAATGGTTGGGAACACTGACGTCGGTAGCTTATTCCATTCTTTTGCTGTGCGCACGAGAAAAGACGTCTCAAATCGTGTCGTACGAATCAGTGGCACGTCAACTGTGTGTGTGCCTATGTGATGATGATGATGATGATGATGATGAGTGTGTGTGGAGGTCCGGAAGCCTGCCTGGTGTACCAGTACATGGCGGGCGGGTCGCTGGAGAAGCGGCTGCGCTGCCGCACCGCGCACCCGCCGCTCACCTGGCCGCAGCGATACAAGATCGCACACGGCGTCGCCAGGTACAGTACACGAAATATACACAAATTACACATTCATCACCTCGCTATACGTCACTTAACCCTTAAATACATGATTAACATTGTAAAGCCCGCTTTAACAGCTTCTCACTGTAGGCTCGCCCCCAGCAATACCACGACCACACAGACAGGCGTGAAGTGGGAGCAATTCTGCGTACTCTGATGAGTGTGGTGCCGGAGACCCAACTTTAGTTCCTTTTCCGTCCCACCCTTTTTTTCATAAAAATAGGATGCAAGGGAACGTGGATTTGACGCTGGAGGAGACGCATAGGAAGGGGAAATATATGAATATAATATTATAAGGTGGAAAACGAGCAAGCGGCTACCCGAATCCGCCAAAATGACGAAGCGACCGCTGCCCATACACATCCGCAATTGCAGATGCATTGCCTACAAATCGACGGAGGAGGAGACGCACATAAAGAGGATATTTCCCCTTCCTATGCGTGTCCACCGTTAAATCCTCTTTCTCATCCAATCATTTCTTATAAGAAAAGGGTGAAACGGAAAAGGGACTAAAATTGAGCCTCCGACTCCACACTTATCAGACAAAACGTGGAATTGCTTCCACTTCACGCCTGTTTTCTGTGTGGTCGTGGTATTACACCGGTCGAACCGACCCTACAGTGCGAAGATGTTAAATCGGGCTCTACCACTGTTAAAATTCTTTATTATTCATCAAGTTTCATTTTAAGAGGTCTTCAATATCTGCACACGATGGCGGGCACCCCCCTCATCCATGGAGACATCAAGCCTGGCAACATCCTGCTGGACCAGTGCATCATGCCCAAGATCGGAGACTTCGGTCTCGCGAGGAAGGGGCCATATGGGGAAGAACGAACTCATATGAAAGTCTCAAGGTAAATATATAAGGAAGAATACTTTTTCCCATATGACTGATACAATATTTTCTTATTTACTCAATTGTATTAAGAATATATTTAGCTAAATTGAAAATTAATAAAAATGTCCCTATAGCTAATCAAAAAGGTAAAAACAAAATATACCCTTACTCCTTTTCTTATATCTTACTAGTATTTTAAATGTGAAAGTTTGGATGGATGTTTGTTAGCCTAAACTGCTGAACGGATCTCTGTGAAATTTGGCAAACATCTATACTAATATTATAAAGAGGAAAGATCTATATTTTTTTATATATTGAAATAACTCAAAAACTACTGGCCCGATTTTAATATTTTTTTCGTTTTTTTCTTTAGTTAGAAAGATAATTTATCTGTGAGTAACATAGACTATGTTGTTGTTGTTTTTTTTTAATTCCACGCACACGATGTCGAGAGCGACAGCTAGTATAGAATAATCTGGAAGAAGACATAGGCTATTTACTAAATTTATTTTTTAAAAGGAGTCTCAGTGTATTATTTCGAAGAAATTCAAAGATATATATAAAATCAACTCACAGCAGAGTTGATTAAATACTATTCACCCTTAGGGTAGGTTCAGAACCCCTTAGTAATGACGTATAGTAAGTTATTGCTTATTTTCGCAGAGTTCACGGCACGCGACCGTATTTACCTGACGAGTACTTACGCTCGCACTACCTGTCGCCGGCAGTGGACGTGTTCAGCTACGGCGTGGTGATGCTGGAGCTGGCCACCGCGCTGCCAGTGCTGGACAGGACCAGGACAGTCCAGTTGCTGAGGGACTACATCATACAGTTACAGAACAGACCCGCTTTAGATCTAGGTATGTTACGTTGTGATACGTTTTGTATTAATTTGGAGTATCCGGCTCGATGGACCATTTATTATAGTTTCGTTTTTAATTTCTTTAACAATTACCGTTACCATGACAACCTTGCCTTCTTGATGTTGTCAGCTTGTAGTTTTTGTCCTTTTCCCGCGTGTCGTTTTTTTCCAATTTGCTTATCCCCTAAGTTAAATAGCGTTAAGTGCAGGCCTTTTTATAAAAAAGAATTATTCAAAACTACGCTGCAATAAGCGCCAATAGCCATATGGTTTGTGGTACGGACTACCGATCTTGCGGTCGAGAGTTCGAATCCCGCCATTCAACTATTGTCGTGAACCATATCCTAGCACAAGCCTAGAGCTTAGTTGGAATGGTTAAAGGAAATATTAGTAAATTAACAAAAATCTACTAATATTTTCATTAAAGAAAAAAAAATTGCTGACATACTACGTAATTAAGTAGTGTGTGACGCTTTATTATATTAGTATAGATTTGGAGTTGACTCCGGCTCGAAGGACCATTTATAAAACAAAATTAAGAGGTCTTCCAAGACTTCGTCTACACAGTTTTTTTTAAATACCGTCTATAATATTCCCACGTACATTTCTTTCCGTCAAGGTCCCGTCAAAATCTATCCAGTCTTGACAAATTAGCCAATTTTATAGATGGAACATTATCTGCTTAATATAGAGATCTCTATTAAACAGAATGAGAATTCCAAGTCGAGTAACTTAAGTATAACTTGGCAGCATCCCTCGAGGACCGCAACATCCAGGGCACCGTGCACTCCAACCCCGCCCTCTGCAGAGAGATCATCTACATAGGGCTGCACTGCACGCGCTACGAGCGGCACGAGCGGCCCGCCATGCTGCACGTGTACAAGCAGCTCGACAGCATGCATGTTCCCGACTGCTACTGACCATCATCATCATCATCAGCTCACTAAAGTCTCCACTGAGGGGCTCGGAGCCTACCCTAAGTTTTTTTTATGGGCGACTCTGTGCCGCCCTCTCGTACCCATAAGGATCAGGGATTTTTTTGGGCTGGGTACTTTATTTGTTTTTTTTTTGTTAAAACTATTTATATCTATACTAATATTATGAAGAGGACAGATTTGTATTTTTGGATTTTTGTATGTATTAAAATCAGTCAAAAACTAATTGTCCGATTTCAAAAATTGTTTCACCATTAAAAAGCTATGTTATCGCTGATATAAGCTATATTTTTTAATTTCACGCATGTGAAGTCGCGAGCAACAGCTAGTTTTCTCATAATTACAATAGATATATTTATTTATATTGATTTTAAAATGACTTAGCCTACCCTAAGTTAGTGACTAGGCCATAGTCAATCTGTACTGCGCGACTTCACACATATCTTTGAATTTCTTCACTGATATGTGCATTACGATGTTTTCCTTCACCGTAAACATCGGGTAAATTATGTACATATGAAAAATCGAAAAACACATTAGTACATAGGATTCGAACCCTGAATTAGCATACAGTCAAGATCTTAACCCTTGAGCCATCAAACACACACGACGAAGTATACTGAATTGAAATTATACATAAAAGTGCATTCAGTGAAGAATAATGTATACTGAAGTAGGACAGTGTATACTTAGAGTGAATTATGAGTGAAGAATTATGTATATTGAAGTAGGACAATGTATCCTTAGAGTGAATTATGAGTGAAGAATTATGTATACTGAAGTAGGACGATGTATACTTAGAGTGAATTATGAGTGAAGAATTATGTATACTGAAGTAGGACGATGTATACTTAGAGTGAATTATGAGTGAAGAATTATGTATACTGAAGTAGGACGATGTATACTTAGAGTGAACTATGAGTGAATAATAATGTATACTGAAGTAGGACAGTGTATACTTAGAGTGAACTATGAGTGAAGAATTATGTATACTGGAATAGGTTAAAGTATACAGAACTAGGACGAAGTATACACAAAAAGGATGTCATTTCGCAGATATCTAGATGTCAGTGCCATTTTATTTATCTTTTTCTGCTAAAAAGCATCTGAAAGTATCTTAAATTTTACGTTGTATGGACTGTCTACTCAATGTATGGATAATTGTATGAATGTGGATGAAATATAGGTTATTTATGTATACTATATTTAATGCTGCGAGTATTACTGCAATTAAAATGTATTAAATGCTTGAATTAAAAGTTATATAATTTCTTTAAGTAGATATTAAGTAAATGAAATGTAATAAACGACTCTTTATTATAGTGCCTTAAAGAATGAATTCTTAATATATTTACAAAATGTATTTTTATAAAAAAAAAATTATAAATTAAGTGTAAATAAGTGAAACTGTGACTTAAAATGTATTGTAATAAGGAATAAAGTTTATTTTTATAGTTATTGTGTATCCATTTCTCCTAGTCCTACGACCTAGTCACCACCAATCATATGTCAATTTAATCAACTATATTTAAACTAGCTTTCGCTCGCGACTCCGTCAGTGTGAGATTAAAAAAAACAAAAGTGAGTAGCCTATGTGTTCTTCCAGACTATCCTCTACATCTGTACCAAATTTCATGGAAATCCGTTCAGCCGTTTAGGCTACAAACTGTAACAAACATCCATCCATCTATCTCATTTATTACTAGTTTTCGCTCGCGACTCCGTCCGCGTGGAATTAAAAATAAAACAAAAGTGAGTAGCCTATGTGTTCTTCCAGACTATCCTCTACATCTGTACCAAATTTCATCGAAATCCGTTCAGCCGTTTAGGCTACAAACTCTAACAAACATCCATCCATCCATCCATCCATCTAAACTTTCATATTTATATTAGTAAGAAGTAAGATTAATTCCCAATACGTCATAAAATAACATTTAAATAATTTTGTGACAGTGGTTTATTAAATTACAAAATTATTAAAAATTAAGTGAGTCTTATTTTTTGTTAAATGTTTAAATATGTCAACTGATTAGTACCTTCCAGAGGAAGTACCGGTGAAAAAATTTTTTTCACTACCTTGTCTATAATTTCTTGTTTGATGAAACGTTAACAATTCGCTTTGTAACGCTTACAGAATGTAATTTTAATGAAATTTGGAGATTAAGCGTGGTCTTGTCATTTAAGACGGTGTTTCAATATTTAAATTTTGGTTCAATATTCCGCCGTTATTTAGCAATAAAATATTTGAAAGGAAAAATAATGGCACTTCAATCAATCAAAATATATTTTTAATACATAACAACATTTTCACAGACATTTTACATACAGTTATTTCCAACACGAAACCTTAATAAAGTCAAAAATTGAAAACATGCACGTAAACTGGACTCGCTGAAATTTCATTTTTACATTAATAAAATTGTGAATATCAAATTTCGTAACGCTATTGCTGTCTCTTTTCTTCCAAAGAGAAGTGAGAGAGATAGCAATATAGTAATTCTATGGAAATGAGAAATTAAATGTCATTTGTTTCAATGAATTTATTTTTAAAAGTTTCAATGTTTGTTAATAAAATAGACATGTCTGTTTTTAAATCTGTGATCACAGCCTTATAAAGGTAAAATTAGACAGGTTTGTTATAATTTCTAATTTCCTATACAATTTTGAAAAGCTGTTAAATTCTATGGTTAACTTCAGTGAGGTTTCAAAGATTTTGTTGGAATATTTCCATGAGATTCAAATAACTAGGACACATTTAAAACGTGATATGATTTTTTTGTATTTCAAAATTAAACAGAGAGTTATAAAATCTCTTTTTTTTCTATATAAATCTGTTTCACATTTCATGACAGAATTTGCATTACATATTTCATAGATTAACAAAAAGCATTTAAAAAACGAAAAATACATATATTGCTTTAAATTTCAACAACACGCTCAGAAATCAAACATTAACACAATCAGTTCATAGATAAATGCAAGAAAATGTCAAATCATAGAAAAAACAGGAATACTAAAATCTAGACTTAGATCTAGAAAAATTAAATTATCAAGAAACTGTGAAATATTTGAAACATGGTCTTTCTAGAGGTTAAACAATACAGTATAACACGGTTGATGGTTCCACGTTATAGAGAGACATAAATCGCGTTATAGAGAATTATTTTTAAACTTTTGGGAATATTCGCGTTATAGGGGTAATTACCGCGTTATAGGGATAATTACCGCGTTATATGGGAGTACATCAATAACGTTATAGGGAGCTTTATTGTTAAAAGAAAATGGCAAAGAATTACTGCGGTTAATTAGGTAATAAAGCGTACTACTTAATTTGTAGAATGTAATAATAGCCTTATAAGTATTATAATTAAAGCTCAAATTAGTTTACAATTTCAGTTTGACAGCTAGAGGAAATTGGAGGGAAAAATCATAGCAAGTCATTTGACGTTTTAGTTTTTTATTGAATAAATAAAAGTTTTTTCACAATGCCATGATTTTATAACATTAAACTTTTTAACGATTATAATCGTTTTTTCAACTAATATCGATATTTAGTTTCTTTACCCGTTCTTGTATTTGGATATATTTAGGTACAGTTTTTTCATTGGCAAAAAAATATATCCTGTCATGAATGTAAAAAAATCATGTTTACATAAAATAAGTTATTTTCTTAGTATTATTCAAAATATATCAATTCCATTTATACAATAAATATTAGTATAGATTAGGAAAATAGTCAATGAAAATGTTGAATATACTCAAAAATATGAATACAAAATTAACGCTGATAAAACTACCATTATCAAAATACATACTTGATCTGTTTATTTTTTTACCTTATTTTCCATTTTCACTACCATTAAAAAAAACATTATGGTTTCATGGCCACTGAATCTTAGCTCTTTCGTACATAAAAAACTCTCACATTACTAATTTTAATTGCACTAGTAATTTTAGGCTTTTAAAAAAAACTAAAAAATGTTGTAATCCAATAAAAAAAAAATTCCAATTACACAATCATGAAAATAAACTGTCAAACATGGCAACACAATCATTTGAAAACAATCACAGGGTTTAATAAGAAATTTAATATATATTTAGTAGATACAATACAATCATTTACTATGGTTTTAATTAATTTTGTTAATTTTGATACCATTGGTCTCGGAGCACTTATAGAATCTCTATTATTTTTACATTCTAAGCAACTTATTTCATATCCTTGTATTTTAATATCTTTTGAACCGATTGTGTATGAATTTTGATCATTAATTAAAATTCCTTTAAACCTTATTTTATCATCAGCTCGTAACAAACGTGTGTAATTGCTAAAATAATGATCAAAATCGATAGAAATCTCCGCATGTCGCTTCAACAAACCACCACTAGCCTCCATTGTTAATTTAATTTCATAACTGTACCTGCAGGAAAAAACATTAAAATTTCATAACTGTCACTTTTGTATCGATATGTATGGAATATCTATGCTAAACTGCAAAATAACTAAAACTAAATGAGTCTATACTAATATAATAAAGAGGAAAGATTTGTATTTTGGTATGTATTGAAATAACTCAAAAACTACTGAGCCGATTTCAAAAAGTCTTTCACCAATAAAAAGCTATGTTATCAGTGAATAACATAGGCTATATTTATTACTAGACTTTTAATTCCAAAAGCTAGTATTTAATATATTGGTGACAGTAAACATGTTTTTGAGAACAAGCAAAACATCTTTCCCGTCTATAACTTTAAACCATTTTAAAAGAGAACTGGACTCAAATTGTAATAATCAAATACCAATTTGTTTTATTTTTTCTATCTTAAATTCGAAAAACGAAAAGCAATTTCTTTTACAATAATAAAAATTACTGATGTTAAAAGCACTTTTCTGACAATTATTTAAGGTTGTATGAAACAAACTAGCTTTAAATATTTAAAATCCATAACTTTCAAATTACTAGCTGTTGCACGATACTTCGCCTGCGTGAAATTAAAAAATAGAGCCTATGTTACAGATAAACTAACTATTTCTAACGGTGATTTTTTTTTTAAATCAGTCTAGTAGTTTTTGAGTTATTTCAATACATATAAAAATACAAATCTTTCCACTTTATAATATTAGTATAGACTATTGTATTATTCAAGTCGATATAAAAAATGTACATATATACACATATACATTTACTAACATAAATCTAAAAGTTTGTATGGATGTTTGCTAGAGTTTGTAACCTAAATTGCTGAACGAATCTCGATGAAATTTTTGTATAGATATGTATGGAAAATCTATGCTAAACTGCTAAGTAAATAAAAACTAAATAAGTCTATACTAATATAATAAAGAGGAAAGATTTGTATTTTTACCATAAAAATTACTTACTCATTCAAATTATTCAAATGGCAAATCTTGCCGCTCTGCCTGGCAACACTTTTCACAAACTCGCACCCACCCACAGAGTCCGGTCTATTCTGACACAAACTACTATACTCTTCACCGTAATAACATTTAAAATATTCCTGAAGGAAATTCGGCAACCAACTAGCGAAATCACTCCATTCATTTTTAACACTTTTTAACCTAACTTCACTGATATAACCCTCCCAATTTACGTGAGCACCATTTAATATCGAACATCTGATTTGAGCGGCCGCCATATTGGTTTCCGTCCAAGATGGCGCATTACATTGACTGTAATAATCTTCCCAAGTGATTTGGTAATTATTATCTTCGTAATCTGTTATGAATTCACTTTTTAGTAGATTTTTTATGCTGGATTTATCGTCTCCTATTAATTCTATAAGTCCTGATGGAAAACCGTCATCTTGTATGTCTCCGATTATTTGATTGCCCAAATATAGTAACGCCATTAAACCAATTGTTAGCTGAAATAAAAATGAATTAAAAAAAGACATGAGACTATGGACAAATGACACTTAACTCTTAGAAAAAGTTTTTTTTTAATTAGTCTCGGGTAAAACATTTTACATGTATTATATCTTAGTAATATTTTAAAAGAGAAAGTTTAGATGGATGTTTGTTAGAGTTTGTAGCCTAAACTACTGAACAGATCTCGATGAAATTGCATAGATGTAGATAGTCTGGAAGAACACATAGGCTACCCACTTTTGTTTTTTTTTAATTCCACGCGGACAGAGTCGCGGGCGTTAACTAATATATATTATAAAAAAGGGATGAGTAGAGAAATTAAATTTTGTTATATAAACCAGAATTAAAAACATATACATTTAAGACTTTCATTTAAAGAAAAGATTGAACAATTTATTTTAAAAAAAATAATGCAAATTAAAAAAAAAAATAAAAAACATACCTGTAACGGCGTCACAAACTTCTTGGTAGCTTCCGACTTCGCCAACAGACAAGTTACCAACAAAATAACACCAAAACCTACCAATATCGACACAGTATAGAACAATCTAGAAAGCGTTATATATTGCATAAAAGCGAATACAGGCAAAGTGACCGTAATAACACCTAACAAAGGTAGAAATAGGAACGAACAAACCAACGCTAAAGTACCCCTAATCAAACCATAAGTAGTACAACCGTGAGAGCAAGTTATGAACATTTGCAACCAACTTAACGTCACACAATGTGGTAGAGTGTATTTAAAAAAACCTTGCCAATCACTGCGTTTAGCCATTGATAGCAAAATTACAGGAATTAATAAAGAAAAAAACACTCTAGAATTCAAGCAAAATTCAATACTATTCCCTAATATATAAGATGGATAATTGGATATATGTAGATCGAGAAATCTCCAACCTTGATGGACAACAGTATCCTTTTCGTATGGATATTTAGCCAAAACATTAATACCAAAGGATAATAATGCTAAAACATCCGGATACAAACTCCCATTACTACCAAAAGAGAATAAAGTTAGAAACATCAAGCAAAAAGATAACACACAAAACTCCGAAAAAGGTACCCATTGAGTCGAAATAAACGGATATAGAAACAAATTTATTAACAAAGCTATAAAGAATTGTATGAAAGGGTACAAATTATTCCTCACAAATAAATTCTCCGATTCCTCAGTTTGTAAACTACCGTCACTATACCTTAAAAACAAACCTGACCATTTCCTAAAATCTATAAACTGTCGTTTAGCGAGCAACATTTTAAATGTACAGATAACCATCGCTACAAAACTAACATAATATACTACTAAAGGTACCAAATGGTATAAACTGTCTGTATTAGTTGATAAATAAGCTACCAAAAGGAGTGATAATTCAATATTTGAGAGCCTAAATGAGAAAGAACCGAAGTAATAGAGTAATTTAAGATATAATACTTGTAGGAAAACTATTGGATGTAAAAATGCTTGTTGGAACAAAGGGATATGATCTAGGACTTTAATGTTAGGGTCAGTTAGTGTCAATTCATAGCTAACTAAAGGTAACTCTCCTTGACAGTAATCGACAGCCGCTGACACTAAGTTGTCAACTGTCAAGTTACGAATATGCCTACGGTCAACTTCTTCGTGATAATCTGAAAAGGGTAAATAAGAAAAGTAATTTAAAACCTATAATAATATGAACAAGAGTATTAACCCTTAAATGCATATTGTTGCCAAAAGTCTACAAACAAAAATATAGTTTTTATTGAAACCAATGTTTAGTTAATTCATACATTTGTAGTCAAAATTTTAATCAATCAATCAATTTTAATCATTCAACAAAAGTTTCAAGAAAATAACTTAAACAGTTGTAAATAAAATTCCTTGCATTCTAATAATGTCTCTAATGTCATGTACAATCAGAGACATTTACGGTGTTCCATTTACAGAAAAATTATTCCTTACAAGGAGACAAACTCTGTCATTTACAAAAAAACTAATTGAGTAGCAGTTAGTACAAAAACAATAAAAAATCAATTATATATGTACTAACCGAAATTTTGATACACATAACCCTTAAAATAGTGTCGAATGACGAACTGATTTAAAAAACTGAAATAGTTTAAAGAAAAATACGCGAAATTGATTTTAATATGTTAGTAACATATATTTTTTGTTACCAAAAACGTCGAATTAAGAGTTATAAGCTCCTATCTTTTATTACGCTTCTCAAAAAACGTTAATCATCTTTCTCTTTATCCTACTCCCGTAGGGCGCGACAGATTTTTGTCCTCTACATAACTCTATCATACGTCATCTCAGTCACTCCCTTCTTGATCATGTCACCTTTTACACAATCCATCCATCTCTTTCTAGGTCTACCTCTACCGATGTACCTCCACATTCATAACTAACGTCCTTGTAACATGCGATTCATCCCTCCTCATAACATGCCCCCACGCTAACCTTTTACTCCTTACCTTCTCTACCACTACTCTCAAACTTCCTCTAATATACTCAAAAAATGTAAATACGACTGTATTTTGATAGTATAACACCGTTATTTTCCCTAATAGTACTTGCCTTCATCAGTTTGCGCGGTCCTTATTGTTCCGTTAATGTGTATCTGATCTCCAGCTTCATACTGAGAAGGTTCCAGCGCCTGCTCATCCAATGCATGGCCTTCCTCTAATACCAATATACTAATATTACAAATGCGAAAGTTTAGATGGATGTTTGTTAGAGTTTGTAAAATCATTATCTATACTTCTATATCTATACTATTATAATAAAGCGTAAACACACACTTCTTTGTTACCTAAGATGTCAGCAATTACAGCATATTTTTGAATAATTCTTTTTCTAATAAAAAGCCCTACACTTACGGTATGCTTTAGGCTATATATTTTCACGTCATTAAACTTAGGGGGTAAATATTTTGGATAAAAACCCGAATGTGGGAAAGAGACCATAAGTTGCTGCCAACATCAAGAAAGTAAGATTGCTAAGATTTGTCATGTCATGTCATGTCATTTTGACATTTGCTATTGATTTGCAATTTGACAAATGTAAACAATAAAATAAAGTTTTTATAATTACACGCGGATGGAGTCGCGGGCGGAATCTAATATATCTATATAAATACTAGCTTTCGCACGAGAATCCGTTCAAGTGGAATTAAAAAGAAAAATAAGTAGCCTATGTGTTCTTCTAGACTATGCTCTTCTATGTCATATTTTAACAAGATCCGTTCAGCAGTTTAGGCTACAAACTCTAACATCCATCCATCCATTTATCCTTTTTTTTTGTTTTTTAAAAAAAATTTCAAGATATCTTACTAATATTTATCGAAAAATAAATGAGAAAGTCTGGATAGATGGATGTTTGTTAGAGTTTGTAGCCTAAACTGCTGAACGAACACGATGAAATTTTGCATATAGTCTGGAAGAACAGATAGGCTATTTACTTCTTTTTTTACTCCACATTTACGGAGTCTCATGCGAAATCTAGTATATCTATATAAATACTAGCTTTCGCACGCGAATCCGTTCAAGTGGAATTAAAAAGAGAAATAAGTAGCCTATGTGTTCTTCTAGACTATGCTCTTCTATGTCATATTTTAACAAGATCCGTTCAGCAGTTTAGGCTACAAACTCTAACAAACATCCATCCATTTTATCTTAATTAAGATAATCTTACTAATATTATAAATGAGAAAGTCTGGATAGATGGATGTTTGTTAGAGTTTGTAGCCTAAACTGCTGAACGAACACGATGAAATTTTGCATATAGTCTGGAAGAACAGATAGGCTATTTACTTCTTTTTTTACTCCACGTTGACGGAGTCTCATGCGAAATCTAGTATATCTATATAAATACTAGCTTTCGCACGCGAATCCGTTCAAGTGGAATTAAAAAGAGAAATAAGTAGCCTATGTGTTCTTCTAGACTATGCTCTTCTATGTCATATTTTAACAAGATCCGTTCAGCAGTTTAGGCTACAAACTCTAACAAACATCCATCCATTTATCTTAATTAAGATGATCTTACTAATATTATAAATGAGAAAGTCTGGATAGATGGATGTTTGTTAGAGTTTGTAGCCTAAACTGCTGAACGAACACGATGAAATTTTGCATATAGTCTGGAAGAACAGATAGTCTATTTACTTCTTTTTTTACTCCACGTTGACGGAGTCTCATGCGAAATCTAGTATATCTATATAAATACTAGCTTTCGCACGCGAATCCGTTCAAGTGGAATTAAAAAGAGAAATAAGTAGCCTATGTGTTCTTCTAGACTATGCTCTTCTATGTCATATTTTAACAAGATCCGTTCAGCAGTTTAGGCTACAAACTCTAACAAACATCCATCCATTTATCTTAATTAAGATGATCTTACTAATATTATAAATGAGAAAGTCTGGATAGATGGATGTTTGTTAGAGTTTGTAGCCTAAACTGCTGAACGAACACGATGAAATTTTGCATATAGTCTGGAAGAACAGATAGTCTATTTACTTCTTTTTTTACTCCACGTTGACGGAGTCTCATGCGAAATCTAGTATATCTATATAAATACTAGCTTTCGCACGCGAATCCGACCGCGTGAAATGTAAAATAAAAAAAAGAAATGAAAAAATATAGCCTATGTTACTCGCAGATAAATTGCCTTTCTAACGGTGAAAGAATTTTTAAAATCGGCCCAGTAGTTTTTGAGCCTATTCATTACAATCAAACAACAAAGTTTTCCTCTTTATAATATTAGTATAGATTAAGCGGATATATTTGTGTTCTATCTACTTCGCCCGCGTGATATAAAAATATAGCCTATGTTACTCACAGATAACCTTTCTAATAGTGAAAGAATTTTTAAAACGCCCCAGTAGTTTTTAAGTGAATAAAATACATTTAAAAATACTCAAATACAAATCTTTCCTCTTTATAATATTAGTATAAATGTAACTTAGCTTAGATAGCGGAATTAAATAGTAACGTATGTGATTTTGACACTTTTAGTGCCAAAATCTTACGTCATTATGAGAAAAAAAATGCTGATTTCAACTTTAGACAAATTACAGGAAGACATTCATGTTTTACCGATGATTTACACAAGTAAATCTATATTTAAATATATCTATACTTATCTATACTATTATAATAAAGTGTAAACACACACTTCTTTGTTGCCTAAGATGTCAGCAATTACAGCATATTTTTGAATAAATATTTTTTTAATAAAAACCCCTATACTTACGTCACGCTTTAGGCTATATATTTTCACGCCATTAAACTTAGGGGGTATATATTTTGGATAAAAACCCTAATGTGGACAAGAGACCATAAGTTGCTGCCAACATCAAGAAGACAAGATTGCTAAGATTTGTCATGTCATGTCATTTTGACATTTGCTATTGATAATTTGACAAATTTAAACAATAAAATAAAAAAAATCCCGAGTTTTTAAACTTGTCAGTGGCTAAATACACTTAAATGTGAAAGCCATGAAGAAAAGAAAAAAAAATCATAATTTAACGCGGATGAAGCCGCACGAGAACAGCTAGTTTGTTATAAAAAGGTCAAATTTTCTAAGAAACAGGTAACTCACCTAGCAAACAGATCCCTCGCCGCTTTCCGCGCTACAATCTCCTGGCGGCTGGCGGCAAGGCATGACTTAGCTCGCACGATCGCCGCACTGTCCTCGTCTATCACCCCACTACGGATACACCTGAAAGTAATGACTAGACATGAAACACCATTAAAAAAAAACATTCACCAGAGTTCAGACACCAAGACAAACTAAACCCCTTGTTAAACCAATTTTTCGTTACCACTGAACCACCATTTTAAGTAGCTTTTTTTTATAATATAAGGTGGCAAACGAGCAAGCGGCCACCTGAATCCACCGAAATGGAAAGCGACCGTTGCCCATAAACATCCGCAATTGCAGATGCATTGCCTACCCTTCATTGACGGTGGAGGAGACGCACATAAAAGGATATTCCCCCTTCCTATGCGTCTCCTCCACCGTTAAATCCACTTTTCCTTCCCATCCGTTCCTATTAAGAAAAGGGTGGAAAGGGAAAGGGACTAAAATTAGGCCTCCGGCACCACACTCATCAGACGAAACGCGGAATTCCTTCCACTTCACGCCTGTCTTCTGTGTGGAAAAGTAGACACAATTTTAGCCACCATTTGAACATTTGAACAACACTTGCGTTAACATGCAACGTATATCACACAGCAAACACATGTAGTTTTGTAAGTACACTAGCTTTTAACCGCGACTTCGTTCGCGCGGACTTAAAAAATAAACTTATTAAATAGTCTATGTGTTTCCACATGTTCTACTTCTGAGCCTCATTACAACGAGATCCTTTTAAGTTGTTTTGGAGTTATGTACAAACATCCATCCAAACTTTCTCATTTATAATGAACTAGCTTTCGCCGGCGACTCCGTCAGCGCGGAACTAAAAATAAACAAATGCAAGTACCCCATGTATTCTTCCAGACTATCCACTACGTCTATGCCAAATTTTAGCGAAATCCGTTAAGCAGTTTAGGCTACAAACTCTAACATCCATCCATCTAAACTTTCGCATTTATAATATTAGTATGAAGTACATGATTTCGTTAATAACTTACATAAGTCTATGTAATTCTAATCTTACTCTTTCCCACTTTATTTTCCAATCTTCGAATTCAGGTATATCGTACATAGGCATGTTTAACAAAAAACTCACACACAAACAAAAACAACAGATTTTAATATAACACTAATTATAGAGTGGAACCAACCACTGAACTTCAAATATTTTGATATATAGATAAGTTTTAGACAATCAAAAATACCAGTTTTTGAGTTTTTTTTAGTAATGTCCTGTCTATATACATTAAAGTCTACTACACACCGAACCCTTGTCCACTAATGGTGTAAATGCATCGGAACGCAATGTTTTATGTTTACATACAAACGGAATGACAATCGTTCAACAATAAGCATTACCTCATATCATTCGTTACTCGTAATTCACGTCGCCTTTTAGATTGTAAATTATTGTACTCTTACATACTCTTACGGAATTTCGCACGTTAAAAAAATACCGCATCCAAAATGACGTTTGTTTTTTTATTTATTTAATGGCGTTACCGACGTGTTTACCAAAAAGTTTTATTACAAAAATTATAATCTTTTCCCCTTTCAATATTTACAGTCAAAGAATTTAATTCCATTACCACTTTAGATTGAAAACAAACAGCGAGCATAAAAGCTGTGTATTTTTAATTTGTCTCATATCTTTAACAATTATGTTAATACTAGCTTTCGCCCGCGACTATGTCCGCGTGGAATTAAAAAAAACAAAAGTGAGTAGCCTATGTGTTCTTCCAGATTATCCTCTACATCTACGCCAAATTTCATCGAGATCTGTTCAGTCGTTTAAGCTACAAACTCTAACAAACATCCATCTAAACTTTTGCATTTATAATATTAGCATGATTAGTTATACGAAATGTAGGTAGTCTTAGGGCCTGTCCCACCAAATTGTAAATTGTCTGATAATAATCCAACGAGTAAAATATGTGATGGAAATATCGGATTTTATTCCCTTATCTGAGAATGACGTCAATTTTAAGCTATCTGAGCCTCTATCAGCCAGTGGTGGGACAGGCCCTTAATATCGAAAAACAAAATATTCCAGCAAAATATCTTTAACACACAGTATGAAATGGGGCCTTACCATAAAAAGCTTAGGCAGTGTTTAAATACATTTTAGTTCAAACACACCATTTTAGCGCTCTTTGATATTAGATGTTACATGAGTCTAGAAACATTATTTTAAGCTTGCGAATTATTTTGACTAATAAATGATTTACTAAAAGCATTATGGTGAATAAACTTATGGAAAAACAAATAACCACGTTGACGTCCATAATAAAATTCAACGGCAGTC
Source organism: Papilio protenor (assembly GCA_029286645.1). Classification (NCBI taxonomy): domain Eukaryota; kingdom Metazoa; phylum Arthropoda; class Insecta; order Lepidoptera; family Papilionidae; genus Papilio; species Papilio protenor. Next base: position 983,638 of record JAGSMZ010000056.1, read on the forward strand.
AAAGTGTTAAATCGAGTGTTTAACTAAACACTGTCTAACTATATTTTTTACTAAAAACACTTTTATACTAATATAAAATGCTAAGGCCTCTTTTCCACAAATAACTTGCGACTACGCCACTAAACCCCTCCGTTCCCTCCTGGCCATTATGTGGGGCGCCACGGGATCGCTTTCGCTTGCCACCGCGACGCCCCACTGACCGCCGCGGGAAGGGGCCCTCGATGCGTCCCAATGAATTGGGACACTGCGCCCTGACACCGTGCAATGCAGGTTTGGGACCCCGCCCTTGCCCGCTGGTGCCGCCGGGGATTATAGAGCCCCCACCTCGTGACCCCAGTCTTGAAAAAGACTAAGGGCCCGCGGTCCCGGCGATGATGAGCCACCGGGATTACGCGTGTAAACTTGCGACTACGCCAGTGGAAATGTACGCAACTGTAGACGCGACTCATCGCTTAGTGAAAAAGGAGTTTAATTACCTTCTCAACATTCTCCTAGCCTCCGGATGCGCTTGTTCCGTCGCGCAGATCAGCCATTCCAGTGCCTGTTTGAAGTTTGAGATTTTATCAGCTTCAAGTTCTGTAAAATATTAATTATAATCTTACTAATATAAACGCTAAAGTTCACATTTAGTATAAACACAAAATCAAACGCCAAATATCGATTTTTCATAACGGAATTCGATTAATCGATTCACCGTTCGATATATTTGTAGTCCGTATTGTTTAATTTATTTTAATTGATACTTTTAAAGCTAAAAATATCAACTGTGACCTATTATCTTAGCCCACCTATAAAATTATTAAAAAAAATTAGAAACTGATATAATAAAGGCGATAGAAACGCTCTCAGAGCAGGATTTTTATGTTCCTAGTTAGGCTATGAAATTTTAAAGATGACAAATGAAATAAAAATAAAAACCTCTTTATTGGACAAAAAACATTTTTACAAAATTCATTGGGGCTCTGTCTCCTGGACTAATTATAACAAATAAAAAATCCCTAGATGGCGCTGTCATTAATTTTGTCCATTTCTTGCATAGAATATTAATTTAATGGGAACTTCCAAATACAGCTATGCTTTTCACAAACAATATTGAAGTTTTAAACACTTAAGAATTAATAAATAATGTCAACAATGATTCTAACTAATATTATAAATGAGAAAGTTTAGATGGATGGATGGACGTTAATTATTTCATATCAGAACAGTTCAATGGATCCCGATGTAGACTTAAGACTACTTACTAAATTCTTTTAATTCCACACATAATTGTGAGTAAAAACTAGTTACATAAATGTAAAAATAATAAAACCAATACCACATTTTTCTTCTAACAGTTGCTTTGCTAAAACCACTTGTGATTCTGCACATCCATCTTCCGCTAGCTGGTTCCGTAACCTCCTCAACGATCCTTGCGGGCCATCTGGAATAAAGAGTTCTCAACAGTAGACAATCATAGATAAATACAAAATTAAATATGAAAGATTAAGGACCTGTCCTACTGACTGATAGAGGCTCAGATAGATTAAGAAAGATGTCACTGGCAGATGTAACTGATATACTTACTTTTGTTTTTTAATTCCACCCAGACAGAGTCATGGGTGAAAACTAGTGTTAATTTAGATTAGAAAGTTCTAGACTTTCTAGTATCATGTTATTTCCAAATTCAGAGTATTCATAACAATGTTTTGGGACATTTGTAACACTATAAAATAACTCCTACAATTTTTTTTGTTTTATCAAGTTGGCTATTGCTGTAGAGGTCTATAAAAACAATTTACAAGTACTGGCCAAACATATTTAAGTTTCATTAAATCAATTATTTGTATCAGAACTTTACCTGTATTAAATCATGTCTTTAAAATCATAAAATATGTTTAAATTACTCAACTAAAATACAAGCATCATTATAGAATGTAGGATAATCGTTAAAAAAAAAGTGTTTTTACTGGTGATATTGCGAAATTTAATTTACAAATACTAAAAAAGGCGGCTGCAGGATTATCATAAAACCTTAAATATGACAAGGTTAACAACAATATCTAGTTTATTTAATACGTGGGTTACTTTTAATTTCACGGTGAACTTAAGAAATGATTAATAATGGATATAAATTTCTAAAAACAAAACATTGTTTTAGTTTCTAACGCAAATTGTTTTATAGAATAGGCAATATTTATACTTACCATGAAGGTTCCACCGCTTTCTTCCAACAGGCATGACCTTTACTCGGATACAATAATATTAAACTAATATTAAAACACAGCAACCAGGAAAGAATTTATAAACAATCAACAAAAATCCGTATTTTGATTCTACCATTCGCAATTCGCAATAACTTTATTTTGACAGTTCGTCAGTTGATAGTTAAGCAGAGGCAATATGCTGTTCATCCAAAAAAATCGTTATATTGAATTGATATTAAATGTAAATCTCTCTGTACTTCTTGATTTTATATTAATCAGGTTTTATTGTGTTTTAGAATTCCGATCTAATTAAAGTTAAGAAGCAAATTATTAGGACACTTTCTGCCTACGCTGTAATACCTATTCAGTCAAAATTAACGTAGGCGAACAATCTAATCTACCCACGTATAAAACAAAATTGTCAACATGAGCTGGTCTATTTAAGTTCCAAGGACGAAATTTAAATTTAGAAATTAACTTAGCGTGGGGGAATTTACAAATAATCTTCAAAAAGAAAAAAAAACACTTAAAGAAAGTTTTGCTATTCCTGTCATCCATAAAAGTCAATTCGATAAAGTTAAACTTGAATCGAAGTAACGAGTAACGATATAGCCGTTAACGCTTTTTAAGTAGCTATTGGCATGGATGCACTAGTCACTGTTATTGATCGTCTGTATCATTTTATATCCTTTTTGGTCTCTATACTATTTTTGTTTTCATTATATAATCTGTTATAGTGATAGATATAAATAAATAGATAGGCGATTGTTTGGAAATGACGACTTTTGCTTCGTTTTAAATTAAACGCGCCTTTTGATGTTATTATGGTCTGTTACTAATGGTAGTTATAAAACTCTTCACTTCCCCGCGTCCAAACACAACCATTAGCGATAAAATTGCAAAAAAATCAAATAGATAGAAAGTGCTATAGTTTGTAGCCTGTCCATCTTTACATGTCAGTGGATATAGTATGAAAGTAAATATCACCTGTTTGTTTAGTTTTTCTTTCGAAAAACATTGAAAACTTTAAGTTTTACTTAATTAATAACTGAAAAACTACTGCTAAACATAAAGTTTTCGTGCCAAAGTGTAGTTATGATATTTTCAAAATGTTAACGCCAAAGTTCAAATTGTCACAAGATGAGAATCACGTATATATTATTGTGCATGCGCCCTACACTAATATCAGCGAAACAGAAATCGATGTGGACGGGGAAAATTTCTTGTTCGTGTCAAGTCCTTATTTCCTCCGGCTCCGGCTTCCGGGACGGATAGTTGAGAACGATAATGCTAAAGGCTCTTACATTTGTGATTCTGGCGACTTTAACCTCACCTTTGATAAAGAAAATCATGGAGAACACTTTGAAAATCTAGATATGATAACAAGTTTACTGGCTCCTCGTGATATACCAGATTTGAATCCTACTTTAGTGGAAATGTTGGAAGAAAGTGGTATTACTGGTGAAGAGCAGGGGGCGTCTTGCAGCAAAAGCGACGGGTATACTACAGAAAGCGACGATGACACTACTAATTATGCTTACGGCTTTGGTAACAAGGTCTGTGTGGAGTTCGGGGATGTTGCGAAAGAATTCCCTCATGTTTTCGAACTGAAGGAGCCCGATCGTGTACCGATCGCGAACAGGCACGAACTACGCATCAAATATGAAAATCGCAAGTTTTCCAATGACCATTACTTAGCTGATTTCTTCGAAGAGGAACTTGTTGATACTTATATCAATTTCGTAGTCTTCTGGAGCAAAGAGGATTTCAATGTTGAAAGTATTGAGTTCACAGATGATGAAATTTCATTATTGAAAGACTTACCCAATAAGAGTTACCTGCTGAGTAAAAGTGAATACAACCAAGTAATGCTCGGGCTTGTTGATATCTTGTATGGTTATTGCTATGACAAGCATACCACTCACAATGAAACATCAGTCGAATCCACTTGGACAATCAACAAGCTCTCTGCAACACTGAGCTGGTTTTGTGTATTTAAAGACCCCAAGGAGGTTTTAATCTCAAGTTACCGAAGATCTCTTGTCTACCCTATATTCAGGAATTTCGACTTAAGCAGAAATGTGCATGATGACTTGATATCATTGCTCAGAAAGGGCAAGAAGTTTGTCATAAAATGCCTTTTAGAAATCTACAATCTGTTCAACACATCAAATCAACCTCGTTACATACTTAACCAACTTTATATAAAAGATTACTTGATTTTCGTACAGAAATGTAGACAGGAGGAATTGGACGAGTTGTGTAACAACTTAGCCAATATTGACATTGAGAAAAAAGATGTCGGGTTTGATCTAGAAGCAATAGAAGAGGCTGGAAAATTGGTAGAAAGGGAGGGAGCACTCATTATACAGAATGAATTAGCATGCAAGTTGGCCAACATTGCATTAATACCTGGTATAAAGAAGCCACCATATTTTGATGTCACCACATTACTTAATCCCAGTTCAAGCGATTCCAGCAGTGATAGCTCAACAAGTGATTCATCGAGTGATTCACTTGATTCTGATGATGATTCTTCCTGATATGAAAGCTTCCAGGGTCCAAGTGGCAAAGGCTTGTAAAGTCTCACCATTTAAACCCTGGAAAGCTTGGAAATAATACAATGAATACATAGGAGATGGATCTCTATTGGTTTGGTATTCAAGTCGTTGAGTGGATGTTTCCGGAATGAAAATATGGACCCTAAATGCAGTGTTAAAAGATTAGAATCTTATATATGCTTTTACTCCAATGTACACCCCATCCAGTGCAATTTTAATTGAAAAAAAAAACTTTAAACATTCTTAATACATAACATTCATATTTATTAGTGTTTCAAATGTTATCTTGGCTATGAAATTAAATAAAAATATGTAGTAATGCATTTAAAATAACATGTAGTTTAGAATTGTAGCCAAAAGTTTTCAAAATAAAAAATTGTCATAGTTGTTCAATTGATATTTAAATCTAAATGTTCAATTCAATCAATATCTAAATGTGTAGTAAATGTTACTTTTTGATGTGAGAATAATCAAAATAGAATTAATCAAGTGTTGTACAACATAGAAAAATAACTAGGTGAATTGCATTTATCACTTTTGTTATGCTATTTAATGGTTATAAAAGCTGCTACTGCTATAGCTATTATATGTAGTTAATCAGTTATAAATGTATACAGATAATAAAAAAAAATTAAAAAGTTTTCAACATATATTACATAGTCATTGTTTAGTCAATAACTATCTTGTATCTAATACATTGCATTTCAATCTTTACGGTTTTAAATAAATGTTAGAATCAAAAATTTGTTTTAATACTTAAGTTAGGTTAACCTAATACTAAATACAGAGTTTTTGTTTTATTTCTATGACGCCCTCATTTACCATGACTGGGAGGAGGGTGGGTATGTTGCACCCCTTTCTGTTAGACCCTTTACCCTATGGGTACTGTACCGATATTGCAGAAAAAGTTCACATACATCGTCTATTAATTCCCGTGGTAGGAAACGTATCATTTCAATGAAGAGAAGTATTCGAGACTGGTAATCTTATGCTCACTCAGCGAGAATCCTGAATGTTCATAAAAGCTCCGCTACAAAACAAGTTTATGACGTGTACATTTTATAAGGGAAATAACACTTATAAAAGTAAAATTAGACGAGTCTTATAAACATGGGCTTCGCTTAGAATAGGTCTAGGAGCAGGCGGGGTCGCGGACGTAAGCAGTAGCGTGCCCGTGGCCCCGACCCAATGCGTTGGAGGAACCGAGGGGTTTAGTGGGTATGCCTCGCAGAGGAGAATTCCACATAACTGCCCCCCCCCGGGGGACGGCGGTATGCATAAAGCATTCCCCTTGAGGAAAAAAGAAAGGCTAGGTCTAGGAGGGTAGCTGACGTTAATATGGTCTTATTCAAAGCTGGTTTTATATCTATTATAATTTTTTTGGTTCTCCGGGGTTGGGAGGGGGCTGCTGACCGCCTGGCGGCCATGTCTATGAATTTGAGAAACGAACATTAAAATAAGCTGATCATAATCTACCACTACCCTTCAAAGTTTAAAGTTCCAAGCATACAAGTACTCTTTATCCGATTAAGTCTAATGTTTTTCGTGTTTATGTTTTACTAGCTTTCGCCCGCGATTCCGTCCGTGTGGAGTTAAGAAAAAACAAAAGCAAGTAGCCTATATATTCTTCCAGACTATGCTCTAGATCTATGCCAAATTTCATCCAGATCCGTTCAGCCGTTTAGGCTACAAACTGTAACAAACATCCATCCATCTAAACTTTCGCATTTATAATATTAGTAAGATGTATGTAGGTTTGTATTAATTTTAATATTGTAACCAACATAAAGAAACATTTAGGTTTCTTTAATCTTTCATTGATTGTCATAAGCCACCCAATTCGGCAGAATTTTTAGTTTTTACCTTAACGAATAGCGTTATAAATTAAAAAAAATGAAGTCTGCATGCAGATGCACCGTTTCGCGCTGCGACCACACCCATTGTACATCAAAATCAATACGAACTGTGCTATTACTAGATTCATCTATGTTTCACAAAATGGCGGCTGGAGTCTGGATGTATTGATTTTCATCGCATATACATAGTTAATAGGTATTCAAAGCGAATGGCCACGCCTAAAAGTACTGCGTATTTTCAAATAGCAATCTCATATCGTATGATATAAATTATGCGATATTGTAAAAAGATGTTTAGACTTTTCTTTTTCGATTAGTATTGTTCTAGAAAGATCTATTTGAAGAATCATCAGCTACTTATTAACCCTAATTCGATTATGTCTAGTGTGACGTACAACTAATTAAAAAAATCTTCTGAGTTCAGTAGGTTAGAGAAAAATACGTGAAATACGATACTACTGAACTCAGTACTACAGAACATCCGGTCGAATCGTGGTCAAGCGCGAGTTTAAATTTCAATAAAAAAAAAACTACTTCCCTATTGAAAGTTTTCTTTAATATGTGCAACATCACGTTTTCCTACACCGTCAGAACGTCGTATAAATGTATGAATTACGTTAGGTTAATAGATATGAATTACGAAGATATCTACAGATTGGTACTTGGCGGGATTCGAACCGAGGACATGCAATTACAAGTCTAGCCCTTAACTCTTAAATGCATATTGTTATCAAAAGTCTACAAACAAAAGTATAGTTTTTATTGAAATCAAGTTTTTTAAATTATTTTTCCATTAATCTGTGACTCAAAACCTAATAATATTTCATAATTAATTAAAAAAGGGCATTTAAGGGTTTAGCCACCAACATTCAAAGAGATAATAAAAACGCAAATATATTTTTTAGAGTTCATTTATTCGTACTATTTAAATATTTCGAGAATTTCCCATTCAACTATATTCAAAGTAATAATGATATTGAAAAATAAACGAATTTGAAAAATGAAAAAAAATGAACAAAATGAATCTATATTAGACAATAAACAATTTTATTCATACAATAATTTAAAAACAGATTCAAAATTTTTAAACACCAAAGTAAATAGAAAATTATACGTAAATTTTCTTACACCATACATTTCAATTACATAGCTATTTATTCTTATTTTCCTATTCTAATTTATACATTAGGATACATTAATTTGCTTTTTGGAAGTACTCCTTACTCTCTACTGGGCTTGGTTTGATAGTAGCGGAGTTCGTCTCTGGATTCCAGTTAGCTGGACATACTGTGGACATTAAATTATTAAAAAAACTAAATCAAAAACATTAATAAATCTCAACAATTCATTTATTTTTATTATCTTAAAGCTTTGTCTGCATTAAAGCTTTAAATGTGGGAAAAGATTAATTTTAATCGATTTCGCAATCGAGAAAGTTCTTCCTTCATCTCTGGAATTCGAAATTTGGAACACTTCAGTTAACTATAAAAAGGTTTTATCAACTAAATAACTGGTTATTTTTAGTAACCAGTTAAAAATAACTGTTACGAATAAACAGCTAATAACTGTTCTAACAGTTAATAACTGTTAAAACTAGCAGTTAAAAATGATAGTTATTTCTTAGCTATAAAGTTATTTCTAATTTCACACCATCTTCCAATTTTGACAAAACTGGAATACAAATGGAATTGCAAACTCCTTTTTTAGAGTCGGTTAAAACCCGCCATGTATGGAATTTCACATTTCTCTTACAAAAATTATGTTTTTGATTGCAACAATTAAATCTTACTAATATAAATGCAATAGTTAATATGGATGGATGGTTCGTTTGAGTTTGTAGTCTAAACTGCTGAATGGATCTCAATGAAATTTGGTATAGATGTAGAGGATAGTCTGGAAGAACACAAATAGGCTACTTATTTTTAATAATTAGAAATTGCATGCGGACGGAGTCGCGGGCGAAAGCTAGTTAATTATCAATTTCAGTTTATCAATTACCTTCTCCATGCTTGTCTGCAAACTGGAAGGCCTTGACCAATCTTAGAGTCTCATCGACAGACCTCCCAACGGGCAGGTCGTTCACTGACATATGTCTTAGAATTCCATTACCATCGATGAGGAACAAACCTGTAGAGATTTAATTAATTATAAATGAATACATTCACATTTTAATTTTAGAATTCAACCCCACAGCTATCAAAGTAGTGGATATATTGAAAATAAATAAATCTTACTAATATTATAAATGCGAAAGTTTAGATGGATGGATGGATGGTTCGTTTGAGTTTGTAGTCTAAACTGCTGAATGGATCTCAATGAAATTTGGCATAGATGTAGAGGATAGTCTGGAAGAACACATAGGCTACTCACTTTTTTTTTTTTAATTCCACGCGGACGGAGTCGCAGGCGAAAGCTAGTTCTTTATAAAAACAGACACATTAAATTTTTTTATCTAAACACACTAACCAGATTCTAGAATTTGTGGTATTAACTAGAATTACCAATTACATACATCAAGAATTAATATCCCTAACATTTTTTTTATTTCATAAACAACCCATTAAGGGGGCATTAAAAATATACTCCTTTGGTTTAAAAAAAAATAGTGCAACTCAGCTCAAATGGCATTACAATCTTACCTCGTAATGCAAACCCTTCGTCCAATAAAACTTCATAGTCCTGAGAGACTTTCTTCTTATAATCAGCTAACAGGGGAATCTCTAATTTTCCTAATCCACCATTCTAGACAAAAATAATTTAAATTAAATTAATGTCAAACATTTACTCCAAGTACAGTCATGGGAATCCGCAGTGTTCCACTTCAAGAATTATTGCCTTGTAAATTGCAACTAGAAAATCTCCGCCTTCCTACAAACAACTAATTATATAGCATCATCATCATCACCAGCTCACTATAAGTCCCCACCGAGGGGCTCGGAGCCTACCCTAAGATAGGGTGACTAGGCCACAGTCAGCCATGCTGGCCAAGTGCGGTTGGTTGACTTCACACATGTCTTTGAATTTCTTAGCCGATATATACAGGTTGCATCACGATGTTTTTCTTCACCGTAAGAATGTCAGGTAAATTATGTACATATGAAAATTTGAAAAATCGCAAATCACATTTGTACATGGTGGGATTCGAACCCAAGACCTGTAGATTACAAGTCAAGTGCATAAACCACTGAGCCACCGACGCTCAGTTGTTTAGCTAAGTTTTCTTGATTGTACAAGTTTAAATCATATAATCATACTAATATTATAAACGCGAAAGTTTAGATGGATGGATGGATGTTTGTTAGAGTTTGTAGCTTAAACGGATGAACAGATCTCGATGAAATTTGGCATAGATGTAGAGGATAGTCTGGAAGAACACATAGGCAAACACATACTCGCTTTTGTTTTTTTTTAATTCAACGCGGACGGAATCGCGGGCGAAAGCTAGTTAATTATCAATTTCAGTTTATGAATTACCTTCTCCATGCTTGTCTGCAAACTGGAAGGCCTTGACCAATCTTAGAGTTTCATCGACAGACCTCCCCACGGGCAGGTCGTTCACTGACATGTGTCTTAGAATCCCATTACCATCGATGAGGAACAAACCTATAGACATTTAATTAATTTTAAATGAATACATACATATTTTAATTTCAGAATTCAACCCCGCAGCTATCAAAGTACTGGATATATTGAAAATAAATAACTCACCTTTCTTGGTGTATTTGTCCATGCCAAGTGGCTGAACTCGGAATCCGTTGAAACTCCAATAACTTGGCATTGTATGTTGTCAAATTCTGTACTTCTTTCACTGAATGCAATCAATTCAGTCGGGCAGACAAATGTACTGAAAAAAATCACCTTCATTTGTAAAATTATTCAATCTATCCATCAACCACAAAATATATGGTCGCCCTTAATATACTTAGAGATCATCCATTAATTATGTGAGGCTCAAGGGGAGGGTTTTCGAAAAAATACACCAGACATTATCAGGATGGAGGGGAGTCTAAAAAGTCTATATTCTGACTAATGTTGTGAAATTAATGAATTAAATAAAACAATGGAAGGACTCACTGGAAAATTTAAGGCAGGCAAGAATTAAAAGTAAAATGTAAGATGGACAAAAACAACACCAAACTGCAGATGCAACACTTGTCTTTGACAAAAAGATATGCTCGTTTTGAAGGACTTTATATACAGCTAATAAATAATGTGAAATATGAACTTACAAATCCAGAGGATAGAATAACAGAATCACATATTTCCCAGCGTAATCCGCAAGCTTCACTTCTTTAAACTCTCCATTCACTACCGCTGTACCACTAAAGTCAGGTGCTGGCTTTTGAATTCTAGGCGCAAAAGCAGCACTGGCTGAAATATTAAAGATAAATAAATTAAAAAAAAAATTTAGTTAAGATTAAATCTATTGTTTAATAAAATGATGTAGAAATTGATTCATATAATTTACTTATTAATGATAATACACTAATATTATAAAGGGGAAAGATTTGTATTTTTGTAGGTACTGAAATAACTCAAAAACTACTGGGCTGATTTTAAAAATTCTTTAATCATTACAAAGCTATGTTATCAGTGAGTAACATTATTTTATTGTTTTTTACTTTCATGCAGATGAAGTCGTGAGCAACAGCTAGTTACATATATGTGTGATTTTAACTATGTTCATAATTATTTTTTACTGTACATGTTTTACGATATACTTCTTCTATGCAAGGTTTTTTATACATCTACATTAATAGTGGTAATGGTAAACTTTTTTTTATTTAGTATATAAAACGAAAATGACTTGCATATAAAGTGAGGTTGTTTCAATAGTGTTAGAATCAAATATTATCAGTGACCTTTAAGATTTTAAACCATCTAGTCTAATTTATTGATAAGAATAAATCTATAAAAAGTCAATGTCATTTTTTTATAAATCAAATTAGTTGAAATTAAAGTGAGTTTATATGATTATGTAATGTACTTACTTGTTGAGAAATTAGTTTTCTTTAATACAGAAAGCCCAGGTGCGAGAACCTATAAGAGAAACAGAATACTGAAGTAAAATACCACTCGAATTTTCTACAAGATATGAATTAAAATGTTTTTACCCTGCGCAATGATTGTTTAATGAAGAACGACATTTTAAAATTCTTTTAAGTTTTACTGTACTCCGGCTAAAGGCTGTTTTGTAATAAAGAACTTTCTCGTAAATCAGCAATGCCCAAGCAATAACCGCAATATCTTTCAGGTGAAATTTTTGTTTGACAGTGTCAGTTTGACACTTTTCTTTACCAGTTTTCATTTTGACAGCTGGCAGCTGACATTATCTTCGATTTTTCCAATGGCAACAGCTTCATAAGTAATGCCAAAGTATCAACTTGTTAATTTAAGATTTAACTCAACAATATTCCAATTCTTTTTCTAATTGTGGATGTGTTAGGAAGTAATTTATAAACAAGATTTTTAGATGAAAATATTAACTATACTGCTATGTAAGGAAGCAGTTATATCGGTGTTATAACCAGTTATAACGATTAGTTATTCTCATTGCACAATGAACAACATCGATTTTGGAATGAATATCGATAAAGATTATTATTTAATGATTAGTTTATTACTAATCGTGTTAATAACATTTAAAAGAGTTTTGAAAACTTCGAAACGATTAATGATTCTTATGATTTGCAGTTTATATCAACGGTCTTATAGCTGGCTATTCCCGAATTTTATGAACTTATTTCCAAAATTCTTTTAACATAATTTTGTTTCTTTTTAAACTTAAACGAATATTTTGAGATAAATTTACTATTTTGTGAATATTATAGGAGTGCTTTTAGGTCAGGGGAGTGCAAGGAAGAGGGGAGAGCTGTATCCCGGGCGTCCTAAATCAATAATCGAAGTCTAGATGCGCAGGTCTGCTTGGAGACCTAAATATAATGGGGTTATATTCTAGGTGGTAGCTAGGCGTGGCTATTTGAAACAAAGGCCTTTGTTTGATTTTCGTAGGAATCTAAGTCTCATATTTTGTTATAATCTTTAAAATAACCTACACTCATGCAATATATTTGAAATAACAAAAAAATATCCACGTTTTCGAATCCACGACCACTTTCATATGTAATTTAATCCATTTGCCTTTAAATCTACTTCCTTAGCTCGATAGATTTACTTGTCGAATATTACTTACTAAATAAATAAAGTATTACATTGATTTTCACATTTATTCTGTATACGTGGGCGTGGTTCTTTCTAGAAATTTCCAAAATGGCAGCAGCCACGTCGACAACGCATGCGTAATGAAGTCATACCAGCTCAATCGATCGAGTCTTCCTGTCTAGTTCCTATATATCCGTGCACCCCGCCCGGCTTTTCATTCGTTCTCGAGCCTTCGCGGAGTGTGGTCGTATTCGTTGCAATACAATGTAACGCGTTTTTGCGTTGTGGTGTCTAATAATAAATTTTCATATTTCCTTGAATATTCGCGTTTATCGTGATGTTTTATTACTTAATTAGTGGAATATCGTGTGATTTAATAGTTTAGTGATTTTATGCAACGCGAAGGCTCGCGATCGCAATCCTTGGGCGTGGCCGTCGCCATTTTCCCTTGGCCACCCTTCCCCCTTTCCTTCCATCGTCTCTTGTTCTGTGCAATTTGTTCGTGCGCAAATAAAATGTTTTTGCCATTTACCATCTCATGCAATTTTCATGACTATTAAATTGTTTTGAATTTCAACATTGAATATTTGAATTTGATCGTGTGTCTGGCAAGAATATTTTGCATGCATAATGTTTGCTTTATGTGTTCGCTTATTATATCTTAGAACTATGGTGGGGGATTGCAAAAATAGACTAAAATATTACTTCAGATTTAAAGGATTTTAATTTGGAAAATGAAACAAATCACAACAGTTTAACACTATTTTATTTTATTTTATTTTATTAACATCGTTGATAAAGCTTTAAAATAATTCTTTGACTCTAATATTATATTCCAACAACAGGTGGTGCAAAATGGTGAGAAATATGGCGACGCTTGGCGAAATTTTTGCTGTGCCTACGAAGCGAGAACAGTAAGTTTGCGAGCTAAAATATTATTTTAATTTCTTAGTTTTGCAATCATCAAACTTATTCCAATCGTACATACATAATATTAAGAAAGTTTTATTTTGACCTGCGCTTTAGTAAATTTTTTCATGGGCGTTGCCCGGCGGAGCGGGGGGGGGGGGGGCAGGGAGGGGCAGGCGCCCCTCCCTTAGAAACTCAACTAATTACTACAACTACAAATTTCAAACATGTAAAGTAGACATAAAAACGACTTCGAATAAGACCATATTTGGGTGTTCATCTTAAACCTAGCCTAGGTCATCGGCTGGCGTCGTCCGTATTTTGCATAAAAAGTACATCCAACGAGAAGCGATACCAAAAATTCAGCGCATAGGTTAACTCTTTCTAGCTTTATTATACTAGCAGCCACATATGTGACATTAAAATCATATACTTAAATAGCGTGAATCTTTAACAAATTAAGAAAAATAACAAAACTATAGCAAATAACACTGTGATTTACTATTGTATTAAATGGCCGTCCGAATTTCGGCTAATCCATCTTATTTTTACGAAGAGAACGAGACATTACGACAAGAACACGAGTTAGAGAGAGATAGATAACATTGTCGCTGCGACATCTGACGGCGATTGGCGAAATTGCCGACCGTCGCATAGTAGAGCTGTTTCCAGAATGTTCTATCGCAACGCCATCTATTGGCGAGTAGTGGAAAAGACATTCGAGAAAAGATGTCTAGAATATATAATACGAAGCGGCGCGGCGTCGAGAATTTTGAGAGAGAAGACGATCGACATTCGGGAAGAGCAGACAGAATCTTACAGTGTCAAGTTAACAGTGAAGAAGTGTCAAGTGAACTGTGAAGAAGAAAAAGTGTCAGTGAAGTGAAAGTGCTAGTGTTATAGTGTCAGTAGTGTTTTGTAAAGTGCTCAGTTCTAGTGAATGTGTGTTTGTGTATTTCGTGTAGGGTTGTAACGGAAATCCACCTCCGCTTCCGCAAGTGCGGAGCTTCCGCAAGCAATGATAACCCCGCATCCGCCTCCGCCTCCGTTATTTCTTATGCGGAGTTATAACGGAGGTTAATTTACGTCGTCAACGCGAGAGGCTCGAATAGACTAGAAGCCCGCTGGCTTGAGTCACGCGTGCGCAATGGGAAATGGAAAAGCCTACGCAATCGCATTTGGGTGTACTTTGTGCTAGGTTTGTAACGCAGGCTATTTTAACGGAAGCGGATGCGGATGCGGAGACGAAAGGCTTCAAGTCCGCGGATGCGGAGGTTAACGGAAGCGGAGGCGGAGGTAAATAATAAAATGTTAATTGTGATTTATTAAATAAATACAAACTAATTCTACGTTTATTCAAAATACAGATTGGTAAATAATAATATTAAAATTAGATACTTAAATCGCATAAATCTTTAACAAATTAAGAAAAATACCAAAACTATAGCAAATAACACAATGATTTACTATTATATTATACTAAACGGCCGCCCGAATTTCGGCGAATTCATCTTATTTTTACGAAGAGAACGAGACATTACGACAAGAACACGAAATAGAGAGAGATAGATAATATTGTCGCAGCGAAATAACTTTATGATCCTCTGCCAAACCCATTGGAAGATGACAAACTGCTCTTCGTAACTTCAAGCCTCGTCGATCCAAGGTTAAACTTGCTGCGATGTGCATCCAAGGACGGCACGCGTAACAGCGCGTAGGCAAATTCGTCGCCAACACACTAATAACAATCAAATCTCAACAACAAACACGCGCGTACGAGTCGAAGATGTGAACTGCTAGTAAACCGACCACATCGTACGGGTCGCACCAACGATACCCAGTCGCTCCTTTCGCGTTGACAAAGTAAGTTGACCTTCGTTATAACTCCGCATAAAAAATAATGGAGGCGGATGCGGATGCGGATTTATCATTTTTTGCGGAAGTTCCGCACTTGCGGATGCGGAGGCGGAGTTCCGTTATAAGCCTAGTTTTTGCGGCCGGCGCGGGCGTGGTCGGTCAACTAGCAGTTACACATTTTCGAAACATACGCGCGTGTTTGTCTTTGAGATTCGATTGACATCAGTGGATTATTTTATAACTGGGTTTTACTTTTTATTTCTTTAACAAATCAAAATTAATATTTTACTATTCGCCTACGCCTCCGCTTCCGTTAAGCTCCGCATCCGCTTCCGTTGTGCGATAGCTTAGTTTCAGGTGTGCGCACGCTCTTTTAGGACAATTGTGACAGGGCGGTGAAACCGTGTTCCTGTGAGTCGCGAATAAATTAAAATAGAATTATCAAAGTATTTTAAATCTATCCCCATGCTCGTAACAATATATTGCCAACGCCACAGTCGTTGTTAAGGGACTGACTTTTGTATCACTACTAGTTGGATGTACTGTAGGAGAATTTCTGTCTTTTTCCTTTATGTTAATAGCTGTTTGTGTCATCTTAAGAACTCTTACGCTTTTCAGATGGAAAAAGACGAGCGATCAACGGTGAGTCTCCACTGTCTTGACACTTGTATAACAACAATATTGGATATATAGCAAAAATGTTCTTATACTTGTGTTACAACAGTTGAAATTCACAGTAACGAAATCATTGTTTAGAATGCCCGTCTTAAATTTGAAGACCAACGGAAACGAAAAAAAAAAAATTTTAACACTCAATTTTTATCAGGTTAGTAGAACTACATTTATGTTTTCTATTTGATATAATATTATACAAATACATCTAAATTTGACCATAGATCTTGTTTACAGTGATAATTGAAGGCGAAATTAGAACAACAGAGATGTTGAGAAAAAAGAAATGAGAGATTTAAAAATGCAGATAAAAACTAAAACTTTGAGATATTTGAAATTCATGTGAAATAAAAAAAGTTGACAATTAACCAAAAGAAAAAAGAAGAAATCCAATCAAAAATTGAAGTTTTTTCGTTGTTAATAAATGAATCGAGTTTTACGTTTTTACTTAACGCATCAAAATGTTGGAAAAGGCCACTTGTTAATGGCTGTTTAGACATTTGAACACCCATTCCTTATTCCTTTTCCTTTGTTCCTTCGTATTTTTTATCCGTTTGTGGCCAAAGCCACGACGATCTAGACTCAAAAGTCTAGATCTTCGGTAGCGCAGTGTTAAGCACTGGACTTAAAATTCGGGTCGGTTTCAATCTCCGCCATGTACCAGTGTTTTTCGCTTTTCGAATTGCACAAGTACATTTATCCGACGTTCTTACGGCGAAGAAATTCAAAGATATGTGTGAAGTCCAATCCGCACTGGGCCACCGTGGTTGACTATGGCCTAGTCACCTCTAACATCAACCTTTACTATCACGTACAGTTGGAATAGCCAGTATCGTTAGACTACTCTCAAATTAATCGTTTCTCAAATTTAATTAGATATTTTAAATGATCTTTTGAATGGTACTCCTGTGTTGTTGTGGTGTAAATGTGTTGCATGCAGTGCTTTTCCTATGTATATGCGTAGCCAATCAAACAACACCAATTACAACATATTTATTTACTAATATTAGATTTCCACAACAGGTGGTGCGGGCAGAAATGTTGGCTTGGATAGTTCAAGAATTCGACGCTTGGCGCAATTTTTGCAATGCCTAAGAAACGAACACGGTAAGTTCATGTTTTCAAATTGTTATTCGAGTATCATTAATAAAAAAAATGAACCTCTTCAATGAAATAAAGTACGTAATCTCTGTATACCCCTCTATGTTATTGGCGTTATTTTTTCGAATGTTTCTATTTTTGTCTTTCAGATGAATGCAAGAGACCAGTTCGAGCGTCGAAGATATCGAAAGAAATTGAAGATAGAAAAAGAATGACTTTAAATTGTGAAAAAATGAACACAATTTGAACGTTACAAAAATATTGGACATTTACATAAAGAATCTGCATCAATATTTTTGGAAAGGCCAATTTTTAACGGCTGTTTAGAGATTCAACCACTCACGTTTTCCTTATTCCTTCTTCTTAAAGTGCCATCTTCGTTCGAAAGTCTGCGATCATCAAGGTTAACTGCACTCTCGAAACTGCAGCTCTAAACAGCGCACGGGCGCTTTTTCCGAACCAATGGCATAGATTTTTAGCCAGGATATCTCTCTTCGTCCCAAACTTCGTTTTCCCATAATCTTTCTTTAAACGATGAATTGCAGCAGTTCATATTTTGCATTTCTCATTATATGGCATAAATATTTCAGCTTCCTTTTCTTCATCGTGTCTAATACTTCCAATGTCTTTTTCATGCGTTGTAGCACGATGACATTTTTAAATTCGTCTCTCCAAGAAATTCTTAACATTCTCCTGTATAACCACATTTCGAAGGCTTCCATTTTATTGCTCATCGATTCTGTGAGTGTCCACACTTCTACGCCGTACAGGAGAATGGAGAAAACGTAACAACGTGGTACATGCATTCTTACCTCGATGTTCAGCTTTTCATTGCAGAGAAGGGCTTTATTCTAAAGAAAACGTTCCTAGATTACTCTATACGGCATCTTATTTCGAGTCTGTGATCTCCTGAGTCATCAACCCAGCATCCCAAATATTTCCATCTACTGCCTTCTTTTGGCTGTCCACTTCATATGACCCAGTTGTCGGGTGGTAGTTTACAAATAGTCATAAAATTTGCTTTCTTGGCATTGATTCGGAAGCCATATCACGTACTGACCGTTTGGGCTCTATCTAGAAGGACCTGAAAATCTTCTATTTTCGACGCTACTAATACAGAGTCGTCAGCATAACGGATGTTGTTAATATCTGGCCATTCACTGTTATACCTAAATCCACTTGATCTAAAGCTTCACAGTATCGGCGGATAAATACATCCTTGTCGTACTCTCAAGATTTTAGCTTCTTCTGTCAGTCTACCTTCTACACATACTGTTGCCCTATGGTTCCAATATAGGTGTTTAAAAAGCTAAACCATACGTCTTTGGAGTCGAGGCCGATTAATTCTAGTATGTCAGTCATTTTGGCATGTTCTCCATCAAAAGCCTTTTCATAATCTATAAAGCGCACAAACACATCTTGATTCATATCCCAGCATCTCTGTATTAAGATTTGATTTCCAAAAAGGCATCTCTTCTTCTTAGGCCGTTGATGAAACCAAATTGACGTCTTGATATCTCGTCTTCACAAAACTTGTATATTCTTTTGTGAATCACTCCCAATAATTTTATAGTTTTGAGCCAATCTTGTTCCTTGGCATTTTTATCCTTTTGTGCGTTTGAGTTGATCGTCGGTGGCGCAGTGTTAAGCACTGGACTTATAATTAGGATCGGTTTCAATCTCCGCCATGTACCAATGTGTTTTTCGATTTTAGAATTGCACAAGTACATTTATCCGACGTTCTTACGGTGAAGGAAAACATCGTGATGCAACCTGCACATATCGGCGAAGAAATTCAAAGATATGTGTGAAGTCAACCAATCCGCACTGGGCCAGCGTGGTTGACTATGGCCTAGTCACTTCTAACATCGACCTTTACTGTCACGTACAGACGAAATGCAATCTGATGTCGTAATTCAACTACCCTCAAATTGACCGCGGTGTTTTTTTTTATCTAATTTGGTGATTGAATCATATGAAGCGAGGGATCAAACACCAAAGATTAAGTAGTGTTTGCCGCAAAACACTACGTATTATTTTACTCTGAATGTATGTTGTAAATGTGTTGCATGCAGTGCTTTTATTATATATACGAGTATATATATGCGTAGCCAATCAAACAACACCAATCACAACTTATTCGTTTATTTATTTATTTATTTATTTATTTATCATTGATTAATCTCTGAAACAATTGCGTGAGACTAATATTATATTTCCACAACAGGTGGTGCAAACAAGAATGTTAATTTCGATAGTTCATTAACTTGACGTTTGGATAAATTCTTGTTTTGTCTAAGAAGCAAAAACGGTGAGTTTTGGCTACCCCTTGTTCAGTTATTGGCGTTCTTATTTCTACATTGTCTTGACGAATTTACTTTTTTTAGGTGAGGTGAGTCGGAGTTATAAGGATTAAAAAATAAGAACCCTTAATTTTAACACTCAATCACATGTTAACTGGTAAGTAGAATTAAATTTTACATTTTCTAGTTGACATTTTAGAGACGTCATTTGATCACATTTTTTGTTTACAGTGATATCTAATACAACCGCAGAAAGATTTTGAAGTGTCTTCATGTAACTAAATTAGAAGAACAATAAAAATAACAACTTAGACGGTTTCGAGCGAAATACTTCATGATGACGAGATATGACCAACGTTCATCTGAGATGGAATACAATAACTTACGATTACGGCTAAAATCAAGAGAAAAACACCCTGAGAGCGCCGTACTACGCACTGGAGTAATCAAATATGCTAGATGAGGTTTGTGAGAGGCATAAAGGATAGAAGAATTAAACTAAAAGCTTGAGCTGTTTCGCTTTATCCCGTGGGAATTCGAGTTAGGGCCACTTGAGTCGTACCTGTCTACCAAGCGTCTAAAAGCGGCCACGGATGTTTTAGAAAGAAGCTGTACGATATGCATTTGGTTGAATCAAGTATGTATCAGTGCGGTTACGCTGAGAAGGATGCTCATCACGTACTGTGGAAGTATCCTCTGTATGTAGACCTGTGACCGAAAAGGATGAACGAATTGCTCGCCAGGAAGCGGGTCAGATTTACTGTCTAGATCTCGTTAGCAACGGAGCGAACTATACCTCGTGAGCTCGCACATCAGTAGCAACAACGAAGATGTAGGCTGACGTAGGCGCTACAGTGGGAGCCCGACAGCAAAAGTGTCGCAACTTGCTAATCAAGACCCGAAATTGGCCTATGCGCGCCGCTCCCGCGATTCAGCCGAATCATACAAGGGTCGATGCGACCATGAGTGGTATTGGACTGTAGATGACCAAATATGCACCGCGCTCGACACTACTATGCATAACGCCATCTAAAACGCTGAGAATCGCACATAATAGAGAAACACCCTACGGGAGATGGTCAAGAAAAGAGGTCGCGAATCAGGAATATGAAAACGGTACAGAGAGATAAAAAAGAAATGATTCTGAAATACAACGAAGTAGCGACAGCCTATGATCTAAAGATGAAGTTAACTTGATAATTTAAGAATATATTCGGAAGCGATTGATCTGGATTATTCGTTGAATATAAATCAAATTACATAATGATATAGAAGACATCGTGCGTCACATTACACTGTTACATCAGAAGAATGTTATTTATAATTAATTAATTGTAATATCATTGTAATATCAATTGTAATAACTAATTTATTTACTAAGATAACTCAATGTAAATAGAGTATCTTATAGTGTATCAATCTCAAGGGAAAGTATTTGTTTGTGATGTTCTGAATGTTTTTGTAATAATGCGGCAGTAACCACATGTTTATCAATCACAGATTATCTTATTATTTGTCTTCTTATTATAATCTTTATTATTTATTAAAATATTTTATTAAAATTATTATAATCTTATCATAATTTCAAAATGTCAAAGATTAACAAACGATTAACACTGCTCCTTTCCAAGAGTCATTTCGCCCCGAAACGTTTTCGAATACTGCAAACTGTTCTCTACGCTAATCTTCAATTTCTTCCGCGTCATAGCTCCCTGGAAATAGCGTTAAGTCGTTAAAGTTGACTATCCTTAGTTTACCACGCGACGACTTTTTATTCCATAACAAGTATTATATCATTGACAAGCTTTAAAATCTCATAGGGTCCTACCCAAGAATTTTGTAGCTTAGGCGACAAGCCTTGTCTAGATCTCCCGTTTGAAAAGTTCTTTTCTACGCTCCTTCACATTATCACTCGCGGTCTAAATGTTTAGGTGAACTCTTTAATATAAATCTTTTATGCTCCAACGCAGCTGTATTACGTAGCTCCAGCAATATCTTTACCTGGTGGACGGGCAAATTTCAGATCACACCACTCCTTCACGTCGTTTTCGCTCTGTACCCAATAATAATGTTCCCTCAATTTTCCTATGGTCCTTAAAACCCCCAGTCATTCCGTCGTGAATTCCTCGTATCACTTTGAAGCGTCTACAGATCCCTTTGTTGATTTAAAAATTTTCAAGACTCCATCGTGTAATACTAGGAAATCCCATTGAGCCCAGTGAGACTTATTTGTCAGTCAGTATCGTACCTCTTCTTGCCATGATGGTCTTATACTTTTAATCTTCCAAGCGATGATCAAGCTTAAATCTTGAATCAAGCTTAAAGCTTAAATCTTCTCTCTGGTATAGAAGTATTTTCAGCTAACAATAAACGTACTTGATTATTTTTCCCGGGATGTATAATTTCTTCGCCACTCACAGTTAAAGATTTCCTCTTAAAATCCAACTGAAAACCTTCGGAGTTCATGATGTCCATTCCTATAATTACTTCTTCCTAGATGGCCGCTACGAACTATTACTTCACAATATATTTTCACCAACTCTCAGTCACTGTCTGTATATTCTATTTAGTTGTTTCATCCGTTACAATATCCAGTCTCAGGATTGTTTTTGTCGCACTTGTATTGATTACAAAGTGTGTTCTTGTTCATTAATATACCATCCACGAAAACGCTGTTATCTGACGAATGTAAAGATATTTTTTAAAAAAAATATTATTTTCCCTATACTCATTGTTAGACGCAGGTCGATGATCTTCCCTTTGCATCTACCCTACGTTGTTTTTTATTTCTCTACGTTGTTATTTGTCTCTCATAATTTTCCGCGCAGTTTCTCCGAGTGAGTCCTAATTTATATCAGTATTTTCTCCGTAACGCACGAGCTAACGCAACGCCGATGATTAACATTCTCCAAATGATTTTAATCATATCTCAATTCCAAATCTTTAATGAGCACATTAGAATTTTCCTGTTCCTGGATGCTAATGGTTTACAGAACATCTGTAGCCTCTCCACGTAGGGCAAACACTAATGCTAAAGCTTTCCCTGATTCAGTCCAACGATATGCAGGCTTCAAATTGACAGTGACGAGACAATTACCCCAACATATCTTACCCTCATACTTAAGGACTTTCATGTCCATCTTCCTCGGTTCTGTGTAGTAGTAGTTCGTAGTTGACATCCCATACTTTATCCTTTGATTCATATATGTATCTGACATTCTGCTAATTTCAGGGCATTAACCTCTTACTTGAATTTTTCAATCTCGTTACTTCCTGCTTATAAATTTTATACGATTCTTCTATCTCCACCAATTTTCCAACGAAAATTTATCCACAGTTAGAGGAATTTCAAAACAGAAGCTATCTGGGTCTTTATATTCCTCCAATGTGATTCGGAGTTTTCGTTTCAGTTCGGTTTTTATACCGCTCGCATCCAAGTCATCATCAACAGCCTTTAGCTGTCCACTGTTGGACATAGGCCTTCCCCATCTTTCACAAAATGCGGTCCTCCACCATCCGTTTACAACGACTTCCCGCTGTACAAATAAAGTCGTCGCACCCAAGTCTCTTCCAATTCATTTCTTAACTCCACCACTTTCAAATCATACAATAATGGCTGCATGGCCATCCTCTACTCCTGATATCAATTGTTACGAATTTATTCGTTTTTCTTAATTATCTTTTAATAAACTTTCTGTGTTTTAAAAAAACCATAATCATAACCACTACATTTTTATCACTTACAGACAATGTATATCTATATAATGTTATAAAGAGGAAAGATTTGTATTGTTGTATTTTTGTATTCTTGTACTTTTGTATTTCTGTATTTTGTACTGTGTCGATTTTAAGCTACTAAAATGTTCAAGAATTGTTTGTTACTTTTACGAGTTAAGTCTCTTTACATAGTATAGTTTTTAATCTGCGCGAGGCAATTTATGACCTCAATGTCATTTTCAATGTGACTTTGTTCCAGCCAAAAATGTCAATTTATAATGGCTAGTGTCGCATGAGACACTTCGGAGCAATAAGTCTACACATTGTTTACACAAAGGGAGTTTCATATGTAATTTTCACCCAGAAAATGACTTGCTTTTAGTATTAAGGATAAAAAATTATGGAGACGAATTGAGTACCTCCTTCTTTGGCAGTCGGTCATAAGAACATTTGACATGTTGTCAATGTTAATGAAATACTTTTGTATTGTTGTATTTTTGTATTCTTGTATTGTTGTATTTTTGTATTTTTGTATTTTGTACTGTGTTGATTTTAAGCTACTGAAATATGAAAGAATTGTTTTTTTACTTTTGAGAGTTTTTCAATGTGACTTTGTTCCAGCCAAACATGTCAATTAAGAATGGCTAGTGTCGCATGAGACACTTCGGAGCAATTTGTTTATACAAAGAGAGTTGCATTTGTGATTGTCACCCAGAAAATACTTGCGTAGTATTAAGGATAAAAGTATGTGAAAATCTGGAAAACTTATTTTTGGGCAGTCGGTCAAAGAGACATTTGACATGTTGTCAATATTGATAAAATTCTTTTGTATTGTTGTATTATTATGTTTTTGTATTTTTGTATTCTTACATTTTTGTATGTATTTGATTCACGTAAAATCGACTGTGTCGATTTTAAGCTACTAATATAATATGTTCAAGAATTGTTTGTTACTTTTAAGGGTGAAGTCTCTTTACATAAGTATAGTTTTTAATCTGCGCGAGGCTACTTCTGACTTCAGTGTAATTTTCAATGTGACATTGTTCCAGCCAAAAATGTCAATTTAGAATGGCTAGTGTCGCATGAGACACTTCGGAGCAATTTGTTTACACATTGTTTACACAAAGAGAGTGGCATTTGTGATTGTCACCCAGAAAATACTTGCTTGTATTATTAAGGATAAAAGTATGTGAAAATCTGGAAAACTTTTTTTTGGGCAGTCGGTCAAAGAGACATTTGACATGTTGTCAATGTTAATAAAATACTTTTGTATTGTTATATTTTTGTATTCTTGTGTTTTTGTATTTTTGTATTTTTGTGTTTTTGTATTTTTGTATTCTTGCATTTTTGTATGTATTGGATTCATGTAAAATCGACTGTGTCGATTTTAAGCTACTAATATGTTCAAGAATTGTTTGTTAGTTTTTAATCTGGGCGAGGCTATTTCTGACTTCAGTCTAATTTTCAATGTGACTTTGTTCCAGCCAAAAATGTCAATTTAGAATGGCTAGTGTCGCTTGAGACACTTCGGTGCAATTTGTTTACACATTGTTTACACAAAGAGAGTGGCATTTGTGATTGTCACCCTGAAAATACTTGCTTGTATTATTAAGGATAAAAGTATGTGAAAGTCTGGAAAACTGTTTTTTGGGCAGTCGGTCAAAGAGACATTTGACATGTTGTCAATGTTCATAAAATACTTTTGTATGGTTGTATTTTTGTATTCTTGTGTTTTTGTATTTTTGTATTAGGTGCGCAACTACAACAACAAGTTCTCGCTGTTTGTCAGTAGATGGCTCTAGCAGTAAGAGCTGGTCGATTTTGACATATCCAAAACGTCATGAACCAAGCTCAGACATATGGTAAACAAACCGTTGCGACACATGAGTGATTTTGTTTTCGCATTATTTACTTCTGGTCAAGTAAAAATGTCGAATTTTGTACCAAACAATCGTCATTTGTGGGAAGTGTTGATTTTCTTTTTTCATTCGAAAAAAACGGCAGCTCAAGCGCATAGAGAGCTTCAAGAAGTGTACGAAAACGCTGCTCTAAGCGAAACGACATGCTGTGATTGGTTCCGTCGCTTCAAAGACGGTGATTTTGATATTGACGAATGTCCACGTGAAGGAAGACCCAAAACCTTCGAAGACGCTAAATTGGAGGCATTTCTCGATGAGGATTTGTGCCAAACTCAAGAAGAGCTTGCTGCAGAATTAGGAGTTACCCGTCAAGCCATTTCAAAGCGATTGCATGCCTTGGGGATGATTCAGAAGCAAGGAACTTGGGTTCCTTATGAGTTGAAGCCAAGAGACGTTGAGCGTCGTTTTTTCGCCTGTGAACAACTGCTCCAGCGGCAAAAACGGAAGGGTTTTCTTCATCGCATCGTGACGGGTGATGAAAAATGGATTCATTACTGCAACCCAAAGAGGAGAAAATCCTGGGGACTACCCAAGCATGCTTCTACGTCGTCGGGTCGGCCGAATATTCACGCTGCGAAGGTTATGCTGTGCATTTGGTGGGACCAGGTCGGTGTTATTTATTATGAGCTCTTGAAACCGAGCGAAACCATTACTGGGGAACGGTATCGAACTCAATTGATGCGATTGAGCCGATCACTGCGCGAAAAACGGCCACAATACGAGCAAAGGCACGAAAAAGTGATTTTACTGCATGACAACGCTCGGCCTCACGTTGCCAAGCCTGTTAAAACCTACTTGGGCACGCTCAAATGGGAAGTCTTACCCCACCCGCCATATTCCCCAGATATTGCGCCGTCCGATTTTTACCTGTTTCGTTCTATGGCCCATGGCCTGGCTGATCAACAGTTCCACTCATATGAAGACATCAAAAAATGGCTTGATTCGTGGATAGCCTCAAAAGACGAACACTTCTGGCGTCAAGGTATTCGAGCTCTACCAGAAAGATGGGAAAAAGTTGTGTCTAGCGATAGGCAATACTTTGAATGATTCATTTGTAACCATTTTTTTATAATAAAGTTATATTTTTATCGAAAAAAAAGCGAGAACTTAGTTGCGCACCTAATATTTTTGTATGTATTCGATTCACGATGTGTCGATTTTAAGCTACTAATATGTTCAAGAATTGTTTGTTACTTTTAAGAGTTAAGTCTCTTTACATAAGTATAGTTTCTAATCTGCGCGAGGCTATTTCTGACTTCAGTGTAATTTTCAATGTGACTTTGTTACAGCCAAACATGTCAATTTAGAATGGCTAGTGTCGCATGAGACACTTCGGAGCAATTTGTTTACACATTGTTTACACAAAGAGAGTGGCATTTGTGATTGTCACCCAGAAAATACTTGTTTGTATTATTAAGGATAAAAGTATGTGAAAATCTGGAAAACTTTTTTCTGGGCAGTCGGTCAAAGAGACATTTGACATGTTGTCAATGTTAATAAAATACTTTTGTATTGTTATAATATATTTTTGTATTCTTGCATTTTTGTATGTGTTCGTTTTACGTAAAATCGACTGTGTCGATTTTAAGCTACTAATATGTTCAAGAATTGTTTGTTACTTTTGTGAGTTTTCAATGTGACTTTGTTCCAGCCAAACATGTTAATTTAGAATGGCTAGTGTCGCATGAGACACTTCGGAGCAATTTGTTTACACATTGATTACACAAAGAGAGTGGCATTTGTGATTGTCACCCAGAAAATACTTGCTTGTATTATTAAGGATAAAAGTATGTGAAAATCTGGAAAACTTATTTTTGGGCAGTCGGTCAAAGAGACATTTGACATGTTGTCAATGTTAATAAAATACTTTTGTATTGTATTCTTACATTTTTGTATTCTTTTTATAATAAGTAATTTTTGTAATATATTTTTGTATTCTTACATTTTTGTATGTGTTCGTTTTACGTAAAATCGACTGTGTCGATTTTAAGCTACTAATATGTTCAAGAATTGTTTGTTACTTTTGTGAGTTTTCAATGTGACTTTGTTCCAGCCAAACATGTCAATTAGAATGGCTAGTGTCGCATGAGACACTTCGGAGCAATTTGTTTACACATTGTTTACACAAAAAGAGTGGCATTTGTGATTGTCACCCAGAAAATACTTGCTTGTATTATTAAGGATAAAAGTATGTGAAAATCTGGAAAACTTTTTTTTGGGCAGTCGGTCAAAGAGACATTTGACATGTTGTCAATGTTAATAAAATACTTTTGTATTGTTATAATATATTTTTGTATTCTTGCATTTTTGTATGTGTTCGTTTCACGTAAAATCGACTGTGTCGATTTTAAGCTACTAATATTTTCAAGAATTGTTTGTTACTTTTGTGAGTTTTCAATGTGACTTTGTTCCAGCCAAACATGTCAATTTAGAATGGCTAGTGTCGCATGAGACACTTCGGAGCAATAAGTCTACACATTGTTTATGCAAACAGAGTTTCATATGTAATTATCACCCAGAAAATGACTTGCTTTTACTCGTAGTATTAAGGATAAAAAATTGTACAGACGAATTGATTACTTCCTTCTTTGGCAGTCGGTCAAATAGACATTTGACATGTTGTCAATAAAATATTACTTTTGTTTGTTATCAATTGATGTGATAAACTGTAATGGAAATTAAAATGTACTTTCTTACCCACAGAACAAGTTTTATTTGCATTCCCCTTTACTTAAATAACAAACAAAATATTGAAAGACGGTGAAATATGAAAGCATACCGCTTATCTCATCATCTTCCTGTCCATCTTACAAAAGTAGGCTTGCACTAGATTTTGGTTTGGATCGATCGATCTTCCGATATTTCAGTCAGTCATCACTCCCTTATTAATCATGTTTATCCAACTCTCCCCCCACCTCCATACTCGTAACTAAAGTTCCTCTGTCACATCTGATCCTTACATCCTCATAACATGCCAATACCATCTTTACCTTTTGCTTCCTCCGCGAACGACGCCAGCTAGGACTTACACTAGGTCTTGGGGAGGAGGGAGGAACTATCATTAATGTAGTTATATTTGTAATAGTTTCTATAACGAAAGATAAAAAAGTGGGGCATCTGGCTCAACCCCTGTCACCACTTGTTGACGCTTTTGACTTTCTATTACACTATTTAGAGACGATGGAAGGTGGCAAATAGAGTAAACGGTACACTTGATGTTAAGTTAACGCTAACTATAAGCAAGCTGAGGTGCAGTGACTCCTTTCGAGGAGAGGACAACCAAGGAGATAGGAAAGAGGATTTCTTCCACCACTTCCTCTTACTGTTCTCATCTATAAAAATATATATTAGATCGGTACTGAGTTAACTAAGGCATCGAATCTCCGTAAAGTAATATTCATTTGATAATAAGCTACTAGACTACTAGATGTTGATTTTGACCAGTCCTGTTGGCTTTTTAACTTTTAATAATTTAGTAGCAGCACATATAGATAAAAAACCGAGCAACAGATAAAGAAGGAAAAAGACAGAAAGGGTAAGGACCAGAGAATTAAAATACGTACTAAATAATGCTACCCTTTTCTTATTAGTAAGGATGGGAAGGGAACGTGGATATGTTTAAATATCCTCTTTATTTGCGTCTCCTCCGTCGATCAAGGGTAGGCAACGCATCCGTTATTGCGAATGTCTATGGGCAGTGGTCGCTTCGCCGTTTTGGCGAATTCAGGTGGTCGCTTGCTCGTTTGGCACCTTATGATATAAAAAAACACGTCTTCTTATTTCATATAAAATACATCCACTGTGAGTCTTGTCTTCTGAAATTTGCAACTCTTTAGAGCAAATATTGTCTGCTAGTATATAAATCATGCTATCCGAATTTCAGCAAAACCAGCAGTGTTCCCATCCTTAGCAAATTCTAAATTACTGACTGGTTTGCCAGATTCAATTTTAAAAATTGCAATTTATTTATTGCAACATTGATTTAATTAGGTCAGGGGAATGCAAGAGGTGAGCTGGACCACTCCCTAAAATCGATAATAGAAATCTAGACTGCGCAGGTCGACCTGCGGACCTATACCTGTATAAGTCACAGCGTCCCTTTTGAAACAAAGGCCTTTTTCTCCTTATCATAGAATCTGAAAGCTTATAGAATTTTATATTAACTGACATCATTAAATTTTATCTTCTAGAAATCATTGGTGTTATGACCAGCATTTTTTATCATAACAAGTAAGGTTTTTAGGTTATTTTGTGCTGATTTTCAGGTAAACAAAATGGCGGTCGACCGGTCTAGAAAACAGTCCACGCATGCGTATTCAATCGGGATGAGGTCAATCGATTCAGCTAGAATCCTGTCACGTTTACAGTCTTGTGTAAATCATTTGTTCTCCAGACCGGTGGAGTGTGGTTGTGTTTTTTTAAATATTGTTTGGTGTTGTGATTCTTCTATAACGTTCTTTTTATAAGCCCTTTAATATTTTCATCTTTAGTCTCTGTTGATTTACTAAGTTATTTTAAAGGTTCTTTTGAGTTATGGGGCGATTAGATTTAAAGATCAGTGATGTGCGATCATGAGATATTTTTAGATATAGCTATGCCCCTTTGTTTTTTCCTG
This sequence comes from Papilio protenor, assembly GCA_029286645.1. Lineage (NCBI taxonomy): Eukaryota > Metazoa > Arthropoda > Insecta > Lepidoptera > Papilionidae > Papilio > Papilio protenor. The sequence goes on from JAGSMZ010000056.1 coordinate 1,013,496, forward strand.
TTGCTTTAATTTCCTTCCATGTTTGAGTTGCGTAGAAAATGTTATTTGTTGATCAATCGACATTAAAAGATATCGAGTACACTTAAATCAATTGTCGCGTTGTTTACATTTGGTGTTTGACTTTTTTCACAATTCAAACACAAAATATTTTAGACATCCAAATTTTTTTTGTATTTCATTTATTTCTATTACTGTTGCGGAAATATTTTCTTTGATTCAATTCAAGTCAATAATAATAAACATTATTCCAACAGGGAGGTCAGAGAGTTGGTTGAGCATTTCTGTATATTTACGAGAAACAAAGTGAGCAGAACTAGCTGGGCTAGGATACAGGAATGGTAAGTATATAACCATAGACATTCAAGGAATTTAATATGAAAGCGTAAACTCCTAGTGCGCTGTTTTAGTATTCAGCTTGTATCTTCTCTTTTTCCAGATGGATATCCCACAGTCAAGTTCGAGTGTTGATGACGATATTATAGAGCAGTTAATCGAGCAGCAACTCATGAAGGATATAGAGGCTGTGATGTCAGGAAAGCGTATCGACGAGGTAACAGGCGAGCTGACGTCGGCCCCACTTGGTGATGAATACATTATGGCGAAGTTACAAAGTTCGAAGCAACGACTTTATGATGATGATGAAGATGATGAGGTATTTATTTATGATTGAACAAGTGATGATAGAAATGACGAATGATGATGAAATGATGAATGAGAGATGAGGGAAGAGGGAGATAACTATATTTTGGCAACTCCTGCGTCTCGGTTTGTCCGCTTTTGACCTAAAGACATCGTGAAGTCATTTTCCTCAAATGTTTTACAGCAGGGAGCTGTAATGGTCACAAGAACGTGTTATCCCTGCACAGATTTGCCGATAACCTTATGACGTCACGTGTCAACTCACGGTAGTAATCAGACTAGAGCAAACCCTCAACGCGATTAATTATTTTTTTCTTTTTCAGCCAAACGTGAAGGAAGTTCAGCCCAAGAGCTTCAGGGATAGGACCATCTTTAAAAACTTCATACGCGGATACAAAAGTAATTTTATTTAATTTTAATAAAAAAAATATTTAACGATTTTTTTTTGGAATCCCTCTATGGCTGCACCAACTATTAATTCAAAGTAACTTTTCAGTTAATTTAAGGCTAATAATTAATGATTAATTCTTACTATTTTCCTAGCTTTTATCTATTGATCTGCATACATGGACAGGCAGTATGCCGTGGTTGAACGCTGAAGGTAGTAATTGGTAGCAGTGGTGAGGACTCGAACTAATAGACTGAGAATTAACTACCTGTCCATCTATAGAGATCAGTGTTATAAACCCACATAGTGGTGAAATCAGCTTTCTTTCTTTTTATTGACTGTCGTTAACGTTGTTAAATATAATTGTTATTTCACAGCGAACCCGTATCCCGAACGTGGCCCTATAATAAAAATAAAACTGGCAGAGAGCGTGGAAGAAGTGAAAATGGACGGAGGGAAGATTAAAGATTTGGTTGTAGAAAAACATGTCCAAATGAATTATGATACCGGTGAATGGTCGATTGTTAAAATCTACCGCGACCTCCACGGCGCTATAGTACCAACGCCGCCAGCGCGATCAAAAAATAATAAGCGGAAACGGCATTAAAAATCTGCATATAATTAAACTAGTATTATGATATATTAACAAAAAAACATAAAAAAAAAGAAAATCGGAAAGATGTTTAAACATATTTCAAGCATTTCTTCAGTTTAAGTAGTGGTTATTTATGTAATCTTTAATTAAATATGGTACGGTGTACTTTTTGAGGTTAAAATGTCATAAAATGTTCTTTGTGTCATAAAAGGTCAAGTCAAGATCAAGAAATATAAAAGCATAGTTTATAAGGTTGCGTAATAAATGTTTAATTAAATATTATCGTTTTATTTTGAGTGATTTCCTTGGTCATTTAAAATCTTTACATATAAAACAATTCATTTAAAAATAAAACATGCAGGGCTGGCTGGAAAAAGCCAGCCCCGCATGTCCTGTTTACATTATTCCAGTCCAGCAATAGAAATCTGCACTGGCCTGGAATCATGTAAACAGGACATTAATATTTGTTAAAAAGATGAATTTTCTGAAGATGATTAAATCTATGAAAGACTTTTTACTTTCTTGGCAAATAAATTCTTTAAGGCTTTTTAAAAAAGCATGGTGAAAAAATGAAAAAAAACACGCATTACTTTTTTAATCTTTATTCAACATCATGGTAATATAACTTACAGTAATTAACAATTATTTCACGGAATCAGCCCCAAGGGCAATGGGGTGAAAATCTAACATTAGTTGGGGTTACATATGGAAAAACGTGGACAGTTTTAAACGTTAACTAACTCCGTAACCATAGACTAAACGGTATAACTCGTTATAGCGTTTTAAAGCGTCACAAATAAAAAGTCGAAAATCTATATTTTTAATGGATAAATTGTATAGACCGACAAGGATATCTGAACAGGTTCAGTTCAGTTCAGTTTCTTGTCTATGGCTCTCCCTTAGCGGATTGGGCCAGTATCTGACCAGGTAGGCGTCTAACTAAATTATGACAGCTCACTAGCGCCCTGTCAATGTCAAAATCCATTTAGTTCTGCACTTGTAGTCATGTATTTTAAGGTAATTTTCTGAGAGAACTAACCGCGATAGCAACGTCTATGTCATCGGCTCAAATAAGCTTAAAGAAAACTATTATTTATTAGAAAAATGATAGCACATTTTGATTGAAGTAAATCCAATAAAAACTAAAAAATCACACAATATAAAATAGTGACACATTGATAAGAGATTTGATTTTCATTAGTTAATTTTTAGCTTTACAACTTTAGTTACCAGTTAGTTAACGATCAAGTAAATACTTAGAACAATAGTATAATCAGATATTGTTCTACAAATCTCTAACAGCTTTGATTTTAGAAACATTTGTAGCACATTTTACTCTAACGCTAAAATGTAAAAGATAATTAACAAGTGATAAATGTTTACAGATTATAAATATCTAGCCGTTATTCTATCTATGAGATTATAAATGTAATCCTACAGTGACAGGATTAAAAAAGCTTGCGACTAAAAACATAACCTCAAAAGTCCACTGCACTGACATTTGTAGTACATATTGTTATCCCTTACATTCACTTTTAAAAAATAGAGACAACATGAGTTAATACAACTGTCACGGCAGGCGAAACCCACAGTTATAACATTGTAAATAACAACTTTGTTTTTTTTTTAATACTGACAAAAATAATTCTCTTAAATTATTATATATTTTAACATTAACGTCCACAAATTGAAGCGAATAAATATTTAAAGACGGTTTAACGTTGCCGCAAGCTTATAAACGGTTACTAAATGAGTTATTTTCTAACGTTGTATAGCGGTTACTTAGAGCAGTGCGAGTTACTGGCCGTATTTAAAAAAAATGTCTATGCTTTTTTAACTTTAAGATTTTTAAGGTTATAGCCGTTATATGTACGTAGATACAACACTGAACGTTATTTTAACATTTAGAATATAATTATAATAGTTTTTATGGTGATTTAATAAAAAATCACACATAACACGGCTTTTGTTTGTTTTTTCCATTTAACAAAAGAATCGACCAGATAATTTTTACATTTAAGAAAGTAATCGATGCATTTTTTCGAATATATCTTATAATGGTCCTCTAATATTTACATATACGCTGACGCATTTTACTACGTTTTAACATTCTATCAGGATTAGGTTTCATTAGTTAAAATTAACATTATATAGAATGCAATTTCTCTACATTTATTTAAATTTTATTAACTTTTACTACTTTTATAACGATCAAAATTCATTATAACATTTTTAAACATTAAATTGACATTATTAATTGTTGCAAACATAGGTAATCCCTATGTAAGCCGTTGTTTATCTAAAGGTGGGTACTGACAGACGTTACGCGGTGTAACATTGGTATTGTGCGTTACAGGTTTCTCCGTAACACATACAGACTGCACGAATACTCTTTGTGTAACATGGTACACCTTGTAACGTCTGTCATTACCAACCTTAAGATTATAGAAAATATAAGGTTCCAATGGACCAAAAATCACAGTTAAAAGTCCCTATTGGAAAGAATGTTTGACAATAATTTTATATGTTTTACTAATACATTTTTTACTTTTAAATGGCTTATTAAGCAAAATCAAAGACAATATTCATTGTAATAAAGTGTTCACACTTTCTCAGTGCTAAAAATAACCGTTTTAAAGTTAACTAAAACCAGTGATTCAAATAGCAATAGTTATATTATATAGCATCTGCTACTAATACGTTTATAGCTAAGTTATTTAGACGCGATTATAAATGGAATTATTGAAAAGAATTATTGTCACTATAAACTCATTAAACACACACATATACAATATAAACGACATATAATTGACGAATAACACACAAATATGCGTAAATCTATGAAAAAAAATTAAATAGCAGGCGTTCTATAAATATTACATAGAAGTATTTCCTCATAAAGGTTTAACAAATAGATAAGGTTTAACAATAAGGTGAAAGCAAGATTCCTTTAACTGTAGAGAAACGGACCAGGCAAAAAAGTATGCTAATTTTCGCGGGAGAAAATCACACATGTGCGTGCATATCATGTCTTTATAAACGCACACTGGCGTAACAATACACACAAAATATATACGTAATAAAGTATAACACATAGTGTTCGGTTTTTTATTGATAGAGAATGCGTGCTTGACAGGTCCTGTCTCTTAAAAGTCAAAGATATCATAGAAAGATTTTCTATATCAATGACATTGTTACAACTTTTTTCTAAAACATATCAACGTCCAATAATATAATTGACAATTACATTTAACATCTATACAGATAAATAGCGTTTTACATCAAATTTTAAAGTTTAAACTATAACAATTTATAGGCTAGCGAAAACACAGACAAATTGAGTTTTCACTGGAAACAAAGTTGAAAAACACATTGAAAAAACACATCTCTTGTTTTATAGATGTATCACAACATGTTTTTGTACAATTGTAAAATGGAAACCTACGGTAAGAAATTTTACAAGCAACGTTATTGATAGCACGCCCATACTATATCAGTAAATAAACAAAAGTTGCATTAACGCCTAGTTCACACTATGCTAATACAGTTAGACAATAACTCTCAATAACTGGACTGGCATAATTAGAACACGTACTGGTGCCAGTGAGTCCAAACTAACCATGCCTAGACTCCGGTACTGTCCAACTGTAGTGGCCAAGTGTAAACCATGTTTAAAAGACGAATATTATTTCGTCTATAATGGCATATTGACACATATCTATCTATCAAATTATTTTTAAAAAGACAGAGATAGCATGTGTCAAATATCATGTCAGTAGTACCACATTTATAATAATTTTCACGCAATCTGTGAGACTTAAATAATTTACATTATGGCAGTACAGTAAGGCAGTTGCGATGTCCTAGCATGGATTATTTGGCTCACTGGAACCAGTTAACGACTACATAATGCCAGTTGTATGCCAGCACTGATTATAACTGTCCTACTGTACTGGGATAATGCAAACATAACCTGCGATATTAACTTTAAACAGATATAATAATTAGGAAGATCAATTATTTAAAAATACGCACTACATTTAGCAAAAATGGAATAGGTTACTTCGATATCCGACGAAAAAAGGTACATTTTACTTTGGAACATTTCATAAAGATGTGATTCATCGTGAAGTAACTTGAGGAAGAAGGCCGAGGTAGGTGTATTTTGGTACAAACGTATAAGGGTGCATTGTAACTTTTGTAAACATTAGAAAATTCTATTCATAATCAACTTAGAATAATACACTAAGATTATTTTTAAAAACTAAAATGACTAGAGTATAATTTATCAGAATGAGCGAATAGTATAAAAAACTCTAATATTTTGATAAGCTGAATCTATTTTCTATTACATAAGACATCTAAATCTATTATGTAATACGTAATCTATATTTAAAATCTTCTGTATTTTTTAAATTTGTATTAAATTTAATTCGTGGATCTCGATGTTTTACGATTGATAACCCTATAACCAGTGTAGGAAATTTGAATGCTGGTTGCTTTTAATTTGTGCGTGGATAGGCCACGATCGTGTGGAGATAGAGATTAGAATAAAAAAATAAATGACAACGTTGATTTGAAAAACGAAAATATGTCAATAAAATATAAATCTCGTTTTAAATTTAAGTTGTTAAATGAAGAAAATCCTTAATAACTTTGAGTATTTATTTGGGTTCCTTCTGTATGTTAAAATATTATTATTTTTATAGATTCTATTTCAATATCGATGTCTCATTATTCATAAGAAGTATTAGACCGTTATGTGTATTTTTTTGTGGCCAGTATTTTGTAGCGCGCTCTTTATTCGAAAAATTAAATAAGATTTACATAAAACATTCCATCTTATATTCATACTGAAAAATCTACTAACAAACACAGATCGATTAATATTTTATGAGATCATTATTCAATGTACATTGAAAGCTTAGTTAACTTAGTTGTTTGGCAAACATAAAACAAATGCTAATATTATTTCTATTCTATTTAACCAACAAACATTTGAAAATCAATAATGACGATACATACTCTTTGACAAATTGGTTACATACTCTTTGACAAATCGGTTATATACTCTTTGTCTGTCAAAGAATATGAAACTTTCATTTTCAAACAATAAACCCGTAGACAAATTAATACGCAGATTCGCAATCTGGCTGATGGAAGTTGCCGAAGACATTAAGCTCGTAGAGGCTGGCAAGAGTTATGAAGAGCAGGTACCAAATCATCAGCACCACGCCGTACTTACGGTCGAGTTTCCAGCCGTTGGCGTGCGTCGCTACCACCAGGAAGATCACCGTCGAGAACAGAGACAGCGTGGAGTAGATCAGACCTGGAAAATCACAAAATACAATTACAAATAGGTATATTTCCTTAACGTAATACCGAGTAGCCTTAGAGCGCGCGCACACCTTTGACTAAACTATCGCACAACTGTTGTCTCGCTTTGGGTATGTGCTTATATGGATATATAAGATATATAAAAAGATATATAAAAATCGAGTAGTGTGCGCACTACTCGATTTTTAGTTGTGCAAATAGTTGAATTGGCTCCGAAACAATCAACAATCGCACAACAGTTTTCTATAGTTTAGTCAAAGGTGTGCGCCCGCTGTAAGTTTCAATATCATAGAGTAGTTATAGAAAAGACGCGCCAAAGTGGCCTGCGATATTGAGAATAATTTTTCACAGCTGTTATTTTAAATGTACGTGACGACAAAGTAACCCGTATCTACTATAAATTAAAAAAATAAATCTGTGTAATAGAGTCTCTGCACTAACCTTTGCTGATAACATTGACGTGGCTTCCGGGGTGTATGATGGCGGTCTGTATGAACCAGGGCAGTCCGAGGCATACCAGGATGTCGAATACGTTGGACCCCACCGCGTTAGAGACCGCCATGTCGCCGTACCTGGAGTGACAATATAACAGGATTTATCATAGTGCTATCCTATTATTATCTGATGTAATTGTTGCAATAAACTAAATTTTTTTGTAGGATATTTTTTACAAAGATTTTTTATTTCATAAATATGATCAGTTAAAATTAACGCTTTATTTTTTCTGATAATTTAAAAACCACCCTGAAGGTCAGTTTGTAAAGGGTTCCGGTGAGTTCTACGGGTTTCGGGAAACCCCCCACCGAAAATTTAGTGGTACAAACTCCACATAACCCGATTCTCACCACAAGGCCCGATATCTTTTGAAGATTTCCCCCTCTCCCGATACCAAAAAATAGATCAGTTTGTAAAATTTACTGTGTAATGTACGAGTAGCTTCCAAGAGGAGCCAAAGATCTGCATTTCACTCATTTAATTATTTTTGTTACAGCTTACCCTTCCTTGATGACAGCGAGCGAGGAAAGAGCGTCAGGTACGGAGACGCCCGCCGCCACGAACGTCAGCCCCATCACTGTGTCAGGGATACCCAAAGTGTATCCTGGGAACATACGAAGGGCATTTATCACTTAGTATTTAAATCACTATGAAAATATTAAAAACCCCAATCAATCAGTTAATAGTTGACTAACCAAAGACATTTAAAAAATATATAGACGAGGCATAGCCAACAATATTTTTTCACCGGTACTTTCTCTGAAAGGTAGTATATCCTTGTATTGACGTGTTATAAAATATAAACATTTAAATACTATTTAATAACAACTACTCATAATTAATTTAAATACACCTAATTATATTTCAGGCTATCAAAGGACAGCGTTAGTGATGATCACGTGAAAAATGTTTCAAGTGAAGAATCAACTACGCCTCCTCTATATATTTCTTACTCTTTGTACTAACCGATGATGGTGATCATCCAGACCATGAAGTAGGAGTAGAAGGAGATCCAGAGCATGGAGATGATGAAGGTGACGGGGTACCAGCGGCCGCGGCAGTCCGGCATCGTGCGCCGACACGACCAATGGATGGGGAACGCCACGTACCAGCAAGCCAGCTGCAGCTTGTCTGCAAATTATACAAATGTTATATTACTAACCAAAATATAGTCAAATTCAAACCACCTTTTATAACATAACTTCTACGAATGGCAAAAAGGTTTGACGAACTCGTATATATGAAATAGTTAATTAAATAAAACTACCAATAAATAAATAAAAGACAAATAAGCTCCTTCTTTTAGGAAGTCGGTTAACAAACACAATAAAAAAATCCTTTAAAATTCCGAATTAGAATATGAATCGATTGACACTTTTCGTTATAAAAGTATTGAACAAAATTAATACAAAAAAGTTTTCCAATAGACGACGGGATGGCAGTTTGTAGATGTGTTTCACATTTAAAAGATAATCTATACTCTATACTATACTATTATAATAAAGCGTAAACACACACTTCTTTGTTGCCTAAGATGTCAGCAAAAACAGGATATTTTTGAATAATTTCATTTTTTAATAAAAAGCCCTACACTTACGTCACGCTTTAGGCTATATATTTTAACGGGCTATATATTTTATATATTTTAACGTTAAACTTAGGGGGTAAATATTTTTTATAAAAACCCTAATGTGGGAAAGAGACCATAAGTTGCTGCCAACATCAAGGAAGCAAGGTTGTCATATCATTTTGACATTTGTAATTGATAATTTTACAGATATAAACAATAAAATAAAATTTTCATAATTTCGTGCAGATGAAGTCGCACGGGTACAGCTAGTTTTAAAATAAAATTAAACAACTGAAATTACTTATCTTACTTCTTAGTCTTACTAATATTATAAATGCGAAAATTTACGAGTACTTGAATGTTTTTTTATTACATATCTCTAGAACAGCTAAACGGTTTTTGATGAAATTTAGTGTACATAGAATAGTCTAGAAGAGCACATAGACTAATTAAGTTTTTTTTAATTACGCTTGGACGTAATCGCGGACAAATTACGTATAAAACTCACTTGCACCAACTGGTTTAACGAGCGGGTCCACTGCGGTCTCCGGGTTGTACTCCTTGGCCTTGTAGTAGGCGGGCATGGCGGGCGCGATCGGCTGCAACACAAATTACACCTTAACCCTTTGTAAAAGTCTCATTATCAATTAACAGTGTAATGTTGAAGGTCTTACGGAAGGCACGTCTAAACATTGAAACTTTGTTCTTTTAATATGCTGACCAGTTCTTTAATAACCTCTATGTAGTCAGCTTAATGATAGATTAGAAATTAAAGTAACGTTTCTTCTTTTTGACCGATTTCCCAAAAGAAGGAGGTACTCAATTCGTCTGTATGTTTTTTTTATGTGTGTTACGGCATAACTGCCGCTAGTGGACCGATTTTGATAATTCTTTTTTATCCGAAAGGTAGTGCTTGCAGGTGGGTCCCATTTTTTTTGTTTGATTTTTGGAGTCAAAGACTACGACGTAGGTTAATAGTTTAGCTCAAAATCGCGCGACGAAATTTGGGGTCTTTTTTGCTTTCTTTCCTTATCATCTATATGACTCCCACAACTGTGCATAGGCATTAAGTTTTTTTTTAAATAGGCGTCGCTGTGCCGCCTTATCGTTCTTCCCTGGCGTGGGTAAGCCAAAAACTTTATTTATCTTTATAAAAATATTACATACTATCTATTTATTAAATTTTAAATCATTAAAAAAATGTAATAGTTAAAAACAATTAAAGTACAATAAATTTCATTGTAATATAGCATTTATATATATATATTTTTATATATTTACAAACCAAGCATCATCATAATAGCTCTATACGTCCCTACTAAAGTCCTCGGAATCCCTATGTTAGAGATTAGGACATAGTCAACCACGCTACACTGCGTGTTTAGATTTAGAAACTGCACGTATGTTTTTTTGTGGAAACGAATATGTGCTTTTGAATTAATATGAAAATTGTTTACCAGCGATGGTAGTTGTGGCTGATTCTCTTGCGGTTGCGTCGGCGTCTGCGCCTGGGCTTGTGCTTGGGTCTGTTGGTTGTCAGGTCGCCAGCCGGGCTGCGCGGGCGCTCCTTGCGTCTAGAAAATACCAATTTTAAATGCTTAAATACTTTTAATAAATATCATAACCGTATAAAATACATAATACATTAAGAATAGAAATCTTTATGCTTGTCATATATTATTTTATATTGTTATTTCCGACTAGTTGTTGCTCGCGACTTCGTCCGCGCGGAATAAATATATTAGTTAAAATATTGCCTATGTTACTAAGTTTATGTAATTAGTAATAACATAGCTTTTTAATGGTGCAAGAATTTTTAAGTCAACTCAGTAGCTTTTGAGTTATTTAAATCTATACGAAAATTCAAAAATACACATCTTTCGTCTTTATAACATTAGTATCTATAAAGTACTGCAAAAGAAAATAAAATCTACTTAGAATTACATTTGACCATTATTATGTTATACTACCTTAAGTTAGTAGAGTTAAATAGAATTAAAAACACAACCGTGATTACAATCCCTCATTAGAACCTATTCGTGGTCATCCTTCATTTTAAATCAATATAAAACAATTAACAATAAAAACCATAATAAAAATTTATATACTGGCAAAAATATGTAAAACATTCCATTTGTCTAAATTACACTTATGACATAAACAAACATACAGAAGAATCCCAGGCTTGGTTGGGGTCCCAAGCCGCGTTGGGGTCCCACACGGGGATGGGCTCGGCGTTGTAGGCCGCGTTGTCGTACGCACCATCCGGATTATAAGCTGAAACAGTAAAAGACAAAAGAATGTCCAATCCGGTAATAATAAGGAAGTAACGGCTCGTGCCGAGGCTCCTGAGGGAGCCCTCGAGCTTAGTTACTCATAAACGAGGTTTAGGCTAAGCGCCATCTGCGCTCGGCCACCTCAAGCCCGGTGAATCTGTAAATGCCTCTTCAAGGCAAACAGTGGCCATTCAGTCACATAAAAAAAACCAAAAGTATATAAAAAAAACAAGACAAATTAACTTTAAACTGTCGTGGTTTTTAGAAATAAAGTGTTTTTAAGAAACGGGATATACTATCGGAAACTAAAACAACCCAATTGTGGTAAGAAACCCGTAGTTTGTGAACATTATAAGATAAATTTAAAAGTCTAGCTCCATAGAGGTGTTCTAGTCAAGGAAATCTTAAAATGTTAATCAAATGTGATCATTATCATCACTTTTCTACGACTAAGATTGCTAAAGTATTCCAGATGGATTGAACAAAATATTCGAAGATTGTGTTTGATAGTTGGAAATAAAGTCAATCACAGTAATAGTATAAAGGCAAAGGTTAAGAATGTATGTTTGTTAGAGTTTGTAGCCTAAACGGCTGAACGGATTTTTTTTTTTATAATATAAGGTGGCAAACAAGCACGTGGCCACCTGAATCCACCGAAATAGAAAGCGACCACTGCCCATAAACATCCGCAATTGCAGATGCGTTGCCTACCCTTAATCGACGGAGGAGACGCACATAAAGAGGATATTTCCCCTTCCTATACGTCTCCTCCACCGTCAAATCCACTTTTCCTTCCCATCCTTTCCTCTCAAGAAAAGGGTGGAAAGGGAAAGGGACTAAAATTAGGCCTCCGGCACCACACTCATCAGACGAAACGCGGAATTGCTTCTACATCACGCATGTTTCTGTGTGATCGTGGTATTACACCGGGCGAGCCGGCCCATTCGTGCGAAGATGTTAAAACGGGCTCTACCACTGTTAATATTATATCGATGAAATTTGGTATAGACCATAGTCTGAAAGAACACATCATTTTGTTTTATCTAATTCCACGTGGACACAAGTTAAAGAAATGTAGCAGCAAGTAGAAATTTCGGAATCTCAGATCGATTGCTACAGAATAAATAATTGCCAGTAAACCTACCGGTGGGTTCTTGAGGAGTTTCCTTGGTCTGTCCCTCCATCTGAGTGTACTGTTCCTCTGCGTTGGCGGCCGCGGCCGGGGGCTGCCCGCCCGCGCTTCTGTACACAAACACAATATATCTAAATGTGTGTACAGTAGTCTTCGCTTTTTGTTCATTCGTAATCTAACAATTATCGTCTTTAAAAGTTTACCGCTATCGAACGCGACGTACCCATGTTTAATTTATCAAATCTTAAATGTGGGTACACTTCCTTTCACATATATCCTGGCTCCACTATTTTATGAAAAACGAGTTGTTCCAATACGGCTTCATCCGCATGAAATTATAAAAACTTTATTGTTTACATTTGTCAAATTCTCAATTGCAAATGTCAAAAATCAAATGCACAAATTACAAGGAAAGCTTTTGCCATTTGATAACAATTTCTGTTACCATAGTAACCTTGTTTTCATGATGGTGTCAACTTGTTGTTTTTGTCCCTTTACCGCATGACCGTTGATTTCAAATTATTTACTCTCTACGTTCAATAGCGTGATAATACGCCTAAAACGAGTCGTAAGTGTAGGGCTTTTTATTAAAAAAGTATAATTCAAATATATGTATGCTATGATTGCTGACATCTACGCCACGAAATAGTGTGTGTTTACGCTTTATATTAGTATAGATTATGAGAAATAACCTGTAAGTAACGAGCGCGGCCTGCTCCTCGCGCGTGGGCAGTTTGAAAGGCAGCGGCAAGGTCAGCGCCCAGCGCTCCAGCTCCGTGTTGAATCGCAGCGCGATGCAGTACACGCCGTACATTATCAACATGAACAGAGCTTCCGGCCTGGTAACACAAACATACTCGTAGACGTCATCGTAGAACAGTCTACGATCGCTACGATTATCGTAGCTGTGAAACAAAGACGTTAAACAAATATATAGACTAGGCAGTGAACAAAAATTTTTCACTGGTACTATCTCTGAAAGGTACTATGTGACATGTAATAAAACATTTTACAAAACTTAACCTCCATTTTTTGTTACAAAATAAAATGTAAACATTTAAATATCATTTAATGACATCCATCGGCAATTAATTTAAATACAATTAATCATATTGACATGTGGTTTTAAGGCTATTAATAAATAGTGTATGAAAAATGTATCAAGTGAAATGTTAACTATTCCTCTATATATTTTTTATCTCTTTGCTGTCGTAGCACCGGTACTTTAGATCTACGAGTGTTTAAGCCCAGAACTATAATGTAGATTTCCGTTACAGAACTCACCAGGAGACGTATTTATTGGCGATGGTGCAGAGCATAACAAGTATAGAGATGGCATAGAAGAAGCAGTCGCGGCAGAGCGGCCACCAGTTGAGGTGGCTGACCGTGCCGGCGCACAGCGCGCACACCGAGATCACGAACATTATGTTGAACACCGCCGACCCGATCACACCGGACACGCCTGCGAACAGAACATCGCTGGAACACTGGCTTTAAAGAAAAATGCGCAGTCGCAGATAAATAAAAAAAAATCTATACTAATAAAGCGTACACACACTACTTAATTACTTAGGATGTCAGCAATCACAGTATATTTTTTAATTAATGCCCTACATGCTTTAGGCTACATTTTACGCTATTAAATTTAGAGAGTAAATAATTTGGAAAAAATCGTCATGTGGGAAAGGGACAATAACTACAAGCCGACAACATCAAGGAAGCAAGGTTGCAAGTAACGATAATTGTTATCCAATGTCAAAGGCCTTTATTGTCATTTGTGCATTTGAATTTTGTCATTTACAATTGGGAATTTCAAAGATGTACAGTAAATTAAAGTTTTTATAATTTCAAGCGGATGAAGCCGCACGGGAACAGCTCGTATGTAATAAATGAATAATATTGCATACCAATATCATCCTGTGCGCAGAACACTCCAATAACAACAGTGGCAAGTTCAGGAGCGGAGCTTCCGGCGGCCATGAAAGTCGCACCAGCTACGTCAGGAGCGAGCTTCAGTTCTGAAATGGTTTTATCAATTGTTAAATGAACTCATTAATAACAATTATTATTATTTACTTTTGGTCTATAACTGTAAAATTAACAAATAGTAAACATCAGGTAACCTAGTAAGTTAATAACATATTCATGATTGGGGTACAATTGTTTGGTACTTGAAGCAAGGAGCCTGGAGTACAAACTATTTTTAATTCCACGTAGACACAAACGTGGGCCAAAGAAACCTGCCGCTTTCGGTCACTCGACATACGCAACGTTTTACATTACCATATGTATAAAGAGCATTAATTTGTATATAGTTAATCAAACCTTCACAGATCCTATCCAAGCTGCAGACAAAGTATTCATCACAGACGATAGCGAGGCCGATAAATGTGAACACAGCTACCAGGATATGCAGAATGAGGCCGCCGTGCTTACGCGCTGTCTGACCCATCAGAGGTTGAGGAAACTGGAATATCAAATAAGAAAAATAAACAGCGGTCTTAAAAGTCACAAGTACTCTTGATGTAAAATAATCCTACTAAAGAGCTAAAAACATCAGAATTAATTATCACGGTTGTGTTAAATATTGTCAAAAGTGAAGTTTGACGTATTCGACTACTTTAGTAATAAAGTTTTATTGTCATAGTATTTACCTGTTCAATAGCGGGCGGTGTACAATTCCTCAATGGATGAACTGTAGGGATCGCATCTTCATCCTGAAGATAAAGAACAAACGTTGATAGTATTTTTATGCATTACAAGATTTAATTCTGCTAATTAAATTAAATTTTAGGAAGTTTGAGAGTAGCCCCAGTGGTTGAGAAAATAAGGAGTAAAAGGTTAGCGTGGTATGGGCATGTTATGAGAAGGTATGAATCGCATGTAACAAGAAGGACGTTAGTTATGAATGTGGAGGTACACCGGTATAGGTAGACCTAGAAAGAGATGGATGGACTGCGTGAAAGGTGACATGATCAAGGGAGTGATGACTGAGATGACGGATAATAGAGTAGGATAAGGTAGGGAGGGGAGATAATGATGACATGATTTAATTCTGCCATAAAACAACGCACATAGGATTCAGGCACAGAACAAATGTTTCGCATCAAATTATGAACGAAAAAGATCAACAGATATGTTTTTTTTTAAATTAAACAGTCAACGTTACTAAAGAAACTGAACTAAAATTTAATATTAATTTATATATTTTTTTAGTATTAATCATGATCATGACAGTTTACAATTTTTCTTTTTAAATCCTTTAAATAAAATATGTATAAGGGTACTTGCATTAGTTTTAACGTAACCATCATCTTTCTGTTTCTTCTTTTCTCCCTCTTCTTCCTCTATTCCTTTGAGTCCCTTCTTGCCGCCCTCTGGTGGTATCTCACTGCTATCTTCGTCTTCGGCACCAGTCGCCGGTAGAGGGGACGAAACGATAGTATCTGAAAACGTATTCAGTGTGGTAATATGCATATAGAAGTTTATGTTAGACAAATGTTGTTCTTCTGGTGTTACGGTTTTGTTTTGTTTTACGCATTGATGTTCAGATGTTTATTCAAGATAAGCTGTCGCCCGTTTTGTTAGTGCCGAATTCAAAATTAGCTCAGCCGTTTTGGAGATTACTCGGCATAAACGCTGCTTACGGACAGATAGAGCGACAAAAATATTAAAATGCGAACTTCGTTATCAGCAATACAAATATATCATCATCGCGAAATCCTTTTCTTTTTCTATAATACATATAAACACTCCAATTTTATTATATGAATAGCTAACCTAACTGATTCAGAAAGAAACTTTCTGACATCTGTAACCTAAACAAATTGTCCAATAACAAGTATGACACTTCTGTGTTATGTATTATTTCCCAGAGTATCCAGGGTTAGTGGTATACTAAATGATTTTTTACCTTTAGTAGTTCCTTTGGAGCTTGGTTCGAGGCTCGCTGGCGGAGAATCTTCACCGGTGGTCGTCAGTTTATCTATCAATGGCGACGTGGAAGCGCTCAGCACCGCTTGGAAGATGGAGTAGGCAATAAAGAACACTGACACAGTCAGCCAGCGATGCCGACGCGGTCTTCTCATCCTCTGTAAACAGAAAGGTATCAGATAAGCACAGATGTCAAGGATATGTTGCCTAATCATACTAATATTATAAATGCGAAAGTTTATATGGATGGATGGATGTTTGTTACAGTTTGTAGCCTAAACGGTTTAACGGATTTCGATGAAATTTCAGTGTCCTTTTGAGAGGAATCAAAGGCTTCTTTTTATATGAAAAATGTGGCAAACAAATTCGTCGAAATAGAAATACCGATGCCCATAAACATCCGCAGATGCGTTGCCTACATTTTAATCGACGGAGAAGGGGCGCAATGAAAGTGGATGTTTCCCCTTCCTATTGGTTCCCATATCCGTCTAATCTACTTCTTTCCGTTCTTTTCTTATAAGAAAAGATTGGAAAGGGGAAAGAAGACTAAAATGAAGCCTCTACCATTGTTAAATCTGGTTAAATCTTTTTATTCTTTCATTATAATAACCTTACCATTCACGTCAATAATAAATAATATTTAAGCCACAGTAAGCTCCTTTTATCTTTATTCATTGGATGCATTCTTAGTACACTTTAAGTTAAAGCATTACTTTAGATAAATATTTAATAAAATAATTTGAAAAATCAAGTGACAGCAAATGACTAATGACATTTATTTTTTTATTTGTTGTGGGTATAAAGATACTACTGAAAAGCTACCTTTAAATATTTTTATTCTTTCATTATAATAACCTTACCATTCACGTCAATAATAAATAATATTTAAGCCACAGTAAGCTCCTTTTATCTTTATTTATTGGATGCATTCTTAGTACACTTTAAGTTAAAGCATTACTTTAGATAAATATTTTATTAAATAATTTGAAAAATCAAGTGACAGCAAATGACTAATTGACATTTATTTTTTTAATTTGTTGTGGGTATAAAGATCCTTCTGAAAAGCTACCTTTAAATCTTTTTATTCTTTCATTATAATAACCTTACCATTCACGTCAATAATAAATAATATTTAAGCCACAGTAAGCTCCTTTTATCTTTATTCATTGGATGCATTCTTAGTACACTTTAAGTTAAAGCATTACTTTAGATAAATATTTAATAAAATAATTTGAAAAATCAAGTGACAGCAAATGACTAATGACATTTATTTTTTTAATTTGTTGTGGGTATAAAGATCCTTCTGAAAAGCTACTTTTAAATCTTTTTATTCTTTCATTATAATAACCTTACCATTCACGTCAATAATAAATAATATTTAAGCCACAGTAAGCTCCTTTTATCTTTATTCATTGGATGCATTCTTAGTACACTTTAAGTTAAAGCATTACTTTAGATAAATATTTTATTAAATAATTTGAAAAATCAAGTGACAGCAAATGACTAATTGACATTTATTTTTTTCCGAAACAATAATATTAAACTTAGAAAAGCGACATCTATCGTTACTTAATTTAAATCAAAATTCTAAATACTTTTTTGAAGTCTGTATTAAACCATTAGGCACGTAATGAAAGGCATTTGCCAGCAAAAGGCATCTCTAGAATACCATAATGACTGGAATGGAATGTCCTAGTGCAAGGAATTTATCGCTTTATTAAAATTGTAGTAGAAATAAAATGAAATAAATAACACGATGAATAAGCGATTCACCTAATATCAAGAAACACTCCATACTAATGTCATAAATAAGAAAATTTGGATGGATGTTTGTTAGAGTTTGTAGCCTAAACGGTTTAACGGATTTCGATGAAATTTCAGTGTCCTTTTGAGAGGAATCGAAGGCTTTTTTTTTTTTTACCACGCCGACGGCGTCGCGGGCGAAAGCTATATCTAATAAGTTTATTACCGCGTTGACAAAGTCTTAGGCAAAATCTAGTAAGATAAATTGTAACATTAAAGTTATAAAGAACAATTCAAAACACGAGCACACAAACATATTGCGATCCTTTTCCTTCACTCTAAATAAACAGAGACAACCATATGTTTGTACAATAGCTTCAGCATTAAAATTCCTTTAACAATTTCGCTTCAAACGCGTTCACATTACATTTTATTGATCCGAAAATGTAATGAGTCAGTTTACATGAATAACCAGCGTACAAAGAACCATTGTAGGTTGTAATTTCATCCTTATTTCTACAGCTTTAAGAAAACCGATAGGTCAAGTTATACTGGTTTAACAAGAAGCCCTGTAGCTTCATTGCTGTCTTCTACTTTTTTAAAGGAAACGAAAGGTATAAATTGATGAAAGTATGATTCATATAGAAATTGTAAGCCAATAAAAATCTATACTAATGCTATAAAGAGGAAAGATTTGTATTTTTGTATGTAGCGTAATAATTCAAAAACTACTGAAGTAATTTCCAAAATTATTTTACCACTAGCTTTCGCCCGCGACTCCGTCCGCGTGGAGTTCAAAAAGACAAAAGTTAGTAGCCTATGTGTTATTCCAGACTATCCTCTACGTCTATGCCAAATTTGATCGAGATCCGTTCAGCCGTTTAGGCTACAAACTCTAACAAACATCCATCCATCTATCCATCCATCCATCTAAACTTTCGCATTTATAATATTAGTAAGATTAGTAAGATTAAAAAGCTGCATTATATCTGAACAACATTGGCTATGTTAAATACTAGCTTTTTTTTAAATTTCCAGACGAAGTCGCGGCAATAACTAATCACTGATTCTTTAATTAAAAAATAGCAAAAGAAATAGCTTTATTTCTTCAATCAGAAATCATCAAATTTATCTTAAGTGGTTTAGTGATGTGACATTCATATCGATAGATTACATCACTATATCGATAAACTTATCGAACGCTTAAAATGTCCATTAACATACGTGACGTTTGTCATATTACTAATTTACTAGATAATGGAAACACATTCAGAGACCAAATATGAAGTTTTTTAACAAAAAAAATCGTTTAGAAGCGAACAAAGTCACATAACAGCTAAATAGTCCATGTCACTCAGTGACAATGTACTTTTCTAATGCTCAAATAAAATCTGAAATAGGTCAAGTAATTGTGAGTGTATTCGTAACATACATAAATACAAAAAATTCCTCTTAAAATATGAGTAGAGAAATATCCATTACTTTAATAAATACTAAATCTATACTAATATTATATAGAGGAAAGATTTGTATTTTTGTATGTATTGAAATAACTCAAAAACTACTGGGTCGATTTAAAAATTTCTTCACCATTAGAAAGCTACGTTATCAGTGAGTAACATAGGCTATATATTTTAATCCAACGCGGAAGTCGCGAACAACAGCTAGTCTTAACTAAAACGAGAATTTTTAATTAACTTACTAATGATTCGAGATACAAGGTAAAAGATTAAAAGAATATCTTGAAACGCTATTTATTTCCAATAAAGGAAAAATCGGATTGGATTCAACGAAGATTTTAGATTAAAGAAAAGCGATTATCTTCGTAGGTTGTTCAGGAATTTGAAAGCTGACTGACCTTATCAACAACCCCCATCCCCCGCATCGCCGTTCAACCCCCGGGGAGCTATTTTTAGTCGAGCCCCGGGCGGAATTTAAATTGGAAATGTTACGTTTACATAAATCCCGTGAAAATTATAAAACTACTAACTTTTGCACGCGGCTCCGTCCCCGTGGAATTAAATAAACAAAAGTAACCAGCCTATGTGTTCTTCCAGACTATCCTCTACATCTGCGCCAAATTTTATCGAGATCCGTTCAGCAATTTAGGCTGCAACTCTAACAAACATCCATCCATCCAAACTTTCGCATCTATACTATTATAATAAAGCGTAAACACACACTACTTCGTGGCGTAGGATGTCAGCAATCACAGCATATTTTTTTCTATATCTATCTATATCCATACTATTATAATAAAGCGTAAACACACACTACTCCGTGGGGTAGGATGTCAGCAATCACAGCATATTTTTGAATAATTATTTCTTTAACAAAAAGCACTACACTTACGACACGCTTTAGGCTATATTTTTTCACGCTATGAAATTTTGGGGGTAGATAAATTGAAAAAAAACGTTATATAGGAAAGGGACCATAAACTACAAGCTGCCAACATTGAGGAAGCAAGGGCATTTTGGTAACAGTTATTTTGACATTTGCAATTGAGAATTTGATAAATGTGAACAATAATTTTTTTTATAATTTCATGCGGATGAAGCCGCAAGAGAACAGCTAGTAAATGTTACAATAAAACATAAATTAGGACATGGATTAGCTTGCTTATTCCCCAAGGCGCCTGTGACGTCACTCCGGTGCCGTCCTGTCTCAGAAATAACCTTGACTTTCCCTAGGAATTTACATTGCGGCTTGCCCAGATAATTGTTTTATGAAGCACTTAATAAAAGCGGCAATGGAATTATAATTGTGCGATAAATGTTCTACGATGCCTTCTGGAATACGACAGAAAATTTTCATATGACATGAAATTAAAATTGATGTTTTTTTTTTAATTTAATAATTAAAAATCTAATTGAAAATGTAAATCCAGATTAATGATATATGTTAATTTCATAAAAAATATGTTTTTTAGGTAAATTAACGTAGAGAAAAATTTTAATAAAATTCTTGAGAGTTTTACGAAAGCCAAACAAAAGCGAAATTGAACTGTCAAAGGTATGAAATCTAATGTCAAATTAGCCAGTAACCTAGAGTCTTTGGACGCCAGACATCTTTTTCCGAATACCTACAATTCATGTTAATATTTTGGCTTCAATATGTAATTTGTGTAACTAGGACAACGTTAGTTTTATGGTGCCAAAACGTCTGGGGAATTGAGACTTGCTCCTTGTCGATACCTACAGTTACGTCACTGTCTGGATTTAGGTAAGTAAGCTTTTAATGAAGATCTAATCTATTCTACTTAAAATATCTTGTTTATTATGAGCATACCTTTCAGTTTAGTAGATTATCACAAACAAACGCGAATTTTTAGACAGACAAGAATTTTAAACATTGGGTTTTCGTTGTAAGCAATGCTATTAGATCATGTTCACGTAATAAATATTTTTATATCATACTAGCTGTTAGAAAGAGATGGATGGATTGCGTGAAAGGTGACATGATCAAGAAGGGAGTGATGACTGAGATGACGTATGATAGAGTTATTTGAAGGACGAAAACTCGACGCGCCGACCTTACGGGAGTAGGATAAGGCAGGGGAGATGATGACTAGCTGTTGCTCGCGACTTCGTCTGCGTGAAATTAAAATAAATAGTCCATGTTACACACTTAATACCGCAGCTTTTTCGTAAATCGGCCTAGTAGTTTTTCAGTTATTCCAATACATACAAAATTAGAAAAATCCATAAATACAAATACTTACCCTTTATAATATTAATATAGAAGCAAAGATACATTCATTCCAATTTTATTTATTGTATATTTAGATCCATTGGCGTAGCCGGAGGATATATGTGACAGCTGTTCCTAAGAGGCTCAAAAATAGTAGAAATATAATCTAGACCTAGCCTAGATCATTGGTTTGCGCCTTCCACGGATAGAGCAACGCTTTTTATATATTTTAAATGGAACATATAAAATATATAAAAAGCTGAACAATGTAATTAGAGTTAAAAACTTTTACATCTCCAAGTAATCCATTAAAGTTACGTATTACGAGAAAACCTTTCTATTTGTTGCTTCAATTACTTGAACTAAGTTGAAGCTGGCTCTTTTCCAAATGAATGTAACTTGACGTAATACTTCCAAAGTATAAAGTTTTTCTCGTATTTTAAACTAATACTACGAGGTTAGAATTAGATAATATTTTTATTTATGAGAAGTAATTATTTATTAATAATTGTGCAGAATTACTATTGTTTTTCATTTTATAATACTTTAAGCTTCATCATCATCATCATCATCATCATCCTTATCCTACTCCCGTAGTGGCGCAACAGGTTTTTGTCTTCCACATAACTCTATCATACGTCATCTCAGTCATCACTCCCTTATTAATCATGTCATCTTTCACGCAATCCATCCATCTCTTTCTATGTCTACCTCTACCGGTGTACCACACTCATAACTAACGTTCTCCTTGTTACATGCGATTCATCCCTCATAACATGCCCATACCATGCTAACCTTTTACTCCTTACTTTCTCTACCACTGGGGCTACTTTACTTTAAGCTTATCGGCTTAATATTGAAACGACATCTAAATATGTGTCTTAAATTCTGTTAATAATTCCACTTTAGGAAAAAATGCCTTGATCATTGCAATGAGACAAACTCCGCCTTCCTAAAAATCACTAATTAGATAGCAGTAAGTTCAAACGAAAGGATAATAATAAAAAGAAATTAGTCCTGTATCACTTACTTTTTTTTCGTATGTATATATCTATATCTATATCTATACTATCTATACTATTATAATAAAGCGTAAACACACACTTCTTTGTTGCCTAAGATGTCAACAATTACAGCATATTTTTGAATA
Source organism: Papilio protenor (assembly GCA_029286645.1). Taxonomy (NCBI): domain Eukaryota; kingdom Metazoa; phylum Arthropoda; class Insecta; order Lepidoptera; family Papilionidae; genus Papilio; species Papilio protenor. The sequence continues at coordinate 1,036,447 of JAGSMZ010000056.1, forward strand.
ATTATTTTTTTAATAAAAAGCCCTACACTTACATCATGCTTTAGGCTATATATTTTCACGCCATTAAACTTAGGGGGTAAATATTTTGGATAAAAACCCTAATGTGGGAAAGAGACCATAAGTTGCTGCCAACATCAAGATAGAAAGATTGCTAAGGTTTGTCATGTCATTTTGACATTTGCTATTGATAATTTGACAAATGTAAACAATAAAATAAAGTTTTTATAATTTCACGCGGATGAATCCGCACGCGAACAGCTAGTATATATATATTTATAGGCTGCATTGTATTGGTTTTTGTTCCGCCTTTCGTTTCAAAACGTTCAAACGATTGTTTTAAAGGTCGAACACCGCTTTCCCCAACTTTACGTTCATAAGTACACGTATCTATAAATGTAATTACTTCAACCCTATCCTTATCCTATCTTACTATTTGGATTATCCAATGTTTAACTTACCTTGATTAGAATCGTATCCGTTTACTCACTAATTAAAGATATCCATTGATGTTTGATTATGTTTGAATTGGTTAAAATGTTGAACTTTATACAGAGTGTTCCAAATAACACAAGTATAGTTAAAGATTATTTAATACTAGCTGTTCGCGTGCGGATTCATCCGCATGAAATTATGAAAAATTTATTTTATTATTTACATTTGTCAAATTATCAATAGCAAATGTCAAAATGACATGACATGACAAACCTTAGCAATCTTTCTTTCTCGATGTTGGCAGGAACTTATGGTCTCTTTCCCACATTAGGGTTTTTATCCAAAATATTTACCCCCTAAGTTTAATGGCGTGAAAATATATAGCCTAAAGCATGACGTAAGTGTAGGGCTTTTTATTAAAAAAAGAATTATTCAAAAATATGCTGTAATTGCTGACATCTTAGGCAACAAAGAAGTGTGTGTTTACGCTTTATTATAATAGTATAGAGTATAGATATAGACTAGCTGTTTCCGTGCGGCTTCATCCGCGTGAAATTATAAAAAAACTTTATTTTATTATTAACATTTGTCAAATTTTTCCGAGATCCGTTCAGCAGTTTAGGCTACAAACATCCATCCATCCATATAAACTTTCGCATTTATAATATTAGTATGATGTGAAATGACTTTTCAAAAACCATATTGTTTTTTTTTTTTATTAAAAAATAATTATTCAAAAATATGCTGTAATTGCTGACATCTTAGGCAACAAAGAAGTGTGTGTTTACGCTTTATTATAATAGTATAGATAGATTATAATATAATAGTATAGAGTATAGATATAGACTAGCTGTTTCCGTGCGGCTTCATCCGCGTGAAATTATAAAAAAACTTTATTTTATTGTTTACATTTGTCAAATTCCCAACAACTTTGTATATAACTCACTTTGAAATTTTATCAGTCCTTAAAAAATCGGCATATTAGAAGCATAATCATCTCCATTTTCTCTTTGAATAAATAGTGAGATATTTAACTATTTGCACGGATATACAGTGTAATTCCACTGCTATATTAGTAGTAAAAAATACGTGGAAACTACGTTCGTTAATTTCAACATCAAGAAGTGCATATTTTCGCGTCGTTGAACTAACCTACAATTAAAAATGAAGCAGGTATCAAATGTTACACGTGTTTGTATTAAAAATACTTTTTAGGTTACCCTAGTTTTTAGGTGAATAAAATTAAAGAAATAATATTTAGCTGAGACTGCTGTAACAGAATTATATCTGACTAGCTTTCGCCCGCGACTCCGACCGCGTGGAATTAAAAAGAAATAAAAAAGCATGCCTATGTGTTCTTCCACTATTCTCTACATCTATGTCAAATTTTTCCGAGATCCGTTCAGCAGTTTAGGCTACAAACATCCATCCATCCATATAAACTTTCGCATTTATAATATTAGTATGATGTGAAATGACTTTTCAAAAACCATATTGTTTTTTTTTTCAGGATTTTAAAAATGGTAGTACGGTCTAAGGACGATGACGCATGACAAACAACGCTGGCGCTCTGTCTCGTCGGAAGCCAAGAGCCACTTTGGGTCGTTGCACCAGCGCAGTAAGTACATTCTAATATTTGTAGCCTAAACTGCTGAACGGATCTCGATGAAATTTGACACAGATGTAGATAGTCTGGAATAAGACATAGGCTACTTGCTTTTTTTTTTAATTCCACGCGGACGGAGTCCCGTAAAGCTGTGTAAATGTTATAGGAAAGTGTAGGAATTTTCAAGACATCAGATAAGAGGGCATTATTATTCATGAGAGCTTCGACACTATTGCACAGGTCGACCATCGAGAAACAAAGCCTTTAGAACCTTATATAGACAGGTATATGGTTTAAAAGTTACATAAATAGACCATAGATTATTAATCTATACATAGAGTGTTTAATGTAAATAATGAAGTTTTTTTTAAATCATGAGTCAATTTTCGAAATGTAACTAAAAGAAATTTACACCCGCTAAAGGTCTCTAGAGGTTTTTCGCCTTACTTTTATGCTCCGGATTAGGCATAGGTTATAAAAGCAAACATTTTGTTGGTAAAAGGGACTAATCATACTTTTGACAACCCTAAACGTCTGTGTTCCAAAGTAATTGCATGTTTTTGAGAACCTTGAACACTGTAAACCTGAAAACATTTTACATAGGGATCTATAAAAACCGAGGATACAGGTTAGGTGGTTTTCCCCTCCCCATCCTTTCCCCACTCATTACCATGTATGTAATGCATACTTTAAAGTTTACACACGCTCATTTTTATCTGACAGTTTTATCTGAACAATCGGATCGTTCAGATAAATCTATCACTTATAGGCAAATCTGAGAACTTAACAGTTCCAAGTTTTGTTAGATTTATCTTAACGATCGAACTGTTCAGATAAAACTTAGCGTATCTAATGAGATATCTAAATTTGGGTCATAGTTATTGTATCGTATGCTTTGATAATATGTAAATAGTAAATTATTACAAACATTAGATTCAACACTTATCTATTGAAGACAATGTCACATAGGTTATCTTCTTAGATAGTATTTTAAACAAGAGATAATTTCTTGCTTAAGTTATTATAAAGAAATTATTAATTCACTAACTATGCCCATGACTATCTGGGTGGAATTAAAAATCATATTTTTAGTAGCCTACGTGTTCTTGCAGATTATGTTATATAACTATACCAAATTTTATCCAGATCAATGGATTCTGGAGTTAAGTGGTATCAAACATCCATACAATAAGTAAGATTATAATGTAATTATATGTACTATTTTACTATTATATTCCTTATCAGAACATACAGAAAGAGGGAAAAAAGTGTCGATGGATTGTGTTGAAAGAAGATATTCTTAATATCGGAGTTTACTCAAATATGACGACAGATAGATGTATGATAAAGTAGAGCATACAGTGCCGACACTATAGGAAAATCCCTTTCTCGACATATCGCATACAATAAGTACACACCTTTAGGTGACTATCAAATAAGAATCTTGTTAACATATTAATGATATTCTAAGGGCCTGTCCCACCAAATTGTAAATTGTCTGATAACAATCGTGTAAAATATGCGAGGGAAATATCGGATTTTGTTCCCTTATCTGACAATGACGTCATAAGCTATCTGAGCCTCAATCAGCCAGTAGTGGGATAGGCCCTAAATGATACATGCTTGATTTTTTTATTAATGATTCATATAACTCACCACAGCCTGCATTTTGTCTGGCGGCCAGCCAGCTGTTCTCAATCGTAGGTCGCTATTTATACGCTCAGGATATCGATTTTCCCCGGCGACGTTACGTAACTAACACACGCTATAGAAAATGTTTGGCACCCCTGGATAAGAAGCTCAAAATATAACGCCCATTGTTACTATCGACATTTGGAATCCTTTAAGAAATCAATTAATTAATTATAGAGTAAAGATGAGAATAGAATATTATGGTTTTTGAGTAAGATATATGATAGAGTTAATTAGAAGCAAGGTTTAGATTGAAGGAATCCTTTTTAAAAACGCACAATTGATTCAGGATCACAGAATAAAGTGGCCGGTATCCCCAAGGGGTTAATAACGCGTCCGAGCGCAGTGGCGCCGCCAAGCCGACTGTGGTAGAAGTAGAAATCTCGCGTCTGCGCGTCTCCAAACCCACACATTAAAAACATCTGCATTATTCATTTATGATTTTTATTTTTATATTCATAAAGTTTATATTTGTTTGTTAATATTTAATCTGTATTATTTGTATATGTTCGTTATGAAATTCGACTTTATTGGGTGTCGAATAAGGTTGTTTTTAGAATGTATTTGTAGTTATAAGTTATTGAATAAAAATGTTACAGCATTGACAGAAAATGAAGACATGGCGTTAGTACACTTGTTATGGATAATTGCAGGGGATTTTCATTGTGGTGAAAGTTGAGGGGTTTTTGTTTGTTTGCTTTCATTATATCACAGGTTAATTTCAATGAATGAACACTACCGGGCGATTTACATTCATTTTCTATGCAATTTTATTTAATGATATATATGCTTTCTCTAATTTCTAACTAGTTATTGTCTATATGTAGTACTAGCTGTTGCCCGCGAATTCGTCCGCGTGGTATTAGAAAACATACGAACTATATAAATAACCAAAACTCCGTATACCTCGGGAACCGGATATTTTTCGGGGATGAGCTTTATTCCATGTGTACTCCAGACTTTGTTTTATATCTGTGCCAAATTTCAATGAGATATATTGAACCGTTGAAGAATAATCGAGTAAACATTAAAAAACATAATTAATCCATCCCACAGGAACCGTAACTATTTCCGGGATAAAAAGTAGCGTATGTATTCTTCCAGACTATGCTCTACATCTGTGCTGAATTTCATGGAGATCCGATCAGCCGTTTAGGCGACAAACTCTAACAAACATCCATCCACCTAAACTTTCGCATTTATAATATTAGTTAGTATGATTGTTGTTTATGAAGCCCTTTTATGTAAATCTGCTTCAATTTATTTTAAGATTATGTGCTACTGTATAAAACTACCTTGGAACATATCCTACATTATTTTATTCTATATTTTTAATATATGTCAATTTTATTGAATAATATCTAAAAGATTTCAACAAATTGTTATTCATTGTAAAAAGCGTAGCATACCCGTAGACGTTAAGACTACGTCATTCCGTAGCAATGAGTCTACGTCATCGCTACGCATGCTCTACGACCCTCGTAGCGAGGCTGACGTAATCCCATAGAAATCGATTACGTACTCGACATTGTTTTTGTTCTCTAATTAACTACAGTAGCAAACATATTTGTTTTAAAATAAAAATTGTCTAACTTAAGTAACTTGGCATAACTTGTAAAATACTTAATTTTTAATTCTTATCGGACCTATTCATCTAATTTATTGGATTAACAGATGTTTTTCTAATAAGATTATAGAAATAATCAATTGGAATTAGTAACATACGGAATTATAAGAAAGATTAGAATCTTACTGGCTAGTTTAATATCGTACAATTTTAAATTAGCGACATCTATCGGCTAAAAGATTTGAGTTATTAGTTTCAACCCTAAACTTTAGTAAACTGAACAATAGATGGCTCTGCCACAGATTACGCAGAAAAATGTTGGGTAATGAAGTTAACTTGTACTGTCTTTTGTTTCTTTTGCACTAACAATCTTGATGAATATTATAAATTGTGAAAAAATAACACAGTTTAATTAATTATATCTTTTAGCTGTGTTTAAAATTTTATTACGCTTACGTTACGATTTATTTAAGCTTTTCCTCAGTTAACATTTTATTTTTATTAAAAAACTAACTCTTATAGTTCTGTGAAAGACGATAAAGTACATTTTTTTTTTATATTACTACAACAATTGGGTTCCATATCTTGTCACAGAGGTTAGATATGAAAAGGGGCGTCAAATAAACGTAGCTCTTAAACAGATGGGTGTGGCGGAACAGATGTGCGAAAGTTCACACTCATTGTTCAAAACCACGATTTATTTTCAACATATTTTTATTGTGTACAGTACACGGTAACATTCGACAATGTTTTATAACATTTATTTACTAGTTTCCCCCGCGATTTCGTCTGCGTAGAATTAATAATAAAAGTAATTAGACTATGTGTTCTTCCAGACTATCCTCTACATCTATGCCAAATTTCATCGAGATCCGTCTAGTCTATTAGGCTACAAACTCTAACAAACATCCATCCAAATTAACCTTTGACGTTAAAGCATTAGTAAAAAAAATGATACTAACCATAAAGAGATGAACACTTTATCGGTTTATTATTCGTGAATGTTTTAAAAAAAAACACTCTTTTCTCGAAGCACTTCAAGGCATTTTTAGAGGATAGTCTGGAAGAACACATAGGCTACATACTTTTGGTTTTATTTCTAACTAGCTTTCGCCCACGACTCCGTCCGCGTGGAATTAAAAAAAAACAAAACATAGGCTATATGTGTTCTTCCAGACTATCCTCTACGTCTATGCCAAATTTCATAGAAATCCGTTCAGCCGTTTAGGCTACAAACTCTAACAAACATCCATCCATCCTTCCATCTAAACTTTCGCATTTATAATACTAGTATGATTCCATGCGAACCTAGTTGCAGACGAAAGCTAGTAAGTACACATTTGTTTTTGTTTTATTGATATTTTTAAATGCAATATAAGAAGTGTAGCTTTAATAATTCTCTAACACTTTCTGAACATAGAGCAAGCTGTGCCAATAATTAAAATGTCTCCAAAATTCGACACACCTCGTCTTACCCCGTCACACGTACTTACCGAAGTCAAATACTCAATTACAACTCACAACAAACTTATTCCACAACCAAAGAAGAACAATACATTCAAAATACATCCTTAATGCTATAGATTTAAAGATCAGATTATATTTTATGGAATTAATAATAATTTTGTATATCAGAGTACTTAGTATAGATGACATTGTTGAAAAAGGACAAGAGTACATTAGCTATTGTGGTTAAAAGCACAATGAAATACTCAATGGTAAAAGTCAACGGTTCTGTTAGGATCGACAATTTTATGATAAATAAAAATTAAAGGATTTTATACCTTAATGCGTTGTGATAGAGTTGAATGTGATCGTATTTCTTTAGTAATATTTCGCACAATGAGATCTATAGAGTTTTTTTTTGGTGTTGCGCTTGCTAAATTGGGTTAGGGTTTTAAAAGTATTATGTCGGCTTAAGCGGTTGACACTTCACAGCGTTACTCAAATGTTTTGGAGATTCCCTTAATCGGATTTCTTGAGAATTCAAGTGTTTGTTGTCTTTTCGCACTTAAGTTCTTGTAATGTCAATTTCTATTCAACCCTTTATTTGTATGGATATACAATATTATTGTTTAATCTTGTATCCTAACGTTATGAATATTAGATAATTTTTGCGATTTACTTTTTTTAATTCCACTGAAAAAAAAGTTTAAGTAAACTATATTGTAATTAATTATTTTATTACTAGCTTTCGCCCGCTACTCCGTTCGGAGGGAATTAAAAAAAGTAAGTAGCCTATGTGTTTTTCCCGACTATCCTCTATATCTATGCCAAATTTCATCCAAATCCGTTCAGCCGTTTAGGCATCCATCCATCCATCTAAACTTTCGCATTTACAATATCAGTAAGATCTGTACTCTATACTATTACTAATAATAATATTACAAAGAGAAAAGATTTGTATTTTTGTATGTATTGAAATAACTCAAAAACTACTGGGCCGATATCAAAGATTCTTTTAGCATTTAAAAGCTCCGTTATCAGTTTGTCACATAGGCTATATTATTTTAATTTCACGGGTGAAGTCGCGAGCAACAGCTAGTAGTTTATAAAATTAAAGCATTATTTTACAACTACATTAATTATCGAAACAAAATGGCGGCATATTCGCGGGCTGTCAAATAAAGTTTATATCGCGGTGAACTGTCGCCGCGTCGGGCAAAGGCACAACGTGACGTGCGGCCACAGAACAATAACATATGAAATATTGTCCTTTCTGAGCACATCTGCCGCAAAGAAAAAAATTATAGATAGACACGGGCTATAAAAGTTTGTGCCTTTAGATTTGAAGAGACCATCTCGGTTTGATCCTGAAATACTGCTAATTACCGGCAGACAAAAAATAACATTTAATTGAATTATCGTTAATGTATAAAAAAACAGTTTTTTTTTTAAGTCAAGTTCATTTACACCGACATTAATTTAACCCCTTATCATCCAACACGAAAGAAATTGCAAAAGGGTTTGTGTTTCCACTCTCAGACTAACAAAAATAATTTAGCAACCCAGCAAACCTTAGCGATTACTAAATGTTTCTGAGTAAGACATTAAGGTACGTTTTCTGATAGCCATCTGTATGTAAAATACATATATTACATCCTGGCTGTTGCCCGCGACTTCGCCCGCGTGAAATTAAAAAATAATATAAAATATTGCCCATGTTACTCACTGTCAACATAGCTTTTTAAAGGTGAAAGAATTTGAAATCGGCCCAGTAGTTTTTGAGTTATTTTAATACATACAAATCTTTCCTCTTTATAATATTATATTAGTTTAGATATCTACTAAACCATAGACGTAGCACGTGGTATGTATCTATGGTCGACGCTCTGCAGCCGGCTTTTCCACCTCACTTCACACACATTATGGCTATCATTTGTTATTTTTATATTTCTCTGTCGCTTTGACGAGGATTTTATAGTTCGCGGTTAGCATTTTTTTGTGGTCAGTTTGTAGTTGAGAAATATGGAAACGATTATATTTGTGGCTATATTGAACTGCTGGCGAAACATGAACATGAAATCCGACTGAATGTATTGGCCTTCATTTTTTTTTTAATTTTTTTTTATTTTTTTTTTATATAATATGAGGTGGCAAACGAGCAAGCGGCCACCTGAATCCACCGAAATGGAAAGCGACCGCTACCCATAAACATCCGCAATTGCAGATGCGTTGCCTACCCTTAATCGACGGAGGAGGAGACGCACATAAAGCGGACATTTCCCCTTCCTATGCGTCTCCTCCACCGTCAAAACCACTTTTCCTTCCCATCCTTTCCTCTTAAGAAAAAAAGGTGGAAAGGGAAAGGGACTAAAATTAGGCCTTAATTAAATTCATAGCAACCTGGGAAAAACACGATTTGAATAATACCTTTGACTTTAAAATTGCTTAACCGCTTATACGATTATGACTTAAAGTCAGAATCGGTGTAAGCGATTTCTTCTTCTTATTCTACTAAATTTCGACCATAGAAAGCACCATTAAAAAAAAGTTAACATTTGCATTTTCCACCTAATTTTCTCGCAAAAGTTGATCCGACTTGTAAGGCTTTCTTTCACATCTCAGCCGTGCGCAGTAGGTTTGCCGAAAACTTCCACGAACAGCGCGTTCCTGATTAGTAACGTCATGAGACAATCGACAAAGCTGCGCACGATTAGAACGCACGCTTTTGACTAAACTATCGCACAACTGTTTAGACACACTTTGATTACTATGAGCTTATATGGAGGTCCGCTTACTCGATTTTTAGTTGTGCAACTAACCATTTGAATTTGCTGCGAAACAATCGACAATCGCACATCACTTATAGTTAGTGTGCGCTCTTAATATTCACACTAAGTTCAAGTATTCAGATATAGAGTACTTAAGTATACCGCTAGTTGTAAAGAACGGTCAGTAACAATGGCATTGACCATTAACAATGACGTAGCACCAAAGTACACAAACTGATGACAGCCTCCCGTACCGACAATGTGGAGCAAACAATGATTCGCCACGTCAATCCAATGCCGGCTTCTTTTAAACTAAATTATGTTAGTGACATATTTTTAAATTTAAACTTTTATATCGAACGGAAGGTTCTGTATAATAACGTCTTAATTACTGTAACTTTTTCTCTGTATCGTTCTCTCTATCATTCCTAAAATTCGCCACCATTCTTATTGACCTTTCGCCATCTTTTACTCATTTTGTATGGCGATATATAAGCTCATTTATATAACTCTCTACTGCTGAAATATTGTTGTCTCAGATTTAGCAATAATAATGAAAGGATTACTTCTTTTAAACTATTTTTACCAATTAAGTAGCTGTTGCTCGAGACTTTGCCCGCGTGAAATTAAAATAATAATAAAAAACATAGCCTATGTTACTCAATAATAACGTAGCAATTTTATGATGAAAGAATTTTTGAATTTTTGAAATCGAGCCAGTTGTTTTTGAGTTATTTCAATAAATATAAAAATCCAAAAATACAAATCTTTCCTCTTTATTAGTATAGATATAGATTTAGGAGTGCAGAAGTAATTGGCTATTTAATAATCATTGAGTTTTAAATAAATATGCTATCTAAATAAAAAAAATGCGAGGTCTTTTATTTTCTAAGTCTGACTAATCTATACTAATATTATAAAGAGGAAAGATTTGTATTTTTGTATGTATTTGATTCGCGCAAAAACTACTGGGCCGATTTTAAAAATTCTTTCACCATTAGAAAGGTAATTTATCTGTGAGTAACATAGGCTGTATTTTTACTATTTTTTAAAATTTCACGCGGGCTAAGTCACGAGCAACAGCTAGTAAACAATAAATTAAAAGGATCTTTAGTAATGTTTTATTAGTTACAAGGATCTCTAAAAATTTCCACAGATAATAAACAATTTCAGACACACCACAAAAGCTCGAGGGCGTGGCTGAAGAGGACGCCGCAAACACTTCAAAGCGCGTCGGCACTTTGCGAACTTACAAATGCCTTTATTTGTTCAATTGACACTGTGATATCGTTATTTAAGTATCGACGTGAATGGAAGCCTTATTTATTCCGATAAAGCTTTAAAACATGTAAAGATAACCGCTTTAGAAGTTGTTAAAGTATTTGTTACAAAAGCATTTGTATTAAAAAAGTTAATATTCGTATAATTTAAATCAAACGTATTTAGTGCACCATTTGTTTAAAATATTAAAAAATTAACTTTCACCCGCGACTCCGTCCGCGTGGAATTAATTAACAACAAAAGTGAGTAGCCTTTGTGTTCTTCCAGACTATCCACTTCATTTATACTAAATTTCATTGAAATCCGTTCAGCCGTTTAGGCTACAAACTCTAACAAACATCCATCCATCCATCCATCTAAACTTTCGCATTTTTAATATTAGTATGATGGTTGATAATTAAATGAAAGAGGAAATTAAGGACTTGTATGTTACATAGCCATATACTAGCTGTTGCTTGCGACTTCGTTAGCGTGAAATTAAAAAAATATAGTCTTACTCATTACGTAGCTTTTTAATGATTAAAGAATTTTTAAAATCGACCCAGTAGTTTTTGAGTTATTAAAATGCATACAAAAATACAAACCTTTTGTCTTTATAATATTAGTATGATGGTTGATAATTAAATGAAAGAGGAAATTAAGGACTTGTATGTTACATAGCCATATACTAGCTGTTGCTTGCGACTTCGTTCGCGTGAAATTAAAAAAATATAGTATATGTTACTCATTACGTAGCTTTTTAATGATTAAAGAATTTTGAAATCGACCCAGTAGTTTTTGAGTTATTAAAATGCATACAAAAATACAAACCTTTTGTCTTTATAATATTAGTATGATGGTTGATAATTAAATGAAAGAGGAAATTAAGGACTTGTATGTTACATAGCCATATACTAGCTGCTGCTTACAAATTCGTTCGCGTGGAATTAAAAAAATATAGTATATGTTACTCATTACGTAGCTTTTTAATGATTAAAGAATTTTGAAATCGACCCAGTAGTTTTTGAGTTATTAAAATGCATACAAAAATACAAACCTTTTGTCTTTATAATATTAGTATGATGGTTGATAATTAAATGAAAGAGGAAATTAAAAAAATATAGTCTTACTCATTACGTAGCTTTTTAATGATTAAAGAATTTTTAAAATCGACCCAGTAGTTTTTGAGTTATTAAAATGCATACAAAAATACAAACCTTTTGTCTTTATAATATTAGTATAGATTACCAGAACTATAATAATATTACATAACGAATATACATTTTTATGTACTATGAAAGTTCTAGAATTGTAAAGAATTCATTTACTTTTATCGCAACATCTTGATCCATAAGGTGTTTAAAACTATTTTATCTGTATGACAGAAGGCTAATTTTTAACTTTGTTTTTTAAAAATAAATATTTAAGCTTCTTTGTGACGGTTTAGAAACTAAATAACTGAAAAATGACGTATTTTAAGACGTTTATCTATCATTGATTTTGTATTCTTCCTCAGAGAAAAACTACATAAGTCAGCCTTTTCAGTTTTTATTTTTACAGTTTCACAACACTTCAGTATCAAGACAGTTTAATCTCGCTACACAGTTGTCATCTTTGAAGAGCGCCGCGTGGGCGGGGCGTCAACGTCTGTTTGTTTGTTTGTCGGCATCGCGTCAGTCTCACCTTGTCGGCACTGCACAGACACAGTGCACTGGACCGTGAATACGCAGGATGACATATCTGCATCTTTTTGACTTGGTTTGTTGGCTATCGAAGGTTCGAATCCTGCCATTTACCAATGTGTTTATTAATTTATGAATTTCATATGTACATTTATACGATCTTCTTACGTTGAAGGAAAACATCGTGTTGCAACCTGCACATTTTACAGTGGTAGAGCCCGCTTTAACATCATTGCATGAGTAGGTCAGCTTGCCCGGTGCAACACAACGACCACACAGAAGACAGGTTTGAAGTGGGATCAACTCCGCGTTTCGTCTGATGAGTATGGTGCCGGAGGCCTAATTTTCGTTTCTCCTTTCCACACTTTTCTTATAAGGAAAGGATGGATAGGGAAAGTGAATTTGATGGTGGAGGAGACGCATAGGAAGGGGAAATATCCTCTTTATGTGCGTCTCCTCCGTCAATTAAGGGTAGGCAAAGCGTCAGCAATTGCGGATGTCCGAGCAGCGGTCGCTTCGTCATTTAGGCGGATTCAAGTGGCCTCTTGCTCGTTTGCCACCTTGTAATAAAAAACATATCAGCGAAGAAATTTGAAAGATATGTGTGAAGTCAAGCCGCACTAACTAACCTAAGTTTAGTTTCACTAGTTTCACTAAACTTAGTAACTTAGGGTAGCCTCGAGCTTCTTAATGAGGAAGTATAGAGTGCTGATGATCTACAGCCTTACAAATAAACGCGGTATAAAGTTTGTACTAATATTTGCTTATACTCAGTTTATTCCTAAGTATAACTTTATACCGCATTTGTAAGGCTGTTAAAGTTTGTAAATAAATCCAAATCCATCAAAGCCCTATTATAGTTAACACGTGTTTGTTTGAATAAATTCTTTGGCATATTGAGATGGATGTAACAACCCTTTAGCGAATGTTTTTCGGTGAAAGAAATTTAGTCAAGTAGGATGATCGATCTATCCATTACATACTGTAAACTTATGTTATAAATACTCATAGAGTTGTAGAGTGAAACTTTTGCCCGCGACTCCGTCTGCGTAGGATTAAAAAAAAAAGGAAGTAGCCTATGTGTTCTTCCAGACCTTCTACATTTATACCAAATTTCATCGAGATCCGTTCAGCGGTTTAATCTACAAACTAACAAACATCCATCTACACAAAAACAGCACATTTGTCGCTAAAACATATAAATAACAACTCCTTTCGGCTAAACACTTTTTTAACTAACATTAACTAAGCTTATTGTATAAATGTACTTCTCAATATTTTACAAAATTAAATAATCTTGTCCGCTATATCTGGATTTCAACGTTCTTCTGTTTACTTTATTTTATTGTGGAATTTAAATTAATTCTGCAAACTTTAGTGTGCAACCTTCGGGAATCCAATAACTACCTACCCCAATATGGATTCAACAAAGCGTAAATTTACAAATCTTATCCCATAACTTCTTTCATATCCTTCAACAATAAATACAACATTAATGGTTTAACGCAAAGATATATTAAATCAAATAGATTGTAACCCTAATTTTTGTATCTCCCCTTCGTAATATTCCCCCTCTATTTCCTAGGAGGGGGTGACTCCACCCCAGTGACCCTAACATTAGGGTGAGTCGACCACTTGATGGCCCGTTACAGCCCTGTTGCGGTTCCGATTAAGGTTCCACAGATTAAATATATTGATGTTTCTTTTTTTATTTTAAAGTTGACAAATATTTTCAGCCAGTTTGTTTCGGAAAAACCGAGAATATAGTTGTTAAAATCTATTAAAATATCAAAATATACCAAATAACAGTCACAACAAGAACATGTAATACTAAAAAACTCTGTTTTCTTATAGACAAGAGAATTAAAATATAACCTTAGCTGTTTAGTTTTAAAGTGAATCGTCAATAAAATATTTTATTCAGTCTCTTTGAGGCTCTACCTTTTTGTGTAAAGAAAATGTCTAGTACATTGTAATGAAATATGTACGTTTTTTTCCTTTTACGTACTACTTTAGTATGTCACATAAATAAAAACATTACCATTCTTAAAATTGGGTCAAACTGAGCTCTTAAATCGACGGAATAACTTAAAAACTAGTAAAACGAAAACCCGTGGCGTCGTCCAGTCTACTTTTATCAATGGATGCGGGCACAATGAACTGTCAGCCATTTTGAATTTATAGCGCATTTTGTTTTGCGGCCGATTATGAGGTTATAGTTATTGTGTTAATACTATACAAGACCACACAACGTATCTATACTACAGGATGTTCAAGCAGACAATTAGAGTTCTGCCAAAATTGTTGAAATGAGTTTTATTGAATTACTATCGACTGACTTCGTCCACGTGGAATTAAAAAAACAAAAGTAAGTAGCCTATGTTTTCTTCCAGACTATCCTCTACATTTATGCCAAATTTCATCGAAATCCATTCATCAGTTTAGGCTACAAGCTCTAACAAACATCCATCTATCTAAACGTTTGCATTTATAATATTAGTAAGATTTAGCTGATGAAATACATAAATTTTGAGACCAAAGTATATTTTTAATACACCTTATTATATTTAAAAGTCGTATTTTTCTTTTATAAAGTGAACGTTCAATTTAATATTTAACACGACCGAATAAAACGTAACATCCTGTATAAAGGCTCCATTGATGAAGCTTGCACAATCACGACAGCCGTAGTAATCGTAACGTACAAAGACGCCAAAAAACTACACCAAATACACGAAAATATAACTCATAAAGTTGTCACGCTACTCGACAATTCTAACTAAAATTCGCTTAAGAATTCCTTAACGCATTATTATAAAGATTTATATGATTTTGATAGAAAGATATTAAGATACCTTGATTTTAAAGATGTATTCGTTACAGTAGTGTGAATCTTTTAGGCTCTCTTTATAGTTTGTAATGTAATTTAGACTAACAAATAAATTTAGTTAGATCGCTTATTGTTACTATAATTTTATTTTTTGCACATATTTACTGAGATACTAAACTTATTTATTTAACAAAAATCTAAGATCAAATTAAAAAGTTTTAAAAACACCTCAATTGACTAGTAAAAATGGTTTCGTTTTTACAAAATGTCCGTAAATAAAACATTTTAAATTTTGATTCGAATTTCAAAAAATCATCTATCAAAATTCGTATTCGAAATTCAAAAGTGTAACGGAATATCGATCATCTGCGCCCGCGACGTTAAGGCGCGATCTCAGAAAACCTACAAATAAAAAGATATTACGAAAGGAGATTCGATAACTGACAGGAAGTTGACGAATCGATTCTAGAATAAAAGGATTTGTGCAAAAAAATTGAAGAGATGACCGTTAAAATTATGTTTCAATATTTTTACACAATATCTTTTTCTACTTACTGATGTATGTTAACCTTTAATTCGAGGGAGTTTTTTTGTAGCAAATTATGTTACCAACACACTAAAATCAAAATCTCACGTATTTTCCTCTAAATTAATTCAGAAGATTTTTTTTAAATTAGTTGTTCGTCATACTGGACACTATCGAATTAAGGGTTAAAGTCGATTAAATAAAACGCATTTTAAAGTTTTTTTTATAAATAACTAGTTTACCCATGCATGCATTATAATGTTATAGTGCACGCAAGAATATTGATTTCCTTTCTTTTTATTAAAGCCCAGTCTTTAGAATAACCTAAGGACAATTTGTGTATTTATAGTGTAATCTGCTTGTTCATCTAAAAATCGCACAATATTTGTTGAATAAACATAATAAAAAATTAAAATGCATGGCCAGTATCGCGCAATCAAGATGGCGGATGATCCATCACGCGGGACACGGAATTTGACAGATCGCCTCGATTCCGTATTCCGTTTGGAAACCAACTAAAAACGTATCAAATACAACGCAATCAAGTCTATTGTGTGAGATTTAATTCGATTTGTTTGCTAGTGATACATTTTGATATGACATTTTTTTTTCGAAAAAATATTCTTTAATTTAGCCGTTATATTTTTACTAAAATCGGCTTGGTAGTACAGATTATGCACTTTTTTAAAGTTTTTACTCTTATTTCTTATGTTTAACCAGCCAGTATTCATAGATATTTGTATCTTTGTTTCAGGGTCTACCATCTAAAGCGAAATTATGAACTTCCATGACACCTAAACGTGAAACTATGGTGAAAACAAATTCTTACTAGGGACATCATAATTACTGCTTAAGGGACCTCTAAATTTAAGAGATGATTAGTGAAAATGTCCATTAGATTATCGATTGCCGTTGAAGTCTTTTTGACCGTGAATAAAGCTGTAAAATACATAGAAAATTAACAGAATTTCCTGATAAACGCATTAATTTTATAAAATACCAAAAATATCGCAGCGGAGAATTACTAACTAAGCTGCTAGCAACCGTAAACATTTTCCAAAATTAAAAAAATCAAAATTGCTAAGTTTCCCATAAATCGTTTACAATACATCTAACATGCTATGTACTTTTATGTCGCTTGGGAACCGCAACAAATGTTGAAACCATTAAAACAAACAACTTCGCAGCTGTGAGGGCAGCGACTACTCGCGCGAATCGCTCGGCCCCCAGCACCGCCTCCCAAAGATGCACAAAAATCAACATAAATAACAATACACACCCCTATCTCAAGCACAATGACAACCAGCTCAAAGAAAACGAAACATAAAAACCAACCAACACAAGGAAATTTAAACTGCAAGACACTTAAGTCAAGGTTGAAAATCATTCAGCAAATGATTGTAACATACCCGAAAATGTTAGTTCGATAGAAGCGTGCAACAATTGAGAAATATTTCGTCTCTTTCATCCATTCAATGGCTGATCCTGTCCCTCTTTTGGGTGCTTTTATTAAATTTATTGTTAAAGAAATGTATATAAAAGTTGTTGAAACGAAGAAGGGTCCCAGTCAGTGAGTGTAGTCCGTACGATACGAATCGATATGTTGTCCGTCGAGAAAAACTATTCCAGGCTGTTCAGACCTTGGGATGTGAAAGAAAGCGAAACAAATGAAGTGAAAATAGACGTGACTAGTGATACAATAGAAGTTAAAACAAAGAAACGAAAATTGGATGAGAAAAGAGAAAATCGATTAAGAAAAATTAGAGGTACCTTTAAGAAAAATGATAATTTACAACAAGACGCGACGGTTTCAACAACAACTATCGAAGATGAACCAAAAATTAAATCGGAGTACATCGATCGAGACACGATTAGTTCAGTTACCAAATTAAGTATGGTATGTGATCGATTACTTGAACATGAGAAAGAACAAAGAAATAAGAAAGATATTCAAACACCATCTGTACCACTAACTCATTCAAACGTACCACAAAACATACAAATATACAACCAAATGCCAGAATATATAGCAACGGATATCGCGCAAGCTTTAGGAGTACCACCAACCGATCCTTTACTCCTAGAATCTTTAGCACAAGGGTATGCAATGGAAATTGAATACGCAAGAATAATCCAACAAGAAAACGAAGCTAAACTCCTTAACGCAAGAAAACAGCGACCAAAGAAATACAAATGTCCACATTGTCAGGTTGGATTCTCAAACAACGGTCAACTGAAAGGTCATATACGTATCCATACGGGTGAAAGACCATACAAATGTGATGAAAAGAATTGCGGAAAGACTTTCACTAGGAATGAAGAATTGACGAGACATAAACGGATACATTCTGGAGTACGTCCGTATCCTTGTCCCACTTGTGGGAAGAAATTTGGAAGAAGAGATCATCTGAAAAAACATACGCGAACACATGATTTACAAGCTGAAAGGATGATGCCTGTTTTTGTACCACTATCCGCGATTCCTCATATGACTGGATATCCATATCTTTACGGATATTGATAACTCAAAAACTAGCTTATATCTATTTTTTTAAATGATGAATGTCTTTGAAAATACTGAACAACGTGGATCGTGTCAAATGTTAGTTTATTTATACTAATATTAGAGAGGAAAGATTTGTATTTTTTTATGTTTTGAAATAACTCAAAAACTACTAGGCCGATTTTAAAAAATCTTTCATCGTTTCAAAAAACAACTTTATCGCTGAGTAGCAAGGCTATGTTTTTTACTATTTTTTTAATTTCATGTGGACGAACCCGCAAGCAACAACGAGTTCATTATCAAAAATTTAATATTTGGCGTGTGTACAAATGTGGCTTTAAAAATAATCATCATTTTAATGAAAAGTGACTTGACTTATTTGTATGTGTATATAGTATATAGTAGACTTATTTGTAAATAACAAAAATTGTGTCATTTCAAGGGTTTTGTGAAAATAAACAATTTGACATTGTAAACAAGAGCGAAATGTGTTAACTATTTTAGATAAAATATATCTTTGAGATTGATATAAAGTATTTAAATGTATGGAATGTGTGCAAAGAACTTTTATAATTTTATATTATAATATAAATATTATAAAGAGGAAAGATTTGTATTTTTTTATGTTTTGAAATAACTCAAAAACTAGCTTATATCTATTTTTTTAAATGATGAATGTCTTTGAAATCACTCCACAACGTGGATAGTGTCAAATATTAGTTTATCTCTACTATTATAATATTATAAAGAGGAAAGATTTGTATTTTTTTATGTTTTGAAATAACTCAAAAACTAGCTTATATCTATTTTTTTAATTTCATGTGGACGAACCCGCAAGCAACAACGAGTTCATTATCAAAAATTTAATATTTGGCGTGTGTACAAATGTGGCTTTAAAAATAATCATCATTTTAATGAAAAGTGACTTGACTTATTTGTAAATAACAAAATTGTGTCATTTCAAGGGTTTTGTGAAAATAAACAATTTGACATTGTAAACAAGAGCGAAATGTGTTAACTATTTTAGATAAAATATTATAAATGCGGGATTTTAGATGGATGGATGTTTATTACCACATAACTCCAAAATTTGGTATAGATATAGAACATAATCTGGAAGAAAACTTAGTCAACTAAATATTTTTTTTTAATTCCGCGCGGAGAAGCCGGCAGGGACTAGTTTACTATATGAAGTCTAGTTACCTGAAATCAAATATTTCAAGTTTTATTAATAAACTAGCTATCGCCCGCGACTCCGTCCGCGTGGAATTGAAAAAAGCAAAAGTGAATAGCCTATGTGTTCTTCCAGACTATACTCTACATTTATGCCAAATTTTATCGAAATTCATTCAGCCGTTTAGGCTACAAACTCTAACAAACATCCATCCATCCATCTAAACTTTCGCGTTTATAATATTAGTAAGATAAGAGTGGCCACACCTTAAACTAAACTATCGCATAACAGTTCTGCGATTGCCGATTGTTTCTCCGCTCATTCAACTGTTTAGCACAACTAACACAACTAACAATCGAGTAGTGCAACCTCCATATAAGCTCATAGGAATCGACTAAACAGTTGTGCGATAGTTTAATCAAAGGTGTGTGCGTGCTCTAAATTGATACATAATGACCCAGTAGCATAGATAAAGTTTTAAAGACGTCAAGCTGGGAGTAATGAAAACATCTTACAACAGCGTCCTCTGGCGAAGATTGCCCCCTACTGTGAGATGTTAACGGACTTCCGATATTCCTTAAATATTTCGACACGAACAAAGACGTGGGAATACGTCTAATTTGGCCCCATGTTTAGTGAACACATTTTATTTATTGCATTGCGTATAAATAGGTCGGACACCTAAAGAATTATGAAATCTTAAATATTGATGATTAAAACTTAGTAAATATTTTCAATTCTGGAGACATGTATGGTAATTATATAACTTTAAGCTGTCGTGGTTTTAACAAATATAATGTTGGTAAGATACGGGTTTCTTACCACGTTCTTACCACGAAAGTACACCGATATGGCTTCGTGTAACTTTTTTTTTCACACTACCGCATCACTTCAGTCAGCCCGTGAACATGGCGCATGCAACTGTGCCGAAATATCGGGAGCTAATAACTACGCCGTAGTCTTTGACTCCAAAAATCAAACAAAAAAATGGGACCCACCTGCAAGCACTACCTCTCGGATAAAAAAAGAATTTTCAAAATCGGTCTACCAGGGGCGGAGTTATGCCGTAACACACATAAAAAAAAAAAAAACATACGGACGAATTGAGTACCTCCTTCTTTTGGGAAGTCGGTCAAAAAACTAGTAAATCGTGGTAAGAAACCCGTATCTTACTAACAGTATATTTGTATGGTAATTGTTTTAAAATTGTTTGTTAGCAAAGTTAGTTAACTATGTAAATCGGTCGAATAAAGAGATATTAAATTGATTTATTTTGATTCAAATAACTAGGAAGTTTTATCAAAAAAATCACAATTAACTGATTTAAACATTCACAAAATAGAGTATAATAGTTTTTTTTTAATTCTATATACAAACTAGCTTTTTCCCGCGATTCCATCCGCGTGGAATTTAAAAAAACAAAAGTCAGTAACCTATGTGTTCTTCCAGATGTTCTATATCTATGCCAAATTTCATCCAGATCCGTTCAACACTTTAGGCTATAAAACCCCAACAAACATCCATTCATCAAAACTTTCACATTCATAATATTAGTATGAATAAAAACTACAATATCAGCCTTCGTTATACAAAACTTTAAACTTAAACGGACAAATACAAAATCAAACATATCATACATCATCTATTTTTCTATTATAATAGAAAAACGCAATGTTCAAACACAAATACATTCGAGTACGGACTTCCGTTCTTGTATAATTTGGACAATTTGTCGTAAAAATATTTTGACTCCGCCATTGTAAACTGAATAAAGCAAACGCACTTGTGACTTTAAAAGGAATTTTAGAAGATTCAAACGTTTTCTAACCTCCATTAATTAAATGATACTGACAGGACTATAGTAAAATATTTATTAATACATCACACGTGTCCTTGTTTAATACAAATACAAATACAAACATTTTATTGGTAACCGAATTACAAGTCATAATTTAAAAAAATAAAAATCTTTACAGATACTAAAAATGAATGAATACAAAACGTAAAACATAAAACGTAGACTTTTCTGTCTTAATAGTAGTCACATTATAACATACTAGCTGTTGCTCGCGACTTCGCCCGCGTGAAATTAAAAAAATAAATAAAAAAACACATTCTTAATATCTCCTCGTAAGTGCTAAAAACCCTATTTGAAACTGAAATCTTACTAAAACTTATATGGCTGGATGTCTGTTAGAGTTTGTAGAATAAACTACTGAATGGATCTAGATGAAAAATTGTTGTAGGGGATAGACAGAAAGAACACAACTTCCTGTTTTTTTATTTCCCCCCGAACGATCTCGTGGGCAAAAGCTATTATTCTAAAGTCAACTCTCAAGAGAGATGAATCATTATAGACTCTTGTCTATTCTTATTTTTTACACGCTGTTAATTTTATTTGATTTATAATATTAGTATAGAAAAAAAAACTAAAACAATAACTACCATTTTACTTAGCTCCTAGTCTAACTTAATTCAGTTATCATTAATTCAACGCTAGATTCTTCTAGTGACGACGATTCGAATAAAAAAAAAATTTGCATGTATCTTATGCGCTTTTCCTTATAGAAATCGTATATCTGTACATTTCATCTGCATTTAGTTACATTATTTAACGTTAAATTTTAAGCTATTCTACATTACCTATTCAGTCAGAATCCTTTACTTATCGAATTAAAAAAAACCTGTCAGTGCCTAAAAAATATTCCCGCGAAAAAAATGGTCAGCTTAGAAGTGTGACCCGAACATTATCCAAAAAACCAACACGATGATTTTCTTTAAAAACGCTGGGAATCAGACATGATTTTATTTATTCGATAACCCGCCTACAAGCCAAACAAATTGAATGGATAGATTTATAGCGCGTATCCGAATTATCAACAGATTAAAAAAATAAACGTTTGACGTTTGGCGCAGGTGTGGATAAAAAAATTCAAAACGTAAGATATTAATGACTGGACCAATGTAAACATTCATTGTTTGATTACAAAATTTACGTTTTGTCAGCCGAGAAAAGGGCACAGACTACTAAAGTTAAAAAATAAATAAATAAACACATTCTTAATATCTCTTCGTAAGTGCTAAAAACCCTATTTGAAACTGAAATCTTACTAAAATTTATATGGATGGATGTCTGTTAGAGTTTGTAGAATAAACTACTGAATGGATCTAGATGAAAAACATAGTTGTAGGGGATAGACAGAAAGAACACAACTTCCTGATTTTTTATTTCCCCCCGAACGATCTCGTGGGCAAAAGCTATTATTCTAAAGTCAACTCTCAAGAGAGATGAATCATTATAGACTCTTGTCTATTCTTATTTTTTACACGCTGTTAATTTTATTTGATTTATAATAAGAGTAGTTTTTTTTTCTATGAAAGCGTAGCGTTCAGTGTAACATCGGTCTTTTCGTAGGTCTAGATGTTCTAGATATTCTTATATTTTACTACTAGCTGTTGCTCGCGACTTCGCCCGCGTGAACTTATAAAAAATGACCATAGCCTATGTTACTCACAGATAAATTACCTTTCTAACGGTGAAAGAATTTTCAAAATCGGAACAGTAGTTTTTGAGTTATTTCAATACATACAAAAATACAAATCTTTCCTCTTTATAATATTAGTATAGATATAGATAAGTAGCTATATTACGGTTTTGTAATTAGCCAGTGACATTTTAGGGTCATAAATTAGTCGTAATAAGTCACAGTAGATCGCATTGTGTCCGTCATGGGAACTTTATTCAGGTGGATCACTCCCACATTTAGTGTTTTTTTATACTTTTTTTTTATACCAGCTACCTGGCGGCCAGGCTACTTGCGTTTAACAATTTAAAGTGACCATAATTTGTTAGTGTTTCAGTAGATTTTTTAAGACGAGAAAAAGTATTGAAAAACTATTATTTTGGTGTGTGATTGTTGTCAAAAATATTGTCTTTATGACTTCTCATTGAATTAATTTAATATTATGACAGAGAAAGTATGTATTTTACGTAATAAATATTTTTTGCTTTTATATTTTTTAACAAGCTACCGCCCGGGTCTCCGTCCGCGTGAAAATAAAATAAAAAACATTAAATGTAGCCTATGTTACTCGCAGAAAAATTAACTTTCTAACGGTGAAAGAATTTTTAAAATCGGCCCAGTAGTTTTTGAGCCTATTCATTAGAATCAAACATACAAAGTTTTCCTCTTTATAATATTAATATAGATTCGATTCTGGGAATTTAAAAAATAAAAATATCCAATAAAACCTATCACCGTTTATAGCAAAAGATATCCACCCTACATTAAGTTACAGAGTTAGGTTAACAATACAAATAGAGTTATTTACCGTGGTCATTACGTTATAATGGTCATTCATGACTTCAAATGTGCAAAAAAAATACAAACGCATTCTCACGAAACGCACCTACTCCAAGTAACTTTTGTGCAATTCGTTTCGTGCAGGTCCAAATTACGCGCGCTTTTTGACGTTTGACATTGACAGTTTAACTTTTTTATTGTCAGTAGTACGTTATGATCGATTCGGTCCGATTTTTGTGTTTGTTTAGTCGACCTTTTTGCCATTTGACATGAAGTATGCACCTTGTGCGAACTCCCACGCAATACTCAGTAGAAGTTACTTTTATACTATATACCGCATTTGAAATCGTTTGTAGCAAAAGATCTAACTACATTCTGACTTATATTTAGTTCCATATTTTTCAAATAATAGTTTCAAACGTCGCCTTTAACATTAAAGTTGTGAATTATTTCCTAATAATGTTATTCACACAGCCCTAACAGCAGAAGAACGCGGATTCACAAAATGGCGACCACCCATTGCGCGCGATTTGTCACCAATCTATGCCCTAATGATCCCGCTTTACGATGACAAACAAAAATAAATACGCGGATGTGAGAATTGTGGCTTGAGACATTGGGTTTTCAATAGTGTAAAGAAAAAAATTAACTGTCAACTGAATTATTTTTCCGTCCTTAGCTAAATGGTACGAAATAATATAAAAAGCAACAATAACGATGGTTTTGATCCATGTAAGTTTATTTAATACAAAGTTTTCCTCTTTATAATATTAGTATAGATTATGTAAGCTGTAAATGTGTGTATTATATAATATATTTTATGTTTGTGCTATTTATCTATTAAATACCCTTGTGTGTTTTGTTTCTCCTGTCCCACTGGGTTGCCTGGAAGAGATCGCTCTTAGCGATAAGGCCGCCCTTGCGCAAACCTAGTAATTAGTTAATTTAAGCTTTCTGATGTATTATTTGTGCGAAGTATAAAATAAATAAAAATAAATAAATAAACGATGGTTTTGGGTACAGACTGCTCAGAACACAGAATTGCATCTAATCACACAGACATCCTCCCCCCTCTCGGCGCGTAAACAGTGTTCATATCGCTCCGCGTATTTAATTATAAAGTGTTGGTTTATGTGTCTATAACTGTTTCAAAGTTGTTATCAATTGTCGGGAATGGTTCGCGTAACATGTTGTGCGATAGTGAAATCGTAAACAAATTTTAAATTACGTAAAATAAACACTTAAGATAACTTGAATAAATTACCGATCGGCGCGGGTGCATTGAGAAAGTTCGCGCGCAAGCAACACTCGCAGTTCCGTCCACTGCATAACCGTGCGATTCGCGTGCACTCTGCACTCTGCCGTGACTCAGTGTGAAATAGTTGCGGTCTCATTTGCATTAATACAAAAGATTTATTGCTTACAATATCTTTTGTGTAGTATAAGTGTTCAACGTTTTAAATAACATTATGAAGTGCGCAGGGTGTTCAAAAACTACCAAAGAAACTAATGTTACAAAATGTACTTCTTTAACTTGTGATAAATGCTTTTGCACCCTGTGTGTTCCATTGGCTAGTTCGGCAGAGAAGAAAAAGACTTGGAAATGCCCCGATTGCAGCGTGCACTCAAACACCGGCGCCGAGTTAGCGGGGTTTACTAACGAACTTCGCAATCTGACCAAGGAAATTTCGTCACTTAAATGTCAACTAGAGGATGTGACCAAGTCTATTTGTTTCTGTCATTCCCGTCTGGACGAAATTGTCGCCTCACTTAAAACCACCGACAAAAGGTTGAAAGTATTAGAACAGCGGGACAACGAGTTGAACAGTCTCAAAGCCACAGTTATACGTTTAGAGGACGAATTACATACACAAAGGCAGAACGACATGAAAAACGAAATCGAAATTATCGGAATTCCTGAGACTCAGAATGTAACTTTACAGCACTCTGTACAGATCGTAGCGCAAAAACTCGGCGTGGAGCTCAAGGAAGACGACGTGGACTATATCACGCGCGTAGGGCCCCGTCGCCCAGCGCCCGCCGCCGAGGGGCCCGACGAAGCTCAAGGGATGTCGCGTCCCGTGGTAGTGCGTCTGCTGCGGCGTTCTAAACGAGATGCACTAGTGCAGGCGTCGAGGTCGCGTCGTAATCTAAATACATCCGACCTACAGATACCCGGTGCAGCACGTAAAATATATCTCAACGAAAGGCTCACTAAGGAAAATCGCCAGTTATTTCGCGACGCTAGGATTAGGTCCAAAAATGGAGGCTATACATTTTGCTGGTGTAACAATGGTGCAATTTATGTTAGAGAAAAGGAAAAAAAGCCTGCTGTGCGCATTCGTTCTCTCAAGGACCTGGACCGAATCTTCCCACCTTTGGCTACGACAGCGAAGTAAAAGTATTATATTTGTCTTGTTGTACATCCCGTCGTATCCTGTTAAGGTCATAAAATTTTATTTATTTGATTTTTCATCGTTAATGTATATTCAAAGAATCATAATACAAACAAACAATCCTAAAAAAGTACATTCTGCTCTAATGTGTTGTAAACGCAATTTAATTTTCTTTGCATATGTTTATATTAAAATTAAAAACTTAGATAAAATCACTAAAGTTGTATCAAATTTTAAATGTAAATTACGTTATAAAGTGGATTATTTTCAACTTATAGCATTCTTAATTGCTAGCTGTAAATGTCAGTGGGCTGCTTTGCTCCAAACTAAAATGTTACCTTACCCTTTATTTTATAATGTATTTCGCATAATTATCTTATATTTTTGTATTAAAATTACCACTAATAAATTAACAATATCATTGCAATCAAATTTTATCACAAGTATTTGTATTTTGCTTAAAGAAATCACATATATAAGTATTATTATACTTCCTGATACTTATTATCGCACAAACTTATATCTTACTTATAACCACGATGTAAAAAAGTCCCTTAATATATTACACAGTAGTCTCCTAATTCGAAAGCATGTGTCATGTAATACATATTTATGGATAAACCTGTTTTTAAATTCAATCAAAATATAGACGATTTGGTAAATGACCTAGATTCGTTTACAGTTGACTGCCGCGTTGTTAATCAAATTGAGTTATGTAAACAATGTTTTACGTCAAACCACAATTTTAAAATCCTTACTCTTAACATACGAAGCATACAAAAAAACTTTGACACATTTCTCGTAGCACTGACACGTTTGAATGTAACTCTCGATGTACTCATTTTGACTGAATGTTGGCTGAATGATACCACGATTATCCCACAAATACAAGGCTATAATTCGTTTAAAACGGAACGTAATTTAAATCAGAATAGTGGAGTCGTGGTCTACGTAAGTGATGTATGGAACTCGACAACTTCGGAGCCCAACATCGACGATGCAAATTGTTTAGCGGTTAATATCGAGAATGTAGCTACTATATTTGCCATCTACCGCTCACCGTCATGTAACAACATCGATAATTTTTTGTCTTCCATCGAAAGTTCTATTCAAAATGTTAATGGAGTAACTTTGATCCTGGCTGGTGACCTAAACATTAACACATTGGATTCATCCAATCCTAGAACAATAGAATACCAATGCTTCCTTGCAGAGCATGGATTTGTACCGGCCATCACAAAACCTACCAGAGGGACGTCGTGTCTTGATCACATATTTATCACTGACGTACACCACAAACTGACCCCAATAGGTGTAGTTTGCCAATCTGACATAACTGATCATTTCCCTGTTATGGCTGGGGTTAGTATTAATAAAGCGAACCTAAGTCGACCAGTCCGGACAATACTTAAAAGAGACTTCGCGAGTATAAAGAAAGACCTTTTAGAGAAGGACTGGAGTGACGTCACTACTAACACGAATATTAATGAAGCTGCGAAAGTGTTCTCCGATGTATTGGTCACTACTTTAGAAAGACACACACGTGAAGTCCGTTTGAGTAGAACACAATACAACCTTAAGCCCTGGATTACCCCTGGACTCATGCGCTGTATGAGGCATCGTGACCGTCTTCATCATCGTGCAAAACAAGATCCAAATAATGACATACTGCATATCTCGTATAAAAGGTACCACAACTTTCTCGTAGGTCTCTTGCGTAAAGTAAGATTACAATATGATAGGAACGAAATTAACAATAACATAAACAACCCAAAGAAGCTATGGCGTTCCATCAAAACGATGTGTGGCTTCAGTGAAAAAAAGCACGTACCTACAGAATTGTTAGAAGAATATACAGATAATAGCCGTACGCCCCTTGATACACATAATGACTACTTCTCATCTATCGGTCAACGTCTTGCAAACAAGATTTTATCAGATATCAGCCTAACAGAAACGGATCTTGCCAAAAAAGTCCAAGCTAAAACTACACCACCCAACTCATTTTACATGTTTCCTACAGATTGCGATGAAGTGAACACATTAATCATGTCCCTCCAAAATGGCAAAGCCACTGGTATTGATGGCTGGTCAAACCTTTTAATAAAACACGTTAAAGACGCCATTTTGATACCATTAACATACATATTTAATTTAAGCATGTCAAGTGGGACCTTTCCCTGTCTTTGGAAACAAGCTACTGTAATCCCTGTTTATAAAAGTGGCCCCAAAGCACAGATTGAAAATTACAGACCGATTTCCTTGTTAAGTGCCTTTTCAAAATTGCTCGAAAAACTCGTTCACAATCGTCTAGCTAATTATCTACAATCCCAAAATGTCATTGCAACAAGACAATTTGGTTTCCAAAAGGGTAGGAGCACCGCAGACGCAGTCTCCCTTCTAACTTCCACCGTTTCTTCAAAACTTGATGACAAAAAATGCTGTGTTGCTGTCTTCTTAGACTTGGCCAAGGCTTTTGATACCGTGTCTGTTCCTATCCTTTTACAAAAACTATTTAATATTGGAATAAGAGGCATTGCCCAAGACTGGTTCAGGAGTTACCTTTCAGACCGGATGCAATGTGTCCGGATTGGTCAAGTCATGAGCAGCCCTCAGTTCATTAGCTTTGGGGTCCCGCAGGGTAGTATCATGGGTCCTACGCTATTTACCATTTATATAAATGACATACATGATATACCACTAGGTAATGCAGATGTCATATGCTATGCAGATGATACTGCAATTTTATTCGATGGTTTGACGTGGGAAGAAGCTTTACGAAATTCTCAACTAGGTATGTCTCGGGTTAGTGCTTGGCTCCAACATAATCTTTTGACCCTTAATGTGAAAAAAACCAACTATGTTTGTTTCCACAAAACAGCGGCTTCTGCACCTGATAGAAATACTATTATTAAATTACATCATTCTTCTTGTATCGCCGATGGCTGCGCTTGCGAATCTCTAAACAGAGTAAGTGTAGTTAAGTATTTAGGTGTCCAAATAGACGAAAAATTAACTTATAAAGAACACATTGAGTCGCTTTCATCTCGGGTGCGCAAAATTATTGGTATTATGAGAAGACTACGTGATGTGACTAGCCTAGATATTTTAAAAAGTATATATTTTGCGTTATGCCAATCGCTCCTGACATATTGCATTACTTGCTGGGGTGCCGCAAAGGCTACCTCTATAATTCGGGTTGAAAGAGCTCAACGTTCTGTATTGAAAGTTATGTTAAAGAAACCATTCCGGTACCCCACTACAGATCTTTATAGGGATTGTGGTATCCTTACCGTAAGGCAATTATATATTCACAAAACGCTGATGTTAGTTCATAAAACTGTATTGGGATCTGCTAATCACAAAGGTATGTTAGCTCGAAGAGTCCACCGATTACCCGTGCCATCAGTCAAATCCTACTTTGCACAACGGACAGGCACATTTATTCATTATCATATTTATAATTCTGTAATAAAACGCTGCGACTTTTTAGACAAATCTCTGCCAGAAGCCAAATCTATCTTACTGGAATGGCTGCTCACTTTAAACTACACTGATACAGAGAACCTTCTTAAGATTAAATCATAACCTTATTAAGTACTATGGAAAACTTTAGATTGTGATACTTTGATATATTTATATATTATCTAATAACATATTCATACCATTCGTATTTACACACATATACACATAGTTTTATTCCCTTTCTTGTTATTTATAAAATTTATTTTTCAATTACATTTTAATTGCAATAAAGTTTAAACTTGATTAACTTATAATTAAATACTAAACCACTGCTGTGAGTGTGGGTTTCTGTAATTTTGTGCACGGATTATATTGTATATATGAATTCCGGTGGCCACGATACAGGCATTGCCTAGTGTGGTTATCACCAGATGAACTTGAATAACTTATTTGATATTCTTAAGATTTTAACTTACTACTTAAGATAACAACTATTTTAATTCCCTGTTATGTATAATTTTAAGTTATTGTCAAAAGTTATTTGTTTTTGTACAATCTTTTTGTTTAATAAATATTTTTTCATTTTCATTTTCATCTTTTGAAATCGGTCCAGTCGTTTTTGAGTTATTTCCATAGCTCCTCAAAAACACATTTTAATTGTATGTGTGTGTCATTAAATCATACTAATATTATAAATGCGAAAGTTTAGATAGATGGATAGATGGATGGATGTTTGTTAGAGTTTGTAGCCTAAACGGCTGAACGGATTTCAATGAAATTTGGCATATATGTAAAGGATAGTCTGGAAGAACACATAGGCTATTCACTTTTGTTTTTTTCCATTCGACGCGGACGGAGTCGCGGGCGAAAGCTAGTTATATCTAAATGTTTGTATTTAGTTTATTTTAGCAAAAGATGGAGCTCATTATAATTTTGTACAAATTTTCATTACATGTCAATAAGGACGCGAGGTGGCGTACTAAACTTGACGACTGATATAGTACTTTTGAAAGAACCGGTGAAAAAATGTTCACTATGCCTCGTCTATATAATATTAAAGGGTCTGGTCTGGAGCAGAACAAAATATAATGTTTACATTATTAATTTTACCGTTACCATACTAACCTTGCTTCC
Organism: Papilio protenor; assembly: GCA_029286645.1. Taxonomy (NCBI): domain Eukaryota; kingdom Metazoa; phylum Arthropoda; class Insecta; order Lepidoptera; family Papilionidae; genus Papilio; species Papilio protenor. The sequence goes on from JAGSMZ010000056.1 coordinate 1,067,232, forward strand.
TTAATGTTGGCATCTTGTAGTTTATGGTCCCTTTCCAACATGAAGGTGTTTTCTAATTTATTTACCCCCGAAGTATAATCGCGTGAAAATATATTACGTGTTGGGCTTTTTATTAAAGAAAGAATTATTAAAAAATATGCTGTGATTGCTGACATCCTACGCCACGAAGTAGAGTGCGTTTATTATAGATATATGTAGATAATGAGTTGGCAGTGTGTGCATACCTGGTAGATGAGCTAGGTGGCGCGCGCGGCGGCCTGTAAGTGCTGGTGGTCGGAGTTCTCCGTCCACGCGCGCCCGCTCTGCGCGCTGATGCGCATCTTGTTCGGCGAGCCGCGCTCCGCCCACTGACACATTGTTTATTATTTTTATAAGTAATTTATTTATTTATTCATTAATTAATTAATTCATTCATTCATTCATTCATTCATTTGTTGATTGGTTGGTTGGTTGGTCGACTTGTTGGTCGACTTGTTGGTCGACTGGTTGGTCGACTTGTTGGTTGACTTGTTGGTCGACTGGTTGAATTAAAGATATCTGTTACCTTTACCAAGTCAGGTAAGTACATTTGATGATATCTCCCTTTGCCATTTACTCGTCTTACTATAGATATGTAAGTATATTCCTAACGTGACTACAAAACGTGAAAACGCCGGCTGTAAATATAATGTTATTAATTATAAAGTGCTATAAAAACGTTAATTGGTTCTCGACACTCCACCGTCAAAGCCACCACAATATAAATTCAGCAATCGCAACCCCAGACATGTCAGCACAATAAATCAAATAGACAATCGCACCACATACGCGAACACGCGAACAAAAACGTATTGTATTGACATCCCTCTACATATCCTAGTATTGCATAAAGCTTTCACAACCTTGGAGACCACACAAAATACATTTATATGTATAAATTAAGATGCAATAATTATTCCACACTTATTTTTATTAGTTACTAGCTGCTGCTCAACGTCGTCCGCGTGATAATAAAAAATAAAAAATATATAGACTATGTTACTCACAGATAAATTACCTTTCTAACAGTGAAAGAATTTTTTAAATCGACCAAGTAGTTTTTGAGTTATTTACTTGCAAAAATACGAATCTTTCCTCTTTATAATATTAATATAGATTGAACATTGTAACTTCTTAGATGTAATTCTAGTTTGCACATTGTTTTTCTTTCTATGAATGTTGTGTTTCTTATAAATAAAATATGTTTGTTTAGATTTTTAACTAAGATTCAACCACTGTATGTATCTTTATTAACATGTTTTGTTACCAATAATCCTATATACTACTATTATAAAGAGGAAAGATTTGTATTTCTGTATGTATTGAAATAACTCAAAAACTACTGGACCGATTTCAAATATTCTTTCACCATTACAAAGCCACGTTATCAGTGAATAACATAGGCTATATTTTTTAATTTCACGCGGACGAATACGCGAGCAACAGTTTTGTTAGCAAGAAATGTTACGAAGAAAACAGATTTTCTGAGATTTAATAAAATGTATAGTGTGTTAAATAAAACAATATTTATCAAGAAACTTTTATTTTAAAAAAGTCGTTACAATTCATCTTTTACAACAGCGTATTTCAATTCTTGCACGTACTTCTCCAAAACTGTGTAAACATCAGTTTTATTCATACCATACTTCTCAAATGCTCTATCATTCGATTTGTCATTAACAAATTGGTACAATTCATTGAAAACTTCAATCGGTTTAGATTTCCCTTTATAATTATTAATGCAAAATGGTTTTATCTTTTTAACAAGTTCAAACATTGATGATATTATTTGTCCAGTTCTTGGTATAAAAGGTAAAGAGCTTTCAAAAATATTAAGCAATCCGTCACACACATGTGAAGTCGCCATTCTCTCTATCAACCCGATCCTCTGGTATGTGACTAGATCTTCAGCATTCTCTCTGGTTCTTGGAGTTTCTCTAGCTTTTATATGTTCATCGAGTATTTTATTAAATAAATCTAACAAAGTATGAATGACTGTTATATCTAAATTTGTTATTTGATGGTAAAAAGGATCCAAGCCTTTAAGTTTCATTACTCGCGCTTGCATTTTAGGATTACCAGGCAACCAGGAATGCATGATATCTAATGCGTAAGCTTTTATAGATAGAGTATGATCATTTTCAAATATATCTAGAAGATTATCTAGAATACTAACTGGGATTACCGCTTTCGCTGTTGTTGGAGCGATGTCTAGCAGTTGTTTTGTTAAGATTAAAAACTGTCGACGCAATGTTGTGTGAGCTATTTTCAAATACGGTGCAATTACTCGATCCAAACCTTTTGCACGTAGAAATTTGTATACATTGTTAGAGTTTATGTTGAGGTCAATGAAAACTTGTACAATCTCGGACATTTCGTCGTAAATGTCGATTGTGTTTTCGAGAGCTGTTATATCTTCGTCTTCAGGCTTAGTTAACTGGCGAGCGGTTTCTTCGAACATTTCGATATACTTCTCGATGTCATCTTGTGGGAATTCCTCGATCGTCTTTTCATTTGGCGCGTCGTTAACATCTTCGCCTAGAATAAAGGGATATAAATGTCGAGAAGAGTAACAAATAAATCAATTATAGAGCGGACATTTGGTGTGTTGTTGTCTAGTCATACATATAGAAATAATATGTTGAAAGGCTTTGGTCTCATAAATCTCAAGGTTGATCAAGGTTACGGGAGTGCACTGAACAAGGGCGCCCTCTAACAGAGAATTCTCGCAACTGGAGGACCTTTATTTTGAAGAGATTTTTAGAATGATGTTTCATTTGAATTTGCAAATATATTACCTTCAGCACTGTCTGCCGCAGAACAGCCTTTTAGAAATAAAGCAATCACTGTAATAATTAAAAAGTTGTTCATCGTGTATTTATCTTGGATTTTTTCTTCTAATCAACTTCTGACAGATAAAAAAATATGAAAGAAGTATGCTGTTATCAGCCAGTATGAAATCAAGATAGAAAACCATTTTTTTACTTAAGGTCGAATTTTTTATACTTATTAGGAGACGAACTAAGAATTAGTGAGTTTTATATATTTAATTTGCGTAACAAGTAACTTGTATACACCAATAGAGGTAGACCTAGAAAGAGATGGATGGATTGCGTGAAAGGCGACAAGATCAAGAAGGGAGTGATGATTGAGATGACGGATGATAGATAGGTGTTGTTGATAAACCTGTGAGATTAATGTTTAGAATTATTTTGTAATATTCAATAGAGAATATTAAATATATACAGAGTTCCCAAATATTTGGTAAATCATGGTATAATAAAAAATTGGCAATGAATAAAACAAATACTCTTTGACATAATAGACAATATAATTTCTGACAAAAAGACAATCATGTCACGTACAAATAAATGATAAATTGTTGTAGTTAATGAATTTAAACAGCCTAATGGAAACCCTTAAAAACTATCTACATGGCCATTTGAATAGGACTCTGTCGCCGAGGGCCACAGTCGCTATTATATCTATCATAAGCTTGGTTTGTAAATATTATAAGTTATTAAATCTTGGGGAACAAATATATTAGGCTAATGGTAGTTAGATTCATTATAGGTCATGTTTTCCAAATGTATAGGGGAAAAACTATTTTTATCAGTGTTAGAGGAACTTTTTAAAGCCCGCAACAACACCTGTTGGAGTAATGATACCAGTAAAATACTACAACCACACAGAAGACAGGCTATTTTTTTTTTGTGACTGAGTTGCCACTGTTTGCCTTGAAGAGGCATTTACAGATTCACCGGGCTTGAGGTGGCCGAGCGCAGATGGCGCTTAGCCTAAACCTCGTTTATGAGTAAGAAGACAGACGTAAAGTGGAAATAGTTCTGCGTTTCGTCTGATATGTGTGCATTCCAGAGAAGTCATTTAAGTGGTCTTTTCCTTCCTCTCTTATAAGGAAAGGATGGGAGGGAGAATGAAAATAGATTTTGCTAAGGAGACGCTTAAAATGATGGATTTCCTTACCGTGTCCCTTTTTAGTATTTCTTATATTTCGTTAGGTGGCAAGTTTCGCGGACTTCGTGACGAGCCAAATGGTCCCGGAGGATGCGTGTCAATCATGTAGAAGCAATAACATACTGCGACTTCGCGCCAACATCTACTGCCTCAGGAGTCTGCTGCTTAAGCTGTTTCAAGTTGCCAACTTGATTCTATTACTTGGTTGTATTATTGTAAGATTTTTTAACTACTATTTCTCTCCGCTGAGTATATTGCAGATATTATGAAATAGAGTAATAAGACTACTAGCGCCATCTATCGAACTAATTACTAACTACAATATTACAGATCTTCACTAGCCCTATTCATGTTTTTAAAATTGCTGTACGCAGATATTACATGTTATAGACAGTGGCAACTCCACTTCTATAACGTATTTATTATTAAATTAAGATCGCGCGCACACCTTTGATTAAACTATCGCATAACTGTTTAGTGGCGGCTTGATTCCTATGAGCTTAGATGGAGATGCGCTCACTACTCGATTTTTAGTTATGCAACTAAACAGATAAATTGGCTGCGAAACGCAAACCAGTTGTGCGATAGTTTAGTCAAAGGTGTGCGCCCGCTCTTAGTTAGCACTTCTAAAAGCTTTATATTTGTACAGGAGAATTCAATAATGATGCAGTTGTATATTTGGTACACGCTATCATTCGTTGTGTTCGGCTTCGTGGTGACGCTCGTAGAGTTCCTCAGCCGCATCAAGCGCGAACAGGTCTGGACTTTCATGGCCCTATTTGCGGATGTATTGTATTTATTTGGTAAGTAAACCAGTCTTTCTGCACAGATTATAAAACTTTTAGTACTAAGAACATATATTTAGTTCCTATTCAAGGTTTTAATATTTTTATCAAAGACAAACCTTGTACCTTGTTGATTAAAACTTGGGAAAAACACTGTTTTCTCCTATTAAACTATCATTGGAGAGATGTAAGACAAGAGAAATAGCCTATTGGCCGCCATCTCGACCTCTCTGTTGGATGTTTCCATTGGGCCGATCAGCCCTATAGGATTTTTTTTCCCATTGGGTCGATTGTGCAGATTCCTTCCCGGACGATCGGTCCAACGGGAAACATTCTTCCTTTTTACTTAATTTCGTCATTGGATCGAAATGTAAAATATATTTTTATTCATTTGAATCTTTGTTTTTTTATGTAACTATTTTTTGACAGACTTCCCAAAAGGAGGTACTCAATTCGTTTGTTTTTTTTTCTTTTTCATTTTTTTTATTTTACAGTAATTTTCTGGTGTCTACCGATAATAGATACTTACAGGAAATCGTTAAAAGGCGATCCATTGGTGAGAAATTCTGCTGAAGATGTCGTATGAAATTGTTTTTATTAAAATGTTGTATTGTAATATTGTTTTAATATTGTGTTATGGAATAGGTGATCTAAAAAATTGAGGTAAAAATATGAAACGAAAAAAGAAAAATAACTAAAAACAGAAAATTATTAGTTTTCGTTTTTTTATATCCTTTTAGACCAGTGACCTTTTTGAAGGTTAAAAAAAACCTAAATATCTGAAAGACTTCCCTTCAGAATCATTCATTCTTTTGCACAACTAAAAGGGACTTTAATAAAACTACAAAAAATATTTTACAATTATATTTATTATTAAGTGCAGCACATTTACTCGATCGGGGACAAGATTGTATTAAAATTATTTTGAAAATTCTATCTCTTGCAAGGAATATTGAGATCCATTATATCACAAGGCGAAATGAAAGGTTTGGTCGCTTTCAGTGCTTGCGTTAGTTTACTAGATTTAGGGCCTGTCCCACCACTGGCTGTTAGAGGCTCAGATATCACCGTCAGAGTCAGATAAGGTAACAAAATCCGATATTTCCATCACATATTTTACACGTTGGATTGACTACGTTAAACAGACAAAGAATTTGGTGAGACAGGCCCTTATACTTGCGGTAAAAAAAAACACCTCATTAAAATATGTTAGTCTATGATTTCAGGATAGGTTAGATGTAATTTTAATTATAAACGGCTTTGGGACATGGCTTCTTTTTCATTCGTGCCAGTTAGATATTTTTTCTATACTATTTAGTTCTTTATAAATTCATACTTTCGCACAGCGACTCAACTTAAAAGGACTGAGTACTCAATGATACTTGGACCCTTATACCACTATTTCGTTTCAGGTTTTCAAAATAACAATCAGAATGATAGCAGAATAATGTTAAACGTTTTCGATAAATCGATTCCCATCACTATAGTTTGTCTAAATAATTTAGATTAGTTTGACAATTCTTGTCAATTCATGTGACAATTTAGTAGGTATGGTTGTGTAAAATCAAGCATGAATCTTTTCGATTTTCGATTTCTATTCTTATGGAAACTGGAATCGATAGATTCATAGTTATAACTTATGAATTTAAAAAAACACTGTTTAGTCAAATTAATAATGACCTGCAGAACCATTACAAATAATAAGAGTGAATAAATATTTATTACTACTACAGCCGTAAGTAATCGAATTGGATTTCGCTATTATTATTGTCATCGCTAAATTCTCTACACCATAATTAATACTAAAATTGTCCTCTAAATTAGTTAATAAGAAAATAATAATTTTATTTAAGTTCGATAAATTTTATTTAAACCGAATATCGATAGTTCATAATTGTTCGCTGCGTGTTTGTTTCGTCACTACGATACCTGTCTATTAAGTACGGCATTTGCCTTCATACAAATTGAATTCGATACTTCATATACATCATTTATCAAACTAATCTATCTTATTTAGATACACTATAGTTGCAATGACAGCTGTCAAAAATGGCGCGATTTTAAATTAAAATTACGAGGGTTTTAGAGAAAATGGCAGTGATAGAATAGTATGGAATGGAATGAGAAAAATGTGTAAAAATCAAGAATGCTATTTTTCAAGTATTTCATGAACAGAGAAGAGCCGATAGCTGTGAAGTCAAATTGGCGCCTTTTCAGTTCATATTTTTAAATAAAAATCTTTGGTACAAGCAAACCAAACCATTTTCATAAGTTTTTAATATTTTTTTTTAATAACAGTATTTAATAATGCATTGCCTTTACATTCTTCGTAAATTTAACCGTAATTTCATATTTATTTGGACCTTCAATCATTTAGGATAAACTTGATAAAATGTATTGAAATTTTATTTTATTAAAAAACTTTCCTGACCACACGAGTCCGGTAACCTAGATTAAGGGATGTCAATTTCCAAATTTTAAAAGATTAGCACTAACTTTTAAGGGAGACCCTTAGTGTAGATGTCAGAAGTCTTAGAGTGCAATATTTTGGTCATAATAAATGCTTGTCCCCTTTCCACTCAATCACACATTGTTATTTTAAATTTCTTGCGGCACCCATCTTAATATATTGACGATTATTCGTACTTACTGTATCGGTCATACAAAAATATCGCTAATCGTAATCGTGCAGGGTATGGGAACGGGAAGGGTAATGGAAGGGTAGCAGGTGCCGCGATTCACCTTAAAACTACGTGTTCCTTAAAAAAAACACTGAAGTGAACACCGTCTGATATTTACAATTTGCCGTAAAACTTCGAAATAAACGTAAATACAAAATATTGCCAGTTCGCAAACCGATCGGCCTATTCTATGTACAATTTAGTCGATCGGCCGAAAACAATGTTTTGCCAATCGGTAGCAAAACTGGTCGCTTATAACTAATTTTTTTTTTTAGTTTTTCCATATTTTTTTTTCATCCTCGCATTACAGAAACCTATTATTAGTTAATCGATAATTTTAATGAACATTTATTATTTTTTAGCCAATAATTCGCTTCTAAAAACGGTTATTATTACATTTGGCAACACATGCCAAGTAAAAACCGCTAAAACACTAATTTAATAAAGTTTTTGTAACACTAGTTAATTAGGAAAACTAACATCGAATAATTAGAAGAAAAAAAACCTAAGTTTCCAGGTTACTACATTAACTAAGAACAAATTTATTTGTCCGTCACATTTAGACAACGGTTCTTATATATATATTTTTATATTATTTATATAAAATATAGCAGTCCATCGACGCACACTTTAAAATTAAAATAAAAAAACCTTGTGTAGGAAATACACTGAATTAGTTGCAAATTAAATTTCTTTTTTTTTTAATTATAAAAATTATTTAATATAATTTTTAGATCGTTAACTTAAAAGGCCTCTGTTAGAAATAAGGTTATATTTCATAATAGCGTTCGACGCCTGCATTAGCATTCCTGCACTGAATCAAATTAAGCCAAAAACAACCATAAACACTTTTCCCTTCATGAGTATTTAAATTGTATTTGAATATTGTATATATCGTTACCAAAATCACAATAACTTCCTAAAACTGACTAACCGTTTAGAAAACCTTTGTTAGAAATATGTGGTCAACTGTTTAATGCAAGTCTTCAAACAAAACTTCGATAATTTACTAGCGATCCATACAAAACATAAATACAATAGTCCAAAACCTACGCAAAAGAGTGCGGTATTAGTTATAGCAAGACAAGCAAAATCCTACGGGGCCCGTTGATTTGAGGGCTCGCGCTTCAACGTAACAAAAAAATAATTTACTAGCTTTCGCCCGCGACTCCGTACGCGTGGAATTAAAAAAACAAAAATGATGTCTGTTTTTTCAGACTATCCTCTACATCTATACCAAATTTAATCGAAATCTGTTCAGCAGTTTAGGCTACAAACTCTAACCATCCATCCATTTCGCATTTATAATATTAGTATGATATAGGAGTATAAAATATCTTGCCTTAAACAAGAGCTCAGGCTTACTTCCACTTGAAAATGCAAATTCGATTTCGTCACTTAAAAGCGAAAAAAAAATATGTATTTTACGATTATAACGTTAATAATGTTTAGTTCTAATTCTGTTTAAGTAAAAGTAATTAACTATTTTGTTTTATTTAATATCCTAAACTTGAGAATCTAAAGCAAACCAAGCTCTTGACAGAATTTCGAGGTCAAGCGCTAGCTTAAAAGACTTAAAAAAAAAATTTGCTATAGGCATAAATGTCTACTTTAGAAGTCATAATTTTCGAGACCATGAAATTAAAACTTTAAGGTTATAAAACTTTCTGAATTTGAGTTCATAAAGCTTTAAGGTTAATTCCATAAAGTCGAAACTTTCTGCAATCAAGTCTTAAGTCAACCTTTCTGGAGTTTAGACTGAAAATCCTTATTCCTGGAGTTGAAATTTCTTTAGTTTTCTGGGTTAGTGTTTATTGGTTGATTTTAGGCTTAATCTGGTTCAACTAATCGTGCAGCAAGCGCGGCCGGCGACACACAAACACACACACACGTGGGGCGCTTTCGGATGCTATCGCGTTCTCTTTCTCGCCGGACCGCTCGTAGCCGCCGAACGCCTCACTCGTTTTCACTGGAAAAAAAGTTACAATAATTATTTCTATAACTAATATGGTCTTTGGGTTTAGTAATACACTAACGGCAGAATACTGAAACGACTTATGCTATTTCATTACATTTTCACGTCTGTCAGATTGTAAGTAGCGATTACGAAGTTTTTTATATTCAGTATTCGGCCGTAAGTGTTCGAAATAAGTACTCTAAATACATTAGTTGGAGATAAGTTAATTATTAGAGTAGTTTCTCAAGATACTTAGGGGCTAAGTGACCACATAACGACTTTGTTATAGTGAATGTATGAAAACACACTACAAAATAAAAAATATACTGAAATTTAAACGTACATTTAATGAGAAATATGATTTATGTAGAGTTAATAAAATTACATGAAAATGTCAAACCGAATAGGGGTGTCAAAACATTTTTTATGCAATATTTCATAAAAATTACTACTAAATCATTTTAATTTATATTTTTATTTACATGAATGTACTGTTATAACTAGAAAACTTTATTTAATTAAAATATACACACAATTCCTTACATCTTGATGAAACTGTAATATTTCATCATTTACTGTAATTAATTTAAATTAAAAAAAAAAAACACCAAACTTTGAAAATAATTCATGTTTAATATTAATATACTATTCTTTTAAGCACTCAATGGATTGAGAATTATATAGTTTCTTTTGCTTTGACTTTTTACATTATCAATATAAAAAAAATTAATAAAACACCACATCATATTGTTAGTCGACAAAATTGTTATCGTCTGTTCCAAGCGAGCTGGACAAATCCTCTGCCCTACTTTACAATTTACCTACCACATTCTTATATCAGATTCGATATAAAAACTACGAGTAGAAACTTTTAAAAGCCCTTATTAAATAGAAAAGAAAAATTTCAACCCACATCAGCCACAAATCTTACAATACAAACGTAAATTAAGAGAAAAATTCAAATTTGCCAACACTATCAATTTGAAATCTCACACATGTGATATCCGTCAAATTTTGACTTATAAATAATTGAGTAAGAGAACATGTTTGTATGGTGTTAGTTAGGAGATGGCGGTTAGTTTCTTCTTCATTTGGCTGACGGACTGGTGTCCCTTCACTGTCTGTTTGTTAGCCGCCGAGTCCGCCGTCGCGTGCGCTGACTTCACCTACGAAGAAAGCTACACTTTGACGGACACCGACATACATCTACTACTTATACCTTAGCTGTTAGTACAAACGGGATAGGGAAGCTCATGTGAGGTTAGGAGGGCAAAGTTTAATAGCGCATGAGGTGATTATGAAGCCAAGTAGAATTTGAATTCGTGTAAGGTATGTAGATATCTGTTGAGAATGAATCTCGGTCTGTATAATAAGGTTAGCGGAGAGATTATATCCCGTGAGGTGTAAGGTCAGTATGAGGTGGTAGATACCTCGTTGTTGTGCGGCGACGTCCTCCTCCATAGTCTGATGATTAATCCAACGGCAGTTGGGTCCTCCAGTGCAATGTGAGGTGAGGTGTGGTGTGTGAAGTGTGAGGTGAGGTGAATGAGGTATGAGGTGTGAGGTGTGAGGTGCAGTATGAGGTGTGTCAAGTGTGAGGCAGTACCTCGTTGTTGGTCTGTTGCGTCCGCCCTATGGTCCGCTTGCGCTACCACAGGACCGTCTAGTGTAACGTGTGAGGTGTGAGGTGTGAGGTGTGAGGTGTGAGGTGTGAGGTGTGAGGTGTGAGGTGTGTGGTGTGAGGTGTGGTGTGAGGTGTGGTGTGAGGTGAGGCGCAGTGAGGCAGTACTTAGTTGTTATGCGGCGACGTCCCGCTCTATGGTCTGCTTGCTCCGCCGCAAGATTGTCCAGTGCAACATGTGAGGTGCAGTGTGAAATGTGTCACGTGTGAGGCAGTACCTCGTTGTTGTACGACGACGCTCGCCTATGGTCTGCTAGCGCTGCTGCAGGGTGGTCCAGTGCGACGTGTGAGGTGTGAGGTGTGAGGTGCAGTATGAGGTGTGTCACGTGTGAGGCAGTACCTCGTTGTTGGTCTGTTGCGTCCGCCCTATGGTCCGCTTGCGCTACCACAGGACCGTCTAGTGTAACGTGTGAGGTGTGAAGTGCTGTATGTGGTATAGTGTGAGGCAGTACCTCGTTGGTGTGCGGCTGCTCCAACCACAATGTTCAGCTTCCGCTGCCGTTGTGTACGTCCAGTGCGACGTGTGAGGTGTGGTGTGAGGTGTGAGGTGTGGTGTGTGGTGTGAGGTGTGGTGTGAGGTGTGAGGTGAGGCGCAGTGAGGCAGTACCTCGTTGTTGGGCGGCGGCTGCGGCGGCTGCTGCGCGCGGCGCTGCACGGAGGGCGAGCGGCGGTCGGCGGCGGCTGCGCCCGCCTCCATGGTCTGCTTGCGCTGCCGCAGGATCGTCCAGTCGAACGTGTAGTCATACTGGTAGTTCATCGTGCGGAACAGGATGCGGAACAGCTGACAAATAAACACAACAACGATACATAAACATATACATTAAACGACTAGGGAAATACAAGTCAAAATCATCTCTCGATGCTTTACGGAGAGTAGCACTACTTTTCAGCCTTGAGACTGAATTCACACTTTTTACACTATATTTCCCGTTGTACGCAATGAATTAGTACGTTAAAGCAACAAATATATGATTTAGTAAATGTTACCTGTCTAAGATACATGTAGTCTGGCGCCTCGTCGAATGTAAGCCCGCGGCAGTAATTTAAATACATCGCAAACTCGGCCGGGAAGCCCTGTCGACAAACAAAACATAGTTATACCATTTTTCTTTTATAAATTAACTAGCTTTCGCCCGCGACTCCGTCCGCGTGGAATTAAAAAAAAACAAAAGTGAGTAGCCTATGTGTTCTTCCAGACTATCCTCTACATCTATACCAAATTTCATCATTATCCGTTCAGCCGTTTAGGCTACAAACTCTATCAAACATCCATCCATCTAAACTTTCACATTTATAATATTAGTAAGATTAAAATTTAAGATCATATGACCATCACGATAAAATCTAGGGGTAAATGTTCTATTGTTTAATTACAATAAATAGTTTTATGTGGTGACAGTTATGTAAGAGATAATACTTACCTTGCATAGCACTTCGACGGGTGTCGACATCTTTTTCTCGCTAATTCTCTCGTATTTCTGCTTCTTTGTTATAGCTTTCAGTCCCTGCCATGGCAAAGAGCCCCTGAAACATCACATTTTATATATTTATTTACTAGCTTTCGCCCGTGACTCTGTCCGCGTGGAATTTAATAGAAAACAAAACTGAGTAGCCTATGTGTTCTTCCAGACTACCCTCCACGTCTATGCCAAATTTCATCGAGGTCCGTTCAGCCATTTAGGCTACAAACTCTAACAAACATCCATCCATCCATCCATCTAAACTTTCGCATTTATAATATTAGTAAGAAGTAAGATTTAATACTTTTGCACATATACAACAAAGATTAAATTAAGTAACTAATATTAGATTTGCGCAAGGGCACATTATATAAATACTATTTAGGTAACAACTTGATTTCATCTAATTAGAGTTAAAATTTGGACACAAGTAACGAAAAACACTTCATTGTGCCGTATCATACGAAAAATAAAAGAAATATTAAAAAATTAGTACATTATTCTGTCTTTTATAAGAAATAGTTTAAACACCCATCCAATAAATCCTATAATTGCCGAGTATTTTCAAAAGGACTCAGATTTTCGGTGAAAATCCACGGCCACGGTCCGAAATATAGATTTAATTTATTACTATTATGCAAATAGTCAAACAGTACATAAAAGGATTATATAAACAGATTATGCATAAATCTGTAAACTGCCAATTTAGAAAGTGGGTCAGATATAGAATGGATAAGATAACAGGTATGTTTTTGCGTCGTGTTGTTTTTATTATTACTTTTAACCACTATTATTTTTTAATAATAACAAATATAGCCTGTATTAATAATGTAATATTGTAAAGGTGAAAGAATATTTGATATCTGTCCAGTAGTTTTTGATTTTATTCATCTATACTAATATTATAAAGAGGAAAGATTTGTATTTTTGTATGTATTTGATTCACGCAAAAACTACTGGGCCGATTTTAAAAATTCTTACACCGCTAGAAAGGTAATTTATCTGTGAGTAACATAGGCATTTTTTTTTCTTACAAGGACAAAGACGCGAGCAACAGCTAGTTACAAATATAAAGTAATTCTTCTCTCTTTACAATTACACTGTCGATAGCTAAGTTGTTAAGTTGTGTCCACTGTAAATTAACTTAAAACATAGTAACATAGTAAATCTACTTCGTTTTTACAAAAGAAGTCTCGGACAACAACTAACGGTAACTTTGAACGCCAAAGTAACTCGAATCGACCTTCAAACCAACAATGATGTGAATTTGAACTTTAAACAAGAACACATAAAGGTCAATATTGCACAAACTATAAGTCAGTTAGAAATAATGTATTAAAACATCGTATTGTGCAAGTGTGTCGGTCGGGTTTTCGGGTGTAGGTCAAAGAAATCCGTCGCAAGTCGCTGCATACGTCACACGTGTCGACACAAAACATCCGCGATGTGAGGTAGGACCAATACTAAGCGGTTACTACCGCACTCATAGATATAAATATGAGTGCGGTAGTAACTTCTATATTTCGTTGCATCTATGTATTTTGCCTGTACTGTAACTTTTAGCAGATACTTAGGACTTAGGAGGTAAATATTTTGGATAAAAACCCTAATGTGGGAAAGAGACCATAAGTTGCTGCCAACATCAAGGAAGCAAGGTTATTATGGTGACGGTATTTTGACATTTTCCAATTGATTTGACATCGACAAATGTAACAATGAAGTAAAGTTTTTATAATTTCATGCGGATTCAGCCGCACGAGAACAGCTAGTTTGCTAATAAGCAAACTAGCCTACAGCTTCGCTTTCATACTTACTTACTACTTTACTATTTGTGTTAACTTTAGATTGTGTGTATTGTGAAAAAAAAATGTAAATTCGGTTAAGTTTGTTGAAATTTTTCTAAAAAAATAAATATTTTTTCATATTTTTTTTAAATAAAAAGTGTCCCCGTGCGGCGTCATCCGCATGTAATCATAAAACCTTTATTTAATTGTTTACATTTGTTAGATTCTCAATTGCAAATGTCAAAATTACCGTTACCATAATAACCTTGCTTCCTTAATGTTGGCATCTTGTAGTTTATGGTCCCTTTCACACATGAAGGCTTTTTTACAACTTATTTACCCCCTAAGTTTAATAGCGTGAAAATATATACCCTAAAGCGTGTCGTAGGTTTAGGGCTTTTTATTAAAGAAAGAACTATTGAAAATTATGCTGAGATTGCTGACATACTACGCCACGAAGTACTGTGTGTTTACGCTTTATTACAGAAAAAGTAAAAAGTATAGAGAATAAGTGGTCTAAATTAAAAAAGCATGAGTGTTTGAGTCATAATTTCCGCGAACGGTCAGCGACAACGTGACGTCGCAACAGGTTTTGTTTAATAAAAAACGTCATAGCCTACAGTTAGCGATAAACATTTTTTTTTCCTTATCTAAAGGAACACAATTGATTGTTATATTCAAAATAACGAATACTATTATGTTTTATCGTATCTAATTTATATATCCGAGACTTAGTCCGCGCAGAAATAAAAAAATCTCATTGGCCTGTGTTCTTCAAGATTATGTACTATATTTGTGTCAAATTTAATCGTCATCCGTTAATTCATTTCGCATTTATAATAGTACTAGCTTTCGCGCGCGGAATTAAAAAAAAGTAAATGGCCTGTGTTCTTCAAGATTATGTACTATATTTGTGTCAAATTTAATCGTCATCCGTTAATTCATTTCGCATTTATAATAGTACTAGCTTTCGCGCGCGGAATTAAAAAAAAGTAAATGGCCTGTGTTCTTCCAGACTACCCTCTACTTCTATGCTAAATTTTATCGAGATCCGTTCAGCAGTTTAGGCTACAAACCCTAACAAACATCCAACCATCTAAACTTTCGCATTTATAATATTAGTAAGAGGAAAAATGAAGTATGATTCATAATATAAATGACTATATACCATCATTGAGAAATGACGTTGTAAGTGCATAATACTAAATATGATAAAAATAAAGAAGTTTCAATGAATAATTTTGATATCCTTACAATTAGCTCATACAATTTTAATGACTACAATGAGGAGGGATGAATACAAGGAGAACGTTAGTTATGAGTGTGGAAGGGTACATCGGTAGAGGTAGACCTGGAAAGAGATGGATGGATTGTGTAAAAGGTGACATGATCAAAAAGGGAGTGATGACTGAGATGACGTATGATAGAGTTATGTGGAGGACTAAAACCTGTTGCGCCTTACGGGAGTAGGATAAGGAGATGATGATGATAAAGAGGAAAGATTTATATTTTTGTATGTATTAGAATAGCTCAAAAACTACTGAGCCGATTTCAAAAATTCTTTCACCATTAGAAAGCTACGTTATAAGTGAGTAACATGGGCTATGTTTTTTATCACATTTTAAATTCACGCGGGCGAAGTCGCGAGCAACAGTTAGTAGTTATGATAAAAATAAAGAAATTCCAATGTAACAATTTTGATATCCTTACAATTAGTTTATACAATTTTGTGGACTACAATGTCGATAAGTTATAAAGTAAGCAGTAATAAAACTTGTCCCAAGCGACCTGTTACAACACGTTGTGACTTGAGTACAGCCGCACGACCAACGGTTTTAAGTTTTATCAACGGCGTGTTTTGTTATAACGCCCGGCAAACTTCTTGAACAAAAAGCGGCGTAGTGGGGGAAGTTTCGCGCACGTACACTTTTAGACAAAATAATTGACATATTTTAAGTATTTGTATTAATTGGGAATGAAAAAATTTAATTTTAAAAATATGACAGACATGCATAAACAGCTTGTGCTGTTCTTTGTAATACTTCAATTCCTTTAAATGATTCTTGTTTTATGAAACTATATATATCATATACCATTTTTCTGGCTTGTCTTTTTAGAACAATGTGACTTTTTTGTGGCATACTCAACACAAAAAGTAAAAAAAATTACAATCAAATAAAACTTAACAATAATAAACAGATAAGACTCAATAATAACAAGAACAGAAAAAATCTACAAACAATTATTACCGAAAACAAGTAACAGCGAAGTGGGTCAACAAAATTGGACATAAGTGTACTCGGGAGTAAACGGAACGTGAGGAAAGAAGCGGGACGCAAAGGCCCACTGATTAACCAATAGCAAGCGAGCGCGCGCTCGCGTCCCCCCTTGCCCCGCCAAAAAGACCCTAAAATCGACTTCTGCGCAACTAAATGTATTGTTCAAGATGTTTGCCGGGCCTATACCGGGAGTTTTAATTGGAGAAACAAAAATACATACAAAAACTATCGTTTTATAATTTCATTCTTTGGGAATTATAAAGTTGCTACATTAATGCAAACATTAGATACTGTATTATTAAGTAACAGATGGATTATATCTATACTAATATTATAAAGATAAAAATATGTATTTGTGTATGTAACGAATACATAAAAACTACTGGATTAATTGGAAAAAAATGCCATTATAATATTACATTATCGTTGAGCAACAGATTACTAAAAACTTTTTTTATAATTCCCAGCAGACAAATCGCGGTCTACAGCTAGTGTATAAATGAACTAGCTTTCGCCTGCGTCTCCATTAGCGAGAATAACAAAATCAAAATTAAGTAACCTGTGTTCTTCCAGACTATCCTCGTATATGTCAAATTTCATCATTCATCAGTTCATGCTAAAAACTCTAACAAACATCCATCCATCTAACCTTTCGCATTTATATAGTAATGTATATATTTACCTGTTAAAGTACATAAGTACGTATCCGAGCGACTCCATGTCGTCCCGCCGCGACTGCTCGATGCCGAGGTGAGCGTTGATGGACGCGTAGCGCGCCGTGCCTACACATTCATACATATACACCCTGCTCACCCCCTAACAGCGATAGCGTCATTTTTAATATACCATAACATTCCTTAATAATTAGGCTATCTGGTGTAAAAATATTAAACTATTCCGATTTATATTTCCCGAGTTAAAAGCGAACAAACATAAAAACTTTTTTTATAATTCCCAGCAGACAAATCGCGGTCTACAGCTAGTGTATAAATGAACTAGCTTTCGCCTGCGTCTCCATTAGCGAGAATAACAAAATCAAAATTAAGTAACCTGTGTTCTTCCAGACTATCCTCGTATATGTCAAATTTCATCATTCATCAGTTCATGCTAAAAACTCTAACAAACATCCATCCATCTAACCTTTCGCATTTATATAGTAATGTATATATTTACCTGTTAAAGTACATAAGTACGTATCCGAGCGACTCCATGTCGTCCCGCCGCGACTGCTCGATGCCGAGGTGAGCGTTGATGGACGCGTAGCGCGCCGTGCCTACACATTCATACATATACACCCTGCTCACCCCCTAACAGCGATAGCGTCATTTTTAATATACCATAACATTCCTTAATAATTAGGCTATCTGGTGTAAAAATATTAAACTATTCCGATTTATATTTCCCGAGTTAAAAGCGAACAAACATAAAAACTTTTTTTATAATTCCCAGCAGACAAATCGCGGTCTACAGCTAGTGTATAAATGAACTAGCTTTCGCCTGCGTCTCCATTAGCGAGAATAACAAAATCAAAATTAAGTAACCTGTGTTCTTCCAGACTATCCTCGTATATGTCAAATTTCATCATTCATCAGTTCATGCTAAAAACTCTAACAAACATCCATCCATCTAACCTTTCGCATTTATATAGTAATGTATATATTTACCTGTTAAAGTACATAAGTACGTATCCGAGCGACTCCATGTCGTCCCGCCGCGACTGCTCGATGCCGAGGTGAGCGTTGATGGACGCGTAGCGCGCCGTGCCTACACATTCATACATATACACCCTGCTCACCCCCTAACAGCGATAGCGTCATTTTTAATATACCATAACATTCCTTAATAATTAGGCTATCTGGTGTAAAAATATTAAACTATTCCGATTTATATTTCCCGAGTTAAAGGCGAACAAACATAAAAACTTTTTTACTACAAATGTACAAAAAGGTAAAAATTAAGATTGGTTTAATGGGAAGTAACTTTAGTAATTTCTCTTTCTGGATATATGACAGTATATAATAAGAATGGCTAACTAAAAAAATGGAAATTTAAAGCATTTCATTTAAAACTGTATATTCGAATGTATACTTTATTTCAAAAAATTACATCATTGGATTAATATTTAACAGGATAATTTAACTATATTCAAAACAAATTGACCATTAAATCTTAAAACATATTTATCAAATAAAGATATGGATGGTAATATTTTTATCATCATCACCAGCTCTCACTATACATCCCCACCGAGGGGCTCTGAGCCTACCCTAAGTTAGTGACTAGGTCATAGTCAACCACGCTGGCCCACTGCGGGTTGACTTCACACATATCTTTAAATTTCTTCGCTGATATATGAGGTTGCATTACGATGTTTTCCTTCACCGTAAGAACGTCAAGTAAATTATGTACATATGAAAAATCGAAAATCACATTGGTACAGCGGGATTCGAACCCAAGACCTGTAGATTACAAGTCAAGTGCTTAACCCTTAAATGCATATTGTTGCCAAAAGTCTACAAACAAAAGTATAGTTTTTATTGAGTAACCAAGATTTTTTTCATTATTTTTCCCTTAATCTGTGACTCCAAAACTTATGCTAAAATATTTATTTCATAATTAAATAAAAAATCATGCATTTAAGGGTTAAACCACTGAGCCACCGACGCTCTTAATATTTTTACACATTATTATTATTTACTTTATAAATATTTATAATTACTTACCAGTCAAATTCTTATCCTCGCGGTAGGATATGTGGGCGCGGGTGCGGAGGTCACGGAACTTCTTGGCGAGTCCGAAGTCTATCATATAGAGCTTGTTGCAGTGCCGGCCGATACCCATTAGGAAGTTGTCCGGCTTTATGTCGCGGTGGATGAAACACTTGCAGTGAATGAACTCCACGCGGCCCAGCATTTGATCTAAGATAACAGGAACCTTATATTCCTACCGCATGACAAATCCTTTTTTTATATAAGATTAGCTGTTTGCGTGCGGATTCATCCGCGTGAAATGATAAAAACTTTATTTTATTGTTTACATTTGTCAAATTATCAATAGCAAATGTCAAAATGACATGACATGACACACCTTAACAATCTTTCTTTCTTGATGTTGGCAGCAACTTATGGTCTCTTTCCCACATT
Organism: Papilio protenor; assembly: GCA_029286645.1. Lineage (NCBI taxonomy): Eukaryota > Metazoa > Arthropoda > Insecta > Lepidoptera > Papilionidae > Papilio > Papilio protenor. The sequence continues at coordinate 1,086,995 of JAGSMZ010000056.1, forward strand.
AGGGTTTTTATCCAAAATATTTACCCCCTTAGTATAATGGCATGAAAATATATAGCCTAAAGCGTGACGTAAGTGTACGGCTTTTTATTAAAAAAAGAATTATTCAAAAATATGCTGTAATTGCTGACATCTTAGGCAACAAAGAAGTATGTGTTTACACTTTATTATAATAGTATAGATAAGTATAGATAGTATATAAGTATAGATATAGAAGAGGGTAAAGGAGAGAGACAGAGACAAACAATAAAGTTATCAATGACACCCATGGACATCCGCAATACCTGAGGAACTATGGCTGTTGCTGCCTTTGAGGATTATTTTCTCTATACCAATATTAAAGCGTAAACACACATTTTGTTATGTAGAACGTCACAATATATTAATAATTATTTTTTTTAAATATAAAACCCTAGACTTACAATACGCTTTAGGCTATGTTTTCATGCTACTAAAATTAGAGGGTAAATAATTTGGACAAAAACTACAAGCCAATAGCATTAAAAAAACAAGATTGCCATGGTAACAGTAATTGTTATCCAATAGCAAAGGCCTTCTTTGTCATTTGTACATTGGATTTGACATTTGCAATTGAAAGTATTACTAATGTAAACAATAAAATAAAGTTTTTATAATTTCATGGGGATCAATCTGCACGGGAACAGCTAAACATATTATATGTAAGATGGCAAACCAGCAATCTGGTACTTGGAAATGGGAAAGTAACATCTTATAGACATCTGCAATTGCAGATGTGTTCCCCTCTTTAATTGAGGGAGAGGAGACTTATAAGATGGGGAAATTTCCTCTTTCTGTGCATCCACTCTAACATATTAACTACCATTTCCATCATTCCCTTACAACAGACAGAAGGAAAGTGTACTAAAGTGAACTCTTCAGTAAACACACTCATCTAAGTGTATGTGGAATCACTTGTAAAAAGAAACAATTGGCATATATAAGTAATGAAATTATGATTTCAATTACCTTAATAATCCAAATTATAGCACAAAGTCCAAACAGATATAAGGTTAAAAAGTGATTTAACTTAAATAATTAAACAACTCAAAATAAAATTCCACTTGTAACCTCAAAACGAGTTAGAGAACAATTTAGTTAATATTGATAGCATATTAATTTTCTATACAAATAGACAAAACATTGTCACATGACATACAAATCATATCTAGGTGACAAAGAAGGGATACTGACCGGCTAACATGAGAACAGTCTTGATGGTGAACTGTCGCGAGCAAAAGTTGAAGAGATCTTCGAGAGAAGGCCCCAGCAGATCCATCACGAGGATGTTGTGGTCCTTTTCGTATCCATACCATCTGCAACAAACATCTCATCAAAAATCGAATAGATTATGCAATCATGTTGTATTTAATATAAAATGTACAGGTCAATGACCTCTAAACAATCAATCTTACTAGTATTACAAATGCGAAAGTTTAGATGGATGGATGTATGTTAGAGTTTGTAGCCCTCAACTGCTCTCTGATTCTCAATGAAATTTGGCATAGATGTAGAGGATAGTCTGGAAGAACACAGGGGCTACTCATTTGTTTTTTTTATAATTCCACGCGGACGGATTCGCGGGCGAAAGCTAGTATGTCTATAACGACTTTTATCCAAAAATTATTGCAGAATCAAAAAAACACATTTCTAATATATATACTCTAGTACAATTTTAAATGAAACTTGTCTATACTGATATTTTCAAAAACTCTTAAACCTTTAGAAAACAACATCACTCAGTAAAATAAACTAAGTCAATTACTAGAAGAAAAAAACTCCATGCATATGAAATCACTGCCAAAAGCTATGATTGTAATAAAAATAATTGTACAAATTACACTTAGTATAAAAAAATGCATGTCAATTACACTAACTTGAGCTTTATTGCTTTTAATTTGACAAACAATAACTTTAAACTTTAAAAATAACCGCACTTACACACTTCACTCAAACCTAAGACCTTGTATGACCAAGTATTGAGGTCAACAATACATTTGCATATAAAGCCTGTCTAATATCTACACCTCTATTCAAGGATTAAGTAATAGATATTGTGATATGGAGAAACATTTTTTTAACATTAAATACATGAAGAATTTATATCTCCCTCCTAGACTTCTATTTAACTGACACTTTTGACTTTATCCATTAAGAAGGGATTAGGAATTAAAAATAAACTAGTAGCTATACATTAATCCAGACTAATTATCTCTATTTCAATTTTATCTACACTAGATCCATTTATGTGTTCTAACCATCTATATAAACTTTCACTTTTATAATATTTAAAAAGATTGAAGTCATATAATTATAAGCAAGTTAATAAAGTTTTTGACAATGATCTCAAAACGTACAAGCTGAACAGGGCACAGAGGGTGATTATATCAACTTAAATAAACATTCAAAACATCAGCTGAAAATATCTATGTAAGCAGAGATTTTAGCCCACTGTGCTCATCACAAGTTTCATGACTGCTTCCTTAGACTGGACATAGGTGTTTGTTGGCAAGTCTCATTACTGGTGGACAAGGCCCACTTTGAACAAATATGCTACATTAGTTAATTAAAAGCATGTAAGAATTACCTTATATGTGGTATTCCAATGCCCCCTTGGAGCATTTTATATACTCGGCTCTCATATAGAAGCTGAGGGTGTCGGGCCTTAATGTTTTCTATTTTCACTGCTACCTCCTGCAACAAATAATACATATTAGATAACAAAATATACATAAGTACAATATAAAAAACAATTTAATAAATTATTAAAGTAACATAACTCTGTCTATACAGTATTAAAACATTTGGTAGCCTATACTTTCATACAGATTATGTTCTACAACTACACCAAATTTCAACCAGATCTATGCAGCCATTCTGGAAGTACAAGGTAACAAACATACATCCATCCTTCCTTTTTAATATTTTCATTTGTAATATTAGTCAAATTACAGTAAATATGTACCACTCAAAACATTTTCATATAGTCTTTATAAAAACTTTTAATTTTCTCAATGTTAAAACATCAATCAGGGTGGACAGAGAATATCAATTTCCATGAAGATGGAATACTTTAAATTGCATATCTAAAGTTACATATTACTTTTTAAAATATTAATTAATTAAGAAAAAGAAATATAACTGGTAACCAATGTTTTCTTTACTTAAAAACATCTCTTATATTATGTTTCACATTTGCACTTCAGTATATACTTCCCAGTACAAATAAAAAAAAATTAAAGTCTTGTTTTGTTTTGATTTAACAAACATGAAAAAACTACTAAAGCAGTAAGGTCATATAATTCGAATATATCTTGAGAAGGTTGCACAAACTGTTTATAAGTAAAATGATTTTGTATATTTTATTTACTAAACATTCATTCGCTTTTAGAAATTGACGGTAATTTTGAGAAATGTAAAATCTTTGTTGATAATAAATAAGGAAGTACGACAACTGAAACTCTTTGTCTATGTGTATCCATATAAACATACACGACAAGAAAATTACTTAAAAAATTGATTTATAAACGTATAGTTCTAAGTTCACATAACATTATAGGAAAATGTGTTTGAAACCATATTCAAAACAGAATTAAACACGCGAGTCGCCACAAGGCGCGCAAAGATGTCGACTTATAATTAAATTAATAAATGAAAGTACCTTTTTTAGATCATTTACAGCTAAATAAATATCGCCGAAACTGCCACAGCCTATTTTTCGGATAACTTTGTATTCTCCGATACCTGTTTCTATTATTGTATGTTTCTTGATGGTAGCCATTTTCTTTTGTCTTCATAACTCGTTAGTGAAATAAATATTTAACAGACATTTTGATTCTATGAGTTAAGGCTACACTTTTTTTGGATTGTTATAATTACAATCTATTGAAAATGAAATGTTTTTTAACAATTGCTATAAAATTGGACACAAACTCATTTCAGCACGTCAGCTCATTTCTGTGACGTCACGGCGATAGTGTTGCCAGCGCGGAGAAAAATACCAAATTATGTTTGTCAGTAAAAATAAATATTGAACGTCAGTAGAACAAAATGAGAATTTTTAACATTTATAACGGTTACAAATGCATTTAATTAAGCTATAGGAATTACATTTTTATATTATAATTTATACCCTTTAATCCTAAAGACGGTAGTGAGTTTCGAAGGGAAGTAGTAGAACATTTAAAAGTTACCGTAGACGTAGTCGTTAGAAAAAAAAATACCAATTTTTAGAACTTTACAAAGAAAATGGATTCATCGGACCAGTTATAAGGATCTCTTAAATTATATTATTTTGTAAGCAAAGATGTACGATTTGAAAATCAAGGATGAAATTATGTATGACTAGCTGTTGCTCGCGACTTCGCCCGCGTGAAATTAAAGAAATAGTAAAAATGTAGCCTGTTACTCAGTCATAACATAGCTTTTTAATGGTGCAAGAATTTTTTTAATTGGTCCAGTAGTTTTTGAGTTATTACAATACATATAAATATCCAAAAGTACAGATCTTTCCTCTTTATAATATCAGTATAGATGTATGATTGAGAGTGAAAACAATATGAGAGTTTGAGCAGTATTTTTTGTGTACGGTTTTATCTCCATTTTGTATTTTTTTGTTGTGTAGAATAGTATGATGAATGAGAAAATTAAACAAATTGATATGATTTAATATTTAAAATTAATATAAAATTATGAATAGCATATTTTAAATATGACAAGATTAATGACTTTAAAGTGATGGTTAAGATAAAATTGAAATTTAATACCATAATATAGTTCATTTTAACCTTATAATTAAATGCCTTTATAAGTGAAATCAAGTTATAAATATGTATTGAGTATCTAGTCATAAATGCATTTGAGGTTTAAGGATTAAGCTTACTAATATTATAAAAAGGAAACATTTGTATTTTTGTGTGTATTGAATTTATATAACACAAAAACAATTAGGCCAATTTTAAAAAATTCTTTCACTGTTAAAAAGGTACTTTATCTGTGAGTAACATTTTTTTTTTAAATATTATAAGGTGGCAAACGAGCAAGCGGCCACCTGAATCCACCAAAATGGTGAAGCGACCGCTGCCCATAGACATTCGCAATAGTGGATGCGTTGCCTACTCTTAATCGATGGAAGAGGAGACGCACATAAAGAGAATATTTCCTCTTACTATGTGTCCCGTAACATAGACTATACTTTTTTAATTGTTAGTTAGTTTTTAATAATCTTGCAATTCCTTTACTTTACTATTAGCCAATAAATATAATAATCATATTAATTTCTAGTACAATAATCTAGTAACAACCAGAATGTTACAAATGTCTTGTACAAAGTGGATTTTCTATGATCCAGTTTACTGACATTCAAAGATATTATGAAGACTGCAATTTATACTAACTAGTAAACTAGTAGCCTATGTCTTCTTCCAGACTATGTTCTACATCTGTGCTATATTTCAGTGAAATTGGTTGAGTGGTTCCTGAGATACCTAGTAACAAATATCCATCCATCCAAATTTCACATTCATAATATTAGTAAGAAGAAATTGAGTGTAGTATAGTTTTACATAAAATAAGAATGTTGTACCTTTTTTGAGGTAATTGCTTCAATTAATGAACATGAAATCTGACACACTCATAGTTAATCTAGACAAGTGCATTAAACTAGTTTAAAAAACAGCTTTATCTATGAATTTTAGAAATTTGACAGATAGAGCAACCACTAGAATGCTTAATTATATGTATCCTATAATAATTAGTAAACAATGAATAATTTAACAAAAGGATTTTCCTTTAAATGCTGATATAATAGGTTTAAAATATAACATTCACTGATTTTGTACCTTTTATGACAAAATTAAATGCAAATTATATATGAATCATCCTCAAATAGGGAAATCATTTGATTAAGAACATATAATACTGATTCACATTAAATTCAGTTTATCAACTAAATAGTTTGCAAAAGTTTATATCAATGAGGAAAGTTCATATTACAAAAGGTTTACACTCCTGATATATTAAAAAAAATGTATTGACATCCTTTTCATTCTCTTTGAAGAAAACAGAGAAAAATAATATTATTGTACATGCTTACAACTAAAGGCTTTTGTTAATAACACAGATAAAAAAATGTTCAATTTAAAAAAACGAATGACTAGTTACACTGGCTATGTTCTCTTTTTTTTTTCAGAATGTTACAAACAAATGCACATTGCTCACTAAACAGGTTATGCCTTTGTTGCAATTATCATTTCATGCATGCAGTAAGGTCATGAGAAAACAGTTAAAATATCGTATAATAACGTTAAATACATTGTAAGAATGTTTTCATTCAAAACAGGTCATTGAAGTTTCACAATCTTACAAAAACTTCCGAGAAGGGTTATATTAAAATAAAAAGGACATGACCTAGACACGTTTTAGTTGACGTAGGAAGCATGGTTTGAGAATTTAAATAGATCACTGTAATAAAATAAGTGCAAATAGCTGCATTACTTACGAATAAGGTGCGTCATTGAATGGGAACCATTATGGTTTGGCGTTACATACGGGAAGCATATGATTGGGGTCAAGTCACAGCTGTGTATAGCGTTTAAAATGTTTATGTTTTTGTTAATTTTACCTCTCCACTGGATATATTGATCGCTAAATGAATGTCTCCAAAAGATCCTCCACCTATTCTTCTAACCATCTTATATTTCCCCGCGAGTAACACTTCCCGTCGGGACGTAAACATTGTGAGTTCTTAAATATATATATTCACTAACAAACACGGAAAGTATACAGTTAAAAGTACACTATGTACACTTCACAAAACTAAACACTATTCAATAAAAACACGAGTAAGATCTTGGCTACATTTTCTACAACTAAACAGATAAGAAATGTTTGATCGATGTTGCCAGATAAATAGAAAAAATTCTACAAAATCTTTTCCTAAAATTCGTAGTTTTTTTTTTCAAATCGAGAATGTTACCATATATAATAATTTTTAACATGAACTTTATCGCCTTGAGTCACATAAAGCACTGCAGAAGTAGCTCTTTATTGAAAAAAAGGATGTCTTTAAACGGAACACGTAGTAGAAGACATTTGATAGAAACCTAGAGCTGGTGATGCAATTAGAAAACGTAACATTTACATAATATCCTTTCAAGGCTTGTTTTATCAATGTTACCAAAATAATAATCGTTAATTTTATTTTGACTTCGGACCTGAAACAGAGCTATTTGCTTGTGTTTAATAAATGTTTTTGTAGACCAGGATTTTTTCTTCCATTTAATCAGTTCCTGTCTAGAATTTTCAATTCAATTCAGCTTTGCTAGATGGCGCAGTTGTATATGGTGTCATAAATTTTTTTTTATACATAGATGGCGCTAGCAACCAAAACTTTCCAATGGCTTTTGGGAATTAAACTTAATTTTTTAAATTTTAAATTAAATTAATTTAAAGGAAATACAGTTTTAACAAATAATAGGAATTAAGTTTTTAGAAATAATGGTATGATGAACAGAGGTGTTTTATTTTATTATTTGTGTAAAATAATTACTAATATAAATATAGTTCTATATTTATTGACAAGACTGAACAATATAAGGAAAATAACAAGGGAAGTAAAAATAACAGTACTACAATAACAAGAGCACTTTAACAATTGGAATTCAAGAATAGCACAAGACTAATCTACACTGATATTATAAAGAGGAAACATTTGTATTTTTATTTTCACATGTATTAAAATAACTCAAAAACTACTGGGCTGACTTCAAAAATTCTATAGCCATCAAAAAGCTATGTTATCCATGAGTAACATAGGCTATATTTTTTATTTTCACAGGGCAAAGTCGAGAGCAACTTCTAGTATTTTATAAGGTGTCAAAAATTGCTTTAGAACTTGTACTATGTCTTATGGTTTTACATGCTTGTTGCTAACCATTTCAACATTTGGCATTATTGATAACCTTCCAACCAATACTTGGTAATAGATTGATAGATTAGATATCTATAGATAGAATAGATTTAACAGTGGTAGAGCCCGCTTTAACATCTTCGCACGAATGGGTCGGCTCGCCCGGTGTAATACCACGACCACACAGAAGACAGGCGTGAAGTGGGAGAAATTCCGCGTTTCGTCTGATGAGTGTGGTGCCGGAGGCCCAACTTTGGTCCCTTTTCCTTCCCACCCTTTTTCTTTTGAGAAAGGATGGGAAGGGAAAGTGGATTTAACGGCGGAGGTGACGCATAGGAAGGGGAAATATCCTTTTTATGTGCGTCTCCTCCTCCGTCGATTAAGGGTAGGCAACGCATCTGCAATTGCGGATGTCTATGGGCAGCGGTCGCTTCGCCATTTTGGGCGGATTCAGGTGATCGCTTGCTCGTTTGCCATCTTATATTATAAAAAAAAAAAAAAATAGAAATAATTTAAAAAGAGAAAAGAATTTGGCTCAAAAAACTGGATAACATATATAAGATGTACACATCAACACTTTAAGGTGCATACTGATATTATGTGGTATAATTTTACAAGATTTACAGGAACATTCTGACACAAGTTATTATTTCCCTTACAAGAATGTCCCAGCAACAGATACCTACTTGTGAAATGTATGATTTTAAGTAATAAAAAATGCATATTATTATTATAGAGATGTAACATATGGGGATATGCTTAAGAAAGGAGTGGATTCAGATATGACGGCTGATAGAGATGTATGGAAGAGCAGCACATACTGTACCAACCCTCCATAAGGGATAATGGCAAGTTGATGATGATGTAACATTTGAATCAAGCTGGATCTCTTGTAACACTACACTTTGACTGTATGAATTGCCTTGTAACATTTTACATTAAACTGTGTAGTGTGTGAGTATGCTATTTTAGATATATCATGTTTAACACTTTTCTTTATTTTAATTTCATTTGTAAACAATCAGTTGAGAGAATTTGATGTAATGAAACAATGAGGTATACCCTTTATTGAACTGCAAATAATAAATGTAAATAAGGTACACCGGTAGAGGTAGACCTAGAAAGAGATGGATGGATTGTGTGAAAGGTGACATGATCATGAAGGGAGTGACTGAGATAATGTATGATAGAGTTATGTGGAGGACAAAAACCTGTTGCGCCGACCCTATGGGAGAAGGATAAGGAGGAAGATGATCACAGTAAGCTGCATAAGTAAGCCTTCAGTTTCAAAAATTTGTATGCTTTTTGACCCCTAATTCATGCTATTAAAGAAACATGCATGTCTATTTTTGAAACTAATGGTCTATACAAGTTTGTAAATGTATATTTATTTATACAGCTGACTATAACCAGCATATAAAAAGATTTGCAGTAGAACCATACAACCAACCATACATGATGATAATTGCTGTTTCGTTTTTAATTTACAAACAATGACAGGATGGTGACTGGTATATCAACATGGGAATGCAAATATGGACAGTTTTACTATAAACTATCACTACCCTTATTAGACTAGATTGAGAACTTATTTATCTTATGATAAACATCATTTTAAAAAGAAATTAACTTTACAAACAGAACCTCACATCTTAATATTAGAAATGCAGAATTTCCGATGAATGGATCTTAGTTAGGTATCTCCAGAACGACCCTATGGATGTTGATGAAATTTGGCACAAATATAGAACATAATCTGGAAGAACACATAGGCAATTTTTTTTTAATTCTGCATGTACAGAGTTCCTTACACTGCAGCGTAAATAAATTATGACCATTTAATGGTTTACCTTTGTACACTAGGTTATTTTTATATGTTAATTTTTATACATGTACTATTAGTGTAAACATTGCAAATAAAACTGTGCATACAGGATTTTTTAGCTGACAAATATGCCAAATCATAATTAATGTAAACAGTATAGTAATTACCTCAGCATATATAGGACATGTGTGAGTAATAGAGTTAAATACATAAAATACATGGAAAAATCAATATTACAATGGGTATCCAATACCAATAGAGAGAGATAGTAAGATATATTTTTCACTTAGATGTATTTCCTGACTTTAGAAAGAGGCTCAAGGTTTTTGTGTGCATAATTTCATGTAAGTCATAGATATATGAAAGTTATTAACTACTTAACTGAGTTTGTTGAGAGAAGTATCTTATGTGCCCTTGTCATGTCTATTCTAACAGTTTATTTGTTCTTTTGTAAATAACAAGATGTGTTAGTGTTATACAAGTATTTTGTCAGTGAAAATGGGTTAATATGTAAGTGAATGTCCTAATAAAAGAAATTATATATGAAATGCATGAAAAGATATAGGAACGATAGATATGACAAATTAGTTTCTATAAACTTTTGCTTAAAATAACAATTTCATATTTAGTAATATCATACTTATTATATACAAACTATGTTTATGACTTGTTAAGTAGCAATACAATGAAGTATTTAACACGCAATATTTAAAAGTTTCCTTGTATATTGTTAATGAAACAACTACATACATAAAGTGTAAATAATTGATTTCAAAGTGAATTTTGGCAAGATAATAACCCTAGGTTATTCCTATTAGATCTTAGTAATATGTTTCTTAGAAATATATTGCAATAGTCGGATTCAAGTCGACATACTTAACTTGGCGCAAATTTTTATGAAATCACGGTCATTCAGATAAAACAGTGGCATACAATTATATTTTGATTTTTCTCCATTCCTATCTTAGTGCGTAATAATCGCAAGAAAGGTCGACATTTAGTCCTTGAGCCTTCGTTAAACCTAACACGGACGTATGTACGCAATTTCACAACCCCTTGACGACCTCTTTTCAAAGTTGAAATAACACGTCAATCGTATATAAAATTAGTATAACAATGAATCAGCCACTTACCTCGCCATTAGCGGTGTTTATTCCCAGATAAATATCACCGAATGAACCACCACCGATTCTCCTAATAATCCTATATTTTCCTGCAATAAGAACCTCCCTTTTAATTGCCAGCATACCCTGAAAGTTCGACATGGTGACTGATTGTTCTCTAATTTGGGTAGATTACACGAATTTTGTTATAAAACCACACAAAGATCTTGAAACACTACAACAACAAGTTTTGACGCGCTATCATTTCTATTTCGTGATGTCGTGAACAATATTAGCAAAACGGAAAGAAAGATGTAAAACGAAAGATAGTAACTGGCTGGTATGGGCACGTTCCGATACACGATTTACTTTTACGGTAAGGTCAATGTTGCCATACTGCAATGTAATGTTTAATCAATTTTAATTCTTGTAATCGGTACTTGTACTTTATTTGATTGTGTATTAACAATTTTGCAATAAACTATAGTTGAATTGGTTATTTAATACATATATACAACATTTTGGACATTCTCTTAATAAATTGTATAGTTGTATGATCACCATAGGTTTATTAATTACCAAAAACTACCAATATCGATTTTTGCCACAGATAAAATTACTGCAGCAGAAAGAAAACTCTTGAAGGATTGAGTTAGCGTGAATACTCTTTTGAACTAGTGTGTATAACCGGTTTTCTTAACCTAATAATCCCATTCTGCTTCTATAAATAAATGAAAAACGTATTTTTAAATATTTTTTTATTTATATTGTTTACACGTAAAATAGAACAAAGTATAAATAAAAATTAATAGTAGTTAATTTCTTTGATTAAAAAATTACAGATAAACACATTTCATGATTTGCAAACTATAAACAGCAATGAAAAATCAAAAAAATATAATTACAAGTATTCCGTGATTTACATTAAAAAAACAAACATAGAATACAACTTTTAAACTAGCAAATGAATATAAATTCGAAAAAAAGTACTTAAAAATAAAGTTATTCTTAATTCTAGTGCGAAACATTAAAAATAAATTCATTGAAGAAAATGCACTTTTACATAATACATATTACGTCAAATGTATATAACAATGGCAGTCTATTTTTAAATAAAATACACAATAAGTAGATTAAGAACTTGAAAATATAGTTGCAGTTAGTTAACAGCGGGTATTTAGGTAAAGTCGATAAGAAAATAATATTTTCTTTAGTTATTTTCTTAGCGACTGTACCTCAAAATATACCTTTTTATGTCAAAGATTAACTAATGTTAATAAAACGGTTTGCTGTACAATACAACCGTTACAAAATTTAATAAATCTTACTGACTTTCTATAAATGTATATTTTAGAAAAAAGAAAATATTCGTTGAATTTTGCTCACTATAAAACAGACATCTATCCCTTTCAAAACTATATCAATTGCTATTATTTCGTCGAAATAATAGCAATTGATTAGTCAAATAATAGCAAACATTGGTTAGTTTAGTATCAAAATTGCCTCCTAAACTATAAATGTTTCATCTGTTTTCAAACATGTCATGTTATGCATTTTCCGTAATGCCTATACACTTGGCCAAAAGTTGGACAATTGCGCTCAATAACTCACCTACAATTGATCCAACTTTTTTTCCATTAAGTTTAGAAAGGGATAGAAGATCTACTAAAATGGTAGTAATTTCTACGCTGGCAACATTAAAACGCAGTTAAGGCGCAGGCATACACTTAAGGCGTTCGAAGGCGGATTTCTCCAGCGCCTCGCGATGATCCGGGTGTGCAATCTTGATCAGTTCGTACGCTCGCTGACGTAACGTCTTACCGAATAGATACGCGATACCTTGTTCTGTAACCACATAGTGGACATGCGCTCTCGTTGTTACTACACCCGCACCTAAATTAGAAAAAAAGAACCGTAATTTTTTATTATTTACTTATATAAAACTAGCTATTGCTCGCGAATACGTCCGCGTGAAATTAAAAATACTCTTTTTATTATTTTTTTTTTTTTTTTTTTTATTTTTTTTTTTTTAATTAAAATAAGTATAACAACGTAATTAAGTTAAACACTCAGACAACTGATTCCCGCCAGAATGTCGCGCTCTAATACGTCATAATGATATTGACAGCTGTCAGTGACGGGACGTATATGTCAATAATCTAGTGTTGTACCAATCCTTCAGCGCAGTACTGATTTACAACAAACCGATACTTACCAACTTTGAGTGTAGGCACTATCTTGGTCTCATTCTTCTTGGTGGTGGAGACGAGAGCGATGATGGGCTTCCCGCGGCCGTCCACTGACTCAGCGGCACCACGGATGAAGTCCACTTGACCACCAAAGCCAGAGTACATCCGGGTACCTAATAAATTAAAACTGTTGCTTGAATTTCTGTGATAGACTGCTTTTTTATGTTCATCATCATCATCACCACTCGATGTTCCCACTGAAGGGGTTTAAGCTATTTTATTAAGCTAATAGTTGACTATTCCACTTGGTTAAGTTATGTGGAGGTAAGAAGTTTGAGAGTAGCTCCGGTAGAGAAATTAAGAGGTAAGTTATCATGTTACAAGGAGAATGTTAGTTATGAGTGTGGTATCAGTGGAGGTGGACATAGAAAGAGATGGATTGTGTGAAAGGTATCAAGAAGGGAATGACAGATGACGTATGATAGAGTTATGTGGAGGACAAAAACCTGTACTACGGGAGTAGGATGAGGATGATATATCGACAATGAAAGCCTATTTGTTTCAACTGCCATTTTGACTTATATATATATTCAGAATCAGCGAATTTTAAATATGAAATAAATAATGAAGTATGCAGAATTATAGTAATTTTAATTTAAAACCGGTCTGAAAATCTTTCAATTGAAATTTTTTATTTTTTAATAATAATTTAATAATCCACCGAAATGGAAAGCGACCGCTGCCCATAGACATCCGCAAATGCAGATGCGTTCCCTATCCATAATTGACGGAGGAGGAGACGCACATAAAGGGGACATTTCCCCTTCCTATGCGTCTCCTCCACCGTCAAATCCAGTTTTCCTTCCCATCCTTTCCTCTTAAGAAAAGGGTGGAAAGGGAAAGGGACTAAAATTAGGCCTCCGGAATTAATTTCCATTTTAATTTCCAGGATTTGCTTTCTTAATGGCTCTCCTGAACATTTAACCTAATGGCACTTAAAACAAATAGCCTTTCACCCATTGATATGAAGATTTAACTCACCGATGGAATCAGCACAAACTTGTCCGGTAAGGTCCACTTCAATACAAGAGTTGATAGCTGTCATCGTCGGCTGCAGTGACACAATATGAGTATTGTTCACGTAATCTATCTCCAACATTTCTGTAATAAACAATATTTTATTTATTTACTTTTAACTATGGCTAACAGTGGTAGAGCCCGTTTTAACATCTTCGCACGAATGGGCCGGCTCGCCCGGTGTAATACCACAACCACACAGAAGACAGGCGTGAAGTGGAAGCAATTCCGCGTTTCGTCTGATGAGTGTTGTGCCGGAGGCCTAATGTTAATCCCTTTCTCTTTCCACCCTTTTCTTAAGAGGAAAGGATGGGAAGTGAAAGTGGATTTGACGGTGAAGGAGACGCATAGGAAGGGGAAATGTCCTCTTTATGTGCGTCTCCTCCTCCGTCAATGAAGGGTAGGCAACGTATCTCTGTGGATGTTTATGGGCAGCGGTCGCTTTCCATTTCTGTGGATTCGGGTGGCCGCTTGCTCGTTTGCCACCTTATATTATAAAAAAAAAACTAAACTGTCTGTGTGGAATTAAAAAAACAAAAATGTGTTATTTCAGATTTTATTCTACATCTATGTCAAATTTCGTCGAGATCCGTTCAACAGTTTAGGCTACAAACTCTAATCAAATTATTAAATAGCACGTTTATGACCGAATTAAACTATTCTTTAAAAAAGTAACTGCTAACTAAGCTTCTCTAGGTAAAATAAATAAAAAAAAATATACAGATGAATTGAGTACCTCCTTTTGGGAAGTCGGTCAAAAAGAGGGAAACTTCAAATAAGTTTTTAACAGAAACTTCACATCTGACAAATATAATTGGAAAAGTACTGATTTTAAAACCTAACTTTAGATCTGTGACGTCACAACATGGCGTATCATGCAGAATCTTACATACACTAATCTATTGAAAATTCGGCGAAATCTTTCAAATCAAATTTTTAATACACTAAGTATTGCTTGCGACTTCGTGCAATTAAAAAAATATAGCCTATGTTACTCGGCAATAACATTTTTTTTAATACGAAAGATTTTTTGATATCGGCTCGGGAGTTTTTGTTATTTCAATACATACTTTTAGACAACTTATTTAATTGATACTGTCGCTTTAAACTCAGAGCAACACTTCTCGTCAGGACTCAGGATGCGCGCCAATATCCATCCTTGTAGTGACATTGACAGCTGTCAGCTAGGGACGTGACGTTTATGCAGATAATCTAGAGTTGCGCTATTTCTATAGCACGGTACTAATTTTGTTTTTAACAATACAAAAATGCAAATCTTTCATTTTATAATATTAGTATAGACTTAAATACAAATACATTATTTAAAAGGTGTTTCTTCTCACCTATAAAGGGATTGTTATCCACGAAGTCGTACAGCTCACGATTGCCAACAAGAAAACTGCCCACAATACGACCCTTGTGAGTTTTCTTCCTGTGAAAAAATTGCAATTACCATTACACATATAATTAGCTGTTGCTCACGACTTCGTCTGTGTGAAATTTTAAAAAAATTGTAAAAAAAAACAACCTATGTTACTTAGTGATAACGTAGCTATTTGGTGAAAGAAATTTTTAAAATCAGTCGGAATTGCTAGGCCTATTTTGACGAGACTTTCACTGGCTTTACTTTTTTTAAATATCACGCTAAAGTTGAGAAAATCGACGTAAAATATTTCATAACATATAATGTAGTCTTACTTTACGTGTGAAATAATAAATGATAATAAAATAATGTATTTTTAGACAATAAATCGTTATTATGCTTCAATACTAAATCTATCGATCACCGTCAAAAATGGCGAGCTTATTTGACATTGACAGCTGTCATAGGGATGGGTGAATGTCAATGAGTTAGTGTTGTGCTGCACCGGCACAATATCGATATTAGTATATACGTACTTGTTATTAGTGACACATCCTCTGCGTACGAGGTCGATAACGCCCACACTGAACATCTCCGAATGGATGCCTAAGTCCTTGTGGTTCTTTAGCGCGGACAACACCGCGTCTGGGATACTTCCAATACCTAATAATTAAAAATATTAAAAGTTCGTATTGCCATCATTCATTAACTCGCCCTTGTCTCTACAGAGGGTCGGCACAGTATATATTCCATACATTTCTAGAAGTCATATATGAATTCAATCTATTAAGCACTTCTTTTTTTTTCACACAATTCTTCCTTTTTTTGGTCATCCTCTACGTTTGAGGTTAATGTTGGTTTTTAATACTTTTTTTATTTATGGCATAGTCTCGCCGCGCTAAACCTTTGCTTTGGCCAACCAATATTAGAATATAAAACTCAAAAGTATTGTAAATAATATAAAATATTAATGTAGTTATCCGATTGATGTAAGTACAGTCACGTTCATTGGTGGTGTTCCACTTTAAAAAAACAATCGATTAGCTGTATTATATGATTTGTAGTTAAAAGTCCTCAAATATTGATTCTATACTATACAAACAAAAACATCCGAACGGTAGCGCTTGCAGGTTTCCGTTTTTTTTGGAGTTATTTCTGTAAGAAAACTTACCCATCTGTAACGTGGCTCCATCTTCTACCAGATTATCACCAATCAGCTGACCTATCTGCATCTCTTCAGGACTAGCAGGTCCTTTACTGCCGTGTTCAGGCAATGGAGTATTATCTTCGACCACGAAATCGATATGCGATACATGGATAATCGCATCACCGAATGTTCGAGGCATGTTCACGTTGATTTGGGCTAGAAAAAAATGTCAAGACAAACAATTTCTAAAAAAAATAAATAAAAAATAAAAAACAAAACCGACTTCCAAACAAAATACACTAAAAACAAAATCTTCTCAAAAAAACAGTACACTAAAAAGTAACGAAATAATTTCTTGAAAATAGTAAACCTCCCTTATTGTAGCTGTTATGTCTATATTGTACAATTATTATTACTTTGAAGTCGGTGTCAGTCATTACTAAAAACGTTACTATACTTTCAATTGTCAATTGTTATGGTAAAAATGTAGAAAACCTTACGTAGAAATATCACTGCATATACCTCGGCTGACACCGACATCAAAGTGATAATAATTGTACAATATAGACATAACAGCTACAATAAGGGAGGTTTACTATTTTCAAGAAATTATTTCGTTACTTTTTAGTGTACTGTTTTTTTGAGAAGATTTTGTTTTTAGTGTATTTTGTTTGGAAGTCGGTTTTGTTTTTTATCAAAAAGTTTATTTATTTCTCGATTTTTAGTGAATCTAGACATCGCAGTATGATAATCACTAGCTTTCAAACAAATAATGAGTTATCTAAATCGATTATCTAAGAAATTAAGTAAACAACTAATACATCGTTGCGATCATTCACTCATAATTCGGTGCGGCCGCGCGCCGTTGTTGCCCGTGAGTTTTAATATTTTGATAACTTCTAGAATCTTGCACAGAATTACATACTGTAAAAGGCAATTACGATCTACATATAATACTCTATCGTGAAAACATATTTATTTGGATAAGGATTCATACCAAATAAGAATAAAAGCGTTTTAAATAAAGTCGATTGCACTTATTTGACGGTTTTTCTCGAAACAAAAGGTTATTGTGCGACAACCTTAATAGATAGATATATGCTATCGCTGACTTTTATTTAGCAAATTTAAAGGGCTACAATTCTTCCATACATAATTTTTGTGTAAGTCTTATAGTTTAGGCTACGTAAGCCAAGAAAGCAAACTTTGTTACAAGTTGGTATTTTTTTCTGCGACTCGTAATTTGCTATTTATGATATCTCCTAAACTATTGATCGGAATTACACAGTTCCAAGGGCATTTATAATCTACATTAAATTCTCTTGATGATGGACACATTTATTTTGATAAGGATTCATACCGAACACGAGTAATAGCGTTGAAAGTGGGGTATAGATTTTGATCGAAATTTTAATGAAAAAGGTGGTTATTGTGCGACAACCTTAATAGATAGATATATGCTATCGCTGACTTTTATTTAGCAAATTTAAAGGGCTACAATTCTTCCATACATAATTTTTGTGTAAGTCTTATAGTTTAGGCTACGTAAGCATAGAAAGCAAAAAAGACACCAAATTTCGTCACGCAATTTTGAGCTAAACTATTTAACTACGCCGTAGTCTTTGACTCCAAAAATCAAACAAAAAAATGGGACCCACCTGCAAGCACTTCCTCTCGGATAAAAAAAGAATTTTCAAAATCGGTCTACCAGGGGCGGAGTTATGCCGTAACACACATAAAAAAAAAAAAAAAAAACATATGGACGAATTGAGTACCTCCTTCTTTTGGGAAGTCGGTCAAAAAAACACAGACGAATTGAGTACCTCCTTCTTTTGGGAAGTCGGTCAAAAATAAAAATTTATGTTTCCCTTAATCTATGTTCAATTTACTACCAGTTTAAATTTATGGCATTTAAAACGAAAAAATCGTGCATTTATGACTTAAATGTATTACAAAAGATTTCTTAATCAATTGTAATCGGTCCCGTTGAACCAAACAGGTTTATAACAAGGTTATCGTTTAACCAGTAATCTCTACGCCTGTATTTTTATTGTGAATATTAATAGATTTTGTTATTCATAGTTAAATGGTTAATAAACAATTATGCAAAGAAAAGTAACCTATCATACTCATCATCAACTTGCCCTTATCCCTTATGGAGGGTCGGCACAGTATGTGCTGCTCTTCCTTACATCTCTATCAGCCGTCATATCCATCCACTCTCTTCATCATATCCTCTTTCACACATCCATCCATACTTTCTTCGGTCTTACTCTTCCTTTGTAGCCATCCACATTCATTCTTAACACTTTCTGGTTTATGTCCCCATCGTCTCGTCGCATAACATGTCCATACCACGCTAACCTTTTGCTTCTCAATTTCTCCACCACAGGCGCTACTTTCAAACTTCCTCTAATATACACATTCTTAACTTTATCCATTCTTGTCACACCACACATCCATCTTAACATACGCATCTCAGCCACATGCAATCTCCTTTCATCCGCAACTTGGTGGCCCAACATTCAGATCCATACAATACGACAGGTCTAATGATGGACTTGTAGATCTGTCCCTTAAGCTTAAGAGGCATTCTTGGATCACAAGTCACACCAGTAACCTGTCGCCATTTCATCCAACCTGCATTTATTCGGCTTTTCACGTCCCGGTCAACGCCACCGTCGGACTGGACTAGAGAACCGAGGTACTTAAAATCGGAGCAGGTTGGTAGAGGCACGCCATTTAAGGCGATTGGAGAGAAGCTGGTCGGACCGCCAAAATCGCAAAATAAAATGTTCTGTTTTGGTCCTGCTGATTTTAAGACCAGCTCCCTCCAATTTAACTCGCCATTCTTCCAACCTGCTCTGTACCTCGCATTCATCCTCCCCGACAAGCACGATGTCATCGGCATAAAGCATACACCAGGGTGCCTCCTCCTGTGTGTTTAATGTCAAAGCATCCATTACCAGGAGGAACAGATACGGGCTTAAAGCCGACCCCTGGTGTAAGCCCACCGAGACACCGAACCTGTCACTATCGCCAGCAGCGGACCGGACGTAGGTACTGGCTCGCCAGTACATAGCCTGAATAAGCTGCAGGTATTTCCCAGGCACTCCTTTCACTTTCAAAAGTAACCTATCATACTAATATTATAAATGCGAAAGTTTAGATGGATGGATGTTTGTTATCGTTTGTAGCCTAAACGGCAGAACAGATGTCGATAAAATTTGGCATAGATGTAGAGGAGTCTGGAAGATCATATAGGCTACCCTTTAGTTTTTTTTAATTCCACTCGGACTTAGTCGCTGCTGAAAGCTAGATTAAAAATTATGATTTAAGTTTTTTTAAATCTTTATTAGGATATATAAAGGGGGATAAAGGGGGATACCTTTATCTTTAAATAAATAATACGTTTGTAATGTATGGCTTAAATTTTCAGATGAATCATTAAAGATATATGAATTTTTCTATATAATTTAATTGTTCTTACCTATAATAATCTTAGAATTAACGAGTGCTGACCTCACGCAGTCGACCGACGTTCCCAAGCTGCAGTAACCATGTTGGTCGGGAGGAGATACCTAGAAAATTACATTTTTAAATTACAATAACTGCCGAAGCGAATAAATAACCCCTTTTAACATATATCTATACTATTATAATAAAGCGTAAACACACACTTCTTTGTTGCCTAAGATCTCAGTAATTACAGCATATTTTTGAATAACTCTTTTTTAATAAAAACCCTAAAACTTACATCAGGCTTTAGGCTATATGTTTTCACGCCATTAAACTTAGGGGGTAAATATTTTGGATAAAAACCCTAATGTGGGAAAGAGACCATAAGTTGCTGCCAACATCAAGGAAGCAAGATTGCTAAGGTTTGTCATGTCATGTCATTTTGTCATTTGTTATTGATAATTTGACAAAAGTAAACAATAAAATAAAATGTTCGCAATTTCATGCGGATGAAGCCGCAAGGGAACAGCTAGTTTACTATAAAAACCTACATTAAAACTCCTTTAGTCCTTTAAACATCAGTTAAAGACCCTAAGTGCGGTAATAATACTACTGTTAGTTATATTGTTACAATTCAAGTAGTTATTTACGTAATAAGTTAAATCAACTTTATTCCTATGTAATAAGACTTCGATTACAATAGCAACGAGATCGTCAATAGGTTAAGAGTTGTCAAAGGATTAATAGGACGTCCATCATGAGCAATTAGATTCCAACAGTAAATTGACATTTGTTAAACGTACAAACAACCATGACCTTGTTACCATTTAAATTGATATAAGATTTTTATTTAAGCGCTTATTGAGATAGAAAAAACACTAAATTTTAAGTTAATCTAATCATAATAATTTAAAGGAAATCGCATTCAAATCGGTTAACTAGTTTTTGAGATTAGCGCACACAAACACACAGACATTTTTTTCTATATTTGGTACCAAGTCAGTGCGTTTTATAATTTGAATCTTTCTCAGTCGTAATAAAGTTCAAAATAACCTGTATGAGAGCAATGTCGGGCTGTATGATCTTCCTGTGGAACAGCTTGGGAATATCCTGTAGGAAGATGGGAATCGCGTCCGACCTGCCTTCTGCTACCGACTTGCGAACGTTCGCTGCCATGAACAGAGATACCGATCTGTAAATTAAGTTATAGACATTAAATTTACTTCTTACTAATATTATAAATGAGAAAATTTAGATGGATGTATGTTACTACGTATCAGAACGTCTCAATGATGTACGATGTAGAACATAGTCTGGAAGAACACGTTGGCAACTACAAAATTACTTAATTTTATTTTAATTCCGTACGGACGGAGTCGCGGGCGACAGCTAGTATAGCATAAGATGGAAGACTATAACTAAGTTTTAGACATCTTTGGGCAACGACCATTTTACGTGTCAAATTGCTTGTGTGCCATCTTTTGGTATCAAATTATGCCGTAACGCACATAAAAAAAAATATGACTGCTACTTAACATTGGACATCAGATGGTTTTACGATCAAACTATCTATCCGTTTGTCAACATTTAATCAATGGTTAAGTACATTGTATACTTTATCCATTTTATCAGGTATTTGTAGTGTACTGACGATAAGATAAATTCTCTTATGTAACATTTCACGAAACGGTTACAATACCTCACATGAGGCTGGAACATTTTTTTAAAAATTCAGTAAGGTAGTAAAGGAGCAAAAGGCCACTACAATTCGGTATAATAGCGAATCGACCGATGTCCACAGACATTAGATATGTTGCTTACTAGAAATAAAAGTGTTGTTGTACTGTTTGCTCTGCTTGCGTTGGTCTACATATTGATAGACATCTCGCAAAGGATCTTACTGTGCTATTGAATGGATTAATTTGGTTTATTTACATAAACCACATGTACTAACTATTATTCAATAAAAATACCTTATCGACTATGCTATCGCAATATACTATAACTATAATACCGCGAATATACCCAAGTGTACTTGGCCACAGAACGATCGTGGTACATACCCTCACCAGCGACACTGTTTTTTTTTATAGGAAAAGCGGGCAAACGACCAGCGGACCTCTTGATATTAAATGATCCGACGACCATGAACATCCGCAACGCTAAGGGAACTGCAGATGTACTGCCGGCCTTTAAGGGAGGAGTACGCTCTTTTCTTGAAGGCCTCTAAGTCGTAACTGTTTGGAAATACCGTTGAGGACATAGTATTCCACAACGCGGATGTACGAGGTAAGGAAGTACGTGAAAACCTCGTCGTTGTGGAATGCAAACCGTCGAGGTGGTAACGACATTTGGCACTCTGTCGACACGTGCGATGTGATTGAATCATATTTTTATAGAAATGCTGTCATACCTGAATATATCCTTGCATTCAGGAGCAACATACGGCGCCTCCTTCTCCGTATGCATGTGGACGACCTTAATGTCACGTAAACTGCCCGACTTGCCGACGTCCGTCATCGCGTTGAGTAGGGGCACAGGGGTTGCGGCCGCCCCCTGCGCATACACCGTTTGACCTGAAAAGATAGACATATAATGTAAACCATATTCGATTATAATAATTTGTGCGAATGCCTAGTTCGTAACAAAGATCTTTCAAAACATTCACTTGTGTACTTTACTGCAATATTGCGAACGACTTTTGGTCGGTAGAGAATTGTTATCCACTAAATTATTGGTACTCGACTAAACTACTAACCTATTGTCCCTACGGACGGCACAGTATGTGATGCTCTTCCATACATCTCTATCAGCCGTCATATCTGAATCCACTCCTTTCTTAAGCATATCCTCTTTCACACAATCCGTCAATACTTTCTTCGGTCTTCCTCTACCTTTATAGCCCACATTCAATCTTAATACTTTCTTGTTTATGTCCCCATCCTCTAGTTGCATAACATGCGAACTTGGGATAACTTAAGTAAAGTTATTATACTTAAACTCTCGATAAATGTATTTTAGATCTACTTTGATAACTTTGAGATAAGAAAGACATTTTCTGACTTAGTTTTACTGAGTATACTTTTGCATTTCTATTAGTCACAAAGTGGTCCTGTTGGACCACATGTGGTCCTCAAAAGACCAAACAAGGGTGAACGATCGTGTGGACATAAAGTCAAAGGTTAACAAGTCGGAGTAAAGTGTACAGGGGGGTATCAAAGCCAGTAAAATTATAAAAGGGGTACGAGAAGTTTGGGAATCTCTAATGTTTATGTACGTATTGTTTTTAATTTTGGAGGTGTGTGTTATCATAAATTGCGTTGAACGACTGATCTTTAACCTGGTCTTTGGACTTTAGTTCATGACGTTATTGTGATATAGCATTTAATATTAAACAAGTATAAACAATTACCAGCTGGTTTTATTATAAGTATTTATTGCTATAACTTAACTAAAGACTAGCTGTTGCTCGCGACATTGCCCGCGTGAAATTAAAAAATAATAAAAAATATAGCCTATGTTACTCACTGACGTAGCTTTTTAATGGTGAATGTTTTTGAGTTATTTCAATACAAGCAAACATAAAAAAATACAAATCTTTCCTATTTTTAATAATACAATCATCATCATCATCTCCTTATCCTACTCCCGTAGGGTCGGCGCAACAGGTTTTTGTCCTCCACATAACTCTATCATACGTCATCTCAGTCATCACTCCCTTTTTGATCATGTCACCTTTTACACAATCCATCCATCTCTTTCTAGGTATTCTCTCTTTTTAATAATACATTAGTATAGAAGTATAGACATATCAGTTATAGATATAAAAATGTAGATCACTGAGCAAAAAAAATTGATTGTATGTATACAACTAACATTACTGTCGCTTCTTTTTCAAACAAATTGAAAGAGATAACAACATGATTCCACTAATGTGTTTTGTCATTGGAAGCCGGTTATAAACATTTACCGAGTCTTGTAATACACACTTGAGCAATAAAGAGGTCAACGATCATTCAATTTGACGCACGGAGTATCGACCGGGTTCCCCTTTTCGACCTTATTCAAACCATTTGTTCCTTTTGGCTTACATTACTTGTAAACTAATGAAATGTCACTTTCAAAGACATTCATTTAAATAATATAGCTTTTGCTCGCGACTTTAACTGTGTATTAGCCTATGTGTTCTTCCAGACTATGTGTGTGCCAAATTAATATAGATCCGTTGAGCTGTTCTGGACATTCAAATTAACCATCATCTAAACTTTCGCATTTATATTATTAGTAAGAACAACGTAATTATACTTCGATACTCAGTCTAGCGATTCTTTTATTATAAAACTAGCTGTTGCCCGCGACTTCGTCCACGCAATATTAAGATAAAAAAGTATCCTATAATATGCCCGTCTATGTCAGCTACCCTTCAAACGCGGCTTGCGGACAGTCAGACAGACAAAAATGTTTAAATGCGATTTTCGTTATTAGCAACGCAAATACATCATCTTCCCGAAATCTGGAATTTTTCTTTTGATATTACAAACAGACACTCCAATTTTATTATGTGTATAGATGTATTTCGTTTATCATTCACTTGAATACAGTGACTGGGTCATGGTAGTATGAATACTGTATAAACTGCAAGGTTAGAGGAAAACTGGAATGAAAAAGTAATAGAGGTAAACTTTTAAAAACAAAAGCCAAGGTTTAAATGGCCAGGTTTCCGTATTTCCACTACTAAATAAAACACCACACGAAAAGGGCTAAGCAAAAGAAAGACTGGATCATCAACGTCAATGGGAATACACTTGTATAAAATATTCCTGTCTCGGTTTTCGTCAAATAGATGAGCGAGATGACTATATGTTTTTGTTTTCGTGTTAAAAATAATCAAAAGTAACCTTGACCATGATAAAAATTGCGTAGAATAAAAACACATTTGGAATGTTTAAATAGATGTAATAAACAGAGATATTGCGTTTCGTATTCATGCTGACCTTAATGTAGAATGACGTCATAGCTTCGAGATATCGAAGTCCTCAGTTTATCTACCACAACCACGAGTTTCCACTCCCGAGCTGTAATATATTGCCATCCCGTTCATTCTCTTTGAAAAGAAGAGAGACAACAAAGGTTTTAAACAATTGAAACTCGAATAAAAATCAAGAATGCTCTGTTTTTAATAAGCTAAGATAAAACGTATTACATGATTGCATGCGTGATGTTTACATGTTGTTAACCTAGTTATTATATCAGAAAATTATTTTACTGCTGCATAAAATCGTATAAACTGTAAATACACAATATCAAACAAGTCATTGATATCATTACAAGTGCTTAACCCCTTTTTTGTGTCGGAGGGAAATCTTCCAAAGATACCATGCCCTCTGGGGGGAAGGCAAGGTTATGGGGGATTTGACCTACTAAAACCCCCTTTTACCCAATCAAAATAAATAAATTGGGCATATAACTAACAGATTTCACTCTCGAGAAACAAAGCCTCTCATTCTCTTTAAGAAAACTGTGAAAACAGGTTTTTATATCAGTAAAACTCGGACTTTTGAGTGTCGAAACCCATACCACAAATAAACATGTGATTTCAACAATAATGAATAATAATAGCGTTAAATACATTCACACGTTCTCCAAGATCAAACACAAAATATATTTTTATAAGGTCTTTTGCTTTTTTAAATAATCGTATGTCTTCACTACAGAAACGCTAAGGACAAACGCCTATCTACTTTTCCAGAACGTTCTCATTACGCCTGTATGTTGTTTTTTAATGGTAAATGACTTTTTGTTTTCATTCGGGACCTGACAATGATAATAGCGTTCAATGGATAATTTTAACTCTGAGCTGAAAGCGACAATTTTGTTGGATAAGATGACGTCATCGTTTATTTATATACGTGTAAATGCGGTCGCTAACCACTAGTTTAAGATTACAGTTGTACAGGACGAAGGGCTACCACATATAGGCAGTACGTTATACTTTGTGTTGAATTATATCGGAATCTAATATTCGATCTCCAACTTTCCGACGTACAGGAGAGTTTGTTGCTATTTATGTTTTTAAAGCCTGCTATACACACTCAGTTTTAACTGAACAGTCAGATCGTTCAGATAAGTATAACATGAAAACAAAACGGAGTGTGTGTAGCTAGCTTTACCGTCGACCTTACTGATTATTGCTTATTTATCAAGTTTATTGTTTATCTAAGGAAACATATTTGACCTGTTTACTTCAATTCAACCTATCTAATAATTGTAATTAAAAACAATCTATTTTTATCTTCAGATCATACAAAGTAGTGAAATATTTCGGATCGATCCCGTGCGGCTTCATCCACATTAAATTATAACTTTATTTTTTTGTTTACATTTGTCAAATTCTTAATTGCAAATGTCAAAATTACCGTTACCATAATAACCTTGTTTCCCTAATGTTGGCAGCTTGTAGTTTATGGTCCCTTTCCCACATGAAGGCTTTTTTCCTATTTATTTACCCCTAAGTTTAATAGAGTGAAAATATATAGCCTAAAGCGTGTCGTAAGTGTAGAGCTTTTCATTAAAGAAAGAATTATTAAAAATAGTGTGACAGTGTGGTTATTAAAAATAGTGTGACAGTGTGGTTATTAAAAATAGTGTGACAGTGTGGTTATTAAAAATAGTGTGACAGTGTGGTTATTAAAAATAGTGTGACAGTGTGGTTATTAAAAATAGTGTGACAGTGTGGTTATTAAAAATAGTGTGACAGTGTGGTTATTAAAAATAGTGTGACAGTGTGGTTATTAAAAATAGTGTGACAGTGTGGTTATTAAAAAATAGAGGAAATATCCAATTTCATGTAATCATCTGTGATATTGTAGGGTCGATATTGTAGCCATTCAGGTCACCCTGTTTACAATGAGGTCATGCCCTACTTTATTGAAAGACAATGGTTACATTGGTTTTAATAAAATTCAAACTTGCTATTATTAGCTATTTGATTTACGTAATACAAGCTGTTGCGACTTCGTCGTCGTGGAATTAAAAAATAGTAAGAAATATAGCCTATGTTACTCGATGATAATTGCAATGGTTAAAGAATTTTTGAAATTGGGCCAATAGTTTTTGAGTTATTTCAATACAAACTAAAATTCAAAAATAATCATAATCATCAAATAAAAAATAATATTTGTTGCCACATTCTAAGTTATGATATATTTAAAGAGATTTAAAAAGATATTCTTAAGTTTGGGTTTTCTTCTATCTTTGGGGGAACAGAACAGAAGGCTTATCTCGAATATTCGTGAGAACATTTCGTAACATAATCGACAAATTTTGATTTCAATGTGCAAAGTACACCAACAAATCTCATTCTCATTTTGTTGATGAAGTCACATAAATATTCATAATAGACCCTCAGTTAGGCTCATAATTGAACTGAAGAATGAACCACATTCTCTAAAGTTATGTACAACTTTGTTTTATTGTAAAGATAAATATTATATTAAAGATATTATTTTCATAAAATTTCACTTTAGGTTAATTGGAAACATAAAATAATAAAAAATATACAAGATATATGCTAATCTATACTAATACTATTAAATAAAGCGTAAACACACACTTCTTTGTTGCCTAAGATGCAATTACAGCATGTTTTTGAATAATTCTTTTTTTAATAAAAAGCCCTACACTTACGTCACACTTTAGGCTATAATTTTCACGCCATTAAACTTAGGGGGTAAATATTTTGGATAAAAACCCTAATGTGGGAAAGAGACCATAAGTTGCAGCCAACATCAAGAAAGAAAGATTGCTAAGGTTTGTCATGTCATGTCATTTTGACATTTGTAATTGATAATTTTACAAATGTAAACAACAAAATAAAATTTTAAAATTTCATGCGGATGAAGCCGCACGGGAACAGCTAGTATAACTCATAAAAACATATCAGCATAAGAGATATTAATGATATATCATGATAATAATATTTACTTTGACATATATTGAGATAAGACTGCATTTTACATACAATAAAATATATTTCAATTACTTCTTAAAGTTTTCAATATTAAAGACTAGCTGTTGCCCGCGACTTCGTCCGCGTGGTATAAGAAAACATACGAACTATATAAATAACAAAAAGCTATGTATCCCTCGGGAACTGTGGTATATATGAGAGTATCTCAATATAATGTACCGGCCGCTTACGCATAATAAATTAGTCCAGTACCAACCGCCGTTTCAATAACACCCCTACATTACATTGGCGACGAGGATTTTTTTTTAATTTGTGTTAACCGGGAACAGTGACCAACGTCGGCGGGACGTAGTTATAAGGACGCGTTCTACGTATTTCGCTAGAAATACTGTGGTGCATCGAGAAACGTAAAGTGTGTGACGTCACGTATGCAGTTTCGCACAGTGAACGTGTACTTTTACAAAAACTTTGCGTCAAGACGTCCGGAGCACAGGACGTGGAGCACGTCTGAGGGGTGGAAGAAGACGATGAGGTTCGTAGAACCGTTCGTCAATCGCATAAATTGTGATGGTGACAATGGCGGTTGTGTCGATGGCGGCCGGGCGCAGGACGGAGGCAGCCGGGAACAACGGCTGGCATGCGGCGCCGGCGGAAGGACTCGGGCAGAGCGCGGCTGGCCGGCAGCGATGGGCAGGAGGCCTGTGCTGCGGCGGCGGAATCGGCGGAGCGCTGGGAGTTGCGAATGGGAGGATTATCCCACAGGTGACAGTGCGCGATAGGCACACGGGTGCAAAAGTGGGCATGTAGGCCGATGGTTATTTGCGGTAGAAGTGTGCGGTAATAGTAATTAAATTGAACAATAAGATTCGGGAGTGTTTGTAACATTGTGTGTATTGTTATCGGGCAAAGTGCAAGTGCGAGCGGGACGGCCGCATTGCATTTGTTGCGAGTGCGAGCGAGACGGTAGCGGTGCTATGACGTGTGCAATATTGTTAAATTTTCAAATCTCAAAAATGTAACGGAAATGTAAACGTAATTTTTCTAATCGTTGTTATTGTGTTATAAATGTTTTAAAATTATTGTTAACAGGGTTTTATTAGTTTTTATAACTAGACATTTTAAGTTTAGCACACGCTGATGTTACCGTTAGTATTCAAAGTTAGGTTTTGTGAAAATTGGATAGTTTTTTTGTTTAAAATTGTTTTTTTTTTTGTAGTTTCATTGGGCGATAGGTTGCCGGAAGGAGATTGTCGCGGTAGGCGACTGGTCGCAGTGTGCGACGGGTCGCGGTGAGCGACGGGTCGCGGTGTGCGACGGGTCGCGGTGAGCGACGGGTCGCGGTGGACGACGGGTCGCGGTAGGCGACAGGTCGCGGTTGACAACTCTGCGGAGTAGGCAGAGGTGGATGATGTGGTCGCGGATTGGCGACGGTTCTGCGGAGTAGGCAGAGGTAGTATAGGTGGTCGCGGGTAGGCGACAGGTCTGCGGAGAAGGCAGAGGTGATGTAGGTGGTCGCGGGTAGGCGACGACTCTGCGGAGTAGGCAGAGGTAGTTGTGGTGGTCGCGGATATGCGACGACTCTGCGGAGTAGGCAGAGGTAGTGGAGGTGGTCGCGGGTAGGCGACAGGTCTGCGGAGAAGGCAGAGGTGATGTAGGTGGTCGCGGGTAGGCGACGACTCTGCGGAGTAGGCAGAGGTAGTTGTGGTGGTCGCGGGTAGGCGACGACTCTGCGGAGTAGGCAGAGGTAGTTGTGGTGGTCGCGGATATGCGACGACTCTGCGGAGTAGCAGAGGTAGTGGAGGTGGTCGCGGGTAGGCGACGACTCTGCGGAGTAGGCAGAGGTAGTTGTGGTGGTCGCGGTAGGCGACAGGTCTGCGGAGAAGGCAGAGGTGATGTAGGTGGTCGCGGGTAGGCGACAGGTCGCGGTTGACAACTCTGCGGAGTAGCAGAGGTAGTGGAGGTGGTCGCGGGTAGGCGACGACTCTGCGGAGTAGGCAGAGGTAGTGGAGGTGGTCGCGGTAGGCGACGACTCTGCGGAGTAGGCAGAGGTAGTGGAGGTGGTCGCGGGTAGGCGACAGGTCTGCGGAGAAGGCAGAGGTGATGTAGGTGGTCGCGGGTAGGCGACAGGTCTGCGGAGAAGGCAGAGGTGATGTAGGTGGTCGCGGGTAGGCGACAGGTCTGCGGAGAAGGCAGAGGTGATGTAGGTGGTCGCGGGTAGGCGACGACTCTGCGGAGTAGGCAGAGGTAGTTGTGGTGGTCGCGGATATGCGACGACTCTGCGGAGTAGGCAGAGGTAGTTGTGGTGGTCGCGGATATGCGACGACTCTGCGGAGTAGCAGAGGTAGTGGAGGTGGTCGCGGGTAGGCGACGACTCTGCGGAGTAGGCAGAGGTAGTTGTGGTGGTCGCGGATATGCGACGACTCTGCGGAGTAGGCAGAGGTAGTTGTGGTGGTCGCGGATATGCGACGACTCTGCGGAGTAGGCAGAGGTAGTTGTGGTGGTCGCGGATATGCGACGACTCTGCGGAGTAGGCAGAGGTAGTTGTGGTGGTCGCGGATATGCGACGACTCTGCGGAGTAGGCAGAGGTAGTTGTGGTGGTCGCGGATATGCGACGACTCTGCGGAGTAGGCAGAGGTAGTTGTGGTGGTCGCGGATATGCGACGACTCTGCGGAGTAGGCAGAGGTAGTTGTGGTGGTCGCGGATATGCGACGACTCTGCGGAGTAGGCAGAGGTAGTTGTGGTGGTCGCGGATATGCGACGACTCTGCGGAGTAGGCAGAGGTAGTTGTGGTGGTCGCGGATATGCGACGACTCTGCGGAGTAGGCAGAGGTAGTTGTGGTGGTCGCGGATATGCGACGACTCTGCGGAGTAGGCAGAGGTAGTTGTGGTGGTCGCGGATATGCGACGACTCTGCGGAGTAGGCAGAGGTAGTTGTGGTGGTCGCGGATATGCGACGACTCTGCGGAGTAGGCAGAGGTAGTTGTGGTGGTCGCGGTAGGCGACGACTCTGCGGAGTAGGCAGAGGTAGTTGTGGTGGTCGCGGATATGCGACGACTCTGCGGAGTAGGCAGAGGTAGTGGAGGTGGTCGCGGGTAGGCGACGACTCTGCGGAGTAGGCAGAGGTAGTTGTGGTGGTCGCGGATATGCGACGACTCTGCGGAGTAGGCAGAGGTAGTTGTGGTGGTCGCGGATATGCGACGACTCTGCGGAGTAGGCAGAGGTAGTGGAGGTGGTCGCGGGTAGGCGACGACTCTGCGGAGTAGGCAGAGGTAGTGGAGGTGGTCGCGGGTAGGCGACGACTCTGCGGAGTAGGCAGAGGTAGTTGTGGTGGTCGCGGATATGCGACGACTCTGCGGAGTAGGCAGAGGTAGTTGTGGTGGTCGCGGATATGCGACGACTCTGCGGAGTAGGCAGAGGTAGTGGAGGTGGTCGCGGGTAGGCGACGACTCTGCGGAGTAGGCAGAGGTAGTTGTGGTGGTCGCGGATATGCGACGACTCTGCGGAGTAGGCAGAGGTAGTTGTGGTGGTCGCGGATATGCGACGACTCTGCGGAGTAGGCAGAGGTAGTTGTGGTGGTCGCGGATATGCGACGACTCTGCGGAGTAGGCAGAGGTAGTTGTGGTGGTCGCGGATATGCGACGACTCTGCGGAGTAGGCAGAGGTAGTTGTGGTGGTCGCGGATATGCGACGACTCTGCGGAGTAGGCAGAGGTAGTTGTGGTGGTCGCGGATATGCGACGACTCTGCGGAGTAGGCAGAGGTAGTGGAGGTGGTCGCGGGTAGGCGACGACTCTGCGGAGTAGGCAGAGGTAGTTGTGGTGGTCGCGGATATGCGACGACTCTGCGGAGTAGGCAGAGGTAGTTGTGGTGGTCGCGGATATGCGACGACTCTGCGGAGTAGGCAGAGGTAGTTGTGGTGGTCGCGGATATGCGACGACTCTGCGGAGTAGGCAGAGGTAGTTGTGGTGGTCGCGGATATGCGACGACTCTGCGGAGTAGGCAGAGGTAGTTGTGGTGGTCGCGGATATGCGACGACTCTGCGGAGTAGGCAGAGGTAGTTGTGGTGGTCGCGGATATGCGACGACTCTGCGGAGTAGGCAGAGGTAGTTGTGGTGGTCGCGGATATGCGACGACTCTGCGGAGTAGGCAGAGGTAGTTGTGGTGGTCGCGGATATGCGACGACTCTGCGGAGTAGGCAGAGGTAGTTGTGGTGGTCGCGGATATGCGACGACTCTGCGGAGTAGGCAGAGGTAGTTGTGGTGGTCGCGGATATGCGACGACTCTGCGGAGTAGGCAGAGGTAGTTGTGGTGGTCGCGGGTAGGCGACGACTCTGCGGAGTAGGCAGAGGTAGTTGTGGTGGTCGCGGATATGCGACGACTCTGCGGAGTAGGCAGAGGTAGTTGTGGTGGTCGCGGATATGCGACGACTCTGCGGAGTAGGCAGAGGTAGTTGTGGTGGTCGCGGATATGCGACGACTCTGCGGAGTAGGCAGAGGTAGTTGTGGTGGTCGCGGATATGCGACGACTCTGCGGAGTAGGCAGAGGTAGTTGTGGTGGTCGCGGATATGCGACGACTCTGCGGAGTAGGCAGAGGTAGTGGAGGTGGTCGCGGGTAGGCGACGACTCTGCGGAGTAGGCAGAGGTAGTGGAGGTGGTCGCGGGTAGGCGACGACTCTGCGGAGTAGGCAGAGGTAGTTGTGGTGGTCGCGGATATGCGACGACTCTGCGGAGTAGGCAGAGGTAGTTTAATTCAGGGCTTTGTTTTATATCTGTGCCAAATTTCAATAAGATATTTTGAACCGTTGCAGAATGATCGAGTTAACATTAAAAAATTAAATTAATGAATCCCACGGGAACTGTAACTATTCCCAGGATAAAAAGTAGCCTATGTGTTCTTCCAGACTATGCTCTCTAAACCTGTGCCAAATTTAATGGAGATCCGTTCAGCGGTTAGCGCTCTACAAACGCTAACAAAAACATCAATCCATTCATCGTAACTTTCACATTTATAATATTTATATGATATATGATTAGAATGTGTAAATATAAAAACATTTCTAAAGAATAAGTCAATATTATTTTACAATAATTTACTTAGATACAAAACAGTAACATATATCAGGCCTGTAACCCAGAGGGGTAGTCAGATACCTCTCTACCTTCTTATTTGTATTTCATCAATCTGGATGGTCTATCTGGGAGAGCCCCAAACAACATTGACACACTTTAACATTGTAAATTTTCTTTGTTAATCTTCCTCCATTCATCCTTTCAACATATCCCATCCAAGCATTTTAACTACACTCACAACATCCTGAATTCATATTCTTCCCTTAAACACTATATTATGTATCTAAATGATCTCATTTCCCCTGCGCTCATAAAGGAGATATTAAAGGATATTCAGTTATAATAACTAAACACAGTTATATACATTCCACTGGGATATATAATTTTGGTCGCTACAATAAATATGTTGTTTTAAATGATGTATGTAGCAGTTTATACTATATAGTCAAGGATTCACTAACAAGTTAATTCTTCCATGAACTAGTAACCTTAGTAGTATTATGGACTATGGTTTCCACAACTCCACGGCTAGCATGGATTTTGTATAAGGACAGGTTTACTTCAGCCAACCCAATAATCCAAAGAACCCCAGCAACTCTTTTATGTTATTGGAGATCTAGGAGAGCCCAGATACCTAACCCTGCAGCTAAACACAGCTGGGCAGTATAGCTAGCTTAAATAATAAACTGGAACTTTAGAGGAAAAGGAATTTTAACATCTATGGATGGAATACATAAGGGGCTCAGAACCTACACCTAGTTGTGACTAGGCCTTAGTCAACTATGCTGGTCCAATGCAGTTCAATATGAACAGATTTCATTATGTTTTCCTTGATCATAAAAATGTAGAGTTCATATGAACATATTATAGTAAAAATCTAGTTGGTATAGGAAGACTTTTTATCCTAAACTGTTTAATTAAATATCTGTAACCTACAGGGTAAAGGTCACTAACCCCAACAATTGTTAAACATTGATGTTATCGAAAAAAAAGAGCAATGTGTAAAAAATTATAAACATAACCTAATGGTTCTACATAGTCTACCTTTTTGGGTGTCAAAATTTTAATACCTCATTGAATATACGCGGAGAAAGAATTTGTATTTCAACAAAAAATCTTACCTGACTTTAAACATTTCTTGAACGCCTCTTCGGCAGTCACACGTTCCGGTTGTCTGTCTAAAGGTTGCGATAACTCCTGGGTGTATGTAAAGTAGTTGTTTGATTTAACACTTTGCAACGCAGCGCCTATTTTCACGAAATTCCTTCGCGATAAATTTGGAATAACAACTTTACCCATCACTGACATTTTCGCTTTTATTTACAGGATATTCTCGTAAACGTTTAAGTTATTCTGTTAAGTGTTGCATACAGTGTATTTATTGTCAGAAAATGGAACAGACCAGCGACCAACGAACCTGGCCGAACCGGAATCGCCGACGAACTTAGACCGACCGGCGTAATTTTAAGCGATTACGTCGTTTATTCGTTTAGTTTGCGCTTGCGTACCGAATACCGAATGACAGTTGTATTAAATAGTGAAGTGCATGAGTTTGGTTTAGTTTCGATCATTTTCGATTTTATTGGTTGGACTTTATAAAAAAGGTAAAATGAATTATAATTTTCAAGCTATGTTTATAAACCGTAATATTTATATCTACAAAGGATTTTTTTTAGTAAAATCACAAGTTGAAAATTACAATAATTATACTATATAAATAGTATATTGTGTATATAATAAAACAAAACTTAATAGGATATCATGGATGATGGATAGAAGCAGATGAAAAAAGCCTGTAGTTGATAATTATTATTATTACCCTACTTTAACTATATTTAACTTTTTTATAGGACACACATGGAATAGATTATATCACGATAATAACGTAAACGAAAGTTTGTAAAATTCCAAACAGCCTCAAAAAGTAAATTAAAACCGATTCGTAATGATTGAATTGTAAAACATCGTAAATCTAATTTCCGATTCGTTCTTGCACTGCACATCCTTATGAACTGCACTGACAGGAACGGAAACAGCCGAGCTGAATCAAATCTTATCAAAATTAAAAATAACCAAATTAACTTTTTTTTACTTAAAAACTTTAGGCGTCAGTTTTATATCTTTGTTAAAGTTACAATGTCAAGCAATCCTTTATTCGCAGTATAAATTAAATGGTATTAAATATTATTTCTGTAAACATAGAATTTAGAAGATAGAAAAAGAAAAATACTTTTAATCACTGGCTAAAGATATACATAAATACTTATATCTATAGAGACCGGTGCTTTGTATCCTATAATTTGCCGATAAATTCTGCAAGGGGATATTTTTAACAACATTGCATGTACAGTCACGGAAATTCGTAGTGTTGTACTTTCATAAAATTGCACTGTTCCTTGCATGAAGACAAACCAATTAGGTACCGTTTAATCGAAACGAGTAATTATGGGATTTTTAAATAAATACAGGTCAAACTCCGACTCTTATTACAAACTAGCTGTTCGCGTGCGGATTCATCCGCGTGAAATTATAAAAACTTTATTTTATTGTTTACATTTGTCAAATTATCAATAGCAAATGACAAAATGACATGACATGACATGACAAACCTTAGCAATCTTTCTTTCTTGATATTGGCAACAACTTATGGTATCTTTCCCACACTTTTTATTCAAAATATTTACCACCTAAGTTTAATGACGTGAAAATATATAGCCTAAAGCGTGACGTAAGTGTAGGGCTTTTTATTAAAAAAAGAATTATTCAAAAATATGCTGTAATTGCTGACATCTTAGGCAACAAAGAAGTGTGTGTTTACGCTTTATTATAATAGTATAGATATAGAAGTATAGATAACCAATTAGTTAAAGCGAACACAAACGACTTTTCGGCTTTTGATCGAAACGAATAATTGTGGGATTATGAATAAATACAGGTTACTGGTGGGACTTGTGATCCGATATTGCCACTTAAACTTAAAGGACAGAAATGCAAGTCCATTATAAGACCTGTCGTATTGTATGCGTCTGAATGTTGGGCTACGAAAGGAGGTTGCATGCGGCTTAGATGCCTAAGTTATGATTGGTGTGTGGTGCGACAAGAAGGGATTAAGTTAAAAATGTGTATATTAGAGGAAGTTTGAAAGTAAAGTAGCGCCGCGCCAGTGGTCCAGAAATTGAGAAGCAAAAGTTTAGCGTAGTATGGACATATTATGTGGAGACATGATCGCAGAAAACAAGAAAGTGTTAAGATTGAATGTGGGCTACTTTAGGGGAAGACTAAAGAAAGTATGCATGGATTGTGTGAAAGAGGATATGCTT
Organism: Papilio protenor; assembly: GCA_029286645.1. Classification (NCBI taxonomy): domain Eukaryota; kingdom Metazoa; phylum Arthropoda; class Insecta; order Lepidoptera; family Papilionidae; genus Papilio; species Papilio protenor. The sequence goes on from JAGSMZ010000056.1 coordinate 1,123,442, forward strand.
AAGAAGCGAGTGAATTCAGATATGACGGCTGATAGAGATGTATGGAAGAGCAGCACATACTGTGCCGACCCTCCGTAGGGACAAGGTCAAGCTGATGATGTTGATGATGGTTGTTGCATAAGTATGTAAAGTACATACCAAAAGTTTTTAGACGCATCATTTCATAAGAAAGATAAATTCTTCATATCAACACTTATATGGCATTTTTATATGAAATCGAACCTTGAATCTTGTTTTTAGCGATTTTAAAACGATATAAAGATTATGTTAAAATATTGTCTATTAGATATCGATAAATATAGGGTTGTAATCAACTTATGAGAGACTTATTTGTTTCTTGTTTGAGATCTACGTGGATCCCCTGGGCATGGGTGTCACGTCTCTGGAAGGGGTGAGCTGCCCCCTTCCTGGAGAATAAAAAGTAAAAAGTGTAAAATCAATATAAAAACCACTGCGAATAAAAAAATATACTACTGACCCCCCCTTTGGACAAAGGCTTGCGACGTCCATGCCCCTGGAGTCTATAGAAAACCCGATAGGAGTGTATAATAGCGGTAAATAAAGTTTAGGGTTGTACAGTAGCAGCGGGTTAAAGAGGGTTACGAGAGAAAAGTTTAGTAAATTCTTGTATTAGTGTTTTGGGAAGACATAAGTGTGGAAGTCTACAAGGTGATGGTATTGATTGATCTTATGGTTTCCACTGTCGAAACACGTGTAGATAAACATAAAAATATATATCTATTTTCATCGTAATCTTCGGAAAAAGTGTTTTTTTAATTGTTTCATCAGCAATCAAAAAAATACAAAAACAAAATGAAAAAGGCAAAAAATGTCGAGTTGCCGATAAACATAACTCACTTAACCTAGAAGGGGTGTCGGAGACATTACGGACTTCCATTTGGCGTGGGCTGACACTCTCTCGCTTCTTTTACAAACATCTCTATTTTAAAACATTTTAGTTCAGTATATAATCATTAGTAAATATTAGTTTGGCAGCCCTAATTTACAAATCGCACACACATAGGTTTAAAGCTATTTAGATAACAAGACCTAAACATATATAAATGCGAAACTGAAAACAATAATCTTAAAGAAAGTCAAAATCGCTTTAAAAATGAAACGTGCTAAATTACCCAAACTTGTGACATTATTTTGGTGAGTACATTCGTAAGAAACATCTAGATAGTGTACGTTTTATAATGTTTTTGTGTCGAGAAAAGTAGGAAAAGAAGCCTCTTTTCACTACGTAGTGAAACTTACACTGGTAATTGAGCGTCACCAGCCGATGATCTATGCTAGGTAGAGATAGGAGGGAGTTAACTGTCATAAATAGATAGTTAAATTATGTATTTTCAGGTTTCTAGGTGTAGCCACTTGTGCTAATGTGAAGACATTCCCCAGAGACTTTGAATTCGGTGCCGCGACCTCTTCTTATCAAATAGAAGGCGCTTGGAATGTGGATGGTGAGGTTATATTATAATTTAATGGTTACCTCGTAAATAATTTAGTTATTAAGAAATATATAGACTTAACATAGTGAACAACATGTACGCCGGTAACTGCTTTGAAAGGTACTAAGTTAGTTGTCAAGTTACGCCACCTCATTTCCTTATATAGATCATACTATCATACTAATATTATAAATGCGAAAGTTTAGATGGATGGATGGATGTTTGTTAAAGTTTGTAGCCTAAACGGCTGAACAGATTTCGATGAAATTTGGCATAGATGTAAAGGATAGCCTGGAAGAACGCATTGGCTACTTGCATTTGTTTTTTTAATTCTGCGCAGACGGAGTCGCGGGCGAAAGCTAGTATGTTATAAAATAAACTAAACAGTGTCATAAAATAAAATATAAAACATTGAAATTGTCAATTCATTTAAATACAATTAATTATATGGACATGTGGTTTTGAGGATTTATTAATAGATAGCGTTACTGAGGATCATGTGAAAAATTTCTTAAGTAAAGTGTCAACTATGTTTTCTCTATTTTTTTTTAATCTTTGTAAAACACTAACATTACGGAAGTGCCTTTCGTGAAGTGACTCGATTGTTTACGTAGGAGCAATCTATATACTAGTGGTTGCATGCGGCTTCGTTGGCGGAATTAAAAAAATCTAGTGATAAATACAGCCTATGTTACTCAGTGATAATTCTAATGGCAAAATATACTTTTTTTAAATAGGTCCATTAATTATTTCAAGTAGGATTTTTTTTATCGTTCCCAGGCAAGGGTTGGTCAATGTGGGACCACCTGGTACGCACCGATCCAGAATTTATAGCAGACAATACTACTGGTGATATCGCTGCAAACTCTTACTACTTATACAAACGAGATGTTGAAATGCTCAAAGATCTGGGGGTCGACAACTATCGGTTCTCCATATCCTGGCCGAGGATATTACCTTACGGCAGACCAGATTACGTGAACCCTTACGGCGTTGCGTACTACAACGCATTGATAGATGAGTTACTAGCGAATGGTATAACTCCATTCGTGACAATGTACCATTGGGAGTTGCCTCAGAATTTGAACGAACAAGGTGGTTGGTTGAATGAACAAATAATCGATTGGTTTGCGGATTACGCGAGGGTTTTGTACGAGAATTTTGGTGATAGAGTAAAGTATTGGATGACTATAAATGAGCCACACATACATTGTTACTTCGGTTATGGTGTAGCACATCATGCACCCAGGGTATATTCACCAGGGGTTGGTTATTACGAATGTGGCAGGAATATTTTATTAGCTAATGCTAAAGCTTATCATATTTATAACAACGAGTTTAGAAGTTCTCAGAGAGGTGAGGTTGGGTTTGTCGTCAGCATGGAGTGGGCGATGCCTGATAGTAATTCAGAAGATGACCTTGAAGCGGTGCAAGACTTTTTGGCGTTCAACGTAAGTAAACTTGTAAAGATAACATTTTATGTTATTTGTATTGTAATATTTACAATAGTTGTTATCGATAAACGTGATATTGTGTTCGATTAGCTTCACATGTAGATTATGTCGATATAACAGTTACAGTTTTTAGTAAACTATTTAAGTTTACCTTTTGATTCATTAACGGCTGAACCCCGAAACGACATTTAAATATGTATACGATTCAAAAATAAATAAGCAATTAAATACTTTTATGTTATTTCAGATCGGTCAATATATGGACCCGATATTTTCAGAAAAGGGCAACTATCCTCAGCGTATGACAGACAGAGTTCACAGAGCGAGTTTAAACCAAGGTCTCAATACGTCACGACTTCGTCCCTTTACGGAGGAGGAGGTAGAATTCATGAGGGGGACTGCTGATTTCCTAGGACTGAATCACTATACAAGCAGAATTGTGTATAGAAATGAATCACTTATAGGAAAATATCATGTACCTTCTAGTCATGATGATGCATATTATGGTGAATACACCGATCCCTCGTGGCCTTTGGACACTGGATTTGTTTACGTAAGTTTGTTTGATTCTTAGAGCGGTTGCACACTTTTGGATAACTATCACACAACTGTTTAGTTTTTTGATTCCTATGTGCTTATATGAAGGTGCGCACACTACTAGATGTTTAGTTGTGCAATTAAACAGTTAAATGGGCTGCGAAACAATCGACTATCGCTGCTGGATAGAAAGGGGCAGCGAAATTAGCCTCACCTATGCCTGTTTTATCAGGCTCCCCCATACAAAGCTTGCTAAAAGGGGGGCAATAGTAATCTAATCTAGGGCGATAGTAGTGTTAAAAGTGTTGTTGTTTTAATGATGTAATAACACCAAGTTTATAACTCGGATTACTTAAGCCTTTATTTTCGATCTTATCTTGGATAATGATGAAACTATTAAATAAATAGTCGAAGATATGTTACAGATAAGATATATTAAAAAGACAACAAATAAAGACAAACTGCACTTTAAGTTAAAACTCGAACAATGCATAGTATTTGACTGTAGTTGCCTCACTTGGAATATTTGCACCTACGAGTCATTGCAGTATTTTTATATCATAATGTGGTAAACGAGCAAGCAGCCCCTGCTATCCAAAGAGTGGAAAGGGAAAGGGACTAAAATTAAGCCTCCAGCACGCCAAATCATCAGGCGTAAGGCATATTTGCACTCACTTGACGCTTGTTTTGTGTGGTCGTGGTATTGCACCGTGCGAGTCGTCCATTCGTGTGAAAATGTCAAAGCTCTACTGTAAATTTTGTAATACACTGTTGCAGGAATACGCTCCCGGATTCTACAACTTGTTGGTGTATCTTAAGAATACGTATAACAATCCTAAAATTTATATAACAGAGAATGGTTGCTCTACTTCAACGGGACGTAATGATAACCAAAGAGTACAATATTATAGGAACTATCTAAATGCCTTACTTGACGCTTTGTACGAAGGCGTCAATGTTAAAGGATACTTTGCTTGGAGTTTAATGGACAATTTCGAATGGAGCTTCGGTTATGCGTAAGTATAGTGAATACTGAAACGAAATTTAAATATGTAACAGCGTCTAAATTATTTGATACAGTCGGGGAAACTTGAAGTGTTTAACCCAAAAAACTACAATCGCTTGAAAATTTTGAAACGAGACGCAGAACAAAAATCAAAACAATGCAACTTATAAATGTATCTGAACGAAAAAAGTCGGTTAGTGATACACGGCTAGTTTCTTTTTATTATTATCCTTTCGTTTGCACTCACTGCTATCTATTAGTTATTTGTAGGAAGAGGCGGAGTGTCTCGTTGCAATGAACAAGGCAATTTATCCAAGAAATGGTACACCGCGGATTTCCGCGACTGTACTTACGAAACTCATTTTGGTGTAGCCTAACTAAGAATAAAAAAAACTTTTTCTTTATGAAATCACATTATGATATGTGAATTAGTTCTAATTTTTTCCACAATATAACGAGGCTATTTAAATATATTTCTAGTTAAGCTATTTCTTTACTTACAGTAAAAATAATTTACTTATTTTGTATTTTTCTTTCAGATTAAGATTTGGTATTTATGAAGTTGATATGGATGATCCAGAAAGAGCGAGACATCCTAAAAAATCAGCGCTTGTTTATAAAGATATAATCAGTAGCAGAGTCATAGATTATAATTATAATCCAGATCCTTACACACTATCAAATGCCTACAGAAGAGACGCCTCGATATTTATAATTTTACTGGCAACATTAAAATGTTTGTTCTAGACAGTATTTATAATATAAATTAATTTTAAAGATAGTTAAAATATTAATATAGATTTTTGTTATTTATTTTGTAAGTTATAATTGAATTTTTTTATTAAAATAAAACATGTGATATTATATTAGATTGAATATTTTATTTATTGTGGGGTTATCCATTTATACAAACACGAGTTAGCTGCGAAGTTTACCGAACGGCGCACGAAAATGCACGAACATTCTAGTTTGGGCAGGGCCGAAAGTTTCGACAGTATTTTGGTCAAAACCGACTCTAAGACCGAAACCAGACTTTAGGCTGAAACTGCCAAAAACACAACACAAGTTGTCGGTCTAATATAACTGTACACAGAGTATACACTGGCTGAATATCACTTCACGCTATCTTACGATTTTCACGAAATAATTAAAAAAGATAAAATAGCGTAAAGGCCGTCATGTAATAACTTGGCGGCCCAAGGTCATTTGGAGCTCACTTATGGCAGAATACGAAAACAAATCTTATACACTTCGCTTAGTATTAGTCGCTTACAATCTGACATATCATGTAAAAAACAATAATTGAATTTGGAGTTTAAATGAAATTTAATAAAGTTAAATAATTACATTACGTCTGATTGCTGGCAAATTAATGAAAAAGTGGAAATACTTGATTTAAGGAAAGAGATAACAATTAAAACATTTAATTTTATATATTAGTGCGATAAAATAGATTAATAATCGATACTAGAAATTAATGATTTTTCTTAGATAGCGATTTTCAGGGCTGCTAACGTTTACAAAAAACGAGTACTTAGGGCGACATACTCATGCCAGAAGCTTTAAACGAACATTTGCATTTAAACTACTGTAAGAAAATGTTAGTTACCATAAATAAATCACCGATTTATAGACACCTGATTGTTACTTGCAGCTGTCTTAAGAAGTTAGTACAAAAAATGTACACAGTCGCGGAAAACCACTGTGTTTCACTTCAGGAAAAATTGCCTTGTTCATTGCAACGAGACAAACTCTGCCTTCCTACAAATAACTAATTAGATAGCAGTGAGTGCAAACGAAGGGATAATTAAAAGAAACTAACCGTGTATTACTAACCGACTTTTTTTCGTACAGATACATTTATAAGCTGTGTTGTATAGATTTATGTTCTGAGTCTCATTTCAAAATATTTAAAGGATTGTAGCTTTTAAGGTGAAACACCTCCAGTTTCCCCAACTGTACATACAAATCTAATTTAATCTAACTAATATTATAAATGCGAAAGTTTAGGTGGATGGAAGGATGTTTGTTAGAGTTTGTAGCCGGCAGAACGGATCTGGATGAAATTTGGCATAGATGTAGAGCAGAGTCTGGACGAACACATAGGCTACTTACTTTTGTTTTTTTTTACCACGCAAACAGAGTCGTAGGCGAAAGCTAGTTAAAAATAAAATAGACGTAATGTAATAAGAAAATGTGAGTGTCACCCCTATTTCTAAACTGATTGCGTATTATATGTAAATATTATAAATATATTCTGATAATAGAATTAGGATATAAAAGGTCTTTGTGCAAAAAAAGTAGTTAAAACGGTTTCGTGAACATAAGAAAGATGAAACGCCATCTATCGGATATAGTTTTCTTCTCTATGTGAGTACAAATCAAAACCATAGATATTTACTTGTTTTTAAAAAACGAATAATGTCTGAACTCTTCTTCACCGATTTTGGCCTACATTAATTGTAAAAATGCTACCATTTTCACCATTCCCATAAAAAAAATACATTATATTATTTTGATCCAAATGAACGCTGGTTATTTAAAAAGCACATGGTTTTGTTTCTAAGTTTAAGGTTATATTTTTAATTTTTATTATAGGTTGCTATGTTTATCAACATGTGGAGGACTAAAAACTTTTCCACAAGACTTTGAATTTGGAGCGGCGACATCATCTTATCAAATAGAGGGGGCTTGGAATGTTGATGGTAAAATTACTTTTTATAATGAACAAAATTAACAATCCATCATTTATAGCGCCAAATAAAGAAGACCAATATTTTGTTAAAAGTAACTACAACTCTAACTAATTCTAAGGAAGTGAAATGTGACACGATTTATCAAAATTTATTTTTAAGGGTTTCCAGTTTCGAAAAATTCTATAAAAACCATATTGTCATTCTTATTACTCCCTTTGAAAACAACAGAGACAGTGATATAATAGTGTTGTGCAACAGTAATATCACGATGAAAAATTAGTGATGTACAATATTTTATTTTAACAGGTAAAGGATGGTCCATGTGGGATCACCTCGTGCGTACCACACCAGAGCGCATCGAGGACATGACAAACGGAGACACAGCTGCCAAATCTTACTACTTATACAAAAGAGATGTTGAAATGCTAAAAGAACTGGGTGTCAAGAATTACCGGTTCTCCATATCCTGGCCGAGGGTATTACCTTACGGTCGACCAGATTACGTGAACCCTTACGGCGTTGCGTACTACAACGCATTGATAGATGAGTTACTAGCGAATGGTATAACTCCATTCGTGACAATGTACCATTGGGAGTTGCCTCAGAATTTGAACGAACAAGGAGGTTGGTTGAATGACGATGTTGTTAATTGGTTCGGTGATTATTCGAGAGTTTTGTTTCAACATTTCGGCGATAGAGTGAAGCACTGGATGACAATAAATGAAGCTCATGTCCATTGTTATTTGGGCTATGAGGTGGCTCTACACGCGCCTCAGATTTTCTTACCTGGTGTTGCGTACTACGAGTGTAGTAGGAATATACTCCTAGCACATGCGAGGGCTTACCGTATCTATGAGGCAGAGTTTAAAAGCACACAAGGAGGAGAAATCGGTTTCGTTACAAGCATGGAGTGGGGCATAGCAGATAGCGATTCGGCTACAGATAGAGAAGCTTTAGAAGATTTTCTATCTGTCAATGTAAGTATTGAATAACTTATGATGTATTGTATCATAGAAATAAAAAAAATGATAGAAACCGTTTACTCTGATGGATTTGTATAATGTAATTTTAGAAATATACATTCTACCTAACATCCGCTCTATAACTTATTTAATCTTTGTTAATGAACGTATTCTTGCAGATCGGTCAACACATGAATCCATTATTTTCGGAGAGCGGTAACTTCCCTCAGCGATTGATTGATCTTGTTGACTCAGCGAGTATTAGACAAGGACTGAGTGAATCACGACTACGTCCCTTCACTGAGGAACAGGTCGAATCAATCAGAGGATCGGCTGATTTCCTTGGATTGAATCACTATACGAGTAGAATTATTTACAGAAATGAATCTCTGAACGGATCTTTCTTTGTACCTTCGATGAGAGATGACACTTTTTACGGAGACTATCCTCATCCTTCTTGGTTCTTCCACGGTGGATATGTTTACGTAAGTTTAATTTTTATATTCATAATACGAAATGAGTATATTAGAGGAAGTTTGAGATTAGCCCCAGTGGTAAAGAAGGTAACGAGTAAAAGGTTAGCGTGGGGGCATGTTAGGAGGAGGGATGAATCGCATGTTACAAGGAGAACGTTAGTTATGAGTGTGGAAGGGTACACTGGTAGAGGTAGACCTAGAAAGAGATGGATGGATTGCGTGAAAGGTGACATGATCAAAAAGGGAGTGATGACTGAGATGACGTATGATAGAGTTATTTGGAGGACAAAAACCTGTTGCGCCGACCCTACGGGAATAGGATAAGGAGGATGATGATACATAAACAGTCAGACATAAAATTAATATAAATCGTAGGCCTTACTTGAGAAGACATTAGTGTAGTAAAACGATAGTGTGGCAGTTAAACACGGTTTTCACTAGCACGGTTTGCGACAGCAGTCGCGATGATCACGCTAGTAGAAAAAGGATCTAACTCATTGCATTTAGTTGCTTTATTATTTTTCAACCGAAAAATTCGTGGCCAGTATTAGATCGATTTTATAAAAAAGTATTGTTAAAGAAGTATTATGTCATAGATGTTAATGTTAAATTAATCAAAATCATGTTTTTATCTTTCATCAAACCGTGATAATACAACCGGTGAAGCATGAAGACAAACTGACTTTAATCTAAGGAAGGAAACGATATAACAATCTACGATATTTTATCTGTTCAGTAAAAATTATGACCGAATGACGTATATATGAATTTGAAGTTTAGACCTTGATCTTGGCTGTATAACCTCAAAAAATCGTTAGACAATTAAACACGTGTTTTAATATTTTGCCCGTTGTTTGATATTACAAATTTATTGTGAAATAACCATTTCACAATAAATTTGTACCACACTACTTTCGATATAAATAACTTATTATTTATCTGTCAAGATTGCAATTTGCAAGCCTACGCATAATGTTTCAATAACCATGATTAGAAAAATCCGCGCCGGCCGCGAGTCACGGTATAAAAAGTTTCACGTTTTAAAAATTTATTGAACTCTAGCTTTCGCTCGCGACTCCGTCCGCGAGGAATTAAAAAAAAACAAATTCAAGTAGCCTATGTGTTCTTCCAGACTATCCTTTACATTTATGCCAAATTTCATCGAAATCCGTTAAGCCGTTTAGGCCACAAACTTTAACAAACATCCATCCATCCATCCATTTAAACTTTCGCATTTATAATATTAGTATGAAGTATGATTATAGTTTTTGTGAGGGTTCTGGAAGTTTAAAAATATTTTAGCTATAATTTAATTAGACTATTTTTTAACTTGATTATCTATTCATTTGTTGTAATTTTTTAAATTTCAATTAACTTTTAGGAATATGCCCGTGGATTCTACGACTTATTGATTCATTTGAAAGACAATTACAATATTCCCAAGATCTATATAACAGAGAACGGTTGTCCGTCTGTCGGAGGTCTCAATGACACCCACAGAGTACGGTATTACAGAGAATATCTGAGTGCCATGATTGATGCCATCGACCAAGGTGTTAATGTCAGAGGTCACTTCGCATGGAGTTTAATGGATAATTTTGAATGGACATCGGGATACACGTAAGTAGATAAAAATCATTTAAAATGACTCATCATACTTAATCAATCATTGGTTAATCTCCAATAATCAATAATAATATCTTAATCAAGCAATCTTTCATTTAATTTATGATTTATGTTTTACGCACGGAGTCCCATGTAATAGTTTGTATTTAAAAGTTAAGGAACTGTATAATAATTAAAAAAACAAAAGAAATCGTAGTCTCTGGTTTTACACCAGTTATAATTTTCGAGACTAGCTTGTACTATCGATTGAAATAGCTAGAATGCTCGTCCAGATTATAGATAGAGTATAGTCAAATAAGAATATCTGATAAAGATTCGCTGCTGTTGCAGTTCTGCCAGACAATATGTAAATTCTACATGAGGGGTAAAAATATACGTAAAATATAAAAATACATTACAGTACAGCTATAGAACGAAACTTGTAACACTTTATTGACATTGACAGAAGGGCGCTAGTTAGCTGTCATAATTTAGTTCAATTTATGCCCACCGGGCCAGATAACCTTGTAGGACTATAGTTGACAATACTTTGTCGATGACATAACGAAAATGTTATCAGTTATCACGAATATTGGTGAAAACCCCTCGGTTTAATAATACTGATGTGTTTATAATAATAACTCATGTTTGATAGTTTTGTGTTTTGTTCACAGAATAAGATTCGGTCTCTACGAAGTTGATATGGACGATCCAGAAAGAAAAAGAACACCGAAGAAGTCAGCTCTAGTGTACAAAGAAATGGCAAGAAGTAGAGTTATCGATTACGATTTTGATGCCGACCCTTACGCGCCCTCTGGTACTTCCGGTAGAAATGCATCGATATTTATATTTTTATTACTGGCAATACTGAAAATTTTAGTATAATTTTTTTGTACCTAAACCTAATCTTTGTCTAAACTTAATTAGTGTTAGTGTAATAAAATTTAATTAAACAGTTCATTTGAACTCATGGCAACAAATTTTACACTTAAATTTGTAAATTTAAGTATTATAGTCAACTAACTTTTGTCAAACAACTTTCTTCATAAATATGTAAATACAATTTAATGTGACTACACATCACAATGCTCACAAAATTATATTTCCAAAGAAAGTACGAATATAAATCGCCGTCTAACTAAACGACGCAAAGTTTGTAAAAGTTAAGGAACTGTTTAATAATAAAAAAAAAAAAAAAAAAAAAAAAAAAAAAAAAAAAAAAAAAAAAAAAAAAAAAAAAAAAAAAAAAAAAAAAAAAAAAAAAAAAAAAAAAAAAAAAAAAAAAAAAAAAAAAAAAAAAAAAAAAAAAAAAAAAAAAAAAAAAAAAAAAAAAAAAAAAAAAAAAAAAAAAAAAAAAAAAAAAAAAAAAAAAAAAAAAAAAAAAAAAAAAAAAAAAAAAAAAAAAAAAAAAAAAAAAAAAAAAAAAAAAAAAAAAAAAAAAAAAAAAAAAAAAAAAAAAAAAAAAAAAAAAAAAAAAAAAAAAAAAAAAAAAAAAAAAAAAAAAAAAAAAAAAAAAAAAAAAAAAAAAAAAAAAAAAAAAAAAAAAAAAAAAAAAAAAAAAAAAAAAAAAAAAAAAAAAAAAAAAAAAAAAAAAAAAAAAAAAAAAAAAAAAAAAAAAAAAAAAAAAAAAAAAAAAAAAAAAAAAAAAAAAAAAAAAAAAAAAAAAAAAAAAAAAAAAAAAAAAAAAAAAAAAAAAAAAAAAAAAAAAAAAAAAAAAAAAAAAAAAAAAAAAAAAAAAAAAAAAAAAAAAAAAAAAAAAAAAAAAAAAAAAAAAAAAAAAAAAAAAAAAAAAAAAAAAAAAAAAAAAAAAAAAAAAAAAAAAAAAAAAAAAAAAAAAAAAAAAAAAAAAAAAAAAAAAAAAAAAAAAAAAAAAAAAAAAAAAAAAAAAAAAAAAAAAAAAAAAAAAAAAAAAAAAAAAAAAAAAAAAAAAAAAAAAAAAAAAAAAAAAAAAAAAAAAAAAAAAAAAAAAAAAAAAAAAAAAAAAAAAAAAAAAAAAAAAAAAAAAAAAAAAAAAAAAAAAAAAAAAAAAAAAAAAAAAAAAAAAAAAAAAAAAAAAAAAAAAAAAAAAAAAAAAAAAAAAAAAAAAAAAAAAAAAAAAAAAAAAAAAAAAAAAAAAAAAAAAAAAAAAAAAAAAAAAAAAAAAAAAAAAAAAAAAAAAAAAAAAAAAAAAAAAAAAAAAAAAAAAAAAAAAAAAAAAAAAAAAAAAAAAAAAAAAAAAAAAAAAAAAAAAAAAAAAAAAAAAAAAAAAAAAAAAAAAAAAAAAAAAAAAAAAAAAAAAAAAAAAAAAAAAAAAAAAAAAAAAAAAAAAAAAAAAAAAAAAAAAAAAAAAAAAAAAAAAAAAAAAAAAAAAAAAAAAAAAAAAAAAAAAAAAAAAAAAAAAAAAAAAAAAAAAAAAAAAAAAAAAAAAAAAAAAAAAAAAAAAAAAAAAAAAAAAAAAAAAAAAAAAAAAAAAAAAAAAAAAAAAAAAAAAAAAAAAAAAAAAAAAAAAAAAAAAAAAAAAAAAAAAAAAAAAAAAAAAAAAAAAAAAAAAAAAAAAAAAAAAAAAAAAAAAAAAAAAAAAAAAAAAAAAAAAAAAAAAAAAAAAAAAAAAAAAAAAAAAAAAAAAAAAAAAAAAAAAAAAAAAAAAAAAAAAAAAAAAAAAAAAAAAAAAAAAAAAAAAAAAAAAAAAAAAAAAAAAAAAAAAAAAAAAAAAAAAAAAAAAAAAAAAAAAAAAAAAAAAAAAAAAAAAAAAAAAAAAAAAAAAAAAAAAAAAAAAAAAAAAAAAAAAAAAAAAAAAAAAAAAAAAAAAAAAAAAAAAAAAAAAAAAAAAAAAAAAAAAAAAAAAAAAAAAAAAAAAAAAAAAAAAAAAAAAAAAAAAAAAAAAAAAAAAAAAAAAAAAAAAAAAAAAAAAAAAAAAAAAAAAAAAAAAAAAAAAAAAAAAAAAAAAAAAAAAAAAAAAAAAAAAAAAAAAAAAAAAAAAAAAAAAAAAAAAAAAAAAAAAAAAAAAAAAAAAAAAAAAAAAAAAAAAAAAAAAAAAAAAAAAAAAAAAAAAAAAAAAAAAAAAAAAAAAAAAAAAAAAAAAAAAAAAAAAAAAAAAAAAAAAAAAAAAAAAAAAAAAAAAAAAAAAAAAAAAAAAAAAAAAAAAAAAAAAAAAAATAATGGCTGTAAATAAATTATCATAGTTTTATTTATATGTATATACACAGGGAAGATTTGTTTATTTGCATTGAATAGGCTACTATAAACATCTTTCAAAAATTCTTTCTCCATTAGAAAGCTACATTATCACTGAGTAACATAGGCTATGTAACATCAACTGGAAGGGTATATGACAGGAAATATATGAGACGTACATTCTTTGCCATCCAGGCGAAGCTACCATAAGTTAGGGTCGAATTGGAGTCCACAAAAACATTCATCCATCCAAACTTTCGTATTTATAAAATTAGTAAAGTATGACTAAAATGCCTAAGAATAATAAACATAATTTTGATTTATTTGGTTGTTTTGCGTTTACTCTAAAAGCTCTAAAAAAGTGATTAACTATTATTACGTTAAAACCGAATTGCGTTGCGTTTGTTTGATCTGGGTAATCTTCGAAACGGCTGGATCTATTTTGACGGGACTTTCACTGGAAGATAAATGGGAATACAGGTTACTTTTTTAATCTGTACCCTCGATGTCGTTAGCGAATGCTAGTAAATATTATAATTAAGTCTTTTGTAAGAACATTTTAATTTTTATTGTAGTTTAAGGTCGTCTGATTTTTATATTACATTGTATTATTAAAAACATTCAAGTATCACGTGCTAATTAATGCCGTTAAGTAATTAACTAATTTAATCATATCATAAATCAGACCAGACAATACAATCATATAAAATGTAATTTTGTGATAAATTATGTTTTGTATCTCTAATTATCTTAGTATTTAAATGTATGGGAATTCCTAATTGGTTTCAAGTTGCTATTATCATTTATCTACAAATCTAATGAGCAGGCGGCCACCTGAATCCGTCAAAATGGCAAAGCGACTGCTGCCCATAAACATCCGCAATTGCAGATGCGTTGCCTACCCTTAATTGACGGAGGAGGAGACGCACACAAAAAGGATCCCTTCCTATGAGTCTCCTTCACCGTCAAATCCACTTTCCGTTCCTATCCTTTCCTTATCCTTATAAGAAAAAGGGGCTAAAATCAGGGGCAAACTCATCAGATTGTAAGTGGGATTGCTCCCACTTCACGCCTGTCTTCTGTGTGGTCGTGGTATTACACCGGGCGAGCCGACCCATTCGTGCGAAGATGTTAAAGCGGGCTTTACCACTGTTAAACATAATTTTAGACAGTGAAAAATGTATTTGTACCCAAGAAAAATACATTTTTATTTTGTTGAAATAACAGTAAAACTGTTATCTTCCTTCTATCGTAAGCTTAAGCTTAGCTTAGCCAATTACTCGGTCGTTATATAGCATGAGAGGAACCTCCTCATACGGGCTAACGACTTTGTTGACGAGTATAAAGCGTGGTAATACGCGGTTCACACCAGGCCAGTACAGTTAATCACTAGCGCACAATAACTGGACTATCAATCTAGTGGCACAATGTGAACGTTAACTGGCACCGGTGACTCTATACAATCTATGACTGGTCGTTGCAATTGTCCAACATTAGTAAAAGTAAGGAATATTGTCCATCGCGTGTGATTGATATCGACTAATGAAATGGATCCATGAGATACGTGAACAGGAAATCTTTCGCACCACGCATGCGCGGACTAACTAGAGATACTGCGCACTTAAGGTGCATAAATAATCGTAATAAACTAACCATTCCTTCAGTGGGGAATAGAAATAGTTCTTTAATCGTGGTTTTCTTGCCCCTGTAAAAAAAGAACAGCAATTTCACGCGACTGATTGATCCAACTATTTATATTTACAATTTTGTTCGTTGTTTCTTTAAATAAATTCTATGACTTCTATCTTTCTCTCAATGAATCGTTTAATATTTACGTTCAATATTCTTTACTTACAAAATATTTATTAATTTAAATTCATAAATTTCTTAGATTCCACTTCAGATGTAAACCAATATTTTATAAATTTGGCATAACTATAAATTATATTTCTATATGATTTTTTAAACGATTTTCTCAAATTATCATTCCAAAAGCATCTTTTATATTTTTTTATAAATTTATTTATTATCTGTCAGCCAACGGGTTGCCCAGTGCTGTGAAATTTATTTCTTACCACACATCTATTATTGAGAACATTTTAATTCTTGTGCATATAAATAAATTCAACTTTCGTTGATTTCTACTATTTTTTCCCTGTAACTTTAAAGTATTTTGTTACTTTTTAGAAAAAAAAAATAAACTTCAGATCAAACCGTAGGAAAAAGGAAGGTAAACTATGCCGCCATTTTATCATAGGAAAGTGAGAACTTAAAAGGTATTTGTGGAAATAAAAATAGTTGACATAGTAATAAAATAATGATTATCGAGTAAAGTACAAAACTATTATTTAAAAAGCCATTTTTAAATTGTCTTTTCGAAATTGTACCGTTTGGTAATATTTTTTGTAGCGTCTAGCAACTTACGCCTTGTGATGGGTCACGTGACGGCACGTGAAAGGCCATAGACAATACATCCATTCGTCAGTTTTCGGGCGAGAAGGCAGCGCAGTTTGGTGTTTCACTGAGGGGACTGCCCAAAGAAAACTGAAACATGGCAAAAACCATCTCCGTAAACCAGGCTGCCAAGGAGCATGCCCTTGCTGTATCCCGGGACTTCATATCGCAGCCCCGTCTCAGTGAGTATTTGATTTAGGGAATCCATTTTCCGTGTCCATTGGCTCGATACAACTCGGTTGTCAAATTATTGATTTTGCTTATAAGACTAATGACTTCATTTCGGTTTTCTTCTATTATTAGCTGTAAAAACGTAGAATTACACCATATCACTCAAATTTACGTTAGGTAATGTGTAAATTATGATTTTCAGTACTTTTTCGTGAAAATTATGTAGCCTTGATTAGCTTATCATTAGTTCTAATTCACATCATTTTTGGGTCGGATCACCTTTTTAAAAGCTGTTTTAACGCTTCTTATAAATCATTTTTTACCTTTTACTACACAATTCTATATGATTCTAATTTGAAAATTAAGGTGTCTTCCATTAAAATTGTACTTGGGTGTATTTGTTGTTCACGAAAGAAGTACAGTGGAGAAGAAAGAACAGATGTAAATCATACAATTCGCTACGCTGATTATTATAGAAGAAAATTTAACTGTAAAGTGTTTCATAATTTATGTAATACAATGGGAACATGCCCACATAAGAATTTTCTTTTGATCAGCTGACTGATTTAATAAACTGTCTATGGTTTGGTTTTACTTTTTTTAAATAGTAGTGAAGAAGGTTCATAAATTAGGACATTTTATAATAGTGAAAATAAAATGTTTTCAAACCTTGAACAAATAACATCATGTGATCTTGCATGATTTTTAAGATGTAGTTTATTTTTGATTATTGATTATATTATTTCATATCTTTCGTTTACAATAATTAAAAATATAATTGCATTCTATATATGTACAATCCCAAATAAGATTAACATTAATATTTCAAATAATTTATTAAGTTTTCATTAAAAACACTGAATATGTTAGTTTTATGCAAATTTTCTTATTAGAAAGAGTGATGTTTTTTCCATGTTTTTATGATATACAGTATTATATCATAAAAAAAGAAATAAAAAGTATTTAAGTGGTTAAATTCCAAAGATTTGAAAGTCTTATAAAAATGATGAAAGATATAGCGATAAGATATCAGTGAGATAAATTTCATAAAGTATTTTGTACTGTAGCATTTTCAAAATAAAAACCTAAAATGTTGCAAATATTCAAAATTAATTTATTTGTTATTTTTTTAATGTCACAAAATATAAAGAAAATCACTGCAATTGTAACAAGACTCAAATCTTAACCCATTATTTTACATATTAATTGTATTATTTGTTGTGATACAGCATACAAGACGGTGTCTGGTGTAAATGGCCCCCTGGTCATTCTTGATGAAGTTAAATTCCCCAAGTTCTCGGAGATCGTCCAGCTCAAGCTTGCTGATGGAACACTCCGATCTGGACAGGTATGTTTATTTCTGAATTATAGAAAATAACTTACACCCATAACAAAAAGGAATTGGTTGAGGCCAGTGGTGCGGTTCTGACATTTCTCTTGTTTTGAAATTCATAGACCTAATATATGTAGTTGGTTTCATAAACTCTTGATACCTTCTTAATTATTTCATCATTCTGGACGGTATCAGTCCATCTGAACAGATCAACCAACTCTGCTACTCATATTTGCATTATTAATTTGCTTTGTTAATCTTTATTCATTCATCCTAACTACAGAACTCACTTAAGATAATCTTGTTTTTTATACAATAGGAAAATTCTGAAATTATGGTTATCCAACTTTTGCAATATATTCATTTCTTATGAAATTTAAAAAGAAAAAACTACTTTAGTAATAATATTTTAGTCTTCCTTTTGTTATTAGTTAAGTTTGTTACTATTGATTCAATAAAAATTGAGTTTATGCTCTTCCTGGGGGTGCGGCAATGCCCTCAGTTATTTTTTTTAATTTTTTATCCGCAAGTTTTTGTTGGATTTTAACACCACAGAAGAGATTTAAGAACAGAATTCATCATACAAGCAGTACAATGGTCACAGACTAAATTAGGCAGATAAAATGGCAAAGATTATATACCATAGACTAAGAGTTACATAGATTAACATATAATGACTTTAACATAATTAATTGAACTTAAAACAATATTATTAAGTTTGCAATAGTTTTAATGTAAAATATGACTTTTTCATCAGGTACTTGAGGTCAGCGGCTCTAAAGCCGTGGTCCAAGTATTCGAGGGTACGTCGGGTATCGACGCTAAGAACACCCTCTGCGAGTTCACAGGCGACATCTTGCGTACTCCCGTCTCTGAGGACATGTTGGGTAAGTAATAATCTAAATAATAAAACTCTGCCATATAGGCTTTATTGCCTTTATTTATTTATTTTAAGGTATAGGAAGGATTTAGTTTTTTTGTCACAGTTTCTAAGAATTTTATATTACTTGTTTTGTCAAGGAATATAATATTCAAAAGTTATAAAAAGACAACTTATTTATTAGAAATTAATGTTTTTTTAAACAATCACAAATCTAAAAAAAATATATAATAGGTTGATGGTTCCTATGTAAACTGTTGTATGTTTGAAATGCAAATTTTACAAGACAAAACTTTAAATATTAGTACTGTAAGAGAGCAGGGGTGTCGTAAGCCGAATCAGCCTAAGAAAAACAACACAGGTGCAAAAACAGTCGTTTATTGGTTTTACATAACCAATGCGTTCGGTCTGCGCGCGGACCCCAGGTTGGGAACCACACGCAGTTACAAAAAATGTTACATATTTACAACATCGGATAACCGTCACAAAAGCAAGCGGCTATCTGCTGGATTAGGCCGTCACTACCGCAAGCAACCTAATTCAGCTACACTACAGTGCAAGTTCTGAGTAAAATTAGTCACAAGACAGCAAGCTAATATACTCAGAATCGCGTCGTAGGAACTAACCGAGAAGACAATATTTGTTATCCTCTTAATTTGCGTAATGTACATAAAAATCACTTAAGCTAAGGCGCATGCAAAACCATATCGTGTTCTAAATACAGGTGGCGCCATCTATTATTTGTACGTTAAACTACTGGTCTCCAGTGAATGTTTGTTACAATCTCCCCCTCAGTTTCTGAAGTCGTCCCGACGATTGAAAACTGGAAGATTCACTGTTCTGTTCACGCTGTCGTCTTCATCCTCCCCCTGGACTGGAACAGCTCCTGTGTTGGTCGCCAGAGTTGTAGTGGAGCACTTTGACTGGCTACTCGTTGTTTACGAAAATGTTTATTATGGATAACCGTCACAATCCAGCAAGCGGTTATTAGGTTGTCACTGTCCCGCAAGCAACCTAAATGCTGTGTCATCTCACAAAAATGTCAATTGTGGATAACCGTCACAATCCAGCAAGCGGTTATCTACTGCATTAGGTCGTCACTATCCCGCAAGCAACCTAAATGCTGTGTCATCTCACAAAAATGTCAATAATGGATAACCGTCACAATCCAGCAAGCGGTTATCTACTGAGTTAGGTCGTCACTGTCCCGCAAGCAACCTAAGTTCAGGGTTACTACAAAATGTCAATTATGGATAACCGTCACAATCCAGCAAGCGGTTATCTACTGAATTAGGTCGTCACTGTCCCGCAAGCACCTAAGTTCAGGGTTACTACAAAATGTCAATTATGGATAACCGTCACAATCCAGCAAGCGGTTATCTACTGAATTAGGTCGTCACTGTCCGCAAGCAACCTAAATTCAGTGTCACTATACAATTATGGATAACCGTCACAATCCAGCAAGCGGTTATCTACTGAAATTAGGTAGTCACTATACATTTATGGATAACCGTCACAATCCAGCAAGCGGTTATCTACTGAATTAGGTCGTCACTATCCCGCAAGCAACCTAACTTCAACATCAATACTAGTGCCATTGTCCTGATCATCTGTTTGTTACTCGGCTGATTCGTCTTGATCTTGTATTGTTTCTCGGGGAACTGTCCTTGCTGATTCGCCAGCCCCACGTTGGGCGCCAGATTGTAATAGAGCAGGGGTGTCGTAAGCCGAATCAGCCTAAGAAAAACAACACAGGTGCAAAAACAGTCGTTTATTGGTTTTACATAACCAATGCGTTCGGTCTGCGCGCGGACCCAGGTTGGGAACCACACGCAGATACAAAAAATGTTACATATTTACAACATCGGATAGCCGTCACAACAGCAAGCGGCTATCTGCCGGATTAGGCCGTCACTACCGCAAGCAACCTAATTCGGCTACACTACTGTGCAAGTTCTGAGTAAAATTAGTCACAGGACAGCAAGCTAATATACTCAGAATCGCGTCGTAGGAACTAACCGAGAAGACAATATTTGTTTCCCCCTTAATTTGCGTAATGTACATAAAAATCACTTAAGCTAAGGCGCATGCAAAACCATATCGTGTTCTAAATACAGGTGGCGCCATCTATTATTTGTACGTTAAACTACTGGTCTCCAGTGAATGTTTGTTACAGTACGTTAATTTACGACGTATCAAACATGACCATAAAATAGACAATCAAAATATGCAGTCCTTTTTTACATCATTCTCAAATTTACACAGAAATAAATCTTTATCAAGTTAATTGAAAAAAAAATTGTAACTTACAATAGTTTACGTTTGAGCCATCGACCTATATAATGTGGGCTTGTATTGATTAGTAGTTAAATATTTTTAATAATTCAAAACAACATTAATTTGTATATTTGTAATATATACAAATGGTATATAATATACAAATTGTATATTTTTTTTAAATATAAAGATACATTTTAGATGTATCTCAATATTATATCAATTCTTGTACTTGAATTCACAAAACACTTAAATACAACCAGGTCGTGTATTCAACGGCTCTGGTAAGCCGATCGACAAAGGTCCCCCGATCTTGGCAGAGGATTTCCTGGACATCCAGGGTCAGCCCATCAACCCCTGGTCACGTATCTACCCTGAGGAGATGATTCAGACAGGTTTGTATATTTCTATAGCATATATGTTATTTTTCTTCTCATTTTTTTTTTATATTATAGATGGGAAATTTTAGATGGATGTTTGTTAGAGTTTACAGACTAAACTGCTGAATGGATTTCGGTGAAATTTGTCGTAGATGTAGAGAATAGTCTGGAAGAACACAGGCTACTTATTTTTGTTTTTATTCAGCCCGTATGGATTGTTGGACAAAAGCAAGTGTAAAAAATATTCCCCTTCACTACAAACTTTAAATTATTATTTAAATTATATCGGACTAGCTGAATTTAGAAAATAATAAAAAACATAGCTTATGTTACTCACCGAAAAATTACCTTTCTAATAGTGAAAGAATTTTTAAAATCGGCCCAGTAGTTTTTGAGTGAATGAAATACATACAAAGATCCAAATCTTTCCTCTTTATAATATTACTATAAATGTAACCACATATTTTAAATGCAACAAAATGACGTATGTAACATGTTAGGTATCTCCGCTATTGACGTGATGAACTCCATCGCCCGAGGACAGAAGATCCCCATCTTCTCTGCTGCTGGTCTGCCTCACAACGAGATTGCAGCCCAGATCTGTAGACAGGCTGGTCTGGTCAAGGTAAACACATAAAATAATTACTATTTCCTTGCCACCCTTTTCTTATAAGAAAAGGAAGGGCAAGCTTATAGGAAAAGTGGATTTGACTGTGGAGACAAATAGGAAGGGGAAATATCTTTTTTATATGCGTCTTTTCCACTGTTGATTAAGGGTAGGCAACACATCTGCAATTGCGGAAGTCTGGGCAGCGATCTTTTCGCCATTTTGGCAGATTTAGGTGGCCGCTTGCTCGTTTGTCACCTTATGATAAAAGCCTTTTGTGGCAGTATA
Organism: Papilio protenor; assembly: GCA_029286645.1. Classification (NCBI taxonomy): domain Eukaryota; kingdom Metazoa; phylum Arthropoda; class Insecta; order Lepidoptera; family Papilionidae; genus Papilio; species Papilio protenor. Next base: position 1,145,172 of record JAGSMZ010000056.1, read on the forward strand.
TCAGTTGCACCAATTTAATATTATTTATTTAACTAGCTGTTCGCGTGCGGATTCATCCTCGAGAAATTATAAATTACTTTAACTCCGCCCCCCCCCCCCCCCCCCCACTCCTGTTTCATTGGCAAATTATCAATAGCAAATGTCAAAATGACATGACATGACATGACAAATCTTAGCAATCTTTCTTGATGTTGGCAGCAACTTATAGTCTCTTTCCCACATTCGGGTCTTTATCCAAAATATTTACCCCCTAAATTTAATGGCTTGAAAATATATAGCCTAAAGCATGACGTAAGTGTAGGGCTTTTTATTAAAAAAATAATTATTCAAAAATATGCTGTAATTGCTGACATCTTAGGCAACAAAGAAGTGTGTGTTTAAGCTTTATTATAATAGTATAGAAGTATAGATGAACAGCTAGTATAATGGCTAATATGTTTAATGTGGTATATATGAGGATATCTTAATATAATGTACCATCTCTCACCAGTTCACTCATAATAAATTAGTCCAGTACCAACGGCCGTTTCATTCACACATATATATTACAATTTCGATATTTTTAATTTTTTTTAAATTCTCAGGTACCAGGTAAGTCGGTGTTAGACGACCACGAGGACAACTTTGCCATCGTGTTCGCCGCTATGGGTGTGAACATGGAGACGGCCAGGTTCTTCAAGCAGGACTTTGAGGAGAACGGTTCCATGGAGAATGTCTGTTTGTTCTTGAACCTCGCTAATGACCCCACTATTGAGAGAATCATCACTCCACGTCTTGCTCTCACCGCTGCTGAGTTCTTAGCTTACCAATGCGAGGTTAGTAACTTTGAATGATTTTTTAGAATAACTCGTTCAGGTCGAATGTGTCGAATGCATTTAACGAAATTTCATTAATTATTATATGTAACAAAGAACAAAATTCTTTAACTATTGGAAAGTTACATTATCACTGAGTTACATAGGTTCTGTTTCTAGAAAAAGATTTTTTTAATTCCACGCGGAAGACGCATATAACCGTTAGTGATATACCAAGGTTAAAAGATAAAATAAAAATATAGAAAACCTTAATTTTCTAACTCTTACAATTTTTTAGACATTGTGAATAAGTATACATTCGAGATGTGATGTATACATTGTGTATATTATAGAAACACGTGCTGGTAATCCTGACTGACATGTCCTCGTACGCTGAGGCGCTGCGTGAAGTGTCGGCTGCGCGTGAGGAGGTGCCCGGACGACGTGGTTTCCCAGGTTACTATTTATATTTTTAACTGTATGCTATTATTTTAAGTTTACTAATCTTATACTTATGAATCTATTATAGAAATTAATTTATTTTTGCATAATTTTTATCTGCACTGCAACTCGTATCTACATTAACAAGTTGTAATTACAATGTATACTTAAATCTAGGTTGTATACTTCTAATATCATCACTATGTAAAAGTTGTAATTTCAAGTTATAGTTGCATCTACGCTGTATACTTGTTAAAACTGCATTGTATACTTGCATCTAGGCTGTATAATTGTTGTAACTACATTGTATACATTGCATTTATATTATATCCTTTACATCTATATTGTATCCTTTACATCTATATTGTATACTTTACGTTTACATTGTATACTATCTCCAGGTTACATGTACACCGACTTGGCGACCATCTACGAGCGCGCGGGCCGTGTCGAGGGCCGCAATGGGTCCATCACTCAGATTCCCATCCTGACTATGCCCAACGACGACATCACGCATCCCATCCCCGATTTGACGGGTTATATTACTGAGGGACAGGTTAGTATATAAAAATTAATCTAACTCGGACATTTCAGAAATACATAGACTAGACGCACTGAAAAAAAATTTTTCACCGGTAATTTCTTTGAAAGGTACTATGTTAGTTGTCAAGTTTAGTTCCACCTTGTGTTGTATTTACAAAATTACAGTTTTACAAATGGAAAACATTTAAATAAAATTTAATGATACCTTTTGGTAATTAATTTAAATACAATTTATTATATTTTTTTTTTTTTTTTTTTTTTATTTATTTATTAGCAAACAGTACAAAATACATAATTAAATAAAAGCGTCCATAAACCCAATTGCGGGTTTGTCCAGACACTTTGGGTACTACGCTATAAAAAGTAACAGTGGGTAAGGTTAGATTTTTAAATTTTTTACAATAAGTAAGTGAGTTCGCTCATACCGTCATATACAGGGTGCACATACGGGTTGTAAATTAGAATTAGAAGTTGAGATAGTGATTTTTTAATACGGTTTTTAAGTTTTTTTATAGTTAATATTATTTTTAATATCGGAAGGCAAATTATTTATTAATGTAGGTATTAGATATTCTGATGTACGCATACCATAAACATTAGTATGTCTCGGAATTGATAATTTTTTTTTATTTGTTATGCTTCTAGTTGTAAGTGTATGATTAATTGGAATCTGAATTTCAGTTCGGAAATATTGTTCTACTAATAAGTTATATTCTACTTTTTATGTATTGGAATTACTTTGCAATATTTAAATAATTTTAAAGGATTTTTTGCATAGTTTTGTTTTATTTTGGCAGGTGTTATTAGTTTAGTATTTTATATTGTATGTTATATATTTGATTTAGGTATGTTTTATAAGTTCGTCCGTAGCTACTTAATCCGTACGAAATGATACTTTCTACTACGCCTTATTTTTTTGTTTTTTTTTTTTTTTTTTTTTTTTTTTTTTTTTTTTTTTTTTTTTTTTTTTTTTTTTTTTTTTTTTTTTTTTTTTTTTTTTTTTTTTTTTTTTTTTTTTTTTTTTTTTTTTTTTTTTTTTTTTTTTTTTTTTTTTTTTTTTTTTTTTTTTTTTTTTTTTTTTTTTTTTTTTTTTTTTTTTTTTTTTTTTTTTTTTTTTTTTTTTTTTTTTTTTTTTTTTTTTTTTTTTTTTTTTTTTTTTTTTTTTTTTTTTTTTTTTTTTTTTTTTTTTTTTTTTTTTTTTTTTTTTTTTTTTTTTTTTTTTTTTTTTTTTTTTTTTTTTTTTTTTTTTTTTTTTTTTTTTTTTTTTTTTTTTTTTTTTTTTTTTTTTTTTTTTTTTTTTTTTTTTTTTTTTTTTTTTTTTTTTTTTTTTTTTTTTTTTTTTTTTTTTTTTTTTTTTTTTTTTTTTTTTTTTTTTTTTTTTTTTTTTTTTTTTTTTTTTTTTTTTTTTTTTTTTTTTTTTTTTTTTTTTTTTTTTTTTTTTTTTTTTTTTTTTTTTTTTTTTTTTTTTTTTTTTTTTTTTTTTTTTTTTTTTTTTTTTTTTTTTTTTTTTTTTTTTTTTTTTTTTTTTTTTTTTTTTTTTTTTTTTTTTTTTTTTTTTTTTTTTTTTTTTTTTTTTTTTTTTTTTTTTTTTTTTTTTTTTTTTTTTTTTTTTTTTTTTTTTTTTTTTTTTTTTTTTTTTTTTTTTTTTTTTTTTTTTTTTTTTTTTTTTTTTTTTTTTTTTTTTTTTTTTTTTTTTTTTTTTTTTTTTTTTTTTTTTTTTTTTTTTTTTTTTTTTTTTTTTTTTTTTTTTTTTTTTTTTTTTTTTTTTTTTTTTTTTTTTTTTTTTTTTTTTTTTTTTTTTTTTTTTTTTTTTTTTTTTTTTTTTTTTTTTTTTTTTTTTTTTTTTTTTTTTTTTTTTTTTTTTTTTTTTTTTTTTTTTTTTTTTTTTTTTTTTTTTTTTTTTTTTTTTTTTTTTTTTTTTTTTTTTTTTTTTTTTTTTTTTTTTTTTTTTTTTTTTTTTTTTTTTTTTTTTTTTTTTTTTTTTTTTTTTTTTTTTTTTTTTTTTTTTTTTTTTTTTTTTTTTTTTTTTTTTTTTTTTTTTTTTTTTTTTTTTTTTTTTTTTTTTTTTTTTTTTTTTTTTTTTTTTTTTTTTTTTTTTTTTTTTTTTTTTTTTTTTTTTTTTTTTTTTTTTTTTTTTTTTTTTTTTTTTTTTTTTTTTTTTTTTTTTTTTTTTTTTTTTTTTTTTTTTTTTTTTTTTTTTTTTTTTTTTTTTTTTTTTTTTTTTTTTTTTTTTTTTTTTTTTTTTTTTTTTTTTTTTTTTTTTTTTTTTTTTTTTTTTTTTTTTTTTTTTTTTTTTTTTTTTTTTTTTTTTTTTTTTTTTTTTTTTTTTTTTTTTTTTTTTTTTTTTTTTTTTTTTTTTTTTTTTTTTTTTTTTTTTTTTTTTTTTTTTTTTTTTTTTTTTTTTTTTTTTTTTTTTTTTTTTTTTTTTTTTTTTTTTTTTTTTTTTTTTTTTTTTTTTTTTTTTTTTTTTTTTTTTTTTTTTTTTTTTTTTTTTTTTTTTTTTTTTTTTTTTTTTTTTTTTTTTTTTTTTTTTTTTTTTTTTTTTTTTTTTTTTTTTTTTTTTTTTTTTTTTTTTTTTTTTTTTTTTTTTTTTTTTTTTTTTTTTTTTTTTTTTTTTTTTTTTTTTTTTTTTTTTTTTTTTTTTTTTTTTTTTTTTTTTTTTTTTTTTTTTTTTTTTTTTTTTTTTTTTTTTTTTTTTTTTTTTTTTTTTTTTTTTTTTTTTTTTTTTTTTTTTTTTTTTTTTTTTTTTTTTTTTTTGAAGCATTAATGTCGTCGGTGAATTTAGATAACAAGAGAGTAGTACTTTTACCATATTGTCATGTGCTTTCGAGATCTATGTAGTAAATGATGTAAGTGAAGTGTCAAAAATGCCAATGTATTTGAATGTCTTTGGTTTGTTGTTGTTTTGTTAATACTGTCGAACTGGTAGAAGGAAGCTAATGTAATATGTGTCAGATCTACGTGGACCGTCAGCTGCACAACAGACAGATCTACCCGCCGGTGAACGTGCTGCCCTCGCTCTCGCGTCTCATGAAGTCCGCCATCGGCGAGGGCATGACCCGCAAGGACCACTCCGACGTCTCCAACCAGCTGGTGAGTCTCCACAACATCCCCCTCCCCCTCCAGCGTGGACGCAACACAACACGTGCGACAACATCCCCCCCCTGAGTGGCCACTGCAACACAACACGTGCGACAACATCCCCCCCCTGAGTGGCCACTGCAACACAACACGTGCGACAACATCCCCCCCGAGTGGCCACCGCAACACAACACGTGCGACAACATCCCCCCCCCCCCTGAGTGGCCACTGCAACACAACACGTGCGACAACATCCCCCCCGAGTGGCCACCGCAACACAACACGTGCGACAACATCCCCCCCCTGAGTGGCCACTGCAACACAACACGTGCGACAACATCCCCCCCCCCCCGAGTGGCCACCGCAACACAACACGTGCGACAACATCCCCCCCGAGTGGCCGCAACACAACACGTGCGACAACATCCCCCCCCCCCCGAGTGGCCACCGCAACACAACACGTGCGACAACATCCCCCCCGAGTGGCCGCAACACAACACGTGCGACAACATCCCCCCCCTGAGTGGCCACTGCAACACAACACGTGCGACAACATCCCCCCCCCCCCGAGTGGCCACCGCAACACAACACGTGCGACAACATCCCCCCTCAACTGCCGTCAGCTGGAGTCTGCATCGCGAGATATGTTGTACAACGGGTGGAACAACATTTCCCCCTCTTTAAATGTAGTCAACTGCCGTCGGCTGCACTTTTTTTGAGCTCCAGAGAACTTGTAGTAATATCTTCTGTAAAATGTTTCAATTAAGTATTAAAAATCATAAAATGAATGAAATATCGTAATTCATGATCATCAAGTTTTGCTATTATGGGCAGTAGTCCCTTCGCTATTTCATCGAATTCAAAGACCACTGGCTACCTTATACATATTTATAGTTCTGTTTACCCTAATTTAGTAATTTAATTATGGAAATGTGTGTTTGCAGTACGCGTGCTACGCCATCGGCAAGGACGTGCAGGCGATGAAGGCGGTGGTGGGCGAGGAGGCGCTCACTCCTGATGACCTGCTCTATCTGGAGTTCCTCACCAAGTTTGAGAAGAACTTCATCACACAGGTAATTTTATTTCTGATTATATCTACAAAATACATAAGCTCAATAGTAATTAATGTGAAAGTTTAAATAGATGGATGGATGTATGTTTGTTACAAGGAATTTTCAAACGGCTTAATGAATTTCTATGAAATTTGTCACAATTGTCACATCAGAGTATGTCATCAGGACAACAGACTTACAGACTGAAGCAAACATAAGCTTATTTTGCTTTTTTAATTTTAAATTCAGCACGGAAGGAGTCGCGGGTAAAGCTAATAAATGGAAAAGTTTGTATGGATGTTTGTTACTATATATCTCCAAAACAACTTGGATCTTAATCGAATTTGGCATACATGTAGAACATATTCATATTGTGACTGTTTCGGTCTAAATTTGTTTTTTTTTTTTTTTTTTTTTTTTTTTTTTTTTTTTTTTCAAACATGAAAATACGCCTGGTTTATAAATGTATTTTAATTGATATTGTTTGTCTCAGGGCAACTACGAGAACCGCACAGTGTTCGAGTCGCTGGACATCGGCTGGCAGCTGCTGCGTATCTTCCCCAAGGAGATGTTGAAGCGCATCCCCGCATCCACCCTCGCAGAGTTCTACCCCCGTGACTCCCGTCACTAGGCCCCCCTACCCCCCACTAGCGCGGTCTCGCCTCTACGGTTAGTTAATCTTTGGTCGACATTTGTCTATTTATTCTATGACCAAAGTTGACATGTCAAAATTTTTAGTCTATGATCAGCTGTCAAATTGTCCTCTCCCGCGCTTTGTTCGGAGATTGTCGGATCGCGTATTTCTTGTAAGATAAAATAAACTGTTTATTAAATAGTAAGTTGTTAATAGATTTATTGTAATGTATTATCTATATTATGATCAAGTTGCAAAATTATAACAATAGTGTTGCTATGTTGATTTAAAGTTGTCTATGGCTATGCAGCCAGTGTGTTGTTACAGTTTTAAAAATATTACCGTCTCTGTATATATATTTTTTCCAGATATTGAGATGCTTAGAAAATATATATAAAGTGACTATTATTTTTTCGCTGGTGCTTCAGATATCCTGTGCACAAAACTATTGAAATTAAAAGTCGATGTTGCCATTAACGTCCGCGTGTGATATTTAACTTCTAAAGTTATTTATGTATATAGAATTCAGTTTCATCGCCGGGTAACACTTTGTTACATTCCAAAATTATTTTCCAGCTGCAACAACTCAGTGACTCTGTTGTATTATGTTACTGATGTATTGAATGGAAATAAAGTGTATAGAAGTTTAAATCGCCTTTTTATTTATAATTCACCTACCTTTCCCCCGCGACACCGTCCGAGCAGATTTAAAAAAAAAAAAGTATGTATACTACCTGTTCTTCCAGCCTACGTTCCACATCTATGACAAATTTGATCGAAATCAGATCAGCAGTTTAGACTACGAACTAACATTTATCCAAACTTTCGTATCTATACTAATATTATAAAGAGGAAATATTGTATTAGTGTATGTATTGAAATAACTCAAAAACTATTTCAAAAATTATTTTACCATTATAGTTTGTCTAAATAATTTAGATTAGTTTGACAATTCATGTGACAATTTAGTAGGGATGGGTTGTGTAAAATCAAGCATGCGTAATCATCGAAATAACGATGGGGCCCAATATTTATTAAAAGAAGAAGAAATCAAGCATGAATCATTTCGATTTTCATTCTTATGGAAATTGGAATCGATAGATTCATAGTTATAACTTATGTATTTAAAAAAAAAACACTTTTCTCAAATTAATAATGACCATAACAAATAATGAGAGTAAATAAATGTTTATTACTACTACAGCCGTACGTAATCGAATTGGATTTCGCTATTATTTCTGTCATCGCTGAATTCTCTACACTATAATCAATACTAGAATTGTCCTCTAAATTAGTTAATAAGAAAATAATAATTTTAGTACATTTGCCTTCATACAAATTGAATTCGATACTTCATATATGTCATTTATCAAACTAATCTATCTTATTTAGACACACTATAGAAAGGTCATTTATCTATAACATGGGCTATATACTTTATTATTTTTTTAATTTCACGGGGACGAAGTCGCGAGCAACAGCTAGTTTATAATATAAGTGACTCGATAAATGAAAATCTATAGGGGTATGATTCTTTTAGAACCCGGCAATTTTTACAGTGTTATAAACCTAAAATTTAGAATTTACCCAAGATTTTATTATCGCCTACATCTATAGAAAGGCAGTTGACTAAATTCTGAACTAGGACTTGCTATTATACGCTTTATTAATCTTCGTATTGTAAAAACTAAATCTTGTAAGTGATCATAAAAATCTTAGTTACGTAGGTATTGAAATAAAAAAGCAATTTGTTGTTTAATATTATAATAAATTTGTTTAAGTTTCACATGGAGTGTTGATTAATTGCAAACCTTACAAATAGTGACAAACTTATATAATCTGTAATTTACAAATTAAAAAGTCATAATTTACAGATAACATAACTCAGAATCAGCCGAATACACTGGAATGAAATCCATACTCAGAATCTTTTGTACAGTTGACTAATAAGTGTTCATTAAATGTTTCCGAGATTATTAAAACTAGAAATATGAATACTAAAAAAATCTATCCAGCAATTCCAGCGATCGCTTCAGATGCGAAATATTTCACATCGACATCCGGATCTACGTTCAATTTCTCCAAAACTGGCTTCACTTGCGGCTGAATAACCGCAGGGTCAAGATACGGCGCCATTTTCTGCAATGTTTTGGCAACATTGAACCTCACATTGGCAACATTATCATCAGCCATAGACAAGACTGTCGGCAAAAGCACTCTGGTCGTTATATCTTTGCCACAAACTTCCGACAGCACATTAATACAGAACAAATAAGTCATTCTGTGCAGATAATTCTGTTCTCTAGACATCGCCATTACTTTCGGAATCACATTTGTCTCTGCCCAAGTCGCTCCATACTGTTCGACTAATTTCTTCAAATTGAGTGTTGCCGCTTCACGTATCGCATACACATGGTCGATAAGCCAGGACATGCAGAGTCCTGTCAATTTCTCATCAAAGAACTCCTGTCCGAGTTGTCCAGCTAACAATGGCATATGCTCGATAATAGCAAGACGGACTCTCCATTTTGTATCTTCAGCCAGTTCTACAATAGCCGGGAGTAAAGATTGCACTAATTGTTGGATTCCGATCACTTCATTAACACATTCTAAGTTAGATATAATGTTTAGTCGGACTTCAGGGCATTCATCTTTCAGTTGTGTGAGGAACAAAGGCAGTAGATATTCGATAGTATTGTGTCTGCCAACGATAGGGCTAAGTCCCATAATGACGGAAGCGAGAGCAGATTTGACATGTTGGTTGGGATCGCAGACCAGATCTTTGATCTGCGGCAGGATCATTGTCATTATGATGTGCTCCTGGTGAGCCTTGTCCAGATTCATGCAGAAGTCTTTGACCTGGAATTTAATAAATTCTTTTAGATACTGAAATTAATAAGTTGTAATTTTTAACAAACTTAACTGCTATAACGTCTAGTATCACTCTATACTTAATTACTTATTCTATCTTACTGATATTATAAATGCGAAGGTTTAAATGGATATTTGTCAGAGTTTGTAGCCTAAACTGCTGAATGGATCTTGATAAAATTTGTGATAGATGTAGAGGATAGACTGAAAGAACACATAGGCTACTCACTTTTGATTTTTGTTTTAATTCACAGCGAACGGAGTCGCGGGCGAAAGCGTAAATACACACTACGTAATTGTAATTTGTCAGAAATCACAGCATAATTTTGAACGATTTGATTTGTAATAAAAAGCCCTACACTTACATGCTATAGGCTACATATTTTCACGTTGTTTAATTTAGGGGTCAATAAACAAAAAAAAAATGCAAAGCGAGAAAGGGACAAAAACCATAAGCCAATAGCAACAAAGCAAGATTGCCATGGTAATGTTAACTGTCTAATATTAACAGACTCATTTGTTGTTTAAATTTATTAGAAAAATGGAAGATTTACAGTAACAATATTTTTATAATATCACACAGCTATCGATTGATAATTACTGATTAGTTAACATATAAATGTTTAGATGTATTTACAAGATTTTTGTGTATTACCTTGCCAGCGGCTGCAGCCCTCACTTCAGCCTCCGTATCCTTCAGCAGAGCTTGGAATATCTGAGCGAGGTCAGATCTCGCCAGCTCCGGACCTACCGCTTGCTGCAATTCTACAAACCTGAAAAAACAATTCATTTAACACACAAAAACATCATCATCATCATCTTTTTTGTCCTCCACATAACTTATCATACGTCACCTCAGTCACTCCCTTCTTGATTTAACAAAAACGAATTTGATTAATAAAAACATTTTTTCTTTAAACCCATATTACTGTAATGGTCAGGAATCAAATATACTTTATAGCTGTTGCTCGCGACTCCGCGTGAAAATATATAACTTTTTAGTTCCATATGTCAAAAACATGACTGTAACTGTCAAACACAAGATTTTTAGGTTGCTTGACATAAGATTTGTCCAATTTTCAATATGTTTACCCCCCTTAGCAACTACACTATTATAATATCATTCTAATCTAGAAATTTAAAGGAACATATAGGTATAAGTTCAACTTACTGAACAACAAAAAACTACAATTTTAGTTGAGGCCTGAATCCATACAAAATACTGAGGCCATACAAAAGAAATGATTTTTAGTACCTTTTAAATGTTAAAGCAACTTTCAAAGAAGCTTAACATATACAAGAGAAATGTATTTTTGGATGTCTGAATTCAAAAACTAGGGAATTGATTTCAAAATATTGGCATTTGTTAGTTGCAAACATTAAAAAGGTACTAAAAGCCTTATGTATGGAACTCAGGCTTTGACTAAAATTGTTCTTAGTTCAGCAAATTGAACATGTGTTTCTTTAAATTTCTAGATTAACATATAAGTAGTGTTCAAGTTAAAGTTGGAGACTAACTTGTCAGCGACCATGTAGCGCACCCTCCAGGAGGTGTCTCCAGCACGAGCGCGGACAGTCGGCATCACCAGCTGCTCCATGTCCTCGGGGGGCAGTAGACCAGCCACAGTGGCACATGCCTCCGCAGCCAGCAGACGTACTGAGTCTTGTTCATCCTTACACAAACATATAACAGTGGTAACCACTTTCACATGTAATGATGATGACTACACAAGACAGCTGTGAAGTGGAAGCAATTTCGCGTACACTCTGATATACTATGGTGCCGGAGGCTTAATATTAGTCCCTTTCCTTTCCTACCATTTTCTTATACGGAGAGGATGCGAAGGGAAAACAGATGTAAATTAAGTATAGATGAAGACATGAATTTCTTTCTTTCTATATTTTACCTGACTGACAATAGTTAAGTATTTCGCGCATATGTAAATTGGTTTCTATGTAGGTTGGTTTGTTATATAATAAATTTGTATGTAAATTCCAAAGCCTACAGCCTAATCCGATTTTAACATATACATCTTCTCTGGAATGCCTACATTCAATAAACAGAGTAGGGGGTTTTCCTTCCTACAACATATTAAATCCACTTCCCATCCTTTCCTTGACGATGGTTAGGAGAAAAGGACTAAAATTAGGCATCTAATCAAACACTGAATTGCTTTCACTTCACGCTTTCTTGTGTGGTATTGAACCGTCTAAACCAGCCCTACTATAGGAACATATTAAGATTTAATTAACCTAATAATTTACCTGTGCCAAATACACGAACATGGGTATAAGTTCGCTCTTCACATATTCCACTTCGACCACTCTGGCGAACTCTCCCAGCTTGTAAGCGGCTGCGCGGCGCACCATCGGCGTGTCGTCCTGACACAGCGTGCGGAAGTGCTGACGGAGCTCCGCCTTCACGGGGGCGGAGACCCGCGTGTAACATACACTGGACCAAGAAACAACTCAATCTTACTTTTTGACCGACTTCCCAAAAGAAGGAGGTACTCAATTCGTCCATATATATATATATATATTTTTTTTCTTTTTATGTGTGTTACGGCATAACTCCGCCCCTGGTAGACCGATTTTGAAAATTCTTTTTTTATCCGAGAGGTAGTGCTTGCAGGTGGGTCCCATTTTTTTGTTTGATTTTTGGAGTCAAAGACTACGGCGTAGTTAAATAGTTTAGCTCAAAATTGCGTGACGAAATTTGGTGTCTTTTTTGCTTTCTATGCTTACGTAGCCTAAACTATAAGACTTACACAAAAATTATGTATGGAAGAATTGTAGCCCTTTAAATTTGCTAAATAAAAGTCCGCGATAGCATATATCTATCTATTAAGGTTGTCGCACAATAACCACTTTTTGACCGACTTCCCAAAAGAAGGAGGTACTCAATTCGTCCATATATATATATATATTTTTTTTTTTTTTTTTTATGTGTGTTACGGCATAACTCCGCCCCTGGTAGACCGATTTTGAAAATTCTTTTTTTATCCGAGAGGTAGTGCTTGCAGGTGGGTCCCATTTTTTTTTTTTATTTTTTTTTTATCCGAGAGGTAGTGCTTGCAGGTGGGTCCCATTTTTTTTGTTTGATTTTTGGAGTCAAAGACTACGGCGTAGTTAAATAGTTTAGCTCAAAATTGCGTGACGAAATTTGGTGTCTTTTTTGCTTTCTATGCTTCCGTTCCGTAGCCTAAACTATAAGACTTACACAAAAATTATGTATGGAAGAATTGTAGCCCTTTAAATTTGCTAAATAAAAGTCCGCGATAGCATATATCTATCTATTAAGGTTGTCGCACAATAACCACTTTTTGACCGACTTCCCAAAAGAAGGAGGTACTCAATTCGTCCATATATATATTTTTTTTTTTTTTTTTTTTATGTGTGTTACCGCATAACTCCGCTCCTGGTAGACCGATTTTGATAATTCTTTTTTTATCCGAGAGGTAGTGCTTGCAGGTGGGTCCCATTTTTTTGTTTGATTTTTGGAGTCAAAGACTACGGCGTAGTTAAATAGTTTAGCTCAAAATTGCGTGACGAAATTTGGTGTCTTTTTTGCTTTCTATGCTTACGTAGCCTAAACTATAAGACTTACACAAAAATTATGTATGGAAGAATTGTAGCCCTTTAAATTTGCTAAATAAAAGTCCGCGATAGCATATATCTATCTATTAAGGTTGTCGCACAATAACCACTTTTTGACCGACTTCCCAAAAGAAGGAGGTATTCAATTCGTCCATATATATATTTTTTTTTTTTTTTTTTTTTTTTTTTTTTTTTTATAAGAGACGAGGGCAAACGACCGGCGGGAACACAGAGGTGGTCAACGACGCCCTTGGACATCCGCAACATAGGAGAAACTACAGATGCTTTGCCATTGGAAGAACATAGGCTACTTTTGTATCCAGATAGTTACTAATATTATAAATTAGCTTATGCTTACGTAGCCTAAACTATAAGACTTACACAAAAATTATGTATGGAAGAATTGTAGCCCTTTAAATTTGCTAAATAAAAGTCCGCGATAGCATATATCTATCTATTAAGGTTGTCGCACAATAACCACTTTTTTCATTAAAATTTCGATCAAAATCTATACCCCACTTTCAACGCTATTACTCGTGTTCGGTATGGATCCTTATCAAAATAAATGTGTCCATCATCAAGAGAATTTAATGTAGATTATAAATGCCCTTGGAACTGTGTAATTCTGATCAATAGTTTAGGAGATATCATAAATAGCAAATTACGAGTCGCAGAAAAAAATACCAACTTGTAACAAAGTTTGCTTTCTTGGCTTACGTAGCCTAAACTATAAGACTTACACAAAAATTATGTATGGAAGAATTGTAGCCCTTTAAATTTGCTAAATAAAAGTCCGCGATAGCATATATCTATCTATTAAGGTTGTCGCACAATAACCACTTTTTTCATTAAAATTTCGATCAAAATCTATACCCCACTTTCACCGCTATTACTCGTGTTCGGTATGGATCCTTATCAAAATAAATGTGTCCATCATCAAGAGAATTTAATGTAGATTATAAATGCCCTTGGAACTGTGTAATTCTGATCAATAGTTTAGGAGATATCATAAATAGCAAATTACGAGTCGCAGAAAAAAATACCAACTTGTAACAAAGTTTGCTTTCTTGGCTTACGTAGCCTAAACTATAAGACTTACACAAAAATTATGTATGGAAGAATTGTAGCCCTTTAAATTTGCTAAATAAAAGTCCGCGATAGCATATATCTATCTATTAAGGTTGTCGCACAATAACCACTTTTTTCATTAAAATTTCGATCAAAATCTATACCCCACTTTCACCGCTATTACTCGTGTTCGGTATGGATCCTTATCAAAATAAATGTGTCCATCATCAAGAGAATTTAATGTAGATTATAAATGCCCTTGGAACTGTGTAATTCTGATCAATAGTTTAGGAGATATCATAAATAGCAAATTACGAGTCGCAGAAAAAAATACCAACTTGTAACAAAGTTTGCTTTCTTGGCTTACGTAGCCTAAACTATAAGACTTACACAAAAATTATGTATGGAAGAATTGTAGCCCTTTAAATTTGCTAAATAAAAGTCCGCGATAGCATATATCTATCTATTAAGGTTGTCGCACAATAACCACTTTTTGACCGACTTCCCAAAAGAAGGAGGTACTCAATTCGTCCATATATATATTTTTTTTTTTTTTTTATAAGAGACGGGGGCAAACGACCGGCGGGAAAATAGAGGTGGTCAATGACGCCCATGGACATCCGCAACATAGGAGAAACTACAGATGCTTTGCCGTTGGAAGAACATAGACTACTTTTGTATCCAGATAGTTACTAATATTATAAATTAGCTTGTGCTTACGTCATCTATGCTGAATTAAAAAAAATAAGTAACATATGAATTCTTCCAAACTATGTTCTAAATCTATGCCAAATTTCATAGAGATCTCAACAGATCTCTATGAAAACAGCCATACATTGAGATACTTTATCATCCATCTAAACTTTTGCATTTATAATATTTAATAAGAAGTAAGATAAATGTGAAAGTTTCAATAAATATTTATTCCTTCTATCTTGATCTTTCTTATCTTTAAATAGTACTTTTATAATCATCAGGTATTCAAAACAGATATACTTGTTTTATCAATTTTAACTCTATAACTAAGTCATTACCAAAAAATGATATTGTCAGCCAGTGAAATCAAGTCAATCAACTCAAGAGAGATTTGCAGGCAATTATTTCTGATGAAAAAATGAAATGAATATGTATGGATATTCTGGCATCTCATTTGCAGATTTAGAAAAAAATACGCAAACACCTTTTATTGCTTCTAACTAGTATTTTATTTACAAACACATCTGCAGTAGACAATAACCTTGTTTACATTGACTAATAAACAATAGTTATTTGTGATTGCTTTTTAGACTAGGTAATTGATTCAAGATATATAAAAATCTCCAAAACATTACAAATTGTACTCCAATAAAATCTAATTTGTCTTTTAAGAACTTTGTGTTAGTAATATAAATGCAAAAGTTTAGATGAATGTGGTTATGTGTTAGAGTTTGTAGCCTTTACTGCTCAAAGGATCTTGATCAAATTTGTCATAGATGTAGAGTAGTCTGGAAGAACACATAGACTACTTGCTTTTGTTCTTAAATCGCAAGTCATGGGAGAAAGGTAGTATACTTATAAATGAGATAAATATTTTTGAGATCACCACCAACTAAGGGTTTGCTGGGGTTCTTCGGAGAGCTGGGTTGGCTGGAGTAATCCATGTCCCTTTCTCAGGCAAAATACGCGCTAGCGGAGTTGCGGAATAGCCCCTACTACTACAACTAGATATTTTTGGTTTATTTACTTTGGACTATAACCACATTTTCACACATTGTATCTATAGTTTTCTCAGAAAGCAAATGAGATAACAATATCTTACTATATCATCCTTATAAAACAATGGTAATCTAAACATACCTGAACAGTCCACATGCCGAGGCTCTCGATGTGAACCAGTCCCCACCAGCTAGACGCTGCACTAGTGGTACAAAGTGCTGTTCCAATGCTTGAGGGGTGTGATGAGCTGCGACCGCACGTAGTGAGGCCACTGCCTTATCTCTCACTACTGTCTCTTCGACTGTAGCGAGTGACTCCAGTGGTGGCAGCAGGCAGTGGGCGAATTCACCACCTCCAACAAGGTTGATGAAGTTACCTAGGACATTAGTGTGGTTGTTTTGACTTTTGTTTATTATTAATATATGTAAAACATAAGACTGAATTTGATTGATGTAATATGAAAATAATATTTAAATAGATATAAAGATAAAATAATGCATTTAATTGTATTTGTATTGGTACAAGAACACATTGAATTACATGTTAAACAGATTTGGGGTTTAATTTCTTTCTAAAACCTATAACAGATAGTTCTAACTAAAGAGTTTCTCTGTAAAAAATGTGCGTGTGTAGATAAAATTTTAATTGGCAATTGAACTGAACAGTTTTAACTGCAATCAGACTGTCCAGTTAAAAATGTCAATTGGAACTGAGCATCTGTAGCTTAGAGTTATCTCTAACTTGCGAGTTTGAATGTAGATATTATTTAAGCAATTAGTGACTAATAAATGATAGTACATAAGGAAAATTTATTGGAAGTGGAAAGACATGAAACTTTAAACAGTTATTAGGATTCCAAACTTCACCTTATTCTCTTCTATATTTCTAAGCTATTTTATGTTTTCTTTGATGTATGATGTAGTAAAAAGTATGATTGATGCAACTTACCGAGTTGTTCGGCCAAAGCCAAGAGTACTTCGTCTTCGTCATAAATGGTATCGGTGAGGAAAGGAATCAGTTCAGAACGAGTGCGTTCAACTCCGAGGGCCAAAGCAATGGTCGACAATTTCTTGATGGAGTTCAATCGTAATTGTACGTCCTCGTTTTTGAGTTCGTCTATCAACACCGCAATGGGGTACAATGACTCATCCGTCCCGGAATCGCTTGCTGCCATTTTCTCTGCAGTCTATCACTCGATTTAACAAAATTTGACTGCAGCACTGGTAATAAGCCCGTACGCCTTGTTTTACGACGTTATTTTTATAAAATCTTTCGCGTTTAAAAGCAAGATGGCAGCAGCTTGTCTATGACAGACAAGCGAAAACTTATCGAAGAACCATAGAGTATGTTATGGTTTTACAGAAAATCGATTTTAATATGAACCCAAATTACACACTTAGCCAGTACAGTTAATAAATAGCGCTTAATAACTGGACTGGCAATTAACTGGCATAGTTAAAACACTGAGCAATTTATGACTGGCCGTCGCATCTCTTCAACTGTACTGGCCAAGTGTGAAGCGGGCATTGCGTTCACAATTTTTTACATTAAGAGTTACAATAATAATAAACAGATATTTTTTAACAATGTGGTTAAAATAGAGATAGTTATTACCTGAATTATTTAATAAAATTAACGAAAAAAATGGTATACCGCAGATGACATATCATTAAAAATATTGAAACTTTTTCCAAAAAACATTTATCTTGTGATAAACTTTTCTTTTTTTGACAAATGACACAGGTCAATTTTTGTTATTATTATAATATAATGATGAACATTTAGATTTACTTTATATTTTTAACTTATTATGGGCCAAGAAGATGACGTTAATGCTGCTATTGCCCACGTCGTTCTGTCCTGCGTCGCTGCAAGGGGAACCACACATCGATATAGCACCTACTCACATCCAGGAATGCATGTCAATCTCTTTGTGCACGGTGTGGTAGGATTCTTACATTATCAAAGTTAGTACACATTTCAGCAAATTTAAGTAAACACTATTATAAAAAAGCAATGATAAATGTGTCGTTAGTGTCTCAACTTAGTAAAGTGATTTTAAAACCTAAAATGTTTCTAAATAAGAGAGCAAGATGTAGATTATAAACAGAAAATCTATGATACTAAACATTAAAAATGTTTAATTTTATATCCATATAGGTAGTTCTCTATAGTTTATTATTTGTATTTTTTATTTCCACAGGTGGCAAATTCAACAATGATTTTGGCCCTGCATATATTATCAGCTACAAAGCGTCGAGATATCTTCCATTGCCGTGTTTAATGGCAGATTTATACCGAGGGAATAGTGCGATGTGCGCTTTACATTTGGCTTCGGGAATTTTGCCCTTTGCGTTGGCAATCACGCAACAGGACAACCCTGAAATGGGGAATTTAATGATTGCTTGCAACATTGTCTCTTTATGTTATTATTCTTTTGATCATGGTTATATGTGGGGCTGGTATACAGCGGGAGCTGCGCTTTTTGCTTATTTTTTGGCGCCACAAATGGGACATCCGCATAAAGTCATATATCCACTGGGCTTGGCGTTAATGGAGTATTGTGCATACAGGGTGTTCACAGTTCGTATTGACACTTCTCCTCCCTCCGCCCCGGGGCCGAGACGATAGATTTGTACGTAAATGTTTGTTGAAATAAATTATTGTACGTGATGCATTTATTTTAAATGAACACCCTTACAATTTTACCTTGACTGAATATGTCTAGTGTCACAAATAGTTGCTAGATGGCGTTGTGTTAAACTATATTTTTTCTCGTGAATCTTTTTTATTTAAAGTATAATATAATTATTAATAGCGGTCAAGTGTGCTCAATATAATAATCAAATGAACTAAATAATAATTGAAATTATAAGTTTCGAAGTGTTTAAAATTTTAAATACAATATAGGGCTGTGCTTTTATTGTTTTTTTTGCTTACAAATGTGGATTACATTAAAGAATCCATTATTCACTTCCAAAACGTGAACACATTTTATTTTTTTCATACAAGGAAGGTTACGTACATGCCATTAGTGAGGAAATCGGGTTAACTTGGATATCTGAGAATCCTTCCGTCGCGCATGATGGATGGTGTTCACAGTTTAAGGAACTGGGAAAATTGTAACATAATATTGGAGTTATGTTACATTTACTTACTAATATGTACTAATATATAGTATATTTCTAGTACTTTAGTATAGAAATAGACTAGTATACTTAACTAAGTATAATAAAACGTAAACACACACTTTGTTATGTAGAATGTCAGGAATTACAGCATATTTTTGAATTCTTTTTGTAATTAAAAGCCCTATACATAAGACACGCTACAGGCTTTATATCCCAATCCGGTAATAATAACGAAGTAACGGCTCGTGCTGAGGCTCCTGAGGGAGTCCTCGAGCTTAGTTAATCATAAACGAGGTTTAGGCTAAGCGCCATCTGCGCTCGGCCACCTCAAGCCCGGTGAATCTGTTAATGCCTCTTCAAGGCAAACAGTGACCACTCAGTCACAAAAAAAGGCTTTATATTTTCACGCTATTTCATTTAGGAGGTGAATAAATTGGAATAAACGATATGCGAGAAAGGGGCAAAAATTACAAGCCAATAGCAGTAAAGAAAAGCAGGTAATTGTTAGCCAATAGCAATGACTTTGGTTGTCATTTGTGCATTTGTGTTTTGTCATTTGAAATTTTCATAAATGTTAAGAAATGATATAAATCCTTAATAATATCATTTGGATAACGCACGGAACAGCTATAAAATCAACTTTTATTTATGAAAACTTTTTTCTAGTACATTTTCTAAGGAAAATTAAAAAAAATATTTGTATCTCTTTTATTTGTAAGTGAACTTAACTATTAAAATAATGTGTTAAGGACCTAGAAAAGAACAAAATACTGCAATGAGGAATTATAACCTACAAATCTAACAATAGGGTACCGTATTTATGATAAATGATATTATAATTCAGAATAGTCCCTGCTATTTGTGGTTCACGGGAGCTTGGAGCAAGATATCATACTGAGTTAATTGCTATGAAAGAGGTTGAATAAAACAATGTTTTTCAGGAATATTTAGCTACAAAATATACCCAATAAGACCGCATTAAACATTTCTTTAGAAAACTGACACGTTGATCCATAAAGGTTCGCTTAATCTGTACAAAACATTTATCGCTCGCATTCTCATTGGAAGAAAAGAGATGACAATAAGTTTTTTTACAAGTGTAAAAGACATGATTCTTGTTAGTTAACGTAGGAGAAATTTATTCCTTTTGTTCTACAACTTTCCGGCAGCTCTGATAAGTAAAGATAAATTGGTATATACCTACGTTTGGTAAATTATAGATATTAGAAAAGTTTATATTGCTTTCCATCGCGCGTTGCCTAAACTTTCTAATTATTAGCCTTAAAAACTCTGATTACTTCGATAAGTTAATACTAAATACAACTTAGTTGGACGTTAGATTTATTTTCTAATAATAATAATAAAAAACATTTAACCAGTCCCAAAACACTTTCTAATAGCTTTCCCCCGCGACTCCGTCCGCGTGGGATAAAAAGATCAAAAGTATGTAGCCTATGTGTTCTTCCAGACTATCCTCTACATCTATGTCAAATTTTATCTAGATCCGTTGAGCAGTTTAGGCTACAAACTCTAACAAACATCCATCCACCCATCGAAACTTTCGCATTTATAATATTAAATATGATCTGTCGTAAAATAATTTGCGTAAGCTTCGTAAATCGAATTGAATAATAAAAAGAAAACAAAAGCAAATGCTTTTTATAGTGCAAAGTGAGAAAGAGAGAGAGAGAGAGAGAGAGAGAGTGAGCCATGGAAGTCAAAAGAAGAAAGAGAAGGAAATATTTGGTTGTGAGCGTTTTTGTTTTTTTCGTTTAACAAATGTATAACAGAATATGAAATATTTTGTTTGTAAAAGATTTATAGCATAGAAAATTAAACGGAACACAACTTTCGCTTTGTCTTAATTGTAATATTACTTAATATAATTTAAATTCTTATAAATGAACATACAATTAACCGTTCAAAGTTTGTTACAAAGTTCTTGTGGAATTACGATGAAAGGTTGGTAACCCCGGAGCGTGGAACATGTGAAATGTTTTAACGTAAATTATAAATTTATTCAATAATTACTATAGGTACTTTATATTTATGAAGATACTAGCTTTCGCCCGCGACTCCATCCTCGTGGAATAAAAAAAAACAAAAGCAAATAACCTATGTGTTCTTCCAGAATATCCTCTACAACTATACCTAATTTCATAGAAATCCGTTCAGCCATGTAGGCTACAAACTCTAACAAACATCCATCCATCTAAACTTTCGCATTTATAATATTAATATGATAGTATGATTTTCGTCGTAGGGTTGTCACAAAAGCGTAAACAAGAGGTTATTGTGTAAAATACTCAAAAGACATTGTTGAAATCAACAAATAAAATTGCACGGACGTATTCACGAAGAAATTTACTCGCCTGTCAGTCGGGCAAAAATTTCAAGAGTATATACGTGTTGTAATTTAGTTGCTTGTACTTAATTTAGTAAGTAACGAATAGGCTTTGTCTGAGATTGAGATATGAGGGGCGTAAATCTGTCGTTTAGGCCTCCCTAAATTGACTGCGAAACATTCACCCCGAGTGTAGTAATAAATCAATGTCTACTTGAAAGAAAAACCTTTATTATACTTATATTTAGTTAATAGAATCTAAACAATAAAAAAACAAATTAATTTTATAATTAAAAATAATTTAAATAACAGCAAATGTAGTGCAAGTCATTTTACATATTATAGTTTTTTTTTAACTTTTTAAGGCACTAATCTTTCTGACTTTAAAACATTCTGCCAAAGATTAAAATCTATCCAGTTTACGAACCCGTAGCTGACAAAGATAGGAACGTCTTTGCTTATTTTTATTATAAAAAGAAAAAATAAAGATCACATTTTACACTTTGATATTTGTGAAGTTTTTAAAAAAATGTTAAGAATTTTTTTAGTCTATCCTAAACTTAAACAAGTTCTTAACATTCTATTTTTATAACATTACAGATTATAAATGAACTGAATCCTCTACGAATAGTTTCTATAAATACCGTTCAAATATTCCCTTTGTTAATTAAATTCGTAAGTTATTAAATTTTCCTGTTAAAATAACCTTCAAATTTGGAATACTTTAAACTCCAATTTGCAGTTCAAATATTATGTTTGAAGGGTAAGGAATTTAAACAGTTCGGTTCCAATATTAATGAATTGAAATTATTTTATTAAAGTAACGAGTTTTATTCGATGTTATATTTGTTACTAGCTTTCGCCCGCGAGTCCGTGCGCGCGGAATTAAAAAAACAAATGCAAGTCTATGTGTTCTTCCAGACTATCCTCTACATTTATGCCAAATTTCAACGAAATCCGTTCAACCGTTTAGGTTACAAACTCTAACAAACATCCATCCATCCATCCATCCATCCATCCATCTAAACTTTCGCATTTATAATATTAATATGACAGTATGATTTTCGTGGTAGGGTTGTCACAAAAGCGTAAACAAGAGGTTATTGTGTAAAATACTCAAAAGACATTGTTGAAATCAACAAATAAAATTGCACGGACGTATTCACGAAGAAATTTACCCGCCTGTCAGTCGGGCAAAAATTTCAAGAGTATATACGTGTTGTAATTTAGTTGCTTGTACTTAATTTAGTAAGTAACGAATAGGCTTTGTCTGAGATTGAGATATGAGGGGCGTAAATCTGTCGTTTAGGCTTCCCTAAATTGACTGCGAAACATTCACCCCGAGTGTAGTAATAAATCAATGTCTACTTGAAAGAAAAACCTTTATTATACTTATATTTAGTTAATAGAATCTAAACAATAAAAAAACAAATTAATTTTATAATTAAAAATAATTTAAATAACAGCAAATGTAGTGCAAGTCATTTTACATATTATAGTTTTTTTTTTAAATTTTTAAGGCACTAATCTTTCTTGCTTTAAAACATTCTGCCAAAGATTAAAATCTATCCAGTTTACGAACCCGTAGCTGACAAAGATAGGAACGTCTTTGCTTATTTTTATTATAAAAAGAAAAAATAAAGAGCACATTTTACACTTTGATATTTGTGAAGTTTTTAAAAAAATGTTAAGAATTTTTTTAGTCTATCCTAAACTTAAACAAGTTCTTAACATTCTATTTTTATAACATTACAGATTATAAATGAACTGAATCCTCTACGAATAGTTTCTATAAATACCGTTCAAATATTCCCTTTCTTAATTAAATTCATAAGTTATTAAATTTTCCTGTTAAAATAACCTTAAAATTTGGAATACTTTAAACTCCAATTTGCAGTTCAAATATTATGTTTGAAGGGTAAGGAATTTAAACAGTTCGGTTCCAATATTAATGAATTGAAATTATATAATTAAAGTAACGAGTTTTATTCGATGTTATATTTGTTACTAGCTTTCGCCCGCGACTCCATCCTCGTGGAATAAAAAAAAACAAATTAATTTTATAATTAAAAATAATTTAAATAACAGCAAATGTAGTGCAAGTCATTTTACATATTATAGTTTTTTTTTAACTTTTTAAGGCACTAATCTTTCTGACTTTAAAACATTCTGCCAAAGATTAAAATCTATCCAGTTTACGAACCCGTAGCTGACAAAGATGGGAACGTCTTTGCTTATTTCTATTATAAAAAGAAGAAATAAAGAGCACATTTTACACTTTGATATTTGTGAAGTTTTTAAAAAAATGTTAAGAATTTTTTTAGTCTATCCGAAACTTAAACAAGTTCTTAACATTCTATTTTTATAACATTACAGATTATAAATGAACTGAATCTTCTACGAATAGTTTCTATAAATACCGTTCAAAATATTATGTTTGAAGGGTAAGGAATTTAAACAGTTCGGTTCCAATATTAATGAATTGAAATTATTTTATTAAAGTAACGAGTTTTATTCGATGTTATATTTGTTACTAGCTTTCGCCCGCGACTCCGTCCGCGCGGAATTAAAAAAAAAACAAATGCAAGTCTATGTGTTCTTTCAGACTATCCTCTACATCTATGCCAAATTTCAAAGAAATCCGTTCAACCGTTTAGGTTACAAACTCTAACAAACGTCCATCCATCCATCCATCCATCCATCTAAACTTTCGCATTTATAATATTAGTATTAGTTAGTATGATATGACCTATGTTGTTATTTTTGTTGAGTTCTTAATTATTTTTCATTAATTAAAAAAAAACCCTTTTGTTATACTTATACATGGGAAGAATATTAATCTAATCGAACACTTTATTTGTCAAAATTGGTTTAGTAATTTGGGCTACAGAACATACTTAAAACATACATATGTAAAAACACAGTTTTTTTTTAATTTTTATTCGTTTTAAGTGCCGTGTAGGCCATTTGTAATTTTACAAGGCCATTGTTTGTCCAAAATTCATTTTCACGTGCATCCTATTGTTTGGAACGTTCGAGAAAAAATTCTAAATTTATTCCATTGTACGGATGAATATTTGCTGGAATATTAAAATTCTTTTAACCGATGTTACCCTGTCGTTATTTTTGCTTTAAACTGTCGCACTTATTCAAAACATTTATATATATTAATCACCATCATCATCACCAGCTCACTATACGTCCCCACCGAGGGGCTCGGAGCCTACTCTAAGTTAGGGTGACTAGGCCATAGTCAACCACGCTGGCCAAGTGCGGGTTGGTTGACTTCACACATATCTTTGAATTTCTTCGCTGATATGTGCAGGTTTCCTTACGATGTTTTCTTTCACCGTAAGAACGTCGGGTAAATTATGTACATATGAAAATTCGAAAAATCAAAAATCACATTGGTACATGGCGGGATTCGAACCCAAGACCTGTAGATTACAAGTCAAGTGCTTAAACCACTGAGCCACCGACGCTCTTCAGATATATATTCAGAGTCTTTAAATAATCATCTTCCTCCTTATCCTACTCCCGTAGTGGCGCGACAGGTTTTTGTCGTCCACATAACTCTATCATACGTCATCTCAATCATCACTACCTTTTTGATCATATCACCTTTCATGCAATCCATCCACCTCTTTCTAGGTCTACCTATACCGGTGTACCTCCACACTCATAACTAACGTTCTCCTTGTAACATGCGATTCATCCCTCATTACATGCCCATACCATGCTAACCTTTTACTCCTTACCTTCTCTACCACTGGGGCTACTCTCAAACTTCCTCTAATATACTCATTTCGTATTTTATCCATTCATATTACGTGTATTCTTTAAATGGTCATCTTCAGGGGTTATTATGAAACTAACGGTTATCCGCGTCATCAGCATGGAATAAAAGGGCTAAGTTACACTTGAAAACATAATGTAACTTTTTAAAAGTTCCGTCAAAATCTGTTCAGCCGTTCGGGAGAAAAATACTGAATTGCGAATAGACTATAATTGTATAAAAACAATAAGGGACTGTTAATAACAATTAAACGATTCTAGGTGGCGCAATTTATTAAAAAAAATCTTAAAATATAATTGTAAGGGATGCGGCGATGAGGAGACGAAATAAAACACTTGTTTTAAATAGGTGCGCACAGTTCGAGTTCCGACGGCCGACTTTTACTCGTGTGCCGGCCACCCTCCACATTCACTTTATTTTTTATATTCAAAAACTACCAACATTATTTCCATCTACCGTGGTAAAACTTAGTAGCATACAGATAACATATGGTAGAAAATGGTACACAATACAGCTTAATAAATACAAAGAAATAAATAAAAATAATACAAATTCGACATATGTTGCTGTATTGGGCAAAGTATTAAAGACTTTTAAGTTACATCGTCAACAATAATTGTATTTGATATCTACTATATTTGATGCTTATGTTGTATGGAGAATTATAGTATGAAGTGGCTTAGCAATTATTTAGAGTTTAATAAGAATTCATTGTCCATACAATAGAAAAATACGAAGTATTGTTGAGTTTAATCCGCCAAAGGATTCTGAAAACACGGAACGTATAACTATACGAGTTAAATATAAAGTTATTGCTACTTTAAGCTGAAAATTATTAGTAAGTGATATTTAACATGTTTTTTTTTATTGCTAACTAGCTTTCGCCCGCGTCTCCGTCCGCGTGGAATTAAAAAAAACAAAATTAAGTAGCCTATATGTTCTTCCAGACTATGCTCTACATCTATACCAAATTTCATCGAAATTCATTCAGCCTTTTAGGCTACAAACTCTAACAAACATCCATCCATCTAAACTTTCGCATTAATAATATTAGTATGATATCAACTTCTACAGACTCTTGGTCCGTAGTATTTTTTGCACAGTTTGTTTTACTTCTCTTTTTCTTTTTTTGTTGCGTAATCCTTATAACACTATTGAGTTCCTTTTTGTTATTAATTTTTTAATGTACATTTTTTTTTTCAGAAATACAATTATACTACTACAAAACAGAATTTTTACTTATACTAGCACTACAGTTGTCGATGGCGACGGATGTATCCTTGTACGGAGTCTGTCATTTTTTTCAGACCTTCTACGATCGCTGTGTCTCTGTTTCTCATCGCCATTTGTGTGTTGTAGGCGATGATTTAACATGTTAAGAGCCATCGACTCGTGTTTACTTTCGTACGTATATCTTAATGGCATAAAAAAAATGTTTCCAATCGAATATTTATTACTTTAAAGCAGTGAATGCGTTTTTTTAAATTACAAACACTATCTAATAATCGAAATAAATGTAATACTGAATCATAATTTTACTGATATTATAAATGCGAAAGTTTAGATGGTTGGATGTTTGTAAGTTTGTAGCCTAAATGGCTAAAAGGATCTTGATGAAATTTGTCATAGATGTAGAGTATAGTCTGGAAGAATGCATAGGCTACTTAATTTTTTTTTAATTTCACACGGACGGAGTCGGAAGCAAAAGTTAAGATATCGCTTAAATGTTCTAAATCACTTGTACACGTCGCCAGTACTTCCTTACGCCAAACTTGCGGCATGCGAATGAAAAATGACTGCATTTCCTGAAAACTCGCTGAAATAGACTGTCGCGTATAACAAACGATCGGGTAACTGAACCCTTCTAAGTTAGAAAACTTATTCAGATAATTTTATTGCAAGTTGTACGATGTCGTACGGCAAAGGGGTAACTTTTGTTGTTTTGTTGCACCTTTGTGGTTATTCATGTGTTTTTTTTTTAATATGTATCGTGTTATTTGGCCTTACTATAAAAAGACAGTGCTATAAATAAATTTTAGCATCAACAGACGTCAATCCTTTTACACCGTGATTAGAGCTCGTCGTGGATTTTTGTAAGACTATTGAAAGATTATGCGTAAGCTTGCTGTCAAAGTTAATAATGTGTTTAACTAAACAGTGTCTAATAATACTGATTATTTTTAACAGCAAGTAATCTGTTTTTCGTTTATGGAATACAATTGATTTTTAGGTTATAATGTCAACTAACGCCATCTAGCGACATTAATTGGAACACATTTGTCAACAAACACACGAAAGTATCTTACCACTTTGAGAGTAATTATTCCTTGATAAGTGTACCAATTAAGTTAGAAGTAGGCATTATGTTAACATTTTCACTCTATATACTTCTATTAAGCTTGTAATAAAACAATTGGGACGTGACTTGGAACATAGATGAGGTTTCGGTGTGTAATAAATTTTAATGAATATATGTAGTTTTTTGTCCGCTACTTTGTTCGGGCTGAATCTATATCTATACTATTATAATAAAGCATAAACACACACTTCTTTGTTTCCTAAGATGTCAGCAATAACAGCATTTTTGAATACTTCTTTTTTTAATAAAAAGCCCTACACTTACGTCACGCTTTAGGCTATATATTTTCACGCCATTAAACTTAGGGGGTAAATATTTTGGATAAAAACCCTAATGTGGGATCTTTCCCACATTAGGGTTTTTAGGACCCTAGGTAGGACCATAAGTTGCTGCCAACATCAAGGAAGCAAGGTTGCCATGGTTTGTCATCATGTCATGTCATTTTGACATTTGCAATTGAAAATTTGACACATGTAAACATTAAAATAAAATTTTCATATTTTTATGCGGATGAAGTCGCATGGGAACGGCTAGTTAAAAAAGATAATAAGAAGCTTATATGATTCTTCCTATGTTTTTTTAGTTATCTTTATAATGGAAGAACAATCACGACTGAGTAACATAGGCTATTTTTCTATGTTTCGCGCGAACAAAGTCGAGAGCAAAAGTTATATCTATACTAATATTATATAGAGGAAAGATTAGTATTTTTGTATGTATTGAAATAACTCAAAAACTACTTTGCTGATTTCAAAAATTGTTTCACCATTAAAAAGCTACGTTATCGGTGAGTAGTATGGGCTATATTTTCTACTATTTTTTTAAAATCTAGGTGGACAAAGTCGCCAGCAACAGCTAGTTTATAATATTTTGTATATGAAGATTTTTCACTATGTTGATTTGAATGACATGATGTTTATATAGGTCCGCATGACGCGTACAATGTCATCCCCTACTCGGGTTGTTGAAGATAAATTGCGTCAAAAAATGTTTGAAGAAAGATTATCTATACTAATATTATAAAGATGAAAGAGTAGGTATTTTTGTATGTATATAACTTAAAAACTATTGGGCCGATTTGAAAAAATCTTTCACCATTAGATAGCTATATCACTGAGTAACATAGGCTATCTATAAATTACTTTTTTTTAATTCCGCGCGGACCAAGTCACAATCTAAAGCTAGTATTTTTATAGTAATTATAGTAAATATATCTTGCTAGTTTAACGCTTACATTCATACTTTGGATGGTTACAAGAACTATTAGCAAATAATAAAAATCTACTAATTTAACGCAGTATACTAAAAGCACACAATATATTTAAATAATGTTAGAGCAATGGATTTTGTTGGTATATTGAAAACAAAAGAATAGCTGCTAGTAAGTCTACATACGGTTAGTTTTTAATTTAATTTCGACTTAAACCCTAAGCTTAGTGTACATGAGCGATGACAGACGAAATAAATAAAAGACAAATTGTCTAGCAGTAAAGCCCAACATCAGACGGTATTACATTGATCTTAGAATGCAACGCTTTAACTATATGGTCTGTGTGACGTACGTATAGTCGGGGAAACTGAATGAATCGCATGTAACAAGGACGTTAGTTATGAATGTGGAGGTACACCGGTAGTGGTAGACCTAGAAAGAGATGGATTGCGTGAAAGGTATGTCACCATCAAGAAGGGTAGAGTAATTTAACAGTGGTAGAGCCCGCTTTAACATCTTCGCACGAATGGGTCGGCTCGACCGGTTTAGTACCACGACCACACAGAAAACAGGTGTGAAGTGGAAGCAATTCCGCGTTTCGTCTGATGAGTGTGGTGCCGGAGGCCTAATTTTAGTCCCTTTCCCTTTCCACCCATTTCTTAAGAGGAAAGGACGGGAAGGAAAAGTGGATTTGACGGTGGAGGAGACGCATATGAAGGGGAAATGTCCTCTTTATGTGCGTCTCCTCCTCCGTCAATTAAGGGTAGGCAACGCATCTGCAATTGCGGATGTTTATGGGCAGCGGTCGCTTTCCATTTCGGTGGATTCAGGTGGCCGCTTGCTCGTTTGCCACCTTATGATATATATAAAAAAAAGGGACTGACTGAGATGACGAATGATAGAGTTATGTGGAGGACAAAAACCTCTTGCGCCAACCCTACGGAAGTAGGATAAAAGTGGAAAATGATGATGTTTGCAATCACTGCTATCTAATAAGTTATTTGTAGGAATAGGTGGATTTTTTTCGTTGTAATGAACAAGGCAATTTTCCATGAAATGGAACGCCACGGACTTCCGCGTCACAATACAAAAAATATACACACGCTTTTTAAGATATTAAACTTTGTACTTTGAAACCAATTTAGAATTACCCTCGAATCGTATGATTCTTTACAAATACAAAATAAGAATATAATATTTAGTTAATTCGTCAAGAGGAAAATCTCTTAGATAAATGTTTGAGTGGTTCGGCGCAGATACGTAGCTGTAAAGACCAGCCGACATCACTGGCCGACGTGGATAATATTTATTGTGAACAAGGAATTGGTAATATTGGATATGGTATACTTTACTGGCGCATAAAACTATAATGAAATAACACAACTAGTTTCATACAATTCATTCACTTGTACGGTTATTTTTTGTAATTACATGCGATCACCTTTTTCCAATAGATTGGAAAATGTCATAACTTAGTTTGACTTATACCTACCGGGTTCGATATCCTTGTCGGATTATAGTAAGTGTATAAATCATGTGTGTGTATTTAAAATTGACATGCACTACCTTCCGAATAACAAAAGAATCATGTAAATCGGACCACAAGGAGCGGATTTACGAAGTAACAAAACACGTAGAGACCAATTGAGAACCTTTTGAAGCCGGTTAAATATACCATATCCATGTATGGATGATATACATCCCTGTTAAGTTTTCCTTCACGTCACAACACTCTGATGCCCCCTCTGACGAAACTGACGTAAGTGACGCAACGGGTTGTACTCGTATGAGGAAAGTTTATTGGATTATTTATCCGCAAGCCATCAATTCTATTAAGATTTGTGCTTATTGTACTACTTATTTTTTATTTATTAGGACATCACGTCACTTTTTATTAAAAAATGTTAATGTTGCCATAGACGAAATTAGACCATAGTTGAGTTATTATATTAGATACGAAATGAGTATATTCGAGGTAGTTTGAATTGAGAGTAGCCCCAGTGGTTGTGAAATTAAGGTTAGCATGGTATAGACATATATGAGGAGGGATGAATCGCATGTAACAAGAACAATCTGTAAATGGCAAACAGTGGCCAATCAGTCACAAAAAAAAGCATGTAACAAGAAGGACGCTAGTTATGAGTTATGAGTGTGGGTACATTGGTAGAGGTAGACCTAGAAAGAGATGGATGGATTGCGTGAAAGGTGACATGATCAAGGAGGGAGTGATGCAGGAGTAGGTTAAGGTAGGGGAGATAAGTTAAGTTACTATATTATTTCGGTGCAATAAGAGTCCTATTTTTAAGCGTATTATTACATTTTACTTTCTCAATCTGTGACAGGGTAATCCTGGCTTAGTACTAAAACACTCATTTAAATGTCATGTACAGTTGCGGAAACCCGCAGTGTTCGACTTCGGAAAAAATTACCTTGTTTATTACAAAGAGACAAACTCCGCCTTCTTACAAATAAGTAATTAGATATCAGTGAGTACAAACGAAGGGATAATAATAAAACTATACGAGCAGACTTTTTTTCGTACAGACACATTTGTAAGCTGAGTATTGGATTTTGTTCTGTTTCTAGTTTTAAAATGTTCAAACTATTGTAGCTTTTAAGGTGGAACACCGTCAATTTCCCCCACTGTACATCTTCAAGAGGCTTATATCTTTTTGCCCGACTTCCCACTTTTTTTTTTTTTTTTATGTGTGTTACGGCATAACTCCGCCCCTGGTAGACCTATTTTGAAAATTCTTTTTTTATCCGAGAGGTAATGCTTGCAGGTGGATCCCATTTTTTTGTTTGATTTTTGGAGTCAAAGACAAAGTCAAAGACGGCGTAGTTAAATAGTTTAGCTCAAAATTGCGTCACGAAATTTGGTGTCTTTTTTGCTTTCTATGCTTACGTAGCCTTAACTATAAGACTTACATAAAAATTATGTATGGAAGAATTGTAGCCCTTTAAATTTGCTAAATAAAAGTCAGCGATAGCATATATCTATCTCTTAAGGTTGTCGCACAATAACCACTTTTTTCATTAAAATTTCGATCAAAATCTATACCTCACTTTCAACGCTATTACTCGTGTTCGGTATGAATCCTTATCAAAATAAATGTGTCCATCATCAAGAGAATTTAATGTAGATTATAAATACCCTTGGAACTGTGTAATTCCGATAAATAGTTTAGGAGATATCATAAATAGCAAATTACAAGTCGCAGAATAAAATACCAACTTGTAACAAAGTTTGCTTTCTTGGCTTACGTAGCCTAAACTATAAGACCTACATAAAAATGATGTATGAAAGAATTGTAGGTCATTCAATTAGCTGAATTAAAGTCTGCGATAGCATATATCTATCTCTTAAGGTTGTCGCACAATAACCGTTTGTTTCGAGAAAACCGTCAAATAAGTGCAATCGACTTTATTTAAAACGCTTTTATTCTTATTTGGTATGAATCCTTATCCAAATAAATATGTTTTCACGATAGAGTATTATATGTAGATCGTAATTGCCTTTTACAGTATGTAATTCTGTGCAAGATTCTAGAAGTTATCAAAATATTAAAACTCACGGGCAACAACGGCGCGCGGCCGCACCGAATTATGAGTGAATGATCGCAACGATGTATTAGTTGTTTACTTAATTTCTTAGATAATCGATTTAGATAACTCATTATTTGTTTGAAAGCTAGTGATTATCATACTGCGATGTCTAGATTCACTAAAAATCGAGAAATAAATAAACTTTTTAATAAAAACAAAACCGACTTCCAAACAAAATACACTAAAAACAAAATACACTAAAAACAAAATCTTCTCAAAAAAACAGTACACTAAAAAGTAACGAAATAATTTCTTGAAAATAGTAAACCTCCCTTATTGTAGCTGTTATGTCTATATTGTACAATTATTATTACTTTGAAGTCGGTGTCAGTCATTACTAAAAACGTTACTATACTTTCAATTGTCAATCGCTATGGTAAAAATGTAGAAAACCTTACGTAGAAATATCACTGCATATACCTCGGCTGACACCGACATCAAAGTGATAATAATTGTACAATATAGACATAACAGCTACAATAAGGGAGGTTTACTATTTTCAAGAAATTATTTCGTTACTTTTTAGTGTACTGTTTTTTTGAGAAGATTTTGTTTTTAGTGTATTTTGTTTGGAAGTCGGTTTTGTTTTTTATTAAAAAGTTTTGTTAGACTTGACTCAAATTGATCTAATATTTATTTTCTAGCTTCTAATGGTATTGCATTACGCCTTTGGTTTCGTGTCCCCGCTGCGTGCATTAGGGTTGTCCCCTATCATAGTGTTCCACGTTTCGCTTGGTTGATAAGCACCCTGTGGTTTTATAACACAGTTTATTCTGAAGCTATTAGATAAATTATTTAGAAGCTAGCTTTCGCCCGTGACTCCGTTCGCGTGGAATTAAAAATACAAAAGTAAGTAACTAGTTTATGTGTTTTTACAGACTATCCTCTATATCTATACCAAATTTCACCGAAATCCGTTCAGCCGTTTAGGCTACAAACTCTAACAAATATCCATCCATCCATCTAAACCTTAAACATTTATAACATTAGTATGAAAAGTATGAAAATTTTTTCAGCTTTCAAAAATTCGAGACTTTGGATATAGCACTTGTTAGACAAATTATATATTTTTCAATTAAAAAACAAATCGATTAATATCGATTAAAAATTAAATGACAAATTAAAAGACTAGTCAAAATCGATTCTGTAATTTAAGCAAAAAATCCTCTTTAGTGAGTTGATTTTTTTTTTGAACTTCTAAGACAATAAACAGGACTTCGTCCAACATGTACTATGGCGAGTTATACGTGTACTATCGACTACAAAACACTATATCAGTCTAGTTTCGATTATCGACACTTGCTAGCAGCCGTCGCTAAGTGGAAACTGATACTTCTCTCGCCAGTACTTTATACAAGCTTTTTGCTATTGTACAGTGGGAGACAAAAGTGTATTTGAGACAAACGTAATGGCTCCATGTCGACGGACGAATTGTTTGTAAAATGATATTTGATATTGGAGAATTGTGATTTAGTTGTTGGTTGTTTTAGCACAAGATACTGTTTGTACCTTTGTTAAGTAAATTAAATTTATCTAATAGCTTTCGCTTTCGACTTCGCCCGCGTAAAATTGTGAAATAAATAAAAAATATAGCCTATGTGACTCACAGATAAATTATCTTTCTACTCGTAATAGTGAAAGAATTTTTGTAATCGACCCAGTAGTTTTTACGAGAATCGAATACATACAAAATCCAAAAATACAAATCTTTCCTCTTTATAATATTAGTATAGTTTAATATAAAAGTTTGAAGTAGTGTTCAAGGGTTATGATCTCGTACTAAAAAAATAATTTTTGTTTTTTTTTTCACAGTTCTTATTTCTGGCTGTCATTTTATAATAATCGATGTGGTTAAATACATTAAAAGAAATGTTTTAAATCCATCCATTCAACTTAGTAGTAATTTATCATTCGCTGGCAGGTTAAATGGCAGATCAATTAAACTGGCTGGAAACAGAGTTTATTTGTCTTATAAATGCATTGGACAACTTTTGTCAGAAAAAAAAGCTATGTAGTTAAATATACGAGTTTTATTTGCATTATTAAGTGTTTAAATATTATAAATGCGAAAGTTTGGATGGATGGTTGTTTGTTAGAGTTTGTAGCTTAAACGGCTGAACGGATCTCATGAAATTGGAGGAGAGTCTGAAAGAACACATAGACCCTTTTGTTCTTTTTAATTCCAAGCGGACGGAGTGGGAAGCTAAAACTAGTTATACTATAAAAGTATGACAATAAAGTAAGATTATGCTTTATTTAACTATGCTGACCCCTACTGGCGATTGTTATTAAAATATTTATTTAACTATCAGCTAACTTGAATTAAAATTACATGGCCTTGAACATCTGTTATGAAGTTCTCTCGACTTTAAATGAAGAAATTTTATACTTAAGCAGGCTTTTAGTATTAAAACCTACAGCGCTAACTTTGTAATTACCCTTACATTAAGTTTTCAAAACCTTTTTAACTTGAACGAAGCCCTAAGTAGAAAAAAACAATAAAAGCGAAAGTTTAGATGTATGGATGTTTGTTAGAGTTTGTAGCCTAAACGACTGAAAGGACCAGGTCCTTTTGACCGCGTGCAGCGACGTGCCCTCGATTGTCAACGACCGGGATTTACGATAGGGCTTGACTCATTGGCTCTGCGAAGGGACGTTAGCTGCCTTTGCATATTCTATGCATCTACCACAGGGAGTGTTCCGAAGAATTGTTTGGAACTATACCTGCCGCTGAGTTCCGTCATCGCACGAGTCGACAGAGTGCCAAATATCATCGCTACCACCTTAATGGTTGGCATTCCACAACGACGAGGTTTTTCACGTACCTTCTTACCTCGTACAGCCGCGTTGTGGAATACTCTGTCCTCAGCGGTATTTCCAACAGGTACGACTTAGGGGCCTTCAAGAAAAGAGCGTATTCCTCCCTTAAAGGCCGGCAGCGCATCTGCAATCCCCCTGGCGTTGCGGATGTTCATGGGGCGTCGGATCATTTAATAAGCGATCTGCTGCTCGTTTGCCCGCTTTTCTTATAAAAAAAAAGGAACTCGATGAACTGGCATAGATGTAGAGGATTGTCTGCAGAACACATAAGCTACTTACTTTTATTAATTCCTCACGGATGGAGTCGTAGGCGAAAACTAGTTGCTAAAAAGTTCAAGGCCTTTTCGAATTGAGGTTCTAACCGTGGACCTTTCAAGGTAGCCCGTGCCCTTAACTATTAGGCTGGAGAGCTTCAATATTTAAGGAAACTAATTATTTTCTTACTTCCTTAACTATCAAAAATCGTTAGAGGGCAATGACTTCTAATAATTACTGAAGATTCTCTAACACATGAGATATAAACATTGTAAAGTAAATCCCAAATGTATGAAAATTACCATTAAAACATTAACCTTGTTCTCGGCCGTTTTACGACGCCAACCCTTCAGCGAGCAATTTCGGACGTGAGTTTTAGGGCTGTGTTTACGACGTTAAACTTTGTGTACCGTGATAGTTTGGGAATTGTCTATGACTTGAATACAGTAGCAATGATTCTAAGTAATAAAACACATATTGTCTATGATTTTAATACACAGATTTACTCGTAAATGACGT
This sequence comes from Papilio protenor, assembly GCA_029286645.1. NCBI lineage: Eukaryota > Metazoa > Arthropoda > Insecta > Lepidoptera > Papilionidae > Papilio > Papilio protenor. The sequence goes on from JAGSMZ010000056.1 coordinate 1,180,988, forward strand.
CACCAAGTACCGCAGTGTTAAGGCGAGCGTTACTTAGTGTAGATTAAGACTATTTAGTCTCGCTTTGATTCCTATGAGCTTATATGGAGGTGCGCACACTACTCGATTTTTAGTTGAGAAACTAGACAGTTGATTATGCTGCGAAACAATCGACAATCGCCCATCAGTTGCCATATTCGACTGTCAGGAGATGGCGAAGGACAGACGGCGTTTGCGTTCTTTGTGTCGGAAGTCAGTACCCACTTTGGGTTGCTCCAGCGGAGTTGCCACATTCCACGATCTATTGTGATAGTATATTAGATGCGGGCGGCAAAGGATCGATCTTCCTGATGATCTTTGTGGGTTATGGGAGAAGCATATGCCTGGGTCATTTGGCTATGAAATTAAAAAAAACAATCTTATTTTTATATACCCGGGATTTTGTTTTTAAATAAGAATCTCGACAGTAATTCACAATGACTGTTCACATGTGAACTTCCCAGAGGTCACAGTGCAGTAATTTAACGTAACTTTGCCACGAAATGACTAAATGCTTTGTCTTAATATGTACAAAGTTTTAATTGTATTTTCTATGCAACATTTTGTACGTTGCACAGTGCTTGGGTTTAAACAAATTAAAACCTAGGAATTCGTCACTGCAATGATTGGAGTTTCAGACAGGTTTAACGTAATCTACACTAAGATTATACAGAAGATGGATTTGTAGTTTTGTATGAAACGAATAAATTCAAAATAAGACTAATTTCAAAAATTCTTTCATCATAAGAAAGCTTCATTATCACCGAGTAACAAAGACTAGCTTTAGCCCACAAAACACAAATAAAAAAACAACACATCTATGGCGAATTTCATCGATATCCGTTCAGCAGTTAAGGCTGCAAACTCTAACAAACATCCATCATCCATTCATATACTCGTAAACTTTCGCATTTATTAGTAACTAAGATTGTTATTACAAAACGTATGATTTTTTTAGTCGATCTGTACAAAAATATTTACAGCTATTTTAATTAACTTTCAAGAATTATTTAATGTTCTTTATATTTGTACCAATGTTTGTTATTTAGTTAGTATTTATAGCCTGACCAGATATACAAAATCTCTGGCACATTGCGGAAAAAGATGAAACTAATAGAAGTGACGTAACGAATAAATTCAAAATAAGACTAATTTCTAAAATTCTTTCATCATAAGAAAGCTTCATTATCACCGAGTAACAAAGACTAGCTTTAGCCCACAAAACACAAATAAAAAAAAAAAAACGAATAAATCGATTGGAGCCCCAAGTGAAGATTAGTAAATTCTTAGTTAGACTTAAATTAAGTTTACAAAATTGAACAAATAACTTAGGAGCTTTTACCTGAGACTTGTATATTATAAATTGTTTATTTAGGGTTATAATCAAGTGAATATTTTACTGGGTCCCGCAAGATTATGCATGTGATGTATGTACGTTTAACTCGGGATAATGAGTACAAATTTCAGAGAAAATTAGAAAATGTCTCATTATGTAGCAGGTCTAAAGGACGTTAGTTATGAATGTGGAGGGGTACACCGGTAGAGGTAGACCTAGAAAGAGATGGATGGATTGCGTGAAAGGTGACATGATAAAAAAGGGAGTGATGACTGAGATGATGGATGATAGAGTTATTTGGAGGACGAAAATCTGGTGCGCCGACCCTACGGGAGTAGGATAAGGCAGGGGAGATGATGATGATGATGATGTAGCAGGTCTAAAGGACGTTAGTTATGAATGTGGAAGGGTACACCGGTAGAGGTAGACCTAGAAAGAGATGGATGGATTGCGTGAAAGGTGACATGATAAAAAAGGGAGTGATTACTGAGATGACGGATGATAGAGTTATTTGGAGGACGAAAACCTGGTGAGCCGACCCTACGGGAGTAGGATAAGGCAGGGGAGATGATGATGATGATGATGATGATGATGATGATGATGTAGCAGGTCTAAAGGACGTTAGTTATGAATGTGGAAGGGTACACCGGTAGAGGTAGACCTAGAAAGAGATGGATGGATTGCGTGAAAGGTGACATGATAAAGAAGGGAGCGATGACTGAGGTGACGGATGATAGAGTTATTTGGAGGACGAAAACCTGGTGAGCCGACCCTACGGGAGTAGGATAAGGCAGGGGAGATGATGATGATGATGATGATGATGTAGCAGGTCTAAAGGACGTTAGTTATGAATGTGGAAGGGTACACCGGTAGAGGTAGACCTAGAAAGAGATGATGATGATGATGATGATGATGATGATGATGATGATGATGATGATGATGATGATGATGTAGCAGGTCTAAAGGACGTTAGTTATGAATGTGGAAGGGTACATCGGTAGAGGTAGAACTAGAAAGAGATGGATGGATTGCGTGAAAGGTGACATGATAAAGAAGGGAGCGATGACTGAGGTGACGGATGATAGAGTTATTTGGAGGACGAAAACCTGGTGAGCCGACCCTACGGGAGTAGGATAAGGCAGGGGAGATGATGATGATGATGTAGCAGGTCTAAAGGACGTTAGTTATGAATGTGGAGGTACACCGGTAGAGGTAGACCTAGAAAGAGATGGATGGATTGCGTGAAAGGTGACATGATAAAAAAGGGAGTGATTACTGAGATGACGGATGATAGAGTTATTTGGAGGATGAAAACCTGGTGCGCCGACCCTACGGGAGTAGGATAAGGCAGGGGAGATGATGATGATGATGTAGCAGGTCTAAAACGCCTGGTATATCTACACTTTCATACTAATATAATAAAGCATAAACACACACTTTGTGGCGTAAGATGTCATCAATCACAGCATATTTTTGAATAAATCTTTCTCTAATAAAAAGCCCTACACTTACGACACGCTTTAGGCTATATATTTTCACGTTATTAAACTTAGGGGGTAAATAAATTGGAAAAACCTTCATGTGGGAAAGGGACCATAAACTACAAGCTGCGTCAAGGAAACTAGATTGTCAATGTCAAAGGCGTTAGTTGTCATTTGTGCATTTGAGTTTTGACATTTGGAATTGAGAATTAACAAATGGAAATATTAAAATAAAGTTTTTTATAATTTCATGCGGATGAAGTCGCTCGGTTACTTCTAGTTAACAAATGTTTTTATACGTGTTTGCTAAATTGCTTGATACGCTGTTTTAATGATCTCTTATATTTGGTCACATGTTTAATGAATTATTTTGTTATCAAATGTGTGGTTGAGATAAAAAAAATAAACAGTTTGCACACAAAGCGACGTTAGAGTACCGTAAATCTGTCACGGCGTCAGTTTAGGCCTGAAAAATGGACTTTTGTGGCAATTTTAACGTGAAATTTAACTCCAAGTGCTCTTGACTTTATTTTTAAAGTTAAAACTGTGAACGTTTAGAATAGTTGCATGAGTAGTTGATATATTTTTTGGACCAGTTGAGAATTTGAACGAAAGTTTGTGTTTTTATTTAGAAGCTAGCTTTCGCCCGCGACTCCGTCCGCGAGGAATTAAAAAGAAACAAAAGTAAGCAGTCTCTGTGTACTTTCAACTATGCTCTAGATCTATGCCAAATTTCATCCAAATCCGATAAGCCGTTTAGGCTACAAACTCTAACAAACATCCATCCGCCTAAACTTTCGCATTTATAATATTATTATATTATAGTAAGAAGTGAGATAAAACTTTTTAGTCAATATATTACCAAAATAAAATTATACAATCTATTGAATCATCTTTAATTAATCATGATTTTTGTTATAAAAATAAAGCGTCAAAAAGCACATTAAATAATTTGACAATCACAAAAATTTTACCATAGATTTACACGCTTTTGTTTCAAAATATTCATAAATGACGCGTAACAAGCTAATTATCTACGGTGTGTAAGCCAAAACCTTTGTACTATTGCAACATTATTCGTATAAAAAGGCATACGAACAATTAATATCATGTCATAGACAGTAAATAGTCCGCTACGAGATGAAAGCATTCTCCGACTGCGGACACACTAACCGACTTTGTTCTTGACCAACAATAACAAATGCATCTACGCATTTGTTATAAATCTATACTTATCTTACTAATATAAATGCGAAAGTTCAGATGGATGTTTGTTAGAGTTTGTAGCCTAAACTGCTGAACGGATGACGAAATTTGGCATAGATGTAGAGGATAGTCTGGAAGGGCAGATAGGCTACTTAGTTTTGTTTTTTCAATTCCACGCAGACGGAGTCGCGGGCAATAGTTAGTATGTTATAAAGAGAAAGCTTTGTTATGGAAAAATCGGTTTACGATTCTCTACTTAAGTAATATTCATTTTAAATCGATTCTCTTGTAAACAGATTCGCAATATTTTTTTCAATCCTACGGAATCGTTAATCGAATCTGTATTTACATATGTCTAGTTAAAATACGTTCCAAATACGAAAACTGTTTACTGCATGTTTACTGAACAAATACAAACGATTCTAAATTAAATTCAGAAACGTGTTAACAATACTAGGTGTTTATGTACGTCTAAATTGTATTTAATCTCATTAACCATCACGACATTAATAATACTCTTTACTGTATTATTACATCATCATCATCATCACCAGCTCACTATAAGTACCCACCAAGGGGCTTGGAGCCTACCGTAAGATATGGTGACTAGGCCATAGTCAACCATGCTGGCCCAGTGAGAGTTGGTTGACTTCACATATATCTTTGAATTTCTTCTCCGATATTTGCAGGTTGCTGCGATATGGGTAAATTATGTACATGTTCGAAAATCACATTGGTACATGACAGGATTCGAACCCAAGACCTGTTTACAAGACAAATGCTTAAACCCCTGAGCCACCGACGCTCTTGTATTATTAACATTGCGTAAAAGTTGCAATTGTAAATGTGTGTAGGAAACTAACGATGTCGACTATACGTACAGTCGCGGAAATCAAACACAAGTTCAGGAAAAATTGCCTTGTTCTTTGCAACGAGACAAAATCCGCCTTCTTCCAAATAACTAATTAGATAGCAATGAGTGCAAACGAAGGGATAATAATAAAAATCAAACAAAAAAATGGGACCCACCTGCAAGCATTACCTTTCGGATAAAAAAAGAATTATCAAAATCGGTCCACTAGCGGCGGAGTTATGCCGTAACACGCATAAAAAAAAAAACATACAGACGAATTGAGTACCTCCTTCTTTTGGGAAGTCGGTCAAAAAGAAACTAACCGTGTATTACTAAACGACTTCTTTTCATACAGATACGTTTATAAGCTGCGTTGTATTGGTTTTTGTTCCGAGTCTCGTTTCAAAATGTTCAAGCGATTGTAGCTTTTAGGTGGAACAGCGCCAGTTTCTACCATTGTACGCAAACGTGAAGAGTTTTGAAGTCTAAAGTAAGATTTAGATGTTGACATTTATAACAATTCTAGACTTATTTGAGACGTAATGTGACTAAAGAAGCTATTAAAGAGGTCCTGTAGGACTTATAGCCTCATAAATATGTCTGTACAATGGAATTGTAAACAAGCGGCTTTTCAGTTACTTCTTTATTCAATGTAAGCGTCTAGGCCTGAAATGTCTACAATATTAAATTAAATGGACATACAAACTTCAAACAGGTACAATTAAATTTTTTATTTCTATAAGAATTAAAAAACATCTGGTAACGTAACCTTCATTTGGAATTCAAAATAGTAGAAAAAAGCCTATGTTACTTGACAATAACATAGCGTTTTATTGGTGAAAGAATGATTGAAAACGGCCCAGTACATTTTGAGTTATTTACATACATACAAAAATACAAATCTTTCCTCTTTATAATATTAGTATATGTAAGTAAGATTAGATCATTGACTTATTATCAGAGAGTAGGTTTTTTGAAGCTACGTAAGTAAAGTTTCCACCCTTTTCTTAAGAGGAAAGGATGGGAAGGAAAGTGGATTTGACGGTGGAGGCGATCCATAGGAAGGGGAAATATCCTCTTTATGTGCGTCTCCTCCTCCGTCGGATAAGGGTGGGCAACGCTTCTACAATTGCGGATGTCTATGGGCAGCGGTCGCTTCGTCATTTTGGCGGATTCAGGTGGCCGCTTCCTCGTTTGCCACCTTATGTTATATAAAAAAAAAAAAGTTTAGTTTTTTGTATGAGCATTTGAAATAAACAATTGCAATTGATGACACGTCTATAAATTCAATATGGTCGTCTAATTTCAATTACGCACATGACATCTGATGTTAACTGCATAGAAATGGTCGAATAACATAATTTATTTCGACATTTAACTTTAGTGTTAACGCTTGTGAATTGCGAACTGTATTTAGCAGTTACATTGTATATTATACTAGCTGTTCCCGTGCGGCTTCTTCATCCGCATGAAATTATAAAAACTTTATTTTATTGTTTACATTGGTCTATTACCCAATTGCAAATGTCAAATATTAAATTAAATTAGGGCTTTTTATTAAAGAAATAATTATTCAAAAATAGGCTGTGATTGCTGACAACTTACGCCATAAAGTAGTGTGTGTTTACGCTTTATTATATTAGTATAAATAATGATATTTAGAAATACATCAAAATCCGTAAAAAATGACACAGAATAAAAGATAATGAGAACAGAAATAAACAGTTACTATAATAATGTTTATACACAGCTGGGGTAGAAAAGACGCATGTAGGTACTTACTGCTAATGTGAAAATAAAATAAAAACCTAAATATAATACAAAGTAACACAAATTATAATATAATGATTTTGTACAGTGAAAGTATACATTGTCATTAAATCTAAAATTAACAAACAAAAATGCAATACTTAATACTGGCCTGTTTATAACATTTTCAGAAAAATTGCGTAGCACTAAAAACAGTAGAAAAACAAAACACTGTGAGTTCTCGTTAATTTTAGAACGGCTTTGAACTGCACTGATCCATTCTTCAAATAGATAATTAGTTGTTGAAAGTCTGACAGAACAAATGTGAACTATGTAGAGTTATAAATAAATGTCCAAAGGAATTCTTGTGTTGCCAAATCTGACAGTTAAAATCGGATCTTATTAAGGGGCTGTATTCGGGACAATTTGCGTTTTTTGGGGGGAAGAAGTAGGCGCGCGCAAACAATGAGCGGGGTGCACCGCACGGTTAGACCGCGTGAGTTAGTGATGGGACTCGAGTGACTTTTTTTCACTCGAGTCACTCGGTACTGGTAACTTTCTCACTCGAATGCCACTCGAGTGAAGATAGGACTCGAGTGATTTTTATTGACTTGAGTCACTCGGATTATAAAACTCGAATAACCAAAATTTTAAAGCGAATAAAACAATATTAATTTAACATAGAATATTTTTTTTTATAAGCTACTCAAAAAATCTAAACAAAACGATAAAAATATTAATTAAATAAAATTTTCGTTTAAACTTAACCTGTCTACGTAACCAAGAAACCTCTTATATAAACCAGTCGAATTGAAATATTATTATGTAATACTAAAAAGTTTCCAATTTAATTTATTGTAACGAGGATTTTCATGAGATCAAAATATGAACAGTTTTATTATGTTCTTACACAATTTAGATAATAATAAATATGCTTTAAAATTAACTTAAATGAAGTTTAAATAAGTCAACAAAAGAACAGAAACAATGTATTAAAAAAAAATACTGAAATTGCTGTCAGAATTTCTTACTCGGCTCGGTATAAACCACTCTAATGGTTACGAGTCACTCGTAATTCGAGTCGACTCGAGTCACTTGAAACTCGAGTTGGCAAAAATTTCATTCGAGTCCGAGTAATGTAAAACTTACTCGAGTCACTCGAGTGAAAAGCAACTCGAGTCCCATCACTAGCGTGAGTCGAGTCTCGTCGGTCTTCGCGGCCGTGTCCTTAACATCGAACGCCGCGAAGCGCCATCCCGACTCCGATTTAGATTTTTACATTAAGTTTATTTATAACTAGCTGTTGCCCGCGACTTCGTCCACGTGGTATTAGAAAACATACGAACTATATAAATAACAAAACGGCTGTAGTAGTAATAAACATTTATTTACTCTCACTAATTGTTATGGTTATTATTAATTTGAGAAAACAGCGTTTTTTTTATTTCATTAGTTATAACAATAAATCTGTCGATTCCAACTTCTATAAGAATAAAAATCGATATTGATAAGATTCATGACTGATTTTACACAACCCATCCCTACTAAATTTGAAATGAATTGTCAAACTAATCTAAATTATTTAGACACACTATAGTATAGATAATACTGTTTTGTGACAAAATCGTCCGTTTATACTTAAAGAATCGCTTACGAATTTGGAAAATATTATTTAATGAAAAAGCTTATTTTCCGATTCATTATAAATTAAATTAAATAGAAATATGTAAGTTTTAATAAATTAAAAAAAATAATTAATATCTATATTCCATTCGCGTGGCGCTTTCTGTATTGTGGGAAGTTCCATTTTATATAGATCAGTGTTTTTACGTTCGGGCTTGATAAAAAGAGTGCGAGCTATCGGACAGACTATCGCCCTTTCCGTCACTCACGTGGTCACATAAATGCGGGACGCGCAGGGGGTTTCGCCGGAGCGACGAGCACAGGTCCGCTTCCATCGACGCCCGCGGGCGGACTGACGCGAAATCCGAATGGTTTTGGGAGCTCATTTTAATTAAATTCGATTAAAAATTAACTAATCAATGTATTGGAAAAAGCTTCGGGTTAACCGAAGATAAAGTACTCGTGTATCAAATAAACCACTTCGAGTTTTTACTTTCGTTGTTGTATTGCAGATATATGGTGATCTTTACAGAATTAGGCACATTTTCAAAAAATAAATCTATCGAGAAAAGTTTGTACAATCGTGATTCTGTTCCACGAGGCTTTAGTTAAAGGACTGAAGTTACACATACTAAAATATCACGAATCAAATCTTTGTAGAAATGCTGTTCTATGCTTCCAAAGATGCGCAATTTGCCATAACCTCGCCTTAAATCTTACTAATATTATAAATGCCAAAGTTAAGATGGATGGATGTTTGTTAGAGTTTGTAACCTAAATGGCTGAACGGATTTCGATTAAATTTGGCATAGATGTAGCGGATAGTCTAGAAGAACACATAGGCTACTCTCTTTTGTTTTTTTTTTAATTCCACGCGGCCGGAGTCTCGGGCGAAAGCTAGTTCTAAACTAAAGTCCAATAGCTTATGAACTCTAAAAATTATACCTTACTATGTATTGAAACACTTAGAAACTACTTGGCTGATTTCAAAAATTCTTTCACCATTAGAAAGCTGCGCTATCACCGAGTAAAAGAGGTGATTTTTATAATTATATGCTATGTAATTTCCCTTAAATGACGAAGGGACAGCTGAAAGATGATCTGCAGAAAGGTAGCAGATGCGTCTATAGACAAGGTTATAAAGAAAAAACTACTAACAAGAATAGTTATTTAATTTACATTATCTAGTTTATAAACAAGATTAAATTCCAAAGGAAACTTCTTATGAAAATATTGATTGGCCCCAATATGCCGGATGTTAACATCAAAAATAGTCTCACCTAAATACAAACACGAAAACATGAAACGAAAGAAAAAAATAGTTTAAGTAGATAAATCAAATTTTATACTAAACTCTAGATTTTATCCGTCGATATTTTGATGCAGTAAAAATATTGGTCAAGGGAAAAGTGCTAAAATTACTTCTTTTGCTGAAATAACTACTTTGTAAGGAAAGGATGGAAGGGTATAGTAGTTTTGGAGAGGGAGGAGACGCATAGGATGGGGAAATATCCTTTTTATATACGTCTCCTGCTCCGTCGATTAAGGATTGGCAACTGCAATTGCGGATGTCTATGGGCAGCGGTCGCTCGCCATTTTGGGGGATTCAGGTGGCCGCTTGCTCGTTTGCCACCTTATTATATAAAAAAAGAAAGATCGTAACTCAATATTTAAATGGTGAGAATCATTTATTAAACATAGAGACTGGGATTTTTAAATAAAAAACAGTAACAAATTCATTTGGCAATTTAACACCGTTTTGCAAAGTTCTCCGCAATGAATTTCACATTGGTAACGAGCAAAATGTTCGAGGCAGCCGGTCGATTTATGGCGCATTTAGACTCTGTTCCGTTTACAAATGTATGAAAAATGTTTAAAAGCTAGCAGAATTTGCATTTTACGCAAAGAAACACATAAATAAAAAACTCTCAAAGAGTAAAAGAGATGTAAAAGTGGTTTTACATCAATTTCTTTACCAATTTGACCCATATTGGGGGGATGTTAAAAATGTCATTTTGGAGCAGCGGCCATCTTGGATTTATTCATAACTAGCTGTTGCTGGCTACATCGTCCGGGTGAAATTTAAAAATATAGCCGTTACTCACTGATAACGTAACTTTTTAATGGTTGAAGGATTTTTGAAATCGGTTTATTAGTTTTTGAGGTACTTCAATACATACAAAAATACAAATCTTTCCTCTTTATAATATTAGTATAAAGTATAGATATACATATAGTGTACTCTACAAATTTAGGATAAGTTTAACTTAGGAAAAGAAAAAAATGGCATATGTAACTATTGTTGTACACAAAAGTTTGTAGTGTACAAGAGATTGCTTAAACTATACGATTTTACCAAATAAAAATGTCTTGTACACTTGTTCTCAATATCTAAGTGGGTGTAAAACAAAGAGACTTAAAAAAATATATAGAGTAGGCATTGTTGACACTTCACTTGAAACATTTTTCACATAATCTCACTAACGCTATCTATTGATAACCTCAAAATCACATGTCAATAAAATTAATTGTATTTAAATTAATAACCAATAAGTGTCATTAAATAATATTTAAATGTGTATATTTTATTTTTAGACACTGTTTAGTTTTTTTTGTAACAAAAGATGATGTTTATAGTTTTGGTAAAATGCTTTATTACACGAGGTACTAAACTTGACAACTGATATAGTACCTTTCAGAGAAAGTACCGATGAAAATTTGTTCACTGTCTCGTCTATATATTTCTTAATTGTCTGGTTCCAAAATAAATCAAATATGTTTGTCATGTTATCGTAATTGGGTTTCTCGTAAATGTACTGAAACCTTTGATATGTTCAATAACATTTTCTATGTTCAATACCGTTTATGATATGTAAATATTGTGTATTTGCTGTTTATAATGGTTACGCTTTGATCAAATTTGTTTATGAAGCTGTATGATATTGATGGATTGTAATAAACTAGCTTTCACTCGCGACTCCGTCCGCGTGGAATTAAAAAAAAAAAACAAAAGTAAGTAGCGTACGTGTTCTTCCAGACTATCCTCTACATCTATGCCAAATTTCATCGAGATCCATTCAACAGCTTAGCCTATAATCTTTAAAAAACATCCATCCATCTAAACTGTTCGACTAACGTTATAGATACGTGTGTATAGAAATAGATAAACTTATTATAATTAGTAATTAAAATTGCACTTCCAAGGGAATAAATAATACTTTGTATACGTTACTAGCTGTTGCTCGCGATTTCGTCTGCGTGAAATATAAAAAATATGGTCTATGTTACTGATAACGTAGCTTTGTTGAAAGAATTTTTGAAATCGACCCAGTAGTTTTTGAGTTATTTCAATACATACAAAAATGAAATCTTTCCTTTATAATATTAGTACAGATTTAGGGTTGTCGACTGTCAATAAACACACCCGAAAAAAACCTACGTCCGGTAACAACATATCGATAAGCGCCATCTAGAATTATCAACACTCCTGAAAACATATTTAAAACCGTATTTAAAATGCCGTACGCAAACCCGAGGTGGCAACCCTAATCTCATTTAGGAGAGCACCTGTTACCCTTGTCTGGTACTCTTGGCTTACGCTTTTAGTAATCTATTTCTATACTCAATCTATACGCATGTTTATATTTAAATACTAAAGATATTAAAAGTGCCCATACCAGATTATGCGTACATGTAGACTAGCTTTTGACCGCGTCTGCGTCGTCGCGAAATTAAAATAAATTATGAATTCTTGCTGACAGTGTTCTACATCTGTGCCAAATTTCATCCAGATCCGTTAAACCGTTATGGAGATATCTTCTAACAAACAACCATCCATCTAAACTAAACATGGACATTTATAACATTAGTAAGACTAGTAACGCATATTCCCTACATGTTTTAGATTAAAATAATTTGCAATAACAACGCAAATAAATATTAAAGCACGAGTTTTTATAAATCGTTATTAGAGGATAATAAAAATTATAATGTCGTTGACGCAGACGCACATTTCGTTACACGAGCGAGACGAAAGATACACAGTATACTGAGAAAGAAAAGGACAAACTTATTTTCCTTATTACCGACTCGTCAATTGAAATGTAGGAAGATGTTCCAAGTAATTTTAATTTTGAACTTCATTCATATGAATACGACTTTGATCCGATTTACAAGAAGTCAGCGGTCTTAATCACCCACTAAAAACAAGGAAAGAATTGACATTTATTTAATTGTTGATACACAAATAATTGTAGACTGTACACACTCTGTAGCTCAGTTAAGACATATTATACTTATATTAGTCAGTATAACTATCTCATTTATAAATAAACCAGCTTTCGCCCGCGACTACATCCGCGTAGGATTAAAGACAAAAGACAAAAGTGAGCAGCCTATGTGTTCTTCCAGACTACCCTCTACATCTATACCAAATTTAAATGAAACCCGTTCAGCTGTTTAGTCTACAAACTCTGACAAACATCTATCCATCCATCTAAACTTTCGCATTTATAATATTAGTATGACTAGGTATTCCCCGCGATTCCAACCGTGCGGAATTAAAAAAAAACATAATAAGTATCCTATATGTTCTTCCAGATTCTATTCTATCTAAGCCTTTCATCAAGTTCTGGAGATACTACAAACATCTATAAATACATCTAAGAAGTAATAGTAAAGATTTATAACAGTTTAATTCGTACACTAAAAGTATCAACTTACGACACAATTCAAACATATTGCTATCTCATTTATAAATAAACAAGCTTTCGCCCGCGACTACATCCGCGTAGGATTAAAGACAAAAGACAAAAGACAAAAGTGAGCAGCCTATGTGTTCTTCCAGACTACCCTCTACATCTATAAATACACGACACTTACATATTCACGTATGTTCCTCTTCTAAGAACATCTCGTCACAATGTTGGCTCATTGTACCACTGACCTAAATAACAAATCACATCAAATTCCCCGAGGTGCACTATTCTCTTGTCATTTACTGACTAATTTTTGTGAATTCTTCCTTCTTGATTAAATGGCCACTTACAGAATTGGCCACCGAAGACCTCTTTAAGGGAAACAATGTGACAATTTAAAACAATTGCGACGACAGCCAAAAAACAAACTATTTATATAATCTTATAATATTAGTATGACTAGGTATTCCCCGCGATTCCAACCGCGCGGAATTAAAAAAAAACATAATAAGTATCCTATGTGTTCTTCCAGACTACCCTCTACATCTATACCAAATTTAAATGAAATCCGTTCAGCTGTTTAGGCTACAAACTCTGACAAACATCTATCCATCCATCTAAACTTTCGCATTTATAATATTAGTATGACTAGGTATTCCCCGCGATTCCAACCGCGCGGAATTAAAAAAAAACATAAGAAGTATCCTATATGTTCTTCCAGACTACCCTCTACATCTATACCAAATTTAAATGAAATCCGTTCAGCTGTTTAGGCTACAAACTCTGACAAACATCTATAAATACATCCAAAAAGTAATAGTAAAGATTTATAACAGTTTAATTCGTACACTAAAAGTATCAACTTATGACACAATTCAAACATATTGCTATCTCACTTATTCTAAAGAGAAGGACAGAGACAGAACTATACGTCAATATAAATTTCAACAACTGATATAAATTATGATTTATAAATACACGACACTTACATATTCACGTATGTTCCTCTTCTAAGAACATCTCGTCACAATGTTGGCTCATTGTACCACTGACCTAAATAACAAATCACATCAAATTCCCCGAGGTGCACTATTCTCTTGTCATTTACTGACTAATTTTTGTGAATTCTTCCTTCTTGATTAAATGGCCACTTACAGAATTGGCCACCGAAGACCTCTTTAAGGGAAACAATGTGACAATTTAAAACAATTGCGACGACAGCCAAAAAACAAACTATTTATATAATCTATTACTATTATAAATGCGGAAGTTTAGATGGATGGATGGACGGATGGAGGGATGTTTGTTAGAGTTTGTAGCCTAAACGGCTGAACGGATCTCGATGAAATTTGGCATAGATGTCTAGAAGAACACATATACTACTTGCTTTTTTTTTAATTCCACGCGAACGGAGTCGCGGGCGGAAGCTAGTTACTTCATAACTCTATTTACTATTATGTACATCAACTCGTTATTCATCAACATTCCGCGCGATTCTCTACTGTTCTTTTTTTTATAAATAAAAAAGGCAAAGGTTCTTAGTGGCCAGAATGCCACTTTTCCACCAAAGAGTTCGGATAACCTTAATTCAATAGAATGCGTACTATTTATGTGTGAAAAAGGCCTGTTTTGATCGGCACATTCCTATCCTTTTCTTATAGCAATAAGGTGGAATAGAGATGTAGATTTGTTAAGGGGATGCATAGAAAGGGGAAATGTCCTTTCTGTGCGCCCCCTGCTCTGTTAGAGGTAAGCAACGAATCTGCTAATGCGGATGTCAATGTGTGGTCACTTCGCGATTATAGTGAACTAGCTTTCGACCGCGACTCTGACCGCGTAGAATAAGTACAAAAGTGAGTAGCCTATGTGTTCTTCTAGACTATCCTCTACATCTATACCAAATTTAAATGAAATCCGTTCAGCCGTTTAGGCTACAAACTCTAAAAAACATCCATCTATGCATTCGCATTTATAATATTAGTATGATTTAAATCGCCGTTTAGTCTTATTAAAATACTAGCACTAAGCAGTGATTAGTCCATCATATAGTGGTATAAATATAAATGAATCATTAGTTGTTATTGTGATGCAATATCGGCCTAGGTTCATTATCGCTGGATTCAGGAAGTGGTCCTTGTTCCCACGATATGCTACTTCAGTCCCTGAACTAAATATAATTTTCTGTATGTTGAATTTAATCAACGCATGTTATATGTATGAAAAAAGCCTCCCTGAATACTTTTACGAAGAGTCTACAGAGTAAAACAGGCGTGAAGTGGAAGCAATTCCACGTTTCGTCTGATTAGTGTGGTGCCGAAGGCCTAATTTTAGTCCCTTTCCCTTTCCACTTTTTTCTTAAGATGAAAGGATGGGAAGGAAAAGTGGATTTGACGGTGGAGGAGACGCATTGGAAGGGGAAATGTCCTCTTATGCGCGTGTCCTCCTCCGTCAATTAAGGGTAGGCAACGCATCTGCAATTGCGGATGTTTATGGGCAGCGGTCGCTTTCCATTTCGCTGGATTCAAGTGACCGCTTGCTCGTTTGCCACCTTATATTATAAAAAAAAAGTTTCATAATTTGGTTTCTAGCTTGTCTATAGGTTATCGTAGTAGATTTATTTATTTTTTTAATTAATGACAATTTACTTATATGGCAACAATAACGAAAAGTTCAATGATAATCTTCCATAAAATATAGTGTTGAAGTTCAAAGTTGTGGCTTCACCTCGTTTTAGATATCTGGTGAAAAATCATGTTTACATTAAAATATTGAGTTACTAGCTATCGCCCGCGATTCCGTCCGCGTGGAATTAAATAAAAACAAAAGTAGGTAGCCTATGTGTTCTACCAGACTGTCCTCTACAACTATGCCAAATTTCATCGAGATCCGGTCAGCCGTTTAGGCTACAAACTCTAACAAACATCCATTCATCTAGACTTTCGCATTTATATTAGTTAGATTATGTTTTCAGAGAAACGACGATAAAAAAGTATCTATCCATTAAATGTGAAAATTATTTCCGTTCCGTTTATAACTATATTTATATTTAACTCTGACCGCAAAATTCGTTACACTTTTCTACGTAAATAGAAGGATAAGGTCTTATATTAAAGAAATTATATATTCTCGCTATCTCTACTTCTCCCTCTTTCTCTCTCTCCCTCTCTTTCTCTCTTCCTCTTGAAACTAGAGAGAGTGATAATAAGTTGAATTAGGATAACCTATAACACAAAACATGACTTATGGGCAACTTAGTAAAACTTATTCCTCTAGCCAAATAATTTTGTCGGACTATCTCTCTTTTAATGTCTTTTTAAGTAATCCTAAGTCTATTTTTAGATCTAACCGCGATAAAAGCATCACTCACCGGGTCAGATAAGTTTCTAGACTAGTATAAGTATAAGTAGTTACGAAGTCATCGACCGACTGACAAAGTACACAAAGAGTTTATTTGAATATAATCTTACTACTGTTATAAATGCGAAGCTTTGGATGGATGTTTGTTAGAGTTTGTAGCCTAAACTGTTGAACGGATCTCGATGAAATTTGGCATAGATGCAGAGGATAGGCTGGTAGATCACATAGGCTACTTACTTTTGTTTTTTTAAATACCATGCAAATACAATCCTGTTTTTAAGCTTATGCATAATAATTGACTAGGTTTGTTTATAGGTAAAGATAAATAACTAGTTTATCTTTAATAGGAAAAGAAATTAACCTTTAAGGAAAATATTAATTTTATTTGGTCAAAGTAAATAGAGGCATAAAAATGATTTACACTTGCTCGTTATACTTATAATTTTATGATGTGTTTTTCTTGCCGGCCATGTATTTTTATTTGGGGACATTGGTCTAACGTGGATATGCTCAACTGATAAATTATATTAGACTTTATTTGTTTCGTGTTAGAGTTTCTTTTTGAATTAATATGTTATTTGATATAACCCTTAGACATTTGATTTTGTATTAATGTTTAATGTAGCGTTGTATGTGATGATTTGAGTTTTGACAATTTAACCTTGAATATTATCTAAAAGTTTGTTATTGGTCGTGTTGAGACCAATGACGTAATAAGGCACATGTTAAATCATTGTTAAAAATTGTAATTTCATCAAATGATAGTAAAAATATTCTTTCAAGTAGATTTAAAAGGTACAGAACTCTAAATAAACACAGTTTTGACAGTTTTAATTGAACAATCGGACTATTCAGTAAAACTGTGCGTGTATAGGAAAAATTTTAACTGAACAGTTCAATTGAAAGTTTAAACTTTGTCTACACCCGCTACGTTTTAACTGAATATTCGAACTTTAACTCATTTAAACTTTAATTGAACTGTTCAGTTAAAGTTTTGCCTACACACGCACGTCCACTAAGAACTGAGCGTATGTAGCTGGCTTTAAACACTAATCTGAATTGTGTGCTAACTAATAATTTAAATACGAATGATGCTGTTTTATTCTTTTTTATTGATATATACTTCAGCTACATTTAATACTCACAGAAAAGTGGATCAAAGACATTTTAATATTATTTCATTCCACACTATGACAATGTCCTCAGTTACCGTTGTTTTTAAAACACACGTACAATTTTAAATCATAAATTAATCTCACCGTACTAGATAAAAATATAAATGAGC
Organism: Papilio protenor; assembly: GCA_029286645.1. Lineage (NCBI taxonomy): Eukaryota > Metazoa > Arthropoda > Insecta > Lepidoptera > Papilionidae > Papilio > Papilio protenor. The sequence goes on from JAGSMZ010000056.1 coordinate 1,198,593, forward strand.
TGGTTATTTTAACGGTTGGAACATTGTGATAAAATATTCATTAACTTAGCCAGTGAGAGAAATAAAAACAGTAGGCTCGGCTTATGGTCTTTGCATATTTGGAATAGAAATGTATGTACATTTTGATAAAATATATTAGTTATAACAATGCTTTTAATGAAAAATGTACAATTTTTATTCTCTGACTTTCTCAAGCTTACACTAAAAATATTTCAATTACTAATGATTTGTCAAAAATCAGCTAATGGTTTAAAAGAAAAGCTGTCCCTCTCTAAAGAAGTACGTAAGTAACTATTTAGCTCTAAGTATTGAAGAGTAAAAAGTTCAATATTACCTTAATTTTTATCAGTTTTTCGTAAAAGATTGAAGACGTTTATGTAAGTCGTTGAACCCTTTTTAAATTAAGTACTCCGTGTTTGAGATACCGACATAGACAAAATGCGTACAACATTCATAATTCGAACGCGGCTTTCCCGCCCTCTGACGCGTGATCAAAATAATGAAAACTCCTTGGTGAAAAAACTTCTCGCCTGCCAGTTGCCGCGCAGCACGCGCCGAGTACGGATGTCTTTGTGATCTGTGTCGCTCGCTAGCAAAGTTTCCCGCGTTAAAGTTTACGATATTAAAATCATAATATAGAGTGAAGTAAAATTAACAATAGTATTATAATTGGTTTTTTAATACGGTGAGGTGCTATTTGTTTTAAATTTCAAAGCTGATTAATTTTACAACGTAAGTTAACACATCAATTTTTCTTTAAAATTATTAGCTATACTTTTAAATAGCTTTAAGTTAAGAGTGATAAGTGGAAAAGGGGCTTAAAATGTCTGATGTATTTCTGCACGTGGAAAATTCTAGTTTTTGTCGGTAAGCTAAAAAACCGCAGGTTTTTTTAAGCGAAGTAGAATGTATCTATTTCAGCAAGGTTACAAAATAGGAAACCAATTTTACGGGTTTATTTGTTTCCCTGTACTTTGTATTACAGTGTAAAAAAATAGGTCAGTGTTTTTAATTTTTAATGAACTGACATTTTGTTATTCCGTTTAGTCGTAGAAAAAAAATAAAAAACGAAATTACATTTTATTTTAGAAATTTTTCAATGATATTAGGGTGAGTTTTCACTGTCGAAAATCGTAATATTTTTATCTCCATTTTTAAAAAAAATATTAAGGATGGCTGTATTCTTTGTGTGCTTTCAGAAGTGGCATTGTTTATTATATTGCATATAATTTATATTCAGTTTCATAGTGGAAATACCCAAAATGATTAAATAATCTCATGCACATTATCAAAGTTTAATAAGAAATTAGATCAAAAGATTCTTTGCTAATAAATTACATCGGTCTACAAATTTCTTCATCATTTCTCTTTGAAAAATTTGAATTAATGCCAGAAAATAAATTATATC